>OZ017740.1:19045000-20245000 GCA_963969285.1 Odontomyia ornata | reverse complement strand
GGAATCCGATTGGATATCGATCCAAAATGGTGCAGACGTCGAGAGTGTGATAGTCTCCGTTGCCAGCTGCCGTTGGCTTTACAGACCATGTAACATACAGAGGATTGCTCCATGCACTCTTAGATGGACGAGAAATTCCTAATTGCATTATATTATCAAACACGGCTTTTGCAGCGGCGAGTTTGTCGGGTGGAAAGCAGTGTGCCTTTGCGTTGACTGGAGGGCTTTTCATCACGATGTGATGCGCGTTGTGCAACTAATGTTGCGACGGGTTAGCACGGCGGGTCTATTTGAGGACGTGGACGTGGAGCACTGTCCACACTTTCAAAACTCGTGGAGGGTAAGATCGGCAATTTAGGCCTTGGCCAGGTTAAAACATGAGTTAGAAAACGTTTTACTATTTTATTCACAACATTTTGACATTCTAAGTTACATGACTATTGAAATAATAAAAGCGAGCTTAATGTTTAAGCGCGCGTCTATGTTGCGAGATCTCGATCCACTGATAAGCATTTATTTCAATTGTCTGCACGTTGCAATCAGCAAAAAATACTGATCGCACATGCATGCGACCACCACGTGCTCTGACTGGAGCGTTCATTGTCTCAAGAAATTTGCTGATGGTGCACATGTGTGCATTTTCTTCAAACTGCAAATTGCTTCGACGGAAACGATTAGCTCGATCCGCTCGTGGTGGTCGGGCACTGGCATTGGAGTGCAATTGATGCGGAATGCGTACATCACAATCAGGCATCAGCATCCGGTAAATGCGAGATGTGTACATGGCAGTCGGGATCGGGATTATTGATTCGCCACATAGTTATGGTATCAGATCCTGGTTGAGGTGTGTAGTCCATCTTCCACACGCACTTTTTACCCAGGACTGCAGCCAATCATTCAAAGAACGTTGTCTTTCCACGAGGGCTACTGTCTTACCTGTGTCTTCGTTTTGACGTGAGTAGATAGTGGAGCACTCTCTAGCAAAGAAGGTAAAAGGTTTTTACGCCTACAATGACTAGCAGGGCCAAATTAGAAGCTATCGGATATGAATATGCAATGCTCAGTGCTCCTTTTTTTTCTGAATCTGCGGCGCTATGATTTTCAGTGCAGTTCTGTGCTGAGAGTGTCACCCAATACTTCTGCTCCGTAGAGTAGCGCATACTCTACTACACTTATCAAAAGTCACCTTTTTGGTGAGTAGGGCCCTAGTCAACTTAAAGTTGATGCACTTGAAGCAGCCTTATCAGCCATTGCTCTGATTTGCTCGCAGAAATCATCTTTGATTCAATAGCAATCTCAGATACTTTACTGCTGAACCCAACGCGACCAGTACTTTATCGATAATGATTGTCGTTACTCTGAAGATTCTCTTCTTTGTCAGGATGACGGCTCCGGTTTTTTGTAGTATTAAGCTGAGCGCGTGAGCAGTCATCCAGCTCCTCATCCGGCGCATTAGCATAACCAGTCTAAGTTGCGCCTATCCGAAGGTGCATCTAGTGACTAGCACCACAACATTATCCGCTTAGCCGATAAGGCATGACTCTCAGTAGCTTGTCATACTATATGTTCCAAAGATCTGTACCAAGTATCCTTGAACAACTCCCCATGTGACTTCCATCCTTTCACGGCCCAGCTTCACACTATAAAGCAGTCTTCGGTCCTTTAAGTAGTCTATCAAAAGCCGCACAAGATATTCTGGAACTTGAAAATGGATTTTCAACGCACCCAAAATATCCACCCATCTGCCGAAGTTGAAGATTAAGTGTCAACAACGGAGCCACGCGTCAATTGATACGGCTGTCTACATCCGCCTTTTGGACCAAGCTCACCCACTCTGTAACTACATCAATGGTAGAGTATCTTGCTCTAAAGCTGTACTGCCAAGGAAATATATCCCGAGCAGCAGAAATCTCGCCAGTAAGTCTTGCACTTGTCTAACATGCATAACTAGCGATATGCAGGCACCAATCTGGAATTTTCTTTCCTCTTACTGCTTGGTACAAGATTCACTACGTTTCAACGTTCACGCAGGCAAGTGTTGAATGTGTCAAACATTAAGTCAGTAGAATGGTGATGGATAAGCTACAACATTAGTCATCGTACACCACCAGTCTCTCTATGACTCCAGGTCCCTCATTTTCCCTTTTTAGTAAGAAAGAAACTCGAACTAGCATCTGTAGCCTTGGCTTCGCTCACCAAAGGCGGGCATAGATACCAACTCGTTCTTCACCTTGGATACTTGCTCAGTTGCCAAGCGAGTAAATGGCCTTCCAGAGCTCACTTCACGGGATCAAAATTGAACACTTGAAAATTTTACAGTAAAAATCGAACCTTTACTTTTCACTATATAAAACCTCCAACCATTGGTCCGTTCAGTCAAATACGTAAGCATATAAGTAACTTAGATCATTCTCGACACGTTAAATGCTTCTTAGGCAGAACGTTAGTTGAGACTCAATTTCTTTTACTTCAAACTCTTTGAAATTATAAAATAGAGGGGAAAAACACAATGCAGGAACTAGCTTAAAACTTTCCTTCCACGGAGCAGTGGAACAAGAGAACAAGATAATCGTAGAAATGGCTCGCACATTCAACTATGCGAGTCCTGAGTCAAATTTCCTGAAACCATCTGAGCGGAACTTGTGACAAAAGTAGGCTAGGCCCCAAACCAAGTGGGGAAATAAACTATTGCTGACAAGACACCGTACGAGCTTTGGTTTGGTGAAAAACCAAAGATCAAACATCTTTGCAGAATAGAAGCAAATTGGCACAAAGGCAGTAGTTTGCTTTCCGGCTGACTATGATTGGGATGAGCGTTATTGAATCTACGTTGCTGAAAAATCAAATATTGTCGTTTCACGCGATGTCATCTTTCACAAGGAATTCAAAAACTATAATGAGGATATCGTATAGCTTATTAAGGGAATCGTATGGAATTCAAGAGGATCAGATGAATTTTCGTTGAGTGCAAGCAAGCATACGACAGTATTTATCATAACGTACTGTATCAAATAATGCTTGGTTTTGGCATCCCAGCCAAATTAGTCTGTCTTACCAAAATGACAATGACGTCGACGACCGCGCAAGTTCGCATCAATAACCAACTCACCGACGCCTTTGACACAAATATCGGACTGAAGCAGCAGATGGGCTGGTCCCATTGCTATTCAATTTGGCTCTAGAGTACCTCATACGGAAGCTAACTGTCGATACGCGAGGTACATTACTATACAAGTCGAGCCAGGTAGTGGCCTATGCGGACGACATCAACATTCTGTCACGGTCACTAACAACTGCCAAAGAACTCTTCCTGAAACTCGACAGCGAAGCAAAACTAGTAGGGCTACAAATCAACGAAAATAAAACAAAGCCCATAACGCAGTCGAGAAAAAAACCTCAAGTACACAAAATATCACACTTGGGGAATATAGTATCGAAAATGTGAACAAATTTGTGTATTTCGACGCCAGAATATTGAAAACGGGCGATGAAAGGGACGAAATACGCCGAAGAATACAGCTCGCAAATAAAATATTCTATTCAGTATTGACGATCTCGAAGACCAGCTGCATACACAGGAAAACAAAGCTCCAAGCATACAAATCTGTGATAAGACCTGCGTTATGCAAAGTTTGTGAAACATGGACCCTAACACAAGCATCCGCAAATATATTGAACGCCTTTGAGTGACGGGTCCTGAGGCGAATAATCGGAGCGAAGCTAGACGGGGACCAATGGCGAATTCGGTGAAACGATGAGCTGTATGAAACTTTGGACGAACCGGGTGTCTCAAGGATTGTAAGACTGCGGAAGCTGCAATAAGCTGGATACATAAATCGTATGGATGAACAACGGATACCCAAGAAGGTATTCGTTGGGAGAACTGATGGCCAGCGGCCAGTGGGGAAGCTGAGGAAATGCTGGTCTGATTCGATTGACGAAGACAGTTCATCGCTGCTATGATATCGGAATTGGAAGACGCGGTCAATGGACCGAGACAGTTGGAGGCGCTGTTTGTAGGAAGCGAAGGCCCGAAAGGGGCTGTAGTGCTTAGAAGAAGAAGAAGATGGATAAGGAGAAATTTTTAATTGTGCCAACATCTGAATCTGACGTGGATTCAAAAGGTTCTGAAGAAGATTTTCGTACCGATTGTGAATTAAACCGATAGGCTAAATGATGCACGGACGTATGGACAAACAGGCCGCGATTTTAGTAAGGTATTGTAAATATTTTTTGCAATACCCTAAGAAATGAATATTCTTATCTGCGTAGATAATCGTACGTCTCACGAATACACTTCTAACTTTAGTCACATCAAAGTTATTTACGAGCACGATTCGATAAGTATTTAGACTCACCACTCAATGGCGCGACTATCGCAAGAGAGATTCATTATCGAGTAGTATATTCACGTAGGTACTGTCAAAACTCCAGCCGAGTGGGACTCATCGTTTTGTTTTGCCCGCGTGTAAAAACGACTTTGTCCGCGGATTTTAGGAAAATGGAGAAAGAGCAATATCAGTCGGTGATCCAATTCTCGTTTTTGGAAGGGAAATCGCACAGCAAAATCAAAGAGCGTGTGGATGCTATGTACAGTGACTCTGTTCTTGCGATGGCGACCACGAAAAATTAGTTTAACAAGTTTCAACGTGGTCGCGGGTCGGTTTTTGATGAGGCACGCCTAGGTGCCCCGAAAACAACTACTGCGGAGGATAAAGTAACAAAAATCCATGAGCTTGTATTGGTCGACCGCCCACTGAAGATGCGCGAGATAGCTGAGGGAGTAAACATTTCAAAAGACTGTGTGTGTCATATGCTGCATGAAATTCGGAATATGAGAAAGCTGTCGGTGCAATGGGTGCCGCGTTTGCTCACTCCGGACAACAAACGCAGCCGCCAGATCACTTGAGAGCACTGTTTAACGCTTTTTAAGCGCAAACCAGAGGAGTTTATGCATCATTTTGTGACCATTAATGAAATATGGTTCCACTGGTACACACCAGTCGAAACAGAGAACTTCATCCGGCGAACGTGCTCCAAAGAAAGCGAAGACTGTGCTATCAGCCGGAAAGGTGATGGCCACCATTTTTGGGATTCGCAAGGTGTGATCTGCATCAGCTACCTAGAGCACAGCAAAACGGACACAGGGCTCTACTATGCCGGATTATTGGGCTGATTCAATGCCGAATTGCAGAAAAACGGACCCCATTTAGCGAAGAAAAAGTACTCTTTCACTATTGACAACGCACTGGCTCACGCCATCGCCACGGCCAAACTGGTCGGAATGGGCTATAAACTGCTACTCCATCCACCATATTCTCAAGATTTGGCCCTTTGTTACTTTTTTCGTTTCCAAGAAGTCACTCGCCGGGCAGAAATTTGAGTCAAATGAGGAGGTCATCGTCACCACGGAGGCCTGTTTTGTAGACCTCAAGAAAACGTATTTTTAGACGGATTAAAGAATTTGGATCATCGCTGAGTAAGAGGAGATTATGTTTTGAAATAAATTGCTACTTTTCCAAAATTTTCGATTTTCTTTTGTGGGTTAAGTAATTATCGGACTGCCCTCGTATTTGCCTCCAAACACAACCTGCAAGATGCAGCCACTTAATCAAGGCATTATCCAAATTTTCAAAATGAATTATAGAAAAGAAGTCGCACATTAGTTGCTCAGTAATTTTGAGTGCCAATCTCCTACAAACGTTAGTGTTTTGGACGCTATGAGCATGATTACGAAAGCATGGTGTAAAGTTTCGGAAAACATAATTTCAAATTCTTACAGAAAAAATTACTTAAAGTTACAGCTGAAAATGATGATGACGCAGAACAAACTCAGACATAAGTTACCGAAATCCCAGAAAATTTTGTATCAAGTCAGGAAAGCGCTCAGCCTACTGGAGGATGCATAATTTGAAGATTTTGTCACTTTCGATGACAATATAGCTGTGTGCGGTGAGCTCACCGACGCCGAAAAAGTTTCATCTTTAACAAATGTTCCTGAGGTAATTGTAGAGGACAATGATAACGAAGAAGAACAAGAAAAAATAGTAAAAACACCCAACACAACCGTTATAGAAGCCCAAGAAGCGGTTAATGTGTTGAAGTAACATCAAGCAAGCACACCACTACGACCAATTTTTTTCTGTAAGAGTGAGTATTTGTAACATGTTCTTAAAATCAAAAGTAATAAGCATTATCTATTCTCAGTACTATACTTGTTTTTGTTTTTCATACTCGTATAGGATAGTGTGTTTGAGGAAGATTAACTTAAATTCAGTAAGGGTATAGTTATTAGTTGTCAGGTTTTGAGGTAACTTAATAGGCTTATGTGATGTCACCCTTTGTAAAGCGAAATCATAGCTCATCTAACTCGATGTAACGTACCTTAGTATAATAAATTCCTCGATATAACTAATCTGTTGTACAGTCCCCTCAAATTCGTTATATCAAGGTTTGACTGCATTGACAAGTATCGCATGAAATTGGTAATCAAGGGATATACTCAACGACGTGGTATTAACTATGTGACAATACCTTGAATTGTCCATTGCGGCTGCTGAAAAGATAGTTCTGCAGTAGGTCGTAGTCTTCCTTTTGGTGACGCTGACGAGACAAGCCCTGTTTCATGCCTAAAATGAAGCTTACTCGTATAAAGTATCAAGCTCTAAACTGCTGGAATAAAACATTCAATGACTTTATGTTTAAACTATGATTTCAATAGAACTGTGGAGATCCTTGCGTCTGCATTTTCTTTACATTGGCGGGATGAATCATAGTTGTGCATTGTGTTCATAATGGTCTAGTGAAAGCAACCAATTAGACTGAAATGAACTTGTTCAACGAGTAATTGTTGCGAAAAAGTATCTCATTTTCTTGAAGATAAAGTTTCACAATGTGATGAAGACATCATGGCCAGCCAATTAGCTTACATAAAAAAAATCCTTATTCAATTCTATGTGGAAGGATGTTAACTAGTTTACACTATGGAGAAGACAGCGCTCAAGAGCCGGAGAAAGCGTCAGATTTTCTATATAATTCAGTTTTGGGGCCCTGCTCTGTTTTGCCTATGGCACTCGTTTGGACATTGCCTTGAGTGTGAGTGTTTTGCCGCGATAACTGGAGAATCCCACCGAGAAGGAAGTGGTACGAGTGAAAAGTGTTGCACGTTACCTAACAGGCCCCTGTGGTATAAAGTTGGTGTACTCTTTTAATCCCCGAAAAACGTCTCCTCGAGTGATATAGTGATGCCAAATTTGCTGGGTGTCTTGCTCCAATGCACTCTGTCAGTCTTTCAGTGGAGTAATTGTTAAATTTGCTGGTGCAGCAAATGCTTGGCTTAGCTGTCGTCATGAACTGGTTGCCGATTCTACATGTAAGTAGAAATTATTGCAGCTAACAGTGGTTTAAAGGAGATTGTCTGAATTTCTCGATTGTTTAAGGAGCTAACTGATTTCTCTGCACTTTCAATTTTGAGGATCAACAACGAATCACCAACAAAGTCTCTGGAAATCTCATGGTCGGGTCAGGAAAGGGATGCTGTTAGCGGAACATGTTCGGACTGGGTACCAACTTGCGAACATTCTAACAAAGCTTGTCTCGTTCCTAACTTCAAGCCGTACGTCGAGTTGCAGCTTTAACTATGCAAATATGGGAAAGTGTTGAAAATCAGGAATCTGCAGTTACTTTTATAGTCGCTAGCTCAAATTTTCAAATTGGCAACTATGTTAAACCAGTATAGAACTTTTATTTCTCTTATAAGTTTTGACAAGTTGACGTTTTCCGATCTGGGAGTCTTTTTATTTTTGTGGCAATTAAAAAGGACGATAAAGTAGATTTAAATTCATGTTCAATTATTGGATTATAAACACATACCCTAAAGCCAAGAATATCATCAATATCTAGCTTGAGCTTAAAGCTGATTTTTCCATGTTAGAAGGATTGGGACTCAAACTGTGGACCTCTGGAATTAGATCCGACCGTTCTTCCCACTGATTTATCCAAAGGAATTATGATGTGACGCCACGGAGACTAGTGCTAAGGAAAACCAATGCCGCGGAAAACACGACCTTGGAAGAAAATTTCGGGTGAGAGTAAAAGTTGTGTAGTATGCCAATTATTATTGTTGTATCTGTTTTCGTAGTTAATGTGATTTTGAATATTATTAAAATTGGAATGTTAACAATAAGCTTATTTCGCAGTAATCTCTTTGAACTAAATTATATAAAAAAACCATTGCGCTATCAACAACAAAAAACAATTTAGGAACTAATAAAGGAAGTTTTATTGTGAAGAAGTTTAATTAGTAAAACCAGTAGGACATTTATAATTGATAAATGTATTGGATTCTTTTCGCTAGCAGTTTTTTCTGACTTGCAGCGTTTAGTTAGCAGCCATTCTTGAAGAAAAGTTTTTCATGACTTGAACATATTTATACAAATCCTAAGCTAACATTCAAACGAAAAGGCAATAGTTTTTACAAATAGCTGCAGTACAAATACATATGATAGTTCTATCCACTTGAATATGAAACATTTATCTGAAATATGCAAATCTTCAGTAAACGAAACAAATGTATTCGAAACGATATTTTTCCAATATGTACTCGAAAAAAGCTCTTCATTTAACCTTAAAAGACAGACAGAACCGAGAACACCTCCAAGACCATTTTCATTCAATCAGTTCAAGACTAAGTTTTCTCGTCGGCACCAATTCTATGGAATCACTTAACATTAAGTGTAGAGCCTGAACTCCTTAGAAGGTTCTGATTTCTGCATAAACGAAAACCACTTGAACAATCTCACCTAAGTTGAAAGTACGTATCTATGAAGCGCTCACCACCATCATGATTTACTCATTACCCCATCATCATCATCAACATCAAACAACAACATCATGATCATCATTGTGCCCGTGACCAATTCAAAATGTTCTACGAATATGTTAAAATTATTTGAAATAGTCTACCACTGACAATGTTGATGTTTCGCGTATGTGCTGTGCTGGGCTGTCTGTCCGTCTGTCTTGCAATTGTGTACATACCGAGTCCGAGTTGGCGAAAATATTTCGTTGAAAATGGTCTGCTTTTATTTCGCGACAAGTATCATTGCAATAAAATCCCAGTGACACTCAAGTGTGCGAATGAGTAGTTCTTGTATCTGCATCTCTTGAGAAAATGACTGAATATTTATCCAAAGGACGATGTATCTTTTGTATAATATTATGATGATAAACATTTTTATTTGCAACGAGTAGACGTTCAAGGAGGAGGAGGTGGTGCTATTCATATGAGATACATTGCTGATACTTCTTGAGCCGATTGGTGCCCATGGGACGAGGCGAATGAAGATATCACGATATCTCGCAAACGACCGTGGCAACAATGACTGGTAGTTGTGAATATTCGTAGGAACGATGATCCTAGAACGGGGTTGAGACCTCAATTAATTATCGCTGTTGGGCTTTTGTTCGGTGGCTGTCGCTAGCGAAGTATATTTTGCTGAAGAAGATCTTACCTTGATGATAAGAAAGGAAGACGCGATTGGCTCAATTAATAATTTTATTGCACATGAGTTTGTTTTTATTTCTAGCATCTTTTTAGCTGGATTTACAACTGCACTGTCTACAGAGCATTCTTGTTTGGTATTTCTTTCATAAATCATGCATTTCATAAAAAAAAACAATGAAATAACAATCAATCAACACACATTAATCATTACCAAAACGACATCTAAAGGGATAGGACGGCGAATCTTTAGTTACCCACGCAATATCAATTCAAATCTAATCACATAAAATATGCATCAGCAGAAAATTACACGATTTAAAAATTTATCGAGCTGATTATATAATTAATTTAAATTGAGTAAATCTGTCACTTGATGAAACGCTACACATTTCCTACATTTCCTTGCAAGAACCAACCTCTGCCTCTCATCTATTCATTCACTATCAAACTTCCTAACAGTTTTCAATTTGAGATTTGACTTTTATAATGAAATCGATTCAATATTTACTTATATACTCAACAACAATTTCCTTCTAACCTACTCAAGAATGTCCACAGAAGGATCTGTAGGTTGAAACTATCATCATCATCACCGTCCAGGAATGATATCCATGCACAGCACAGCATTTTCCTAAGTCTGTAATCAAGACAAGATACAATTATTAATGAATACGTTGCATTAACATGTGCCAATGAAACGGATGCCTCTAGGATGCAGAAGGAATGTGTATTCACGCGTTTTGGTGTTTTTATTTGTCATTTGCGATTGATAGTTGGAGTCAAGAGTGTAATCTTTCAAGTGATTCTTAGATTTATCGGCGAACATTAGTAGCCAGCGCTATGTTTGTTAAGCTCGCGAAAGATTTCCTGTTTGTGATCTTAGAATGAGTTAAATTGAGGAATTGACTGTTGGCGTTGGGTTTTAATTAGTACTAATCGATTTTCATTATTATTTTGCAACTGAGAATGTTGTACGTTTAATGGATGTGGATGTTAGTTCGAAGGATCTTGACGATGCGGTCAATCATTGAAATTTGATTAACACATTTAACATTAGAAGTGGGAAATTAATATAAAAGTAACCGGAAATGCTATGTTCCTTATCCTTTCAATCACATTAAAAAATCTAGGATGTATTTTTGGAATGAGCAAAAACCATTTTTAAAATCTATGTTTGTTTTTCCGTGTACTATAGAAAGTTTTCTTGGTAGTGTCATGGCAACACCAATTGAAGAGCACTGGCCACGGAAGAAAAAGAAAAGAGTCAGTCGCATCCGAACCATCAACCGAGCCATTGTATTTTGAACACAATAAATTAATTATTAACAAGCAGTGCACGTTAGTTTATTGTTTTCCCTCTACAATTATCCTGTCCCAAGGTCCACCCCTGATAAAATCAGAAGTGGGATTCAAGGATGGTTTAGTGCGGATTACAAGTAAAAATTCAAATTGTGCACGTAGAATGAACAGACGCCGTGGAAAGCGGTTGGTTTTCCCCTCCTCGCGATCTCGTGCTTAATTCTCCTACAGTTCGTCCGCGAAAAGATACGAAAGCAGGAACGTGCGATATACATACGCAAGTAGCTACACATAATTGTAATAGTGGTTCGATTTCCCCTTCGGTCCGTATACGAGGGAAACAGAACGCAAAACGATGCCGGGCGAAAAGGCCAATACGCTAAACAAGGAACGACTATAACTTGAACTTAGACTATGGAATGCCTCTACGCAGGAGAACAAAGCCGAGCTAACACAAAGAGTCTGTGAAATTCTGGCTAATGACGAAATCGAAACGGACGGGAAAATGTCAGAATGTTCGGGTGGAGATGATGTGTGCGAGTTACTTGATAAAGTGAAGCGATTGAGCGAGTTAATATCAGCTGTCGTCGCCACGTTACCGAACAGGGGAAAGTTGACGATGTCCTCAACAACTGAATAGATTAACACTCAACCGATCGTAGTACAGGAGCCGACACCACCGCTTACTAACGCGATGAACTCGGGTGAGACGGAGCCAGCAGTGACGTTCAAAGTTGATGCATGCGAACGATCGGCTAATTTAGTGCGGGCATGTAGTGGACCACATTTTCATAACATCCGAGATGTGACGGATATTTTACCAGACTTTGACCCGTCGTCCGAATCCGGCATGTTGGCAGCGCAGTTCGTTGATCGCGTTACGAAACTTGTCAAGGCATATCAGTGGAACGATCGAGTTTCGGTGTTCGCGGCGCAAGCCTCCCCAAAGGGGCGTGCCAAAATTTGGAGCGATGGTTCTGCGATGGTTCTGCGCTGGTTCCTAGAAGCTGGCTTGGGCTGGCCAAATCATTGGGGCGAGATTTCCCTAGCCATGAAAGTGAGGTCAATGTTCACATAAAAATGATGAATCGCACCCGGAAGCCAAGCGAGACAACATAAAGTTACTTCTATACTATGCTAGGGTTAGGAACACGAGGTAGCTTGAGCGATCACGAGCTCAATTTTCGACACCGTCAATGACCTTTTAGCCACGATAAAGAATTTCGAAGCCATGAACGGAGCTGAGACGAAATTTTGGACCACCACCACCGATACAGCGAGGTATTATGTCATCCAATGCGCAAGCGCAGCCGACTTCGAGCAATTCAGAATCCCGTTGAGTTCGATGTTATAACTATCTTGAGGTGGGCATATTTCACTGAACTATCCAAAACCACAACGGAAATAAAGATGCGACAAGTGTAAACGAACATCACATACGACCAACCGATGTCCGAAAAATGAAACTGCGACCGCCGTCAGTAATAAGCGTCGTATAAATGCAACAGAAAGAATTAATCCGCTTGTTAAGGAGGTTCTTCTCAACGGAAACAAAATTAAGTCCTTTATCGACCCCGGCAGTGAAATAATACTCATTCAACGAAAGTTCGCAATGCCGATGGGAGGCGTGAAGCAGAGTTCACTGATCATCCTACGAGGGTTTGGAGGAGCTTCAGTAATATGCAACCAGATACTCGAGGGCCAAAATTCAGTTGGATGGGAAGAATCTAAATGCGAAGATTTTTCCGGGGGATGAAACTTGATCTCGGAGCCGCTTTTATTGGGGTCAGATCTACTCTGTACAACGGACAAACGACTGATCATTGAACTGGGAACATGTCGATTGAAAACGCTTTTAAAAACGCTCCAACTTTTAAGCCAACGCTATCCGTCAAAGAAAAGGACCAACTGTATCAGCTCATCAGTGAGCATAGAGAATGCTTCTTTGAACCGCTTGCTCAGTTAGGTCAATGCAACTTGGTAACGATGACGATAAGTTTAACGACCTTAAAACCTGTCCAACGCCAGTTATACCAGATACCGCTCTCAAAGCGGGGGCGCATTCAAGAAAGAGTAGACGAACTGCTCGAAAACAATACTATACGTCCATCATCATCAGAATATTCGTCACGAATTGTCCAAACTGAATGGTGAGGAGCGTCTCTGTGTTGATTTTCGTGAGCTCAATGCTATCACTGAAAAGCGTCCGTTTCTCATGCCAACTGTAGAGAAGCAGCTTTCGCTCTCAATTTAATGTCCGGATATTATCAAATACCAGTCACAGAAGAGTGCAAGAAACACACTGCGTTTGTCATGCATGCAGGCCAATGCGAATCCAACCGGATGCCTTTCGGCCTGTACAATACACCGAGTTATTTTCACGAGGTCATTACCAAGGTTGTACGATAAATAGGAAATCGAGCAGTTAGCTTCGTAGATGAAGTAGTTCTGCCCAGCAAAAGTTAAATCAAACTCTGTGAATTCCTGGTTATACTTCGAGATACCGGTATGAAGCTTCAGCCCTCTAAGTGTTCATTTTTGACTATACAAATCAACCGCGTCAATGAGGACGGAATAAAACCAGGAGCTGAAAAGAGTAATGTAATTTGAAAGTCTCCGGAACTAAGCAAGGTTACAGAAGTTCGAAGATTTCTGGGATTGAGTTGGTTTTTCCGCAAATTTTTTCGCGATTATTCTCTGATATCAAGGCCGCTTACACTTTTGTTGAAGCAGAAAGATAATTCGCAATTTCGTTGGTCGATCGAACAACGAGACCCATTCGAAAAATTGAAATCAGCACTTTGCTGCGATCCAGTGCTCAGTGCATACGATCTGACGAAGGAACATCAAGTTCACACTGACGCGAGCACACTGGGCCTTACCGGTATCCTCATGCAACGAGACGACGGTGGCAATTTCAGACAGGTTTTCTACTGCAGCCAACAGTGCAGCAAATCCGAAAGCAGATACCATAGTCATGAGCTTGAAGTTTTACCTATCGTCGAGTCGTTAGAAAGATTCCGCATTTATTTGCTCGGTAAGCAATTCGAGACAATTAACGATTGCGCCGCAATTAGCACCACAAGAACGTCTAAACTATTGCTACCGCACATCGGTCGATGGTTTCTAAAGCTACAGGAGTACGATTTCCGCATCATACATCAATCGGTTGAATGCATGAGTCACGAAGATGCTCTAAGCAGGACTCTAAACGAACCACTGAACAAGCCAGAGATAGCATCGGGGAACATAATGCGAGTGGAAGAAAAACGAAGACTTCTGCAACGACAAGACGTGAAATTCAAGGAGTTAATCGAAGTTCTGAGAGGTGATATTGAGTCCGCTCAATCCAAACAGATCAAGTCAGATTGTCAGCTCAAAAACAGTCCGTTATATCGTAAGATCGACTAAAATCTCAAATTCGTCATTCCGTCTGCAGTCAGGTGGAAAATCATCCGCACGTACCACAATGACATGGGCCACTTTGGTCTTGAGAAGACTGTAAATCAAGTTCGGCAAGATTTTTGGTTCAACAATCTCCGAAAATACATCAAGTCGTACATTGCAGCATGCTTGGAATGCTGCTATAATAAAGGAGTCACAGGCAAACCAGGGGGGACAACTCTATTCGGATGAGATGACATCTATTCCGTTCTGGACGTTACACGTTGATCAGCTCGGTACATGGCAGCATGCTTAGAGTGCTGCTATAATACACGTTGATCACCTGGGACCTTTTTCACGCAGCCGTCGAGGTAATTTGCACATCATTAGAATACTTAATTTTGAGAGCTGCCAAAACTACGAAATCGAAGCCCGTCATCGATGCATTCAAGGATCTGACGTTGTACTTCCGTCTACCTAAGCGCACTGCTTTTACATCACAAGAATATGCTGGATTCTGCGCATTTAATGAGATTCAACATATTAAGGTTGCCGGCAGAACGCCTCGAACGAATGACCAAATCGAACGTGCAAATCAGTCCATCTTATCATTTCTAAGAACTGCACTAACTGATCATAAGGATTGGGACTCAGTTTAGTCCGATCGAATTGATATTGGATTATCGTTTTCGAGACGTCATCACAAATTGGCTAGTTATGGCTCTAACACCAGATGGAGCGACTATTAATCCAACGGAATGCGATATGGTTAACCGAAGACAATTGGCTGTAGAGCGAATTAGCACCGAACGAGAGAAATTGAGAGATTGAGGTTCAATGCGAAACACAAGAAACCTTTTATGTACAAGGAAGGAGATCTCATCGTTTTAGAGGACGTACCTGCTGCTACGGGAGAATCTCGAAAGTCAGAGCCCAAATATCGTGGGCCCTACATCATTTCGAGAGTTTTACGAAACGACTAATATCTCGTCGAGGACGTGAGAATCGCACGTCCCAACCAACGGAAATTCTGTTCGGTGTATACGAGCGAAAAGCTGAAACCGTGAATCGTCGTTAGTCCCAAACTCAATTTTTTGATGATGCTGCGGATTCAGGCACGGAGCAACAAATCAAGACAATTCAATGTCAGGATGGTCGAGTGTCATGGCAACACCAATTGAAGAGCACCGGCCACGGAAGAAACCGAGAAGAGTCAGTCGCATCCGAACCACCAACCGAGTCATTGTATTTTGAGCACAATAAACTGACCATTAACAAATGGTGAGCGTTAGTTTATTGTCTTCCTTCTACAATTATTCTCTTCCAAGGTCCACCCCTGGCAGTAGTATATTTTCCAAATATCAATATCAAATATTTTAACCTCATCTCAATCTGTTTTATCGACTTATGTCTAGAATTTTCCTTTCTACATCTTTTATTCTTCTTTTTCTGCTTCGTAGCACTACAGCTCCTCTCGGGCCTTCACTTCCTGCAAATAGCACCTTAAACTGTCTCGGTGCATCGACCCCCGAGAAACAGTGAACTGTGTTTGTCGACCGAGTCAGACCAGCGTTACCTGGGTTTCCCCACTGGTCTCTGTCCTTCAGTTCCCCCAACGCATATCCTTTTGGATATCCGTTTTTCGTCGATGAAGTTCACATGGCGAGCCCACTGCAGCTTTCGTAGTCTCATATCTTCCATTAACCCTTAATATTTTTCAATGTTGAGTATTCGGATAGAAACTCTTCTTTAGGGATTTGTAAAGAAATTATTTTTGCTCCGATAACTTCAAATTCTTTTTGAACATTTTTTTTTGTAGCTACTCAATTGAGTTGCATTAATTCAATATTTTTTTTCCGTTCATAGAGTGTGTGAAGTGTGGAGTTAGTGCGATTTGGCACCTTAACTCCCGCATATCTGTGAACACTTCTGTACCCATCTACCTTCTTAAGCCAATTTCAGCTATCATATGATTAAAAATAAAATTTTGAAAATGTTATTCGGCGGATAATTGGGAATCTGAGCTCATCCCTGTTTTTTTAAGGCCGAAGAAATGCCAGGGTACTATTATTATGGTTGTCAATTGTGTCAACGAGTTTCGGCGCCTTGTCACGTACCTATTTTTTAACGGTCTCAATTCGTAGGTCCTTGTAGATATCAGTGGTTCTAATATAAGAAGGAATTCTTAAATTCTTACAAACAATACTATTTTGGATGAACTGGAGTGGTTTTTTGTTAGTCTTTGTCGTCTGGTAGAAAGTTAACTACCATATAGTAGCACCAGTCGTATAATCTGTTTTTAAATGAACACTCGATTTTTAAGGCTGAGTGCTTTGGTTTTAATGAGAGGGTAGTCCGATGCAGTGTCCTCGTTTATTTTTTATATGTTGTTTCCATGTGAGTTTTTTGTCGAATGTAAGTCCAATATAATTAGCTGTTGGTATCCAGTCTATTGCTTTGTCATCAATGATAAGTCTCTGTAGAATTTGTCGTCTTCTCCTAGTTATAAATAGTGCCTGTGTTTTGTCATAATTAATCTTTTTTTTCTATTCACCGAAGTATTCCAAAACAAATATTTATTGATCGTTACAATTTTGAAGTGATGGCTCTTGCTTTTCATGCTGTATTAAATTTAAGCAGCGCATAGTGATAGTTTTACTCTCGCAGGCAGAGTAGGAAGGTTTGCAGTAAATATATTGTAAAGGGCCGTTGAGATGGGTGAGCTTTGAGGAAGTGCAGCTTCAATTCGTCTCAGGCTTGAGAGTTGTTTATGAATTCTGACAAGTAATGCTCTGCCTTATAAGAAAAAGCCAATAATTTGAGTAAGCTGTAGTGACATATTGAGTTGATGCATTTTGAAGATTAGCCCTGCATGCCACCTTTAGTTTCATTTATTTATTTATTCCAAAAAACCGCCTTACAGACTAGTAGTTCAATGGATAAATACAAAATTTACAAATTCAAAATGTGAAAGAAATCAAAGAAAAAAGATAAAAATTCAATGATATCCTAAAATTAAGAATTAAAGAAGTATTTATAAATTTAATTTTTCATAAAACTTTTAAATATGCCAAAAGACTGTACTAGAGGACCAAGACTTCGCTGGTTGTGCATACAAGGTCTGCGTAGTAAGGGGAAGTAGAAGAAGGTGTTAGTACGGGTATACGGAACATGAAATAGAAGAGAGGATCTATGTATTAATGTGCCTGCATACATTTTGAGGTAAAAGATTATGATGAAGCTTTAACAAAAAACATTCGTCAAGAAAAGATCGTCTGGACTCGAGGGTAGGAAGGTTCAAAATATATAGATGGTCATCATAAGATAGGAAGTAAGTAAGAAAGGTTGAATTTGAAGAATAGAGACCGTGTGAATCTGCGTTGAACTGACTCAAAAGCATCGATGTGCTTCCTGTGATACGGACTCAAAATTAGGGAGCAGTATTCCAAATTACCCATAAAATGCATGGCCTAAAAGAAGCCAAACAAAGCTGAAATGATTTTCTTATTCAAGATCTTACCCTCACAGTGGCCTTAAAACATGAAGCCTAGAGAACATGATAACAAACCGTACCGTGAAGTTCAACAGTTCGGCAATATGACAGTCTACTTATTTGGCTGCTGCTTGTAAGTTAGTTAGTTCGGCGTCAAAGGAGTTGTAGATTGCTCCGTGAGCAGAACTGTCACCTCAATTTTATTAATTTCAGCCACCGAAAATGCCTGAATTTTCGACGCATTTCACTTATCAGATTTTCGGTTAGTTTGCATTGCTCTACAGGTTCTTCATAAACAAAACTAACAATTAAGCAAGCGTGTTCACCTCCGTCGCTGAACTCCAAGACAGTCACCGTATCAGGAATTACTCCAATATGACGTCATACAAACTGCGGTAAGGTACATAACCACAGCCCAGGGATCTATCCTTGGTCCGGACCTGTGGAACGTGTCTTACGACGGGCTACTGAGACTTGAGATGCCAGATGAGTCGCGCTTGGTCGGCTATGCGGATGATGTTGCGGCTCTGGTCACTGGACGCACCGTTGAACAAGCGCAACTTAGGCTAGGTATGCTAATGTGCCGAGTGAGGGACTGGATGACTGCTCGCAGGCTCAGTTTAGCACAGGAGAAAACCGAAGTGGTCATCTTGACAAACAAGAGAATCCCTAGGGTAATAATGATCAGTATTGGAGACATACAAATCGAATCGAAGTCAGCGGTGAAGTACCTGGGGCTACTGATCGACTCGAAGATGAGTTTCTCTGAGCAAATCAGGGCAACGGCTGTGAAGGCTGCTTCGGGAATATCGGCTCTGAGTCGACTTATGGTCAACGTAGGGGGACCCAGTCCATTACGAAGACGCCTCTTGATGAGTGCTGTAGGGTCAGTGCTACTGTACGGAGCAGAGGTATGGGGCGACGTTCTCAGCAAGGAGGTATACCGAAAACGTTTGGCACAGGTACAGAGAAGAGGAGCACTGAGAATTGCAGCAGTCTTGGGTGAATTGCACGAAGGGAAGGTGGACTGCGTGCCTCATCCCGGATGTGAGACCGTTGTTAAAATGGAAGGCATGGTGAGACTGACTTCTACCTGACCCAGCTTTTGAGCGGGCATGGGTGTTTTCAGTCTTACCTTCACAAGATCGGTAAGTCACGGTCTCCCGATTGTCGGTTTTGCGCAGGAGAGGAGGAGGAGGACATTTCATTCACGGGCTAAATTTGTCGGTTAAACACTATCAGGTTCTGTTTGGTCCCTTTTTAGGCCCTGATTATTTCTACTCAGGAACCTGTTTGGTCACTTTTTAAACCCTGATCATTTTTACTCGAGAACATAACTAGATTTTTGTCAAGGCTTAAAGAAGTGGAATGAAAGCAGAAGTTCTCTTAAGACTATCGAAAAGCTTAATATTTTCAAATGGTCCCAATCTCACTTAATGATCCAAGACTAACACACTAGATAAATAGACTATCCCGGACCAGTATTGGCCTCGTGGAAAACTTTTATCACTCGGTTTGTCTACTGATTTAAACACAGATATATTACGTTGATGTTGTATTTCATCACCTCTCTGCTTATTGCATCAGACTATTGAATTTAAAATGAATTAAGCTTGTAGGGTTATCATTCCTTGTTTCTTTATGGCTGGCCTTTTTAAGCTCTGGTATGGTGAAAATCATTATCGCTATCCAATTCAACTATGTTCGTAAGTGTTCCTTTTAGATATAGGATGTTTTCCAGCATTTGCTGCCTCTCCTTTCAACATCGATTCCTTAATTCGGCTGTGGATTTGAACGAATAGCTAGAGCAGAAGCTACTGACTGAGCCAGACAAATATATCGAGGATGCAAGCATAGGTTGCAGCTTGCGGTGTCAAAAGCTGGCATGCTGACAAAGCAGAGCATACCAACCGTTAAATTCATGACGGTCAGCTCTGTCTACGTTCAAACCAGCACGTCGGTCAGATTTAAGTGGTAGTGACCATATATAGCCAAAAAAATTTCAGAGTGATCTATGGTCTATCTTATGAATTTAAATTTATTCAACACTCCCATTTAAATTTATAAAGTAGACACGAATTCAAAAAAAAAAAATTAACATTCTTTTATTTAAACTTATATGGTACACATGTTAAATCTGGTTCTAATCCGCAAACACTAATATAATATTCGTCATTTGCAACATTTTTCATAATCTTATCTCTAATTGAGCTAAATTTATTGACAGGCAAAGCTTTTGTCAGGAAATCAGCAAATTGATTTGAATTCTCTACATATTTAATATCGACAACTTTCTTTGTAACATTCTCTCCGATAAAATTATATCTTATGTCAATTGTGCTTGCTTCTTCTATGAAACACAGGGTTGTTGTTTCATTTAATTGAACTTTGATTATCAACATTTAAGGTAATTA
Source organism: Odontomyia ornata (assembly GCA_963969285.1). Classification (NCBI taxonomy): domain Eukaryota; kingdom Metazoa; phylum Arthropoda; class Insecta; order Diptera; family Stratiomyidae; genus Odontomyia; species Odontomyia ornata. The sequence goes on along the minus strand of OZ017740.1, from coordinate 20,224,905 downwards.
AGCCCTGTGGCACTCCAATGTCATAAAGGAATTGCCTCAGCCATAAAATTTTTTAAGTGGCTTCGCTTGCAGCCATGTACTCAGACTCAGTGTTTTGTTGATGGCTGCACCAAGTGACAGAACCTCCATGCATTAAAAATATATAACCTGTATTAGATTTGCTAGTGCCACATCACCTGCAAAGTCAGAGTCTGGGTAGCCAACTAATTTAATATTACCTTGATAACAATAGACATATCTATGGAATTAATTAAATAACGTAAGATTCTATTCACAGCTGTAACATGTGAAGAATCTGGGTTATTGGCATATCTGCTAATACCGTTCACAGCATATGCTATGTCAGATACAGATACAGATGACAAGAACCACAATGCTCCCACCGCTTCTCTGTATGGGAAATTAATATGCTCATTAGTTGTATTCATACAAATATGTACATTAATATCAGCAGGTGTACTACTACCTTTAGCATTTGGCACATTAAATTTATTGATTAATGGTTTTATATATTGTTTTTGACTGATACTCATAAAGTCTTTGCCTCTATTTATTTCCATTTCAATAAATGAATTGCAGTTTATAACTTTAATATCAGCTTTTTGTTTAAGGTTATTTATCATATCTGACAAAATAATTTTATTTTGGCCAATAGTAATCCATCATCAACATAGAGAATTAACATTATTTTGACATCTTTATAATATCCTGGAAATACACAATCATCAGATGGACATGGTTTCAAACCATAAGAAGATAGAAAAGAACAAAATGTTTCATTTCAACATCTTGAAGATTTTTTAAGACCGTATATAGATTTAATTAACTTATATACTTTTGAAGGCTGCATTTCCAATCCCTCTGGCACCTCCATGTATATATCCTCAGAGAGCTGACCATATAAGAAGGCTGTCTTCACATCAAATTAATGATGTAATCGTACCTGCTCGTGGGGGAAAAGGTCTCATTATAATCCAAGCCTTTTACTTGTGTGAACTTTCATTCACACAGTCGTCCTTTGAATCGTACTAATTCTCCATCTCTTTTCTTCTTTACGGTGAACACCCACTTGCAAGTAACAGGCTTCTTCTCAGTTCGATCAGTCAGCATCCAAGTTTGATTTTCTTCATGTGACTGAAGTTTTTCAGCTACAGCTCTCCTCCATAGTTGAGAATTTGGGTTAGTCATCGCTTTTTTACTCTGTGGAGTTTGCTTGTAATTTATTATTTGGACGAGGGCGTAACGTGATGTTTGTCTGTTCTTCTTGTTCCAAATATGTACCTTTTGGAGGGATATAACTTTCATCTATACCTTCTAAACTTTGGATACTATCATCTGAAGAGGTTTTTTCAGAAACATCGCCCTGATGTTGAAACACATTACGTGGGATAGACATTGTAGGATGTTCTTCTTCGTATTCAGCTCTCATTTCTACGAAATTTCGTTTTTCTTCTAGCCTACTACATTCATCAAACTTAACGTTCCGTGATATTGTAATCTTCCTGGTATTTTGATCTTACATTCTGTAATTATCATGGTCATATCCAACTAACACAACTAACAAAACATGGCGATAGCTCGTAGCTCCATCTTTGTACAACACAAAGTACCGCATATCCAACACAGAAGGTTCTTCTATAGGACCACACACATCGCTGTATACAATTTCTCCAGCTTGTATTGGACCTCGAATGGATTTCAAGAAGGGGCGTCTTGCTTGTTTCCCATATTGACACGCTTCACAAACAAATTTGGGTTTCCACTCAAAGCAATTGGAATTAAACCGTTCTTACACATACTTTGAAGTTCCTTGACTTTCAAATGTCCTAACATTTCATGCCAAACTTTTATATTTGTTTGCACAATATTACAGTTTGTTGCGAATTCCGGCGTACCGGCTTTCTCCCATTCGCAACTTCAATTGCCGCCGTAACATCTCCACCCTCCTTTGGGCACATTTACCCTTTCCATCAGTAATTTTATTTATTTTTATTATCATTGAATAATTTCCCTATAATTTTTATTCCTCCACTATCTCCATCCTACCCTTCTCCCTTATTTTCAATTACAGAAAAAAGTAGTACATGATAATAATTTTAATTTTCCCACTAAAAACATTCCATTCATTAATTCCCATTAAGTAGATTTCATTCGATACATTTTCCCTAACAAAACCTAGTTCCCCACTAACAAATGTCAATTTTCATACTAACAAAAATTCATTCACGTTTCCCTAATAGTTGAAGTTGCTAATACAATGAATGGGAAATCTACAGAAGGTGGCTCCGTTGTAGCGTCGTGGATTCTTGCCTGGGGGGTCCACTGGGATCCTGGGTTCAAGTTCCTTGAGCGCTGGAAAGCACTCTTTTTGGAGTATCGGCAAAAACAATTGTTTCCGTATATTTATATATATGATAATTTGCATCTAATCAAACGCTTCCATGGTTATGCAAATTGCCATATATGCTAATGGAAATTGTTTCGTTTTTCGATATGAAAAAGGTGTGTGTATGTGTATTGAACTTCGATTATGTTACCCAGATGCGGCAGCGGTAATTGAAAATATGATGATTGCGGAATTGGATTTGCTGGATGTGAAATGTTGGATTGGGTTCTTGGATTTAGGGCAGTCAGTTTTGGACTTTGGAAAGTTAAGAGGGATTGCTTTTCGCGAGGGAGTTTTCGCATTTTTGTGGAGTGATTCGCTGATGAATGGTTCATCGAGTAGTTTGAAGGGAAGAGAAAGTTCTGTGGCAGTGTCGGGGAAAAAGTGTTGAGATAAACTCGGGAAATAAAGTCTTGACCTTGTGAAGGAAGATTGAGTAACGGCAAGACGAAAGTGGAACAGTGGAATTTGATGATAAGAGTTTTGAATTTGGGTTGCGGGGATAAGGTTTTAATGAAGGAAAGTTCGAAGTGGACGATTTTAATTTCAAATTGGGATGCATAATTACAAATTGAAAGTGTCGTGAAGCGATTTCGGTGCCGTTAATAAACAAATAAACGAAACCTGTTAATGAAAAGACTGAATTGAATTGAATACCAAGACGTATATGCTAGTTTAAAGTAAAGAGACATAAATGTACAGTGCCTGACAATAAAAGTGGTATAAATTAAAAGCTGGTTCAAAAGTATAATATTTATTCAAGCCAGTGTCGGAGTTCCGAAAGTGAGAAAAAAAAAACAAACAAAAAATAACAAAAACAAAGAAGATTAGTGGCACTTCGTGCATGCGTTTATCGGAAATTGTAATTAATTATAACTTACTTAATTTTTCTAATTCCCCCCCCCCCCCTCCTTTTTCAGTTGCAGAGCGCTCGGCAGCATTAAGAGGGGTAAGTAAATTCTTTATTCTTTTTGTTCCTTTCCATTTGATTTCATTTGAAGTTAATTCTTAGGGTTTTGTAAAATAATTTTGCATAACCTTACTAAAATCGCAACCTCTCTGTCCGTCTGTCCGCCCGTCCGTGGGTCACAGCACTGCAGGTGCAAAGTGGTGCTCTCTTCAAAGTTCAACTACAAAAAAAATTATAAGGTAGTTAAGGGGGGTCTCCCCATATAGGGGAGTGGCCCCCGAAAAAAAAATTCTTCAAAGGTAGCCGATATGGCTATCAAATGAAAGGTCTTGATGAGAACTTTTCAAAACAGGTCCTGATTTGATACTTTTTGCTTCGAGGGACGCGCAGGGAGGGGAAATACACGAAAAATTTGTGTCCCCCTCGCGATTAGACACCTATGATCCGAAAAATCTGAAATAAATTATGGTGGTAGATGTTTATGAGTACAACAACAACAAATACCTTAGAAGTCAAAATTCGCTCAACTTTGTTAATAATAGTATGATATTCAAATTTCACATTTTCCCCAATAAAATCGCATTGGTACGCTCAAACTGAACGAAATTCGATATTTACGTAGTCCTACAAAGGGTTCTTAAAATTCGAATGATATACACGGAAGTTATAGCCATTTGAAATTCCTCCAATTACAACAACAATAACACATGATTTTGGTATTTTATGAACTTTCCATCGAATCAGTCACTGCAGTTTTGATTTGACCTTCTTGAAATTTTCCAGTAAGGTCAATAATATTAATATTTTTGAGAATTCATGACTTGAGTGATTTATGTTGGTTTGCAACAAAATGGCGACTGTTGAAGATAGAAAAACAATGGATTTTCTTGTGAACGTGCACATCTCTTTGACATATTTCAATACGTTATTCATTGCTGGTGACTGCATTTCTGAGAAGTTGGGTACAAAACCCTTCTGGCATGAGCGTAGGTCAGTTTACCTAACTTGTTTTATATGAAATTTTATTGTTTTTGCTTGATTGACTAATTATTTGAGTAAACATATTTAAATCGATTTTAAGTGGGAAAGGGGGTCGATTTATTCACTGAATTTGTTGATTCTTATACTGTGCTAATTTTTCCTCATAGTTTGTAATTTGAATTGGTGGAATTTGGCGTTTAAGCTGAATAGAGTAATAAAAATGTTCTAATTACTAGCAATTTTTCATTTCTCAGAATGACATCCTCCTCTCCAGTCCGTTTCCTTTCGTGTTAGGTTTTACATGTAGGGTGGCTCAGCACCAGCAGACAACAAGTTTTCTTGTTTAATCGTTTTAACATTCAACTAATATAAATTTTTAACGATAATATATCTTTCTTCGTAAATCAGGTACATATAACACACGCTAAAGTGTACATCTCTTCTATGTGCCATTAATTTGTTTATCTAGCAGTATAGTTCCTTCACCACATACTTTGATACTCTATTTGTTACCCAATTGAACCGAATTGTTGTATTTAGATTAATTCAATTCACAAACTTAGTCGCGCTTGGAAGTCATGTGCATTGAGGCTCCACTACCTAGTATCCATGCATCTTCAACATGTTCAGAAGAGTAACTTTCAGCGCTGAATGCCAACAAATTAACATGTTCAGAAGAGTAACTTTCAGCGCTGAATGGCAACAAATTATAAGATATCTTATTAATATAATTTTTCTTTGGCATCCTGCAATCTCTAGCGAAATGGCCTCTTTTATTGCAATTGTAGCAAAAAAATTTATGACTTGAATTTCTTTGATCATTTGAACCATTTTGTTTATTTCCATTTCTTGGTTTGACATTTCCTTTTGACGTCACTAACGCAGTCTCACTACTATTTGTATCGTTAGCAAGGCTTAATTCTTCATCTTTTAAGCGAGAAGTGAGGTTTTGAATTGTTTGGCTATCTTCATCGTGTGACAGCCATGCTTGTCTAAGCGACCGATATGTTGTTGGTAATTTGCTGAAAATTTTTTTCATTACTGCTGTGTCACTGACCTTCTCACCTATCTCCCGTAGCTGCTTTGCTAGGCCTTCCACCTTGGACACATGCTTTGCCATCGTATCACTGGCATTATATGTATATTGTAGAACTTCTCATGAATTAACATTTTATTATATTCTGACTTTTGGTCATAGACTGCGTCTAATTTCGTCATGACTTGCTGTGCAGTCTCGCAGTTTTCTATGAGGGATATTTGGTTGAAATCCATGGACGACGTTAAAATTAACATGGCCATGCCATCATCTTTATTCTACTGCACTTGCGAACTGGTTTCCTCGGGTCTTTCCTTTTCTATGTTCAATCCCTTTGCTCTTAAAGCACATTTAACTTGTAACTTCCATTGCTTAAAATTTCTGCCATCAAACTTCTCAATTTTCATTACGCTCGTAACCTCCATTTCGTAGGTTATTTTTGAATCGGTTTCAATCTTGCTCTTAACTTGTATTCTTTATTGAAATATTCACTTCTTATGTATCTGGGCCCATAACCTGTTGGTATTCAGTAATATATAAAACTCACGTTAGATTTCCATAAATACGATAATTATAATTGAGCACAAAACGATACGACATTCCTATAGAAAAGAAGAAGTACAACTGCGCCACTAGTGTTGGCAAACAGAAACAAAAAAAAAATTCAGAGTCATCTATGATCTATGTTATAAAGTTAGATTTATTAAACACATTCAAAAATTTTGAGGCAAACAATAGTAAGTTTTCTAGCAAAAACGGGGTGAGACTCAGTCTAATCGAAGGAATGCATGCCTCTTTCACTCTGAAAGCCTTGAAAAAGCGAATGAACTATTTTTTAGAGGACATCTGTCTTAACAACCAATCAACCCAAAGTAAATTATTTCGGAGCCCAAGCTAATGGGCATGTATTTACTCGTATTTCAGTTCGTGTGGCTGATTCATTTAAAAATATTCACCACCCATGAACCTTCCTCCATATGTTTTAGTACCACATCCTTTCTATCTGAAAACTTCCCGGGTTTTTTCATTTGAGAAACAAAATTGTGCGAAGCGTGCGAACAAATTTGGGTACGTCGCTGTTTGATTTGTCTTCTATAGGATGCTTGTATGAGACCAGCATAGACTACGGACCCAAACACATGGTCATTTGAAAACTGTTTGGATAACATCTATTCCCGTTGTCTATCGTTGGTATTATATTTATATAATTTTGCAGTAATACCAATAATTGAAAATTCGTATATTTTCTGTTGACTAGGATTTTAAAGCTAGAAAAATTTCATCGCCATAAACCATCGCTCACCACGGAAGATTACTAAAATAGTATGTTATCTCTAATTTAATCAGGCAAAATTAACTGAGAAAATGCAAATTGTCATTGGCTTCAAAATCCTTACACTCTGACATCGACAAATTCATTGCAAACACCAAGTCAATCAACGAGGAAACAGCAAAGGAGACAGCTCAGACCTTTGCGGCATGCCAATCAAGTCGCCTAATCAATCACTAAGAATCTTCCGTTCTCATCTGTTCTAGCTGAACTTAGGCTTAGATTATAGTGTCGGCTAAATGACTGCATTTAACTCTCGACACTTTTTCTTCGCGGATTACTGCAACTTTCTATCTATTGGCACGCCAGTCAGTACCTTGGCAGTAACTCTCTAAACCTCCTAAATGAGTACTATTAGATCTTACAAACTAAACTTATATTACATACCCAGCAGACACAAATTGTTAGTTTGTGAAAGCAAACAAAGATACAAATAAAAGATACTCTAGTAGATAGTAAATATGTACTCGTACTAACCTGAACTGTTGATGATAGACGTTTTTGCTCGGGTTCTTTGGCACAATCTTTTGCGGTTACGACCAAATTGTAAGAATTTTTTGTTTCCCGATCGAGTTCACGTTTCGTTCGAATAGTACCGTTTGATGCAATTTCAAAATCATCGTTATCATCACCTGATGTTATAGTGTACTCGATACGACCGTTATCTCCTGCGAAGAAATGAAAATATAAATGAAAAAAAGTTACAAGAAAATGATGAAGATGAAAGAAAAATAAATATAGAGTACTAAGATGATGTTTAGATTATGATGGTCGTAGGGCATTGAGTGAATGTAATATTTACTTAAGGGGGAGTTTTTGAATAAATATGTCTAAATTGACGTTAAACGATATTTCCCTCTGTAATACTTTCTGAACAAATGTTTGTTGTAATGAATTTTGTTTTCAGTTGGAAGCAATTTGAAGATATTCCGAAGATAAACGACACTTGACCCTGTCAGCGCAGATATTTTAGTTAAAGTTACAACTAAACCTCCAACGGTTAGACTTGGCAAAAGCAGAAGCCTGTCCATTATTTCCCAAATTTTTTGCACTTCACTCTTTACCTAAATGCTGAAATTAGTATCGATGGTCCCACTCCAATTCAAGTAGAACAAAGAAACGTTTTATCTTCAACATTTGCTACAATCGAGTGGAAATCGTGGAGTTATTTGGAGTTGCCCTCATAGAGCACTCATCCCAAGACAGTTCAATTTCACCTTTGTCTATAGGATTGAATACTCGTATTTCATTTCGTGAAGTCTGTCGGACTGCATTTCATCAAAAAGTGGGCAATCATAAGCCAACAATTTAACATTGCAGGTGACTCTTAACGCGATTGCATTCCATCCAGTACCAAATGGTAAAATGTTGCGATCTCTTGTGGTCACCGCAAAGTATCTTTACAGTATCTTCGCATTGAACTTGATTAGGATGATCTTCGTGTCTAACGATAAGCAAACAAATGGGTTCAGATGGTCAGTTGCGAGGCGCCAAGTTTATTGCAAGATAAGTATTTTGAATAGAATTGTCTTCAGGATTGTTTCTCCAGCAATGGCTGTTAGAATGTGCACCTTTGATTGATATTTGCGGTTAAGATGTTCTTAAGTTCAGATAATTATGGAGTTTTCCAAACATTGCTTGATCCTATGCAATCATCTTTTGTAGGTTTCTAGGTCAGCGGATTATTTCAGGCGGATTGAAGGTTTGAACTTTTAGGTTCGTTATGCTGCAGTTATATTTAGAAGCCATCTTGATTTTCAATTTTGAAGAATACTGGTATAGTTTCATGACTGACATGGTAATGTAAGGAAAAGACAGTATTAGAAAAAATCTAAATTAGAATCATGGTGGTCGATTTATTATTCAAAAGGTGCCGTTTGACGTCCTTTACCATTATTACAGCTCTTTTATATGGAATCTCTTTAAAATTTGTCATTTTAAAAGACCAACCCTAATTATAATGCATTAAGCGATACTAACATTTACCGGAAAAAGGTGAAAATTTGCATAACATATTGTTTCGCGGTAGGAGAAATTGTAAATCTCAACCCAAAACTAAAACACTTTACAAATTAATAATTTATTCGCATTTATCAACTTACCGCGAACTGTTAGGTCTTAATGATCCTTGCGTGACCAAATTCTCCACTTCGTAATAACTTTTATTTCATTATCGGTTATGTCAGAGCCGAGAATTTTATATTCAAACATTGTTCCACCGAAAAATGATGAAGCAATAATCATCCAAGAAAACACCAAAGATACACTCTACCGCGAATATATAGATTTAAGTTTAAGATGTAGCATGAAGCCAAAGGATACTCCAGAAGACGCATCTCACCAAAAAGGCAACCATTGTAAAATATTCACGAGAGATGACATAGTACGCACGACGATGACGACGACCGACGTGAAGAGAAGAAGGAAGAACACGAGGAAGCTGCGTACACCTTCAATCTGGTTTATACATTTTAATGAGTTTAATAACCCATTTAAGCACATAATTGAAACTCTGGATAATTTCCGTTTTTCTCAAAGACTGAAATTGCACGAAAAGTTTGTTATGGTCGACATTCACTGGCACGATTTTCAATGGAGCATCTATTTTGTAATATTTTATTTTTTGATTCATGTTTATTCAATGGGTAGATCAACGTTGAACATAAATGATGGTTACGCATTTCAAGTATGTTAAACATTACAGTACTGATTGATATTGAAGAAAAAATACCTACAAATTTTTGGTAATTATTTTGTAGATTGGACAAATACTAGTTGGAAGTAATACTGAAATGCCTGGAGCAAATTTAGAACTAGGCTTTGGCATGGCACGAGTGCATTTTGATTCAGTTTAAGCTCAAGATGCACAAAATGTTATAACAACAGTTCTATACCAGAACTACATGTGCCTAATGTATTTTAGTTGTCGTTGAAGGGGACTCCTACTCTGAGCTCAGAGTATTTGGCTAGTCACTAGTTGCTGTAAACACCAGAGGATTGCAAATATCAAACCAGGGAAAAAGAAAGACTTGGATAGTTTATACAGTACAAACACAGTATCTACTCCAAAACTACAACTTTATTTAAAACATGAATATGGCCGTTTCGAGAGTAACTTGCTCTCTTCTTCAGTCGGTTGATACTAAAATCATTGGCAATACAATTAGATTCATCCAGAAATTTAATTCACTATGGAACAGGAGACAAATGGAAGATTACCGCTCCTGGACCTCGTCATCGTTAACAACAACGGAACAATCGAATTTGAACTTTAACGGAGAGGACTTCTACTCAAAGGACCTTACCAGCATCATCAGCACATGCAATAATGTAGAAAATGGCTGCCTACAACAGTTGGATACACCGGTTGTAACATATCCCTGAACGAAAATTGAGTACGATGAGGAAAAAGCGTATACTATGGATACTGCCATCAAAAACAGATATAGCCCTAATACCATCGAAAAATTAATAGCCAAAATACAACAGGATGCCTTCAAAAAAAAGCATATGACTCTTTGTAAATAAGAAAACGCTGAAAACATCAAATGGATAAGCATTCCGATGGCGGATTCGTTCTACAGCATGAAGTCTTTCTTCAAACGATTTGAAATCAACATCACAGCTTCCACCAGGAACGCGTTTCTCAAAAATCTACTAGACAACGTAAAAGACCCCATGAAAAGTAACGAAATTAGCGGCATCTACCAAATTCAGTGTAATGATTGTGAAAAATGCTATATCGGTCAGACCAAGCGACTCATCACTGCACGATGCCAAGAACACATGAAACAAGTTGGGTAAACAGACCTACGCTCATGTCAGAAGGGTTTTGTATTCAATTTACAAAATGCAGTCACCAGATCGAATCAAATCAAGAAACATGTCAAAGACGATTTTATTGGAGAAAATATGAAATGCGAAGATCATACTATTTTTAACAAAGTTCAATGAATTTCGACTTTTGAGGTTTTTGGTATTGTTATACTCATAAATATCTCCCTTGATAATTATTTCAGATGTCCATCCGCGACGGAGGAAAAACATTTTTCATGTATTTCCCCCCAGTGCCCCCACTGAAGCAAAACCTGACAGTTTAACAACTGTTTTGAAAAGCTCCCATGAAAACTTTCATTTAATACTCAAATCGGCTACGTTTGATGAATTTTTTTTCTTCAGGGGCCACTCTCCTGTGCTGAAATCATCGATTCATGGCCAATTTTTCGAATCCTAGAATGGTTACAAAACCCTTTTGCTAGGAGCTCTCTCCCACCTCCTTGACTTATTTCACTTATGAGCATTAATTGTAGGTACCCATCCTCAGTCATTCATTCAATTGAATCAAGTGTTCAAAGCATGCACCTTAAACGTTGAAGTTGGGAAAAAATAGCTCCAAATTATTCAATCTTCGCATTTAGAACAGCCATTATCTTGTTTACGATTACTGATACTACTAGCTGAACCGATTCTCAAAGATCTACATGACACCTATCATTCCTTAAATTTTCATGCAAATCCTAGCAAAGCCGTAGTGTCTAAGTTGGTAAAAAGCGCATATGGCTCCATAGCCATATGTTTCCATAGTAATGCAGGGCACATTGTTCTATAGTAATACAGGAAAATTCAAACCGCTATAACTTCGCTAAATATAATTCAATCTTTATGAAACTTTCAGGATAGATCAATCTTATGAATAGTCATCTGTGTACTGAATTTCATAGAATTCAAGGGTACCGTTAAGATTTTATTCAAGAAAACATAAAATCGATAGATCATACTATTACTAACAAAGTTGAGTGAATTGCGACTTCTCACGTACTTGTTGTTGTTGTACTCACCAAGGCCTACATTCCTGATTTTTTTCAGATTTTTCGGATCACAGGTGTCCAATCGCGAGGGGGGGGGACACAAATTTTTCGTGTACTTCCCCTCCCTGTGCGCCCCTCGAAGCAAATTTTGCCAAACTAAGACCTGTTTTGAAAAGTTATCATCAAGACCTTTCATTTGATACCCATATCGGCTACCTTCAATGAAATTTTTTTTTCGGGGGGTTAATCTCCTATATGGGGAGACCCCCCTTAAATACCTTATAAAATTTTTTTGTAGCTGAACTTTGAAGAGATCACCACTTTACACCTACACACAAAATTCGATGTTTCTAGCTTAAGTAGTTTCCGAGAAAAACTGCTGTGACACACGGACGGACGGACGGACGGACGGACGGACGGACGGACGGACAGACGGACAGACGGACAGACTGGTCGCGAAACTAGTAGGGTTTTGTAAAATTATTTTAAAAAACCCTAAAAAGCGAAATCCGGCTTCTCAATACAGTACAATCGACAGTGGCAGTACATATAATCGAAAATGGACACGACATACGAAACGATGGCCTTCAACTCCTGAAACCAACCTTATACATTGGACGCTTGGAAGAGCCTCTACATAATGCAGCAAGACCCCCAAACACGTATGAACACAGACGATGGAAACTGTCCATCGAAGTTAGTTAAGAGACTAGCTAAAAGGAACCCGAGATCACCTTGATTAGTAAATTACTTAAATATTCCATAATTCTTGTACTTTTAATTGTACTTTCATTCAATATCTCATTTAATGTTCGGTCATTATTATGTCTTTAAAGTTTGCCTTTCTTAAATTTTAGCCTCACCCGGTATTCTTCGATAGTAATAGGCCGGGGTGTTGCTTGCAGATTGGTGTATTGATTGAACCGGACAGCAATCGTCAGGGCGTGGTACAGTGGCTTAAGGGGCCTCTGAGTGCTCCTGTTGGCAATGGGATTGGCGGGGCTGACCGGAGGATGCAACTATTGGAGTCTGCGGAAGAAACGGTTAGCAGATACAAGACGAGGGCTTCCAGAGCCGTAATTCAAATGAGGATGTAACAACAATGACTATTGACTTGGCTGGGGTGGCAAAGAATCAAAAGGTAGGGGTGATTCGCTCGACGAACGCCCAGGCTAAGGCCGAAGAAGCGTTTGGTTTGAGATTGGTAGAACGCCCAGGCTAACCCGAAGAAGCCTTTGGTCGATTATTTGCAGAGCACCCAGGCCGACGGCCGAGGAAGTGTTTTAGCAGGATACTTGTAGAATGCTGAGGCTAAGTCCAAAGAAGCGTTTTGGCTGGATACTGGTGGAATCCCCAGGCTAAGCCGAAAGAAGCATTTTGGCAGCATGCTTGTAGAATGCCCAGGCTAAGGCCGAAGAAGCGTTTTGGTTGAATACTGGTGGAATGCCCAGGCTTAGGCCGAAGAAGCATTTTGGCTGGATACTGGTGGAACGCCCAGGCTAAGGCCAAAGATGCGGTTTGGCAGGATACTTGTAGAACGCCCAGGTTAAGGCTGCACAAGCATTTGCTTGATTGCATGCAGAACGCCCAAGCGAAGGCTGTAAAAGCGGTTTTTGGAAACGTACGCGTTGAACAGCAACACGAAAAGACGCCAATCTTAAAATACGCTTTGGCTTTTATTGTCAATTTTCCATCCAGGAAATTACTGATGTTTAATTTCCCAACAATGTCTCCTTAGCCAATTCCATACAGATATTTATGCAAGGCATGCTTCATTTGGATTCAATTGTTTTTACTCGAAGCTTAATATTTTGTTGTTGCAGTTTTGTATGTTGCCCGGGTGAATTCTACTCGGCAGAAAATTGTCAATTCCGTAAAATTCGTTTGCATTGGGGAATTTTCACAAGCCATGCTCGAAAGTTCAATGATTTCTACCTGTGACGCTAACGTCTTGTTGTTATTTTCGTTTTTCAAAGCAAAGACATTCATTTGTTCCCATGTTCACAATGTAAGTTGAGGCTACTGTTTGTTGTTGTTTGTTTTTTTTTTATGCGCGGAGTCGCTCGCCAGGGCGTAGTAAACAAATGATGAAGCAGTTTGAAGCTTATAGTTTGCGGAAATTTTTCAAGGTTGCTTCGTTTCGTCATGGTGATGTTTTTCTTTTTTGCTAGTTTTTTTGTTTTGTTAGGGTTAATGACCTGATTGTGAGGTAATCCTGTAAGCGATGACAGTGTCAAGTGTTTTGAAGATAATATATGATGTTAAGCCAATGAGGGGTTTATTAAATTGATTAAGTGAATTGATTGTTTGATATTTAGCAAATTAGGACTATATTTTAACTGATAGTTGGCTAGTTATTGGCTCAGTGAAGTGATATTTGCACTGTTTTGCTTGATTTTCTGCTAATCGGCTAGGTAGGACTAAATTATATTTGATATTTGGTTAGTTAGGAGTACATTCTAGTGCTGGAAATGTGCTAGATTTGTTTCTAGTGACCACTGCCACCATGACCCGTAACACATGAATAAGCTAGAGCGATTTCCCCTCACATAGACCCAAAAGTGGATACATGACGTCACCATAGGTACAAGGGTTTTATATATATTGATCTGTTCTTTTAAACTAGCTGTTGGTAGTTCCTACGATGTCTTCATGTACGTTTATTGATTTCTTTCTGGGCTTGAGTAAACAGGCGTTGGTTAGAACATAGTACATTCACATAATATCTACAGCTTCTGTTTATTCTGTGTTGCACACTTTTGAAATTTTTCCAGCGGCCTGACATCTTTGTCGGGGCTGGACATGTTCGAATATATTGCTTACATTACATTTGTGCAGGCAGCAACTGTGTGGGCCCTTGCACCCATGCGAAGTAAACTGATAGTCGCAACATGTTGAGTCGCTGGCTGCATGCTTGTTTAGACCATTTGCGCATAAAATTATTGGTAACCGTTGTTGAGCACATGGTGAACGCTGTTTGGCTTTTTCTGGAGCCTGCTACGGTGAAACCACCAGCTCCTCCTAGGGCGCAAAGGCGTATGAACACCACAACTGTACCTTTAATGATACAAACTCACCGACCCAAAAGTAGAGCCATTGCGCAGATAGGTTCCCTGACATCTCTAGACTAAAGCTCATATACTCATACATCGAATTTTACATTCTTAGTTTCTTGATTTTTCATTTTAATAAATTGATGCTCTGTTTTTTAGCACTGCAGCTACTTTTGGGTTTTTGCTTAGAGATAGTTAGAGTACTTCTTCATCTTAATCATAACCACCGACACTTGAGAAGGCGATTTGATCAGTACCACACTTTAGCCGTTTGTGCCTCCATCTAGCTGCGTAATGTTCTGATTTTAAACCAGCACGTATCGTTACTGGATGGGCTGTTAGCCTCTATGAGGGGCTATTACACTGTCCAAACTTGCGGACCCAGTTCACTCCATCGAAGATCGACGGAAGCACCAACTCGGAATCCCTGGGCTGGAAGCCGAGGACCACCAGTGAAAAGGCGAACCGGTAGTGCAAACTCACTACCTTCAATTATGCCTCTGCGACACTACTTGGATAGATAGCTGTATCACCACACTACTAACTTCCTGCCTGTACCTATTCCTGTGAAAGAATCTCGATAAGTCTCCTTCACCTCAATAATTTTCGCACAATAATACCTGAAAATAAGAAACAAATACTTCGTTGCCACTCATCCATCGCTTGAGTAACGCACACGCAATTTTTCTCATTGAAGAGAATAATATTTTACAAAAGGTGAATTCAACTTTTCACTTTGGCATTCAATGAACTTCTCGCGTAAATTAACTACTTCACTTAGAAAGAAATTAACGTTTTACAGTACAAAGCAAAATGATAACTATTAGGGACTTAGGTCATACGAATCGAGAACGAACATCGTGGTTAGGAGAAGGACTGTGAAATCCGCAATATCAGTTGATGAATCGTTGAGTTCGGTGTACTCATTCATGCTGCGTTTCCAAGTTCTTGTCGATGAGTCAATTAGAGTACTATGTTGTGCTGTTTTCTGGGAGTGTGGTGATTGAGGTTAATGTGTTGTGTTGTTGTGTCTCCCTGTTTGGGCGTTGCGTCTAGGAATCGTCCTCTCGGAACGAGGTAGCACTTGTAAAGCGCCTACTTTAGGATGCATTTCCAATAGCTACGTAGTATTGAGAAGGACGTGCATTAACCAACCACTTCCTGCCCTTCCGTTTCCTTGATGTTTCGGGTTCGACTGATGCTGTGCTAGAATGTGATTGTTCATGCGAAGGCTGGTTGTTTGTCTCGGTAGTCTACGGCTATTTAATCCTAACTGACTTAGCATAACTTTGCCATAGATGGTCCCAACCCCTTGTTTCTCAACCCACAGCTTCCATAATTCCTCATCCCAAGCCCCCCAATTACATGGTAGTAAATGCTCTCGGGGTCACATATTGGGTTTACTGGTTCCCCAATAATGGGACATTAAATACCGAGAAATGTTTATAACTGTAAATACATCTACAGTTCTGCTACTGAATCCTACTTACACCTCCTTTGTGAGGACTTAAGAGGGTGACGGCCAATATGCCGCACCTCGAAGTAATAACCATGCCGCCGGGATGGAGGTTGAGCGACAGGCTAACTCTCAATCCCTGGAAAAACATAAAATGTTGCAAAACCTGGAGACGGGCCTCAGAGTGGATTGGACTCACGGCAATGACCTCGCCAACCAAAAATGGACTATGACATTGCATCCTGGAATGTCAGATCACCCAATTACCCTGGCACTATTAAGGATATTTTACAACAGGCTTGTCAATATAAATTAAAACAAAATTGCAATCCAGGAAATTAACTGGACCGGAAATGATATTCAAGGCATGAGATCGCACACAATATTCAAAAGTGGGAAGCCTACTGGAAAACGAGAATTTGGAGTGGCCTTTATTGTGGATAGGGAGTTTAAATTGCCCGTTATTGATTTTAAGATAGCCAATGAATGGTTGCGTCTGGTCCGTATAAAAGCTAAATTCTTCAAAATCTGGCTGATAAATGTTCACGCCCCAACCGAAGAAAAGAACAAAGAAACGCAGGAAATGTTCCACAATCATCTGGAAAGACTAGTTGACTCATTGCCTACAAACGACACAAAAATAATTCTGGGTGATTTCAACGCCAAAGTTGGCAATGAGCTATCTCATCGGAGAACGACTGGAGGATAAAGCCTTCATGACGAAACGAATGACATTGGCCAGCGCCTGATTGACTTTGTATGTAGCAGAAATCCATTCATACGTTCGACTTGCTTCCCACATTGACGCATTCATAAAATGACCTGGGTATCACCGGATGGCAACACACAAAACCAGATCGACCAAGTTTTGCTAGAACAACGTTGGGCCTCGAGCATACTTGAATTGTAACTCAGATCATAACTTGATTAAATTAACTTATCGATGTCGTATGTTAAATGCATATTTGGCGAGGACCAGCCCGCTACAAAAATTTGACACCCAAACGCTCCAAACGGCGTCTGTGGCCAAAAATTTCACGGAGACCCTCAACAACCAGCTGGCTGCCAACTTATCAGACGCATCGTTAAAGACAAGCAACGAGCTCTGAATGAAAGCGACTATTAACACCGTGGCAGAATAGATGATCAGACATCAAGCCCTGCGCACGAGAAATGACTAGTTTGATGATGAGTTCCAGAATGCGTTAGACAAAAATAACCAGGCGTACAAAGATGACATAGGTGAGGAAACCAGGACAAAAAGAGAGCACTATGAAAATCTCAGAAGAGTAGTGAAAAAAATAATTTGAATTAAGAAAAGAAAATACTTTGATAAGCAATTGAGAAGTATAGATGTAAGTTTAGCGAGCAACAACACAAGACAAGCATACAAAGTAGTGAAAAGCCTGAAACGTGGTTACCAGCCCAAAAACAAGCTCTATCGTGATGACATCGGCCATACCATCGCTTATGAAACCAAGAGTAAGGAAAGATGGGCATTATATTTAAAGAACCTTCTTAATCCTCCGCACAGCTTCAGAACATCGGAGCCTATAGACGTCTGCGGAGAGCTTCCATTGGCCCACCGATTCTGGACGAAGTTTGTTCGATCATCAAAGCCCAAAAGAATAATAAAGCGCAGGGCATCGATGAGATTCCAGTAGAGCTCATCAAATATGGTGGCACTAGTGTTCATAAAGTTATGCACACCGAAAAAGTGGAGCTAATCAATTATATTCCTTATCTGCAAAAAGGTGACCGGCTACTGCGCGAAAACTGTAGGGGCGTATCATTACTTTGTATGGCGTACAAAATACTTTCAAAGATTTTAGAAAATAAAATCGGATCATATGTCAAAAGTATTATTGGGGAGTATCAAGGTGGTTTAGGGCAAATAGATCAACAACAGACCAATTGTTCACGGTCAAGTAGGTACTTGACAAATGCTGGGAGTTCAACATAGACGTACACCAAATTTTCGTTGACTTCAAGCAAGTATACGACAGTATTGACCGTTACGTACTGTACCAAATAATGCTTGGTTTTGGAATCCCAGCCAAATTAGTCCGTCTTACCAAAATGACAATGACGTCAACGATCTCCCAAGTCCGCATCAATAACCAACTCACCGATGCCTTTGACACAAATATCGGACTAAAGCAGGGAGATGGGCTGGCCCCATTGCTATTCAATTTGGCTCTGGAGTACGTCATACGGAAGCTACCTGCCGATACGCATAGTACATTACTATACAAGTCGAGCCGGGTAGTGGCCTATGCGGACAACATCAACATTCTGTCACGGTCACTAACGACTGCCAAAGAACTCTTCCTGAAACTCGACAGCGAAGCAAAACTAGTAGGGCTACAAATCAACGAAAATAAAACAAAGCTCACGACCCAGTTGAGGGAAAATACCTCAAATACACAAAATATCACACTTGGCGCATACAGTATCGAAACTGTTAGCGAAATTGTGTATTTAGACGCTAAAATAATGAAAACGGGCAATGAAAGAGACGAAATACGCCGAAGAATACAGCTTGCCAATAAAATATTTTATTCAGTATTGACGATCTTGAAGACCAGCTGCATATACAGGAAAACAAAGCTCCAAGTATACAAATCTGTGATAAGACCTGTGCTATGCTATGGGTGTGAAACAAGGACCCTAACCCAAGCATCCGCAAATATATTGAATGCCTTTGAGCGACGGGTCCTGAGGCAAATAATCAGAGCAGAGCTACACGGGGACCAATGGCGAATTCGATACAACCATGAGCTGTATGAAATTTTTGACGAAATGGAGGTCTCAAGGATTGTAAGACTGCGGAAGCTGCAATGGTTTGGCCACATGAATCGTATGGACGAACAACGGATACCCAAGAAGGTATTCGTAGGGAGAACTGCAGGCCGGCGGCCAGTGAGGAAACCGAGGAAACGCTGGTCTGACTCGGTCGACGAAGACAGTTTATCGCAGCTCGGATTTCGGAATTGGATGACGCGGTCAACGGGTCGAGACAGTTGGAGGCACTGTTTGCATGAAACGAAGGCCCAAAAGGGGCTGTCGTGCTAAGAAGAAAAAGAAGAAGAAGTGCATAATGTACCACATATGGAACAGAGAAAAAAAAATAAAATATCTCCTCTTACACTAGATTTTGATTTTTATTACAATTTTTTCGGATGTCATATCTTTTAGACAAAAATAAAAAAATCATGCACTGTAGGGTTAAGGTTTAATGTAAGGTATTTTGGTTGAAAGATTGTTGACTATGTTTGTCACGGTCAATTGCTTCCACATCTAAAGCCACTTATAAATGATTGAATTTTGTCAATTCAGGTGAAATCTCCGCTTGAGTGAATTAGGTCTTAGTTCGATTGAACCACGTATCCGGATACTCTTCTGAAATGGTGGCAGTTCGACTACGACTAGTGGCAGAACATCTGTCTACTAACATTTCGTTGTGGTAAAATTTATTTAAAAAGGTAATTTGGTGCGAGTTTGCACCTTAAAGTTAATCGCAATAACAATTTGGTCAACAATTTATCCTTATTGTTCTTATTATTATTATTTATATAATTTATGCTAGTATATATACTTGTATTTTGTTCTAAATACGCAAGATCTGTGGCAGTCTCACCACGAACTTAAGCAAAGGAGACTTGTGCACTTGGCAAAAATTTTGATTGCAATTTTATAATAAAAAAATTTCCCCGAACTAATATCTCCTATGGAAAAGGAAATATAAATTTTAAATATACAGAAAAGAAAAATATTTATAAAAATTCTGTAATAAAATATGTTTAAAATAATACTAAAATATGATATCAATATGATATTGACTGCGGATTATAAAATTTACATAATATATCTTATTTATGTAAGAGTGAAATGCAAAATAAGCCTTCTAGAGAAAAACATTGAACAAAAGAAGTTGATGTTCTGTTGTGAAGTTAAAAAAATAGGATTCAATTAATTTCAGTTCATTTTTTTAGTTAGGAAATTAACGGCCAATTGAAAAGTCCCCGGTCTACTATAGTAAAACACAATTTTTTTTGGCGAAATTCGATTTTATTATTCAACATAGTTACCTTCGAAGACGATACAGCAATTATAGCGATCTTCCAACTTTTCGATACCATATTTGTAGTACGATTTGTCTTTCGCTTCAAAATAGGCCTCAAGTTCAGCGATTACTTCTTCATTGGCGCTAAATTTCTTTCAAGCGAGCATTCTTTTGAGGTCTGAGATCAGGAAAAAGTCCCTGGGGGCCAGATCTGGCAACTACGGTGGATACAGGAGCAATTCGAAGCCGAATTCATGCAATTTTGCCATTGTTTTCATTGATTTGTGACACGGTCCATTGTCTTGGTGAAACAGCACTTTTTTTCTTCAAATGGGGCCGTTTTTTAACGATTTAATCCTTTAAATGATCCAGTAATGCTATATAATAATCTCTGTTGATGCTCTGGCCCTTTTGGAGGTAATCAATGAATATTATACCTTGCGCATCCCAGAATACTTATGCCATAACCTTGCCAGCTGACTGTTGTGTTTTTCCTCGGTTTGGATTCGGTTCATCGTGTGCAGTCCACTCAGCTGACTGTTGATTGGACTCCGGAGTGAAATGATGGAGCCATGTTTCCTCCATTGTCACATATCAACAAAATTCAGGTTTATTGTGCTTAAACAGCTTCAAACACTGCTCAGAATCATTAACACGTTGTTGCTTTTGATCAATTGTGAGCTCGCGCGGCACCCATTTTGCACACAGCTTTCTCATGTACAAATATTCGCGAATGATATTATGTACACATTCAGATGATATCTTCACAATATCTGCTATCTCGATCAACTTCACTTTACGGTTATTCAAAATTATTTTGTGAACTTTTTTGATGTTTTCGTCGGTGACAGCCTCTTTTGGGTGTCCACTGCATTCGCCGTCTTCGGTGCTCATTTCATCACGTTTAAACTTAGCATACCAATCAATGATGGTTGATTTTCCTAGTGCAGACCCCGAAAACTCTTCATCAAGCCAAGATTTTGCATCAACTGTATTTTTTCCCTTAAAAAAGCAATATTTTATCAGCACACGAAATTCTTTCTTTCCATCTTTTTTTAAATATCAAAAGCAGCTACACTCAGAACGCAATATCTCACAAACTAATGGTCGGACTGCTGTCAAATTTTGACACGTATCGTTTGAAGGTTGGTGCTAACTAAAAATCATTTAGATTTAGTACTAGCACCGCAATCTGTGTATCAGACCTGGGACTTTTCAATTGGCCTTATATTTCAAATATTTTAAAAGCCATACTATCAAACAGAATTTTTCACTCAAGCGCAGTTTTTTGCCAAAACTCAATCAAATACATTCTAAAATGTTTTTCTTTCCACTTAGTTTATATTTCTAAAAGCTGTGCATAGTTCTTCATTATTTATGCTCAAGACCTAAAATTGTAACGGTAAATATAAACTTATAACTCTTTAGTTTATATTTCCTATTTCAATATCTTAACAATCAACACGCTATTCATAACTTCAAGTCAGTACATTGCCTAGAGAAATTCACTTCCTACTGCTTGTAACACCCTAATTAATTTCCAGGGATAAGGATGTACAGTATACACTCGTTTTCTTACGCTAAAATCATTGAGCAAGTATGAATGTATATCTTATCATAATTGCAAAATTTTCAGCGAAACTCAAGAACGGAATGATACATTCTCATTACTTATTGTAGGTTCCTCCATTTCTCCGCCATATAATCTCGTTTATCTTCCGCAACGAAACATATGGTAATTGAAGAAGAATCACTAGTTGTGTAGTTAATTGCCTCTCAAAAGATAATCTGAATACCATTTAACACGTGCAAAAGAAGTAATGCACCGTTTCTTGTGGTTTTCCGTGTAATACCCGCAAACAATTGAAAATAATATTATCATGTGGTTGTGGTTAAAATTAAACCTAGGAAGAGAGGTTATACAAATTTGTTACCTTGTATAGTTTTCATTGAATTGAAATTAATCGAAATATTAAACCGCATATCATTGAATAATCCATAAAATTTCAAAACCCAAGGATCAATGTTCTCTCCCACAATATCCATCCAAAGTTGCATTACTTTCCGCTATATCCAATAATGGTTACTTACCATTTTCAGTCTTCTAATAGAACTTGACCATGCTATCGCAATCTAAATCCGTATCACTCTAACTACTAGGGAAGGAAGGGCGGCAAACTGAGTGTGGAAAGCTCACATACCACACAGACTCAATCCTTTAGTGGTGAAAGAAAGACCAGTGCAAACATCATCAAGATCAACAGCGATCGCTGGTCGAAGAACAAAAGATGGTGCTCAAGGAAAAACAATTCAACAACTGTTAGCGTAGCAAACAGACCGACTAACAATTACTATCCGTGTTGCAACAACACAGAACATCCCGATCTCGAGTCCAATGCAACCGACACACGGCAAATAATTCCTCAACAACTTCTAGATTGCAATAAATAAGGAATGTTGTGTACAATCACCTAACAAATAATTTCCGTTCTTTTGCTACTTCCACTTTTCACAGGAGTTGGTGATGGTGCAATGGAAGTTGGTTCTATGACCACTACTAGGCAAAGAAGTAATAGTCGAGTACGGAGATAGAAGTTAGGCGATAGCGTGCTTCGCCTAGCGGACGAACGGTTCCCAAGATCAATGCAGATCGGATGCCGTCATGCCACAAGGAATCGGAAAATTTTCACAGATATTTCATGCTATAATTCGAACGACAAACAATGCACAGCCACTGCCGAGCTGCTGCTGGTACTTTTTGTCTCCACTACCTCCAGCACAATCGGCCACCGTTCCTAAAGAAAATATGATGGTCCAGTCGCCAAATGAATAAACATATTTATTCAAAACTCGCCCGAAAAGAAATCAATAATTTATTCCTCGGCGTGTTTTCCCGTTAAAAGAAAGAAGTCCTGTAAAACTTACCTGAATCAATATCAGTCGCGCTGACGGTAACCACGGACGTTCCGATGGACACATTCTCGAAAATCTCATTGGAATAGCTCATGGGATCAAAGATGGGCGCATTATCATTCAGGTCGAGTACGTTACAGTAGACGGTGAGCGTGGTCGAAAGACTCGGATGACCATTGTCCTGCGCTTGCACCACAAGAATGTAATGTTGTACCTGTAATTAAAACAAATGTTAATGTTAATGATAATTCGTTGTAGCTGTTTGACGAAGATGCACAATACGCGAACAAGGAAGATGATGAGCATGACCACGGTGCAGAAATGAAGAAGGAAGAGGATTTGGCGGGGGGAGGACGGTGTTGGCGGTTTGGCGAAGAAAGAGGATGTGAATGTTGATGATGATCATTTGGTGCGTTTAATTTCTTAGTAAGCAATTAAAAAAAAATTTCGGAGCGAGGAGTGCATTCATTTGTTAAAACCTTGCAGCCTACAACTAAGAAATTTCTTTGAGTTTATCAGGTTTGAAAGGAGTTAATGGCACATATGATGATGGGTTGGTGGTAAGAATCTGGTCCTGAACATCTAAAGATTGTGAGGAAACCTTGGCTGATGGTGCAAAAAGATGGCGAGGAAGTTTGGTGGGTTTTTATTTTAATCGTGTTTGGAATATTTCGCAGACATCATTCCAGAACATACTAAAATTGATTTAGGCAATTTTGATGGAGAATGAATTCAATCATCGTCGTGGAGGTGATTTAACTATTTATTTTGGATTGGAGTATGTTTTGTTCATATGCTCCAAAATAATTTAAGCATATTGACTAAGCTTGGAAGAGCATAGAGTAAAAAAATGCTGCAGTTTCTTGAATTTACAAAAATCGAACATTTAAATTTAATTAACCATGATGAAATCATGAACAGAATTAATTATGCACAAACTAATTAATTCAATTTACATAAGAAAGTTTGCAAAAATGCTGATTACAATAACCAAAACAAGTCGCCCTTAGTTTTTGATGATGACTGTTCAGCGTTTTGAAAAATTTCGTTTCGATTTCTTTGCAATCTACAATTAAAATTCCATGAACACGAGCTTTGTATTTGATGTGTTTTTACGAATAACGGGTACTTAAAAAAGAAATTCCTTGAATGAACTGGAGGACGAAGACCAGTGGGAAAACCATGAAAATACTGATCCACATTTTTCAACGAAAACAGGTCATCGGTGCTTGGATTCGAAAACTGGAGGGTTCCATCGATGAACTGAGATCGTTGGAAGCGTTTTTTTGGTGGAAAACGAAGTCCTAAGAGGAGTTTTACTGCTACGAAGAAGAAAGCGAAAATCAAGATACTTTCTTGGAATAGTTTTTATTTAAAATATTAATTAAATTACTAATGAACTTACTAGGAAGAACATGAAATCTTTATAAACATCGAGATGAAAGGCTTTTTCCACTGAGTAAAGGGCAAGTTATCAGACGTCCTACTTCACTATTTGTTAGCACTAAGGTCATGCCTATCTTCACACCACGGAAAAGTAGTGAAATGCTCACGGGAATAAATACGTTTTCTAGTAACAAACAAATGAGACCTGCCCTGAGAGGCAGCTTGACATGCTGTTCAATTGTGGAAGTAAAAGTTGTTCCACTAAAAACTTAAGAGAACCAGCTTGGTTTATTGATGTAAGTTACCATGCTCAGTGGTTTGTCAGTAGTCTTTTGAGAAATGACCTCTAAATATTTTCTATAAGCGTAAGAATCCTGCCTCTGAATCACAAAAGAAGTTATTTAAATACACAAGAAGATAAATTTTCCCATTAAAAACCGCCATTTATTGTAACCTAAAATTTCCCGGCACCGATATTACGAAGACCAATTAGCTTCTTCCTCTGTGGCGGTATTTCTTCCTCTGTGGCGGTATTTCTTCCTCTGTGGCGGTATTCTGAAGCATTATTCGCTCCTTAGCAGAATTTATACCCCTGAAAATCAATTACGAAAATTAGGTTCTAAAAAATCTAGTTCGCGTGATGTAGTGGTTAAAGCACTCATCCCGTAAGCCGAAGATCCCTGGTTCAAGTCTCGTTGGCGACAACGAGGTTTAGTTCAAGAGATGTTTTGGACGGACTATAAGCTCATTCATTTATGATACGTGCTGTTTTGAAATCAGAACGTATCGCAGCTGGGCGGACGGCCAAAGCGTGATACTGACCATATCACCTGGTAGAGTGCCAATACATTCGATCAAGCTAATGAGATTTTCTAACTATCTCTAAGCGAAGGCGCGAAATGGATTGCATTGCTAAAGCAATAAAAAAATAAGATGAAGTAAATATTCTTTAGTAACTAACAAAACAAAAAAAAGGATTGCAGGTAATGTTAAAGGTAAAAAACCCTTGCTACAATTGATGAATTGCTTAAAAAAAGGTAGATGAATTATGAATATTACAAAAAGGATTATAAAAGAATTAGGTCATTCGATGATTTTAATAAGATCGTTTTATCAAAAATCCAAGCCTGTGTTCAAACATTTATCAGTTGGGACTCTCACAATTCAAAGGTTTTTACATACATTCAACCTACTCTAGTTTCACACTTCCTGGACTACGTCAAGATTCATCCAATCCGAGAAATAGTTAAAGCGAAGATTCGAGAGCAATGATGAAAAACACAAACTAAAAGTTTTATCAGTCATCAAAGTGGAGTAACTAGTCAAAGCTAATGACAAAGTGAAGTATGAGAGAAAAAATGAAGAACTCAGACTTAGCATCCAGTCACCAGAAGAGCTTGTTGGCAAACTTTTCAACATAGAAAAAGAAACCACTAAGAAAGAAAAAGAAGTAAAGTCAAAAGCAACCGAAGACACAAAACCAAAAAAAACCACAACAGGAACCTCATCAAGAAGATGTCTTCAGTGCAGGTGGAGCAAACTTCAGTACAAACTATTATGCAGCACTAGATAAGCTAGACAATTCAATGAACATTGAAGAAGATAAAGATAACAAAAGTTCTGCAAATTGTTTTACTAAATCTGATAATGCATTCAACGAATATTTAAAAATTAAAAATAGGGAGGAAAACCAAATGTTTTATTTGCTGGTTCATCTGTCAATCAAAAGAGAGAAAAAGTCCCACCAATTAATGTATTTGGGAAAACTGGCAAAGATATGGTTCAGCATTTGACAGCTAAAAATAAATTAAATGACTTTGAGATCAAAAGAGTGAACAAACTGACGATTAAAACGAAGTCACTATTTGACTTTCAGACTGCAAAAAATGCGTTCAATTCTAGAGAGGTTCCGCACTTTAACTATACCCCCAAGAACGAAAGAAACAGGACCTTATTATTGAAGGGTCTGGATTGCGGAGAGGACACAGTCGATCTCCTTCAAGTGCTTCAAAACGTTGCACCAGATATAGAAGTTATTGCAGTTAAAGACTTTGCAACAAGCAGATTGATTGTCGAACGTAAAAATTTGTCTTTTTACTTAGGCCAAACTTCAAGCAAATGCAGTGTTGCAAATTCCGGCGTACCGGCATTCTCCCATTTACAACTTCAATTGCCGCCGTGACATTTCCACCTTCTTCTGGACACATATACCTTTTTAACTGTGCATTTATTGATTTATTTTTTAACACTTAATAATTTCCCTATAATATTTATTTCCCCATCATCGCTATCCTACCCTCTTACCCTATTTTTAATTACAAAAAAAATAATAATAATAATCTTAACTTTCCCACTAACAATACTGCATTCATTACTTCCCATTAACAAAATTTCATTCAATACCTTTTTACTAACAAAACCTAATTCCTTCCTTCATACTAACTAATTTCATGCATTATCTCCACTAACAAAATTTTATTTTTTGTACTAACCAAAATTTATCCACGCTTCCCTACTAACGAATTTCATTTCCATGCCCACCAAAAAGGTTTCACGGTTGAAGTTGATAAATAAATGCATGGGAGATCAACAGAAGGTGGCTCCGGTGGTAGCGTGGCAGTTTCTCGACCGTAGGGCCACTAGGACCCTAGTTTCAAGTTCTCCCGAGCAAAGAAAAACAATCTTTTTGGGGATATCGGCAAAAGCAATTATTTTCTATCATGGTTATACAAATTGCCAATTATGCTAAATGGAAATTTTTGCATTTGTCGATATGAAAAAGATGTGTGGGTAACGGAATCGAAGTGTATTGAACTTCGATTATGTTACCCGTGTACGGCAGCGATAATTGGGAATGAAAGGATTGCGGGATTGAGTTAGTGAAATTCTTGATTTGGAAGGGTAGTCTGAGTCTGGGAGAAAAGGAAGTTCTTTTGCGGTTCCGGTGAAAGTTTTTAAGGGGAATTCGTGAGAAAAAGTCTTGATTTAAGATTCGGGAAGTGAATTTTCAAGTTCGGAAGAAAAGTTTTAGATTTTGGAGTTTGGGATGGGAGTATTCATTTTTTCGGTCAATTTATGGCGGTGGTTAAAGATAGTGGAGGGGGGAAATAAATAGTTTTATGAGGACATGGAGAAAAGTATGAAGGCAAGGAAATATAGGAAAAAATGAAAGTTAATGAAAATTGAATTTTTTGACGAATAAAGTGAAAAAAGGATAGTGTGACACGATTTTAGACGAATAGGGTGGAAAAAATAGTGTGATCTGATGAACTGGTGATTCTGGTATTCAATGAATGATGTACTCGTAATATAGAGTCCATAAAAAGTTGGGTTCGTGCTCAAGGGAGCCATTGTTTGCTTTCTATCAGGAGTGATTTGTGAGCGACAAAGTGTTTAATTGAGTTAGTTTAATTATTCATTTAACTGTGTAGATTTTGCGGCCAGACGAATGGTTTCTTTTTCTCTGGTGAATTTTTTTCTATTTTAAAACCAAAATCTACGAAAACAGAAAAATAGGGTGAAAGTAACAATAATTGATTTAAAAACAATTTTCATTGAATTATTCGACGATTTCAAGAAGCTGACACGCTGTTTGATTTTTTTTTTGTGATTGATTTTTTTGGTGAAGTAAATTTAATTTGGTTTTGATAAATTTTAATATCCCCCCTTTCAATTGTAGAGCACTCCACAGCTTCAAAAGAAAGGATGAGTAATTATTCCTTTCTAATTTATCTGGTAGAGATTGAATGTTTTTTCTCTTTTGGCGATTTTTATAATTTTTTTGTAAATGCTTTGTTTTGAACTAATTCCATCAAAGAGGGGGTTTCATTTGATTTACAGAATTCAATGTGAGTTCATTACTAATTATTATTCTTTTGTTCCGTATTTGATTGAAGTGAAATTGTAAGAGCATAATTAAAATTTTAAAGCAAAAAAAACGGGCATGATTCACTAAAAATATTAGATTTTCATTTCTCAAAAATGACCTCCCCTTTTCCGTTCTTTTCCCTTCGTGCTAGTTTTTATTTGTAGGCTGGCTTAGCACGAGCAGAGGGTGTCCCGGAAAACCCGCGACACGACTGAGTGCTAGCCGGCCTCAGAATGCAACCCCAGGTTATGCACTCCTCTGCTATTCTTAATCTTACCTCCGCGGTTGTGACAGCAGTCCAAATTCCCTTCAACAAATAAGGTACTTGAACTTCCGAGTGGTTAGGTGGGAACGCCTCCCAGAAGAGTGAGTTCAACCAGTACTATAGGTGCCAAAGATTCAGCCATTTTGGTGCCAATTGTGATATGAAATACTGTTGTGTAAAGTGTAAACATGTTCATGCCAACAGAAAGCGCAAATTGGCGCAGATGGAGCCAAAATAAGAACTATATTGTGTGAACTGGGGTATCTTTGGTCATGCAGCATCATATCGAGGATGCCAACGGTATCAAGATGCAAAAGTAACATTTAATCCAAAACAAACTCAAGTACAATGTAGTATGATACCTACCAACTTCGTGAAGCCCGGGGTGTTGTTTGCACTTGCTGCTAGAGAACCAGCAGACAACAATGTACATAATGAAAATAATG
Source organism: Odontomyia ornata (assembly GCA_963969285.1). Taxonomy (NCBI): domain Eukaryota; kingdom Metazoa; phylum Arthropoda; class Insecta; order Diptera; family Stratiomyidae; genus Odontomyia; species Odontomyia ornata. The sequence goes on along the minus strand of OZ017740.1, from coordinate 20,196,001 downwards.
TAAGTGGCAATAATGAGCTGCTTCTAAAAATTTACCAGCGACTAAATTTTTTATCGAAGAGAATCGATAAACAGGGTTCAAAAAAAACTTTTCTTGGAATTCCTCGTCAAGCAAAAGCCTAGCATCATGCTTCTCACTGAAACCCACCTCAATTCATGACGCCCCATGACATTCAAAGATTTTGAATTCGTAAGAAACGATAGGATAAACGGTGATGGGAGAGGTGGCACCCACATATTGGTGAAAGTCAAATTCAAAAACGTTAAATTTCTAGAAGTCTCCGATACCAAAATTTCACTGCCAGGTGGGGATAACCCCTTCGTTATCTCTGCCTATGCAATTAGTCGCAACGTTTTCAAGTTCAATTACTTGTTTGAATTACGCGAATTGAACAGGCTGCATAGTTATTATATTCTTGCCGGCGACCTGAATGTAACGCATGCCTCATGGCCGAATGCCAACAATAATCGCAGAGGTGTTTTCCTAAAATCATGGATAAAAGGGAATCAAATTGAATGCAAGTGCAATCTATATGGGTCAGAGCTCCCAAAATAACCTAGGGCAAATTTATATTCGGAGCTCTCCATTGCTGATGCAAGACATGAGTTCAGCTTTAATAGCCCTCAATAGAAACTGCTGGCGCTTCCTTGAGATAGCGTCCATAACGCAATCGTAATGGAAACCAATCATCAAAGGGATGATGTCTTCCTCATTTCAGTTCAACTTGAAAATCATCGGTTGAATTTCAAAAAACCGGATTGGGGAAAGTTTCAAAAGAAATTTAATTGAGATTACCAGAAGCAATGTCCTCCTTCTGATGATTGTAACTCTTACTCAATGGTTTCAAATGAAAGGATCCTAACTAACGATGTAAAAGATCTCTATTTCGTGCGTTCTGGCTGCTAGCGAGGAGTCCGAACTCTACAAACCCGCAAAAATAGCAGACCACATAATGGAAAACAGTGTTCCAGCTTACGTATTGGCTACAGAGGCCACTCCACTACATGCAGGCGCACCTGATACGTCGGAACTCAACAAATGGATTGAAAAAATTGAGCATCAGCTTAATAACGTTGTCATTCAGATGACAAAATCAACAAACAATTCCAATCCCTCTGATTTGCACGCTTCGACAGGTGGTGCAAGAGGCCACCACACTTCAACTAACAACGAGGCTTGCTGTTGCCATAAAGATTTGGCGTAAAAGCGAAGCGGTGCTCGGAGCCTTGCTCGTTTCAAACAAATCCGCATCAAGGAAACTGAGACAGTTGCCTTTCAGTACCGGAGTGGTAGACAACATAGATAAAATTCCGGAATTCAGACTATACATAGCCGATCAGCAGTCACAATCAAATTTTCTAATCGACTCCGGATCGTCCGTCTTGATTCTGCATAAACGCTTCACTTAACTTCAATAGTCGCAAATGCCAACATTATATGCCGCAAACAACACCACAATTACCACGTATGTTAAACGATCCTTGAAGATACACTTAGTTTTCAAGCATCTATTTGCGTGAAATTTTATTGTAGCAAATGTCTCTACACCAATTATCGGGGCGGACTTCTTTACACATTACGGGCTTTTGATCGATTTAAAAACCAGAAGGCTATTGGATGACAATTATATCTGCTCCAGCTCGGGACAAATCGCTCTGGTTGATGTTCTCGGGGTGTCCACGACACATGCAAAGGCAACCACAACGGCAACTATCATTCAGCCTACGACTCACGACACGTCCTCAAGAACAACAACAATACACACATCAGCACCAGCCAACCAAGTGGCACGTTTCATCGAAACTGGACCACCAGTTTTTCAACGGCCTCGGCATCTAACAGGCGAAAACTGAAAGCAGCACGAGCAGAATTCGATCGGATGCTTAAAGTGGGTATTTGCCGTACATCGAGTAGTCCTTGGACCAGTACCATCCATATGGTGGCCTAAGAATCCGGGAGCTGGAGAGTTTGTGGCGACTATCGCAAACTTAACGCTCAGACAATACCGGATCAATAACCAATTGCACATATCCACGACGTGGCTGACCAGCTTCACGGTAAAACTATACTTTTGAAGTTGGACCTAGAATGGGCTTACCATCAGATCCCAATGTCCGAAGCCGACATTAAAAAAGACAGCCGTTACAACACCATTCGGGTTGTTTGAATATTTGGTCATGCCTTTCGGTCTTAGGAATGCCACACAAACTTTTCAACGGCACATGGACAACATCCTCTACGTTCTGGAATTCGTCTTCTGCTATATAGACGATATCATCATCATGTCAGACAATGCTGACCAACATCGAGAACACCTCAACATTGTCCGTCAATGACTTGAGCAACACAATTTGCACATTAACATTGATAAGTGTGTTTTCGGTCAAACGGAGATAGAGTATTTGGACTACACGATCAACAAAAACGGTTCACAACCAACACAAGAGTGAATTACTGCACTGCTCAACTTCAAGCAACCTGAGATCATCGTCGAGCTGCGTCGATTTCTTGAAGCCTGCAGCTTCTACAAACATTGTCTGAAACACTCAGCCCACCATCAGGCATCGTTGAATGCTTTCTAAGCAACAGCAAGAGAAACGATAATTGCAAAGTTCCTTGGACACCACAAACGGAATCAGATTTCCAAATGTGCAAACGCAACCATGCAACTGCAGCTTACTCGTTCATCCGGATCACAAGGCACAACTTCAACTCGTCACTGACGCATCTGACATTGCTATCGGAGCAGCCTTGGAACAGGACGATGGCGAACACTGGCATCCAGTCGGCTTCGTCCCTCGTAAGCTGAGCCCAACGGAAGCTAGATACAGCGCGGATAATCGCGAACTACTAGCTATTTATGCCGCAATCAAGTTTTTTAAGTATATTCTGGAGGGTCGGCATTTTATTATCAAAACCGACCACAAGCCTTTAATCTACGCATTTGCCCAAAGTCTTGACAAAGCCAATCCGAGACAATTGGATTTCATCTCTCAGTTTACAATGGAGATAGTCCATATCTTTGGCTCGGAGAATCTGGTAACCGACGCCTTCTCCAGAATTAATACGATCAACATGCCATTCACCTTAGACCCAACTCAGCTAGCCGAGGCTCAACAAGAAGACGACGAGCTTCGTGTGCTCCTAGACAACAGCAACAACACGGGACTACAACTACAAAAGCTGTCAATCGGTACTGCAACAGTTTACTGCGATACGTCAACGGAACACATTCGTCCTTACGTCCCACCGGAACTTCGTCAATAGGCTTTTGCTTCAGATTACGGACTTGCTCATCCGAGCGGCAAGGCCACCCTTCACCGGATGCGCCAAAAGCACGTATGGCTCAGCATTCAGAAGGACACGATACGATGGGCCCGCTACTGCATCTCCTATCAACGCTCGAAAATCCGACGACACAACAGGAACCAGCCCATCTCAATAAACGTACCGAACGAAAGATTCGCTCATGTACACATCTACATCGTCATTCTGCCATTGGTGAGCGGATATCGATGCTGTCTTACCATGGTAGACAGGTTTTTACGGTGGCTAGAAGCAGTCCCCATGCAAGACATGGCAGTTGCCAACGCTTTTTCCAGCACCTGGGTGCGTTTTTGAACTCCCAAAACGTTAACAATCGACCAAGGCGCTCAATTTGAGAGCGCACATTTTCGAGCCCTTACCAATCTGACCGGAATGAAACGAATTATAACAAAACCCTATTATCCTGCGTTCAATGGTGCAATTGAGCGATGGCACCGAACCTTCAAATCAGTTCTTATGTGCAGTCAACCAACGTCCTGGATAGAACTACTTCCAACTGTTCTACTAGGATTGCGAACGTCACTCAAGGAGGACTTGGGAGCTTCACCCGCCGAACTACTTTACGGCGAACAGCTACGTGTTCCGGGCGAATTTTTTACAAACGAGGACATGCCAGCCGATCCCACTTTTTTGTCGAGAAATTTTGTGAGCACATGCGACTCCTTCGACCGACACCAACAGTTCATCACATCAAAAGAAGCCTTTTTCAATACAGTCGATGCAGTCAGACAGACTTTGGAGCAACCCTTCTAAGGACCACACGAGGTGGTTAAACGAATCAACTATCACGTCTTCATTATCAAGATAAAGGGACAAGATGCGACCATCTCAACCGAACGACCCAAACCAGCGATACCCAAAAAGACAACGAACAACATCATGACATTCCCCTCAGAACGTACAGTCGGACGTCAAAGCCAACATCAACTTGACGTCAATTCTGGGAATGGGGTACTGTGGCGATCATAAAAACTATTTCCATCATTGAGTGGCGCTGACATCATCTCGAGGAAGTTAGACTTTACACATCTGGCAATCAATTTTAGTTTAGTTTCATTTAACGAACTGTGATATATTTAGATTTTTGCAATAAATTGTTATTTATCACATTAAGTGAGTTTAACGATTGCATTGTGCACGTCTTAATCCACGGGAGTCAAGGCGGCTACAGGTCGAGATGTGATAGAGCAATGTGTATTGGTGGGTGAACGACAATGTCTATATTCGTGTTTATTTTCTGATTTTGTGTTTTTTCGTTATTTTAATTTGAGTTTCAGCTCATTTTTGCTACATTTAATATTGTTTTTTATGTTAAAAATTAGGGATATCCTTAAATATTTAGGATAGGTATATTTTATGTTTATTATGTTAGGTTTAAAGATAAGGTTTAACGTTTGGGCGAGGAATATTGTGTTAGCATTGTATTACTATAAGATAAAGTTTTTTGATTGAATTTGATTAGGATTAGGTTACAGCATATTTGGTGTAAGATAAATATTCACTGTTGTGTTAGTATTATAATTAATTTTTGAATAGCATTGGTTGGTTTATTCTCCTTTTCCCAATTGAAGCATGCAACATACAAAAATTTTAATTAAATTGAATTAGATATCGTTTTTTGACTAAATATTTTTAACTTGATAATGTACACATTTAGAGAGTCATTTTAGCCATTAAGTTTTAGTATTATTATTGTTTGGAATTTGCTTTATATTCTTTGAAAATTTATAATGACTAGTATTGAATAAAGCGCCTTTGACTTTGACTTTGATTCATCCATTCAATCCGGTGGGGTTCTTCCAAAATGTGCCTCGCTAGCTTAGATTCAACTGTTTCCATTTCTCATTTCTTGATAATTTATTCCGCTTCTTTGTTAATTTGCTCAAGAAATCTGACTTTTACCAAACGTTTTGTTTATCCAACATATTTTATTACACCCATTTGTTCACATTTGTTCTCCTAGAATAGATTCCATAAAGTATATATTTCCTGCTTGCAACTGCCATATTGCATTGCATCTCACTTGATATGCGTTCTAACCTTCTATTGCCTGACGAGTCAGTAATCGAAGTCCGTTGTTTCAGTTGCCCTCGTTTCTGCACTGCTCCGTTTATCCATTTATCGTCGTCAATATAACCTACCACTTGGCTCGACTTGTATGCAAGTAGTAACGTACATTTTGCATCGACAGGTACTTTTTTATAACGCATTCCAGAGCCAAATTAAATAGCAATAGGGCCAGCTCATATTCCTGCTTTAATTCAAAACTGGTGTTGAAGGCACATCATTAAGTTAATTATTTATGCGGACTTGGGAGGTTGTTGACGTCATTGTCTTTTGGTAAGACGGACTAGTTTGGCTGGGATACCAAAGCAAAGCATTATTTAGCAGTGTTCCTGCCGATCAGTACTATCGTATGCTTGCTTAAAGTCAACGAAAATTTGGTGTACTTCTATATTGAGCTCTCAGAATTTTTGAAGTATATGCTTGACTGTAAACAATTTGTCTATTGTCGATCTGTCTGCTCTAAATGTTTGGAATAATCTAAAGTTCAACAAATGTAACTAAAATATAGCAAGTTATTAGCGTGGCGTAGTAATTGGAGCGCTCACTTCGTAAACCGAAAGACCCAAGTGCGAACACCTTAATAACAATGAAATTTGTTTCGAATAATTCTTGGGATGAACTGTAAGCAACTTCAGTTATGATACGTCTTCTTCTTCTTTTTCTTAGCACTACAGCCCCTCTCGGGTCTTCGTTTCCTGCAAACAGCGCCTCCAACTGTGTCGGTCCATTAACTGCGTTCTCCAAATTCCAAAATCCGAGCAGCGAGTAACGAGTCTTCATCAACCGAGTCAGACCAGTGTTTCCTCAGTTTCCCCATTGGTCTCCGGCCTTCAGTTATCCCAACGAATATCTTCTTGGGTATCCGTTGTTCGTCCGTACGATTCATGTGTCCAGCCCATTGCAGTTTCCGCGCTCTTATAATCGTTGAGACCACCAGATACGTACAAAGTTAAAATCAGAACGTACCGAAGCTGAATGGACCGATACACGGCTAAAGCGTGGTACTGACCATCTCACCTTCTCGAGTGTCGATCAAGGTAATGAGATGCACTATCTCTAAGAGAAGGCCAAAAATGCACTGTGTGCATTCGTGCGTGAATACTAAATGGCAGAGTTAGTGCAATCAAGTGCGGAATAGAATCGAACAGCGCCGGTTATTGAATGTCTTCGCGCTGGGCGGTCACCAACAGAAATTATAAAATTGTTGGGGTATCCGAAATCCACAGTTTACGATATTGCTCAGAAGTGTGCGGCCGCAAAAATTTGTGAGGAAGGTTCTCGTAGTCCAGTAGGGTAAACTCGTCCGAAGGAGAAGACGGCAAGGACCCCGAAAGTTGTTCGAAGAGCCCAAGACCTCATTTCAGAGGATCGTGGGAGTAGCTCAGAAAAATGGCGGCCATCTTGGGTGTAAGTGAGACTTCCGTACGTTAAATCGCCAAAAAAGGTCCTATGGTATACGTTTTATGTAAAAAAGGTGCGACAGACGCTGTCCGAGGCTGCTAAAACAAAAAGAATTGCCCAGTGTCACACTGAAGAACAAAGCTGCGGATAGCATCCGATTTTGGCCTTATAACAGCCAAGATTTAAGCCCCCTGGACTATTATGTGTGGAACGTTATTGAGCGGGTTACTAATAAGTCCAGACATCCTTACGTGGCATCCCTACAGGCCACTGTTGAAGCAGCATTCATCAATTTACAACAACAGCAGTTATAGAAGGCGTGCTCACGATTCAGGCGGAGATATGAAGCGGTGATTGAAGCAAGCTGGAGTTACAGAGTTAAATATTTAAGGAGAATACCTAGAATGAAGATATCATAACTTTTGTGATAAATGTAGGTAATAAATAATTATTATTATAAACTGCGTGTTCTTTCCGGATTTTGCTGATGCACCCTATATACGAGTATGTATATATATGTATATATATATACACATATATATATATATATATATATATATATATATATATATATATATATATATATATATATATATATATATTTAATTTTTTTATTTTTTGTTTCACATTTATGTCTAAAAGAAGGGGTTCTCATCGAAGAATTGATCGAATGCCCGAGCTCCTCATGTATGTTAGCGAGTATAAATGGTCAGTACGATTTTCGCCCGATTTTGTCCCATACAGTAGGAAGGATGCTAGGACGCAACGATTTATCGATATTAAAAGCTGTTTCCTGTATCTGCTCGTATTGTGAATTTGGAAAATTAAAGTGTATTAAAATCGATACTCACCTCTTCATAATCCAAGCGCGCTGTAAGCGTGAAGACGCCCGTTTGCGGATTCAAACTGAAAACATCATTAGCCCAATCCGAGATTACCGTATACGATACAACTGAATTCATTCCTAAATCAGGATCAGTCGCTGAGATAATTCCAACCTGATAGCCCCGTGGTGCATTTTCGGGTATATCAAATGAATAAACAGGCTCGGAAAATGTTGGTGGATTGTCATTTGTGTCAGTGACCTGAAAAAGCAAAAAAACACAAAAATCAAGACTAAGAAAAGGAAACAAAGAAATTTTATGAAACAATGTTGCCTCAACAAAGAAAGAAAATTTTAATTCAACAATATAATAAAATTGATATTATCGTACAAAACTTATGATACTTAAAAGTTTTTCATCATCTTCATACTGCATAGTTGGGAGTGCTGATTCGGGATTCAGGAAATAATTTTTGCATTACGAACATTACAAGAAACCAAAAAATTAAACATTAACACTGAAGTATCTGCTTACATGATACAATCAAATGATAAATGCATACTTGAAAGCCATGAAAAATATAATAAGTAGATATTTCCTTTCCGCTGATCAATTCTTTTTGATAAGATATTTTATGGAAGCCTATAAATTTGGAAGTTTGCAACTTAAAGCTACCGATATGTTTTGGGACAAGAATTTTAACACATCTTTTATCGGACGAGTCGGTCACTTCAATGTGCACGAGAATCTGAATGTCTTAAAGAAAAAGTTTACTCGTATTCTAGAGAATTTTTATCAACAAATAAATGTAATAACTGCTGGCAGTTATTTTTTGAAATTTTTATTATAAAAGCAATATTGCGCTCTGGATGGAAGCATTTAATATGTTTTGGTTGGCTATAACGTCACAAAGGTACGGATTTCGACAAAGAATTCCTTGGTGGCTATTTGGGACGAAAACAATTGAAAATCTCTTAAATCATCACCAGATGATTGTTATCATGATCATCATCATCATTTTTGTCTCTTGCAAGATTTTGTCATTGCCATTGTGGTTATTCACTGTCTTCGTCATCTTCATCCGTAGCAATCGACTACCACGATTTTGAGATTTAAGGATGCCTATATACACGTATGCCTACACATTGAGTTGAAGTTGACCATTTACGTGATTTTTGATTGTTCATTTCGGAAATATTAAAGAGTTATTATAAATGCCTCGATAAAGGGTTGGTTTGAGGCTGCATGGCATCAGTTCGATTATTAGGACCAATATAGATTGAATGTTCTGTGTTCAAACCATGTGCTGTACATAAATTTTTGGGATTTTGAAGTTTGAACGAGATACAAAATTCAATGTCATTCCTCGAATTCCGATTGATATACACTTTGAAGATCTCGGTCTGGAAAAAAGAGCATAATATTTGCCAGGATGGACGATTCAACTATGGCTAGAGACATCTGGATATCTTCAGGCTAGACTGAACTCTTAGGAGCTCCAGCAGGTTAGCCGCTTTTGATGCCAAAGAAGCAATTGCAAAAATAAGATAAAGTAACGTTGAAAGAGTATTGAAATAAAACCCTAATCAAAGCATCTATTCAGTAATTTTCAATAGTTTAAAAAGAAAGTTTGTTAGTTTGAGTCTGTAGTTCGCATTAGTGATATGCAAAAAGTAACGATTCATTACTTAGTACTCGCTATTTGCAATGATAACTCAGTAACCAATACTCATTTGGAAAAGTATTCGTTACCAAAAACTTCTCATTAGTTCATAGGTGTGTAGATAGATTTCTGTTTTTCCAATTCTTAAGCCAGGATCGTTGAGTTGCAAAGATGTCCGCTGCTTTTGGGGAAGTACGAGTAACGTACGAGTATTCTTTATCGAGTATTCGTTACTTAAATGCTCTGGATAGATACTCATTTTGAGAAGTATTCGTTGAGTACTCAAATTTTGAGTACTCATTAACTGGAATAAAAATTTTCAAATTATTGATAGTTTTGGCATTAAATGATGGAAAAATAGTCAAGCATTTAACGACAGAGCAGAATTTTGATAAATTCGCTATTTACAAAGGCAAGGGGAGGGAACCAGCATCATACCAAGCAACATTTGCCGCGTAGAACAGCTTATTTTGGAGTAAGGAAGGATGAATGTTCAAGAAATTTCGGCTGAACTCGGCATCAGTATTGATAGTATAGAGTCTATCATCCACGGACATCTTCCATATCGCAAAATAACGGCGCTTATCACTCAAAACGGAGGAGCATTCCAGCACGAAGTGCGATTATTCTCCAGGATAAAGTGCGCTTTCATATCGTGCGTCTCACGCTAGATACAGTATCGGGATTGGGGGGGGAGGTACTAAAACACCCCCTTTGCAGTCCGGATTTATCACCCTGTGACTACCACATGTTTGGACCAGTGAAAGAAGCCCTTGGAGGTCAAAGATTCAACACCGACGACGAGGTAGAGGAGTTTGTGCGCACATGGCTATCCGAGTGGCCCATGGAATTCTTCGATACCGGCAGCAAAAAGCTTCCGGAAAGGTGGACAAAATGCGTAGCTTGTAAGGGACAGCACCTAGAAAAACTGTAAATTTTTGAATTTTTTCGATAGTAAATAAACGTGAAAGAGCATTTGTCTCGATCATGTTTGAACCACCCTCGTATATTAATATGTAGAGGTAATGTTCTTTCAACTTTTGGAAAGCATGACCAACTTATTCATTTTGAGTATAAGTTATCCATTGATACTCGTATGCACCGACTCATTTTTAGTTTTCTTTTACCTTTTTCTGAAACTGAAACTACACATAACCGGAAAATCGAGTGTTTTTTGGGGAATTTCCGATAAAAAACTATTGTTTCATCATTATAGCGAACGTTCAGCTTTAAATAGATTCATATCGCTGATATTTCGATTAATGGAAATGTTTATTTATTTCTGGTTAGTGTATTTTCATAGGGTTTTAATTGGCGTAGGTTTCAAAAAGTTCAGAGTATAAGAAACGGCAAAACTAAAATTTTAATCTTTTGAAAGTATTACAAAAATTTGTTTAAAAGGTTAAAATGTCCGATTAATATATGAAGAAAAGGAGTAGTATTTGGCTGCATTTTTCAATATCTGGAGAAGGAAAAGCGGTATGCGATATTCGTCATATTTATCTAAATACATCAAATCTGTGCACCCGATTCTTGATATGGGAAAAGGTTTCACCTCGGAAGCCTTAGAAATAGAGTTGCACTGACGGAAATTGCCCGTGTATATCAGAACAAGCTAGGATTTTCATGATATCCCCTATTGCAAGTATTCGGAATCAGCCAAAAATAACCAACAAATCATCTTGTCCCCTAACTTTTAGTCAAGAAAAGAAGACAACGAATCGTATATTTGACATGATCATCAAAGATCTACAACCATTTTCTATAGGTGAGGATGAAGTGTTTAAAGAACTGCTAGCAGACTTAGAGCCCACATATAAAATATCAGCGAAAACAACTTTCAGTCCCAATTTATTGGAGCAAAATTATGAACATTCCAAGCAATCAGCGGCGGAAATCGTTCAAAATCCTCAAGAAGTAACTCTCACAACAAATACATGGACATCTACTGCATCGGAGAGTAACACTGCAGTCACTGCTCATTTTATCCATAAAGATCGGGGTATTAAGTCTTTTTTATGGTTTTGTACTAAAATTCAAAACCGTATCGCAATCACGACCTTTGTCCATCCGTCCGTCGTCCGTCCGTCTGTATGTCACAGAACTTTTTCTCAGAAACTATAGAGGCTACAGCCATGAAACTTTGTGAAAAGGCTTCTTTAAAATTCAAGGGTGGGAAAAATTTCAATCAAGTGTTTATATATGGTTGCGAAACGATCTTTTGTTCCATATTTCGCCGAAATTTGCCGAATATGCAACATGTGAGCTCCCATTGCACGGAAGCTCTTACTTCCCGTCTCGTTTATAGATTTTCATGACAAAATTGGGGAAATAGAGCGAAAGAGTGCTTTTGTTTCATCCTTTGGCTTTCTCTCTCTCTCTTCGGCTTTACTTCGCTAGAAGCACACCCCAAAGCTTATGTGCTTGATCGTAGTGAAGCTTATCATGTACGTCGACCACAATGCGAGGGCTCGTATGAAGTGAATTGCGGATTGATCTTTGCGTATGCCCATTGGACGACAAGTATATGCTTTGATAACAATGGGCGCATGTGCTTGCTTGTATAATTTCATTGGCAAAGCGTGAGTATATAGGTGGTATTTGTTCGCTTGCAACAGATCGAGCCACAAGAACAACATCCAATTTGGGGGAGAGCTAGATATTGATCATGATTCCGACAATTGCAAAGCAGGATCCGAAGGTGTCGAAGAATTTAGGCAGTACATCGAAGAAAAAACTTTTCCTCGTCAACAACATCCATTAGAATGGTGGAAATTAACGACAAATTATATATCCTAACTTGTCTAATTTGTCGCGAAAATATTTGGGTATAGTTTCCACCTCTGAGCCTTGTGAGCTTGTTTTTTCGACAGCTGGGCAGGCGATTTCTGGAAAAAAATCGTTTAAAAGCCCATAATGTCCAGAAAATCATATTTTTGAATGCAAATTGGAAGCATGTTCCAAGGATAAGCTGCTTATTTTGATTACATTTGCATTTTATTTTGTGACAGGGGCAGAGGAAAAACAAAAGATAAGAGCCAGCACTGCAGATACACTGAGAAAAGAAACTAGATGGGTCGGAAAGAAGGACGAGAATAGGATCATCAAGGAGCTCAAAAATCTACCGGTTTACTACATGAAAGCGGATAAAGGGAATGCCGTAGTGATCATGGACAAGGCCGATTACGACAATAGAATGCGGGAAAAAATAAATACGGGACCAAACTTCAGTCTACGAAATAATCCGCTTCCTGAGTCAATAAAAAGAGTGGAAAAAGTGCTGAAAGAATGCGAACCATGGATTCAGGAAATCAAGAAATTCTTAAAAGTAACCAACCCATCGCTGCCAAGGATCATAGGACTTCCGAAGATTCACAAGCCAGGCCATGAAATGCGTGAAATTGTGTCAGCAGAAAACGCTCCCACTCAGAAAATTGCGAAGTGGTTAGTCAAAGAATTCAATATCATGGACAAAAAATTTGTTAGCAGATCAGTAGCAAATTCGGCAGAATTTACTTCAAAGGTTTTGTCCTGGGGACCTTTGGAAGATGGGGATACGATGGTGTCATTTGACGTTAAGGCACTTTTTCCCAGTATTCCGGTCAAAGAAGCACTTACGTTACTTGAGGAGTGGATTCTGATACAAGGATCAGGAGAACAATGGAAAGCACGAGCCAAAATGTATTTGAAACTGGCTAGACTCTGCATGGGTGAAAGCTATTTCACCTTCAGGGGAGAACTTTTTAAGCAAACACGTGGTGCTCCAACGGGAAACCCTCTTTCCCCGTTTCTAAGCGAAGTTTTTATGGCATTTTTGGAGGAGAAGTTAGCACAAGAAGGTAAACTGCCACATCGATAGGTGCGTTATGTAGACGATATCTTCACGATCATCAAAGAGGATCAGGTCCAGCAAACTCTCACGGCGATCAACTCAATACACAACAACATCAGTTTCACCCACGAGCTGGAGTTGGAGGGGCGGCTACCATTCCTTGACGTAATGGTATGTAGAGGAGCTAATGGATTGGAATTCGAAATATACCGCAAACCAACGGACACCATGCGGATAATTCCTTTCACTTCAAACCATTGCCAACAGCAAAAATGGGCGACATTTAGCTGGCTTGTGAATCGAATGCTCACGCTTCCATTGAATAAGGAAGGCCTGAAAAAAGAAACGTCCCACATTTATAAGCTAGCCGAGTGGAATGGATACCCTACGGATGAAGTCACCAAATTGATAGCCAAACGAACGAAGGAGATCTTCAATAAAAAGTTCACAACGCCAACTGCGGAAGTCGAGCAACGGAAGAGATTGGTTGTAACGTTGACTCAAGGACGGAAACAATGAAGAGGGCTATGAAGAACGTAGACATCGACCTAGTTTATACGAGCCGGGCCACAAAAATACAGAACTTGCTTGGATCAACCAAGGACCCCATTCCCAAAATGGAGCGGAGCGGAGTCTACAAGGTATCGTGTACGAAATGTAATGGATGTTACATTGGACAAACGAGGAGATCACTAGGTGTCAGATGGAATGAACACTTAAGGGAAGCAGTCAACAAAAACAAAAAGCAGGATGCAAAAAACTTCAAATCAAAAGTAGCGGAGCATATAGTCCTTGAAAAACATGACATCACTGCGGACAACGTAAGCATGCTGAAAACGGTTACAAACGGATGGAAGCTTGATGTAGCAGAAAGCTTGGAGATATTCAATTGGAAGACGCAGGACATTTGGAACGGCGACCCAGGTAACGGATACACCTGGCTATTCAAGCTTACAAAATAATGAAGGTAGTTAAGTAGTAATTAAGGATAAACAAATTTTTGAATGGTAAAGGATCAGGTAATTAGAGATTAAGTAAAAGTACTTTGAGGGATTAGATGTAATTAGAGATTCATATTAATACGTTAATGAGTTTAGTATAAATATTAGGACACTTATAGTTTAGGGAATAGTAGTACTGAGGAAGTTTTCAAGTAGAGAACGAAACAATTGTATACTAAATTTAAAATAAATAGTAGAATTAAAGGGTATATACTTTCTTTCATTTTTTTTTATTTGAAAGTTCTACTAAAGGCGGAATATTTTTAACTAATATTTATTAGCCATACAAAAGTAAACTGGCATCGACGAATAATAAATCTTGACTTTCAGCTCCACTCGTTCCCTACATTGGGCCCTCCTGCGATGACATACGTCCTCGGTTGCCTTCTTTGTCGTTGTGATCTTTATAGTAACCGTCACCCTGGTCGCTACTATTTTTGTCGTACGCCCACAACTTCATGTGATCAGCGGCCGTTGATGTTTGCAAAGGTCTTTCATGTTTGCCGATTTTGCGAACTGTATATCTGCCGTTCCGAAAGTTTCTCGCTACTTGATATGGTCCTAAATACTTAGTTACTAATTTTAAACCCGGTCCTTGCTGAGTCCGATGAATAACTACCAAATCGCCTTCGCGATAAACATTAGCGTCTTTTCTTTTCTTGTTGAAAATTCGTCGGTTCTCCTCTTGAATTTTCTTGATACTCTCTTCTGCCTGAAACCGAATTTTGTCGCGGTTTTCATTGAAGGCGTTGATCCATTCGTTTTACATCTTCACATCTTCACGAATGTGCGCATGGGTTCCATAAAGCAGACTAAATGGCGTCGTATCGATGCTTCTGTGGAAAGTTGTGTTCATATACAGCTGTGCCGTGCTCAGATATTTGTACCATTCTTCCGGCTCCTGTGTAAACATCTTCGTAAGCAGCGGGATGAGCGTACGATTTACCAGCTCCACTTCATCGTTTACTCTCGGGATTCACGTCATAATCAGTACATATTGAATCTTCTCGTTGTTGCAGTAGGCTTTGAAATCGTTCGATGTGAAGCCAGTACCACAGTCGGATACAATTCTTCTTGGATTTCCAAACACCGTCGTTGTCGATTTGGTTGCGTATAACCATGTTAATTCTGAAAAGCTATCAATAATGGCAAAGATATGTCGGTAACTTTTCCTTTTCGTCGCCAACGGTCCCAAATGATCGACGTGAAAGGTATGGACTTCACCCTTGTCGATGGGATTTAGATATCCCTCTTGTCGTCCTTGCTTCTTTTCTGCTAGTTTGCAACTAAACAGTTGCGAATCACTTATTCGAATTTGGCCTGAAGACTTGGCGCCTTCACGAGAGCCTCCATTTCGCTCACCGAGAAGTGACCTCTCTCGTGTGCCATTTCGATAACTTTCATCTGCATCTCTTTTGCAACTACAAGTCGTAGATTCCCGTCATCGCCTCGGAACAGCACACCTCCACGAACAATGTAATTTCAAGCTTGGATCTTGTCTGCCAGCTCGAATATTCTTCAAATTCCTGCATTTTTCCTCTAGGCTTTTTTCAATCTCAGCAATAATTCCTTGTTGATCTCCCCGGTTAGCATGCAAGTCGGCAGCAGATTGAAGCTAAGCGCGTCAACACGTACCATCGTTTTGTCCTGGACGATGTTCTATGCTATACGCGAATTCCTCCAATTGAAGCGCCCATTTCACAATACGCACACAAAGGCCTTGCTTATTCATAGTAAGAGCAAACGCGCGGCAATCAGTTACAGTCTTGAACGGAATCGCGAGTAAGTATATCCGGATCTTCTTGAGTGCTTTTGCAATCGCAAGTACTTCGAGCTCATAGCTCAGGTAATTCTCTTCCGTCGGCATCGTCTTACCGCTAGCATAATATACTGGATGCAATGCCTTGTCTTCACTGTTCCTCTGAAGCAATATCGCCACATAGCAGTGCTTCAATACATCGGTGTGCAGATCCGTATCTGCGCCTACTCAGTACAGATTCAAAACTGGTTGACTCGTCAAAATAATCTTAAGACGCATAAAAGCGTTATCCTGGGTGTCACCAAATTCGACTTTACTTTCGACTTCAACAAATTTGACAGCCGTCGAGCTATGAGAGAATATCAGGGTACGAACTTTTGGAATTATCCGGTAAACCCGAGAAACCATTCGCAACAGCTTCGGTTTTCCTTTCACTTGAGTGGACACGTGAATTTTAAATTTTCGTCTGATGAAATGCACTTTTTTTCCAGTTCACGATAAGGCTAGTCTCGCCCAATTTCAATGCACGCTTTACTTTCTCTAATCTTCTGATGGCAGGGTCAAGTTGTCCATGTACGTCAACATGATACCTTCGCGAATAAGCTCCCAAAATGCGGCATTCACGAATGTTTGAAAAACAGCTGGCGAGTCACTTAGACTGAATGGTGCTCTCATAAATTGACCATCAGGTATTATGAAAGCCGTATACTTCTGACCCAACTCGTCGACTGGCACGTGGAAAAACTAGCTTCTTTCAATCAAAAAAGCTGAACACTCGCGCCGCTTCCAGCCTGTCCAGCTGATCTTCAATCAGCGTGAGCAAATACCTGTCTATTTATATAATAATTTTTATCTCCAGGAGTCGATAGTATGATAATTTTTATCTCCAGGAGTCGATAGTCAACGCAAAGTCTTTTTGAACCAAATTTTTTTGCTACTAGAACAAGGGGACTCACATAATTCGAGATGGACCGTCAAACAATCCCATCACCTATCCAATTGCTAATCTGAGCATTGACCACCTCTCGCGCGTTCAGCGCTAATCGTCTCACTCTTTGGTATACAGATTCGTCGTTTTACAATATAAGTGCCATTTTTACACCCACGTCGCGAGTCTGTACCGACTTACAATCATCAATGAGGGCTTGAATAGCTTCACTGTATTTTGCGTCCTAAATATTCGATAAATCCGTTGTATTCACATCTCAGCATTCTACTATATTGACTCGAAATATCCCTGGCTTTTTGTCGCACGCGGAAGAACTTTCGGTCAAAAGGCTAAGTCTAGCTTTACTGCGCTTTATCGTGAAATCTACTGTATACAAAAAACAAATTAACAATTTATGCCATAGAAAATCGTCAAAAATCACATGAATTAAAATCGGGTACGATTTCCCATCAACGTCAGCGTCGCTCGAAATTCTTCCAACGTCACGTTATTCTCCTTTCCAAGCCCCCAAAATGAAATTGACCAATTCTCAAAACGCGGATAGGCTTATTTTATATATATTTTATATACTCTACTGCTTGCATAATCGTCAAGTCACTTCCGTTATCGAGTGTAGCTTCGATCGGGGCACCATAAATCAAAACTTGTTTATCGCATTCGCTCAATTTCGGCTGGGTTACCGCGCAGCTACTCTTCGTCGCATATTCTTTGGAGCTTGGAATGTTAGATAATTGAACAGAGCAGGTGCACTGCGATAACGTCTGGAAGACACAAAGAAATGCAGAATCAAAATCCTCGGATTGCAGAAAACCAGACGGTACGGTGAAGACATATTTGAAGTATAAGCGTACACTGTGATTAAAAGCGGAAAACTGCAAGTGAACCGTGAGTTTGGAGTAGTTTTTATTGTTGACAGCGTATTCAAACAAATCATCAATGCCTTCATGCCCGTTAACGAAAGGAGCTATGCAATTCGTATCAAGAACAAATTATTTAATGTCTGGTTGGTCACGTGCCCACTGAAGACAAAGAAGAGGTAATCAAGGACGAACTTTATAGCACCCTGGAATGCACTGTCGATGCGTTGCTGCCAAATGACATTAAAATTGTTCTGAGTGACTACAATGCAAAAACCTGTCGAGAAAGGGCGCATAGAGGAAAAACCGATGGGCACAGCCTTCATGCAGTGACCAGCTTCAACGGAGAACGCCTGATATATTTTGCTACAAGTAGAAGCTTCACAGTAAAGTCCACACGCTTTCCACATCAAGAAATCCATAAGAGAACGTGGGCATCCCCAGACGGTCACACACTTAACCAGATCGACCATATTCTCATAAATAAAAACGAGCCACCACCAACATTCTCGACACCCACTCCTACTGCCTGTGATTCGGACCTCTACCTTATAAGGGTCAAATTCCGATGTTGCATCTCCAAAAGCTGTAAAGAAGAAAGATCAATTACTCCAAGATACCAGATGCACAAGCTAAATAAAACCTCAGTAACGTCCAAATAAATGTCAGTGCTGGAAAACCGCATCAACATATCCCCCCAGGCAGGAGAAAGTAATGATGACAATCAGGTGGAAGATAATAAGAGATGCGGCAACAGAAGAAGATACCAGACAAAGAAAAGTAGTGATAACTGGTACGGTGAAGAATGCAAGGAAGCGTTTAAAATACAACAAGTTGAAGTAGCAGGAGTGTTCTTTATAAAATAATGCTAGAATTTGGCGTCCCTACAAAACTAGTCTGCATGCGGAAGGTGATGATACTAAACACAGAGTCTCAGGTTAAGGTAAGCGGTGAATAACAGACAACTTTATAACGGAATCAGGTTAAAACAAGAGGATGGACTTGCCTCAATGGTCTTTAATATTGAACTGGAACATGTTATCAAGTAAACATTAGCTGAAAATTCGGGTACATCAGTGTTCAAGTCCAGACAATTATTAGCGTATGCTGATAACGTCAATATTATTGCACGTACAATCTTAAATGCCAAAGGAGTATTTCTCAGCCCAGACATTGATGCAAACCAAATTCGCCTATGAGCTAATGAAACTTGAACTAAATCCATGACTCAAAGGACGAAAGCTCCAGTTTGACAGAACTGCTTAACGTTTGGGTGACCACAACCTTGAAAGGGTAGAAAGTTTCATATACCTTGGACCCAACATGTGTAAAAGAGGCGCCGAAAACGCCGAGATTGAGCGCCACGTAAATGCCGCAAGTAAAGCCTATTACTCTGTACTTCCTATTCTAAAGTCCAGGGCTGTGTACGGGCAAAATAAGCTTCGCATTTACAAAACACTAGTCAAGCCTGTGCTGTTAAATGGAAGTGAAACATGGACCTTGACGAGCGAATCTGAAAAGGCAGTGGATATATTTGAATGCGAAGTGGACCGGAAAATCTACGGCCCAGTGAAACAAGGAACAGAGTGGAAATTTCGTTACAGCGATGAGTTGTATGTGACCTACTTGAAGATCCACCAGTTTTCTTTTGCGTAAAGCTACGTAAATACCAATGTGTGGGCAATGTAGAAAGAATAGAAGAAAACCGGCTACCCAAAATAACATGAAATGGTAGAGTCCGAGGTGGACGTCCTGCGGAAAAATCGAGGACTCGATGAGAAGAGACGATATAAGCTGGCAGCAGATCCTTGTTGCGAATGAACAATCGGCGGACAAGGTCGCAGAGCGGTGATGATTGGAGAAGATTAATTTTGGAGTCCAAGATGTAGCTTTAGCTGTCACGGCCATAGGTGTTGATATATATATATATATATATATATATATATATATATATATATATATATATATATATATATATATATATTATATATGTGTGGGTGTGTATACAAATATACACGACTGGCACAGTTCGCCCACCACCACGGTTTATTCATAACAAATACCTTCTTCAAAAAGAACAATTACAGAAAATGGACGTGGCAAGCACCTAATGGGGTAACAAGAAACGAAATAGATTTGATACCTACCAAACACCAAAGAAAGGTCACAGACGTTTCTGTCATTAACAGATTTAAAACGGGGAGCGACCATCGAATGGTCAGAACAAGAATCACCCTGGACTTGAAGGCAGAAAGACGCAAACAGGTCAGGAAGCCAATAAAACCAAGTCCTAACAAACAAAGAAATAAATGCACAAAACTGGGACGCAAACCACCTAACCTAAGCCATTCTGAAAAGTGCCGAAATAGTAGAGGGACCACGAGTAGACGATAGGCACCACAAACTATCAAATGAGACTAAGGCGCTACTCAGAAAACGCAGGGAAATGAAAGCACAAACTTTGACAGGGTTGAATATTCAGAAACCTGCAAAACAATAAGGAAGTTTGTATCTGAAGATATCAGGATGTATGACAAAAAACTGGTGGAAGATGCCATTACAAATAATAGAAGCCTCACGAAGACAAAAAGAGCACTCCTCATCGGTAAAAAATAGGTGATAGCCCTGAAACACTTGACTCACAGATAGACAGGATATAATTAAGACAATAACTAACTTCTACCGAGGCCTGTATAAGGCTCCAGATAACTCGACCTCCAATCCTCCAAATATCCTAGTGGAAGAGGTCAAGATGGCTATCAACTCCATGAAAAATGGTAAAGCGGCAGGTAATGACGGTATCACGGCTAAACTGCTCAAGTACGTAGGCAGAGAAACCTAGAAACTACTGACAGAAATCTCCACTGATTGCATTAACACCAGTTGCATACCTTATCAATGGAATAGTGCTAATATAGTACTGATCCACAAGAAAGGCAGCGAAGAAGACATCAGGGACTACACACCAATAAGTCTACTATCGTTCTTCTACAAAGTATTCACGAAGCTCATTAGCAACTGAATACGAACAGCCCTAGATGTCGAACAACCATGGGAGCAGGCTGGTTTCAGAAGTGGATATAGCACCATAGATCATATCCATGCACTACGGAAAGTTTCGAGAAGATATGAAGAGTATGAGCAACCCCTAGCACTGGCCTTCATAGACTTTGAGAAAGCCTTTGACTCAATCTTTCCTGATGCAATAATAAATGCATTAATAACACGCATAGACAAACCATGCGTTGACGTTCTAGCTCAAAACTACCGCGATGCCGGATCAAAGGTCAATGTACTAGAAGGCACTCTAAAGTTTCCCACACAAAAAAGGGTAAAACAGGGAGACATCATATTACCAATGCTCTTCAATGCCACGTTAGAGGGTATCTTCGAACACTACATTGAGAAAATAAAGGATTGAACATCCATGGTGAATACCTCAATCACTTGAGATCAAGATCAAATACAAGAATAGCTAAATGAACTCAACGCGGCTAGCGGAAAAGTAGGCTTGAAAATTAACCTTAGCAAAACCAAGATCATGTTAGACGACTACATAAGCGCTGAAGGGTATACAAAAGTGAACAACACCTCACTAGAAAAATTCGAAGAATATATATACCTTGGTCAACTCATACACAAATCCGGCTCACTACTGCCAGAAATGAATCGACGAATAAAGATGGCATGGAGTGCTTTCGGGAAGAACTCGATTATATTCAAGTCTAAAATGAAGACGAACATGAAAATAAAACCTTCGACCAATGTATACTACCAGTCCTGCTATACGGTAGTAAAACATGGGCGCTAACAACAGGGATAAGGAGGAAACTCCAGGTCGCCCAAAGAGCCATGGAACGATGCATGCTGGGTATTACACAAAGGGATCGCAAGAGACTATCGTGGATACGAGAAAGGACCCAAGTAACAGACATGATATATAGAGTGAAATCCTTGAAATGGCAAAAGGCCGGTCACTTGATGAGAATGACGGACGGCAGATGGATCACAAGAATAACGCACTGGTACCCAAGAGGAATCAAACGTCCAAGAAGACGCCCAAACATTCGATGTGATTATGATATAAAGAAAATAGCAGGTACAGCCTCGATGAAAATAGCCGAAAATAGAAAGACATCGAAAGCAATGAGGAGTCAATATGTACTGCACCATAACTTAGAGGCTGCACCATAACATGGAATTATTGTTGAACAAGCTGAATATGATGATGATACATATACACATTGTAGTAATCGAGCAGTTAAAGGGTTAAAGAAAACTCAAGCATAAAATGTCCCAGACCAATTAAAACGATCGAACTGGTACGATTGCAGATTGAACTGGAACAATTTCAGATTGAACTAGAACAATTTGCGATCGAACTGGTACGATTTGAGATTGATCTGGTACGATGGAATGCTTTTGACAGCGGCAGTTGTCATGGAGTGAGAGGAAAGATTTGACAGATAACCCACGTTTGGGAATTAGTGCCCGATAGTTGTTTAGTAGTTTTATTTTCGTGCCTGTGTTTAATTTGTTTAGCGCATGTCCATCGCGAATGTGCCGAATTTTGCCCTTTTGCTGATGCAAGGATACGGCACGGGACGGACTTGCACACATGGGAGTTGAGCTTGCGACATACTAAACGTTTTTCCCTGGCGGTCAACAGTTTTGAACCCGCACCGCGAGAGAGGTGATCTGACCTACGTGACTACAAGCAATCAGCGTATTCCGCGCTTCCGTGTTTCCATTGAAAGGCCAATAGCGCGATATTGGATTACGCGGGAATTCTAAACGGATCGGGAAACGTCGGGAGTAATAGTTGTGGCGGCAGTGGAACCGTTAGTGCTGGTGCTGGTGATAGTTCAAGTAATAATTTCCATAATTTAAATTACACTGACGCTCACATCTACTGCAACACTCAGTACAAGAACATAGTTGCCCATAATCTGAGCAGTTCGGACCCGATAACGCGCAACAGTCATCTCGTTGAAGCTGACCCCAACAGTCTCCTTTTGAAGACCCATTACAGTGACTGCAATATCCATTCGAAACCTAGCCTGTACGGTACTGGCAGCAAGTCCCAGCATTTGGTGCAAAAATCAAACAATATCTTTAAAAATATTGCCAAAAGCCCATCGTTCCTGAATGCCAACAAAATCAAAGAACATTCGCGGAAGTTACGCAATTTC
This sequence comes from Odontomyia ornata, assembly GCA_963969285.1. NCBI lineage: Eukaryota > Metazoa > Arthropoda > Insecta > Diptera > Stratiomyidae > Odontomyia > Odontomyia ornata. The sequence continues at coordinate 20,173,129 of OZ017740.1, read as the reverse complement.
TCTCTCAAGGCATGCAGCGGTACAGACAAGCGACACCCCAAGAGCCAGATCATAGTGAAATCCAACACGGACTCTGACAACTCTTTGCAGGCAGGTGACAAGTACTTGAGTCTCTATTTGGACGAGAAAACCGCCCAGTCCAAGTCCTTGCTAGCGAACGGTAACGTTAAAACATATCCCGCCTGTCGGCCACGTGTGAAGAGTGATTCGAAAGATGCACGCAGTAGTAGTAGTAGTAGAAGCAAGTACAGTAAAATAAACAACAGTTGTAGTATCGGTCTTCTGAACGACTCACTGCAGAGTCAGGCGAATCAATCGCACCACACGAGTGGAAACGGTCCTTTGAACGGTATTAAAAACAGTTTGACTGACATTCATCGCCGTAAAACTGAGTTTAATCGCCAATTGAGTGCCCCGATTGACTCGACTGCGTCTCCGCGGCAACGCACCAACAGCAATAGTCCCACAAAAACACCGCATCACCAAAATTGCTCGTCGTCAAAACAATCCGCTTCGTCGTCGTGTTGCTTCTCATATGATAATAGCTTAAATCGACCGAATAAGAAACAAAAAGGTCTCCGGCTGAATGGAAGCTTCATCTAAAAAGTCAATCCTATGCACGATAAATAAAAGCATATTTACACTCAACCTACATTCACAGAACAAGTTTATTCCATTCCGAAAACCAAACCACGCCTTCTAAAGGACGAAATTTTGCGCTTGCATAAATCAACCTATGGCCTATTGCCAAATATTCAGGAATCATGTAAATCTACATGTATGAATAAATGTTTTTACAGGACCATCTGCATCGTCGTCGAGCGCTCGGAGGACCATGCGGGTGAGTACCCTTTTTGTTGCCTTAATTTTGCATATTGTTTGACTAGTTACTACTACATTTTATGTTAATCATTTGGTCCTTTTAACTGATTAGTATTTGGAAAATCAATTTTATTTTCTTAAATTGTGAGGAATAGTCATTAAGAAAAGTTAATAGGCTTTTAGAAGATATATTGAAATTTTTTTTAATCAATGAGTTTTAGATGACTTGTATCCCTTCTTATAAAATCAAATAACAAATTTCTAGACGATATAGTAGCTTAAATATAACGTATAATTTGTCACTAAGTAACACTTATTTAGTTTTATTGAAATATCACTAAAAATTTAAACTTAAATTAGAAAATGTTGGTACATACCATTGCGATGAAATTTATTAGAAAATTGCTTTATCGTTCGTTACTACTCATACAATTGATTTATTTCCTTCTTTGAATAAATATTTGAGCACCAACGTTGATTCGAGATTCAATTTAATGATTAAAATTAATATTTTTTTTTATGTTTGAAAAATCAATATCGTTTGAAAGTTCGAAATATCTTTCTGTATTAAAAATTATCTAAATTAACTACAAATGTTATTGTATTGAAACAAATCGGAAATATTGCAGAAAATTCAAAAGAGCAATGACAGACTTTTGCAATTTTGTTGTCAATTAATTGCATGTTATTGTTGTTATTTATAAATAATAACGCTAAATATTTTAAACCTAACTCATTTTTTAAACAATTTCATAAGGGGCCTACAATGTTTAAAAATAGATCTTTTAATAATACAAATCAAATCAAAAGTATTATTTATCGGTAACTTTAGGATAAAATAGAATAAATTGGATTTAGAATATTTCTTTTTATTCAAAAATGTTTTCGGCGGTCTTTGTATTTTATAAGTACATGCATTTGAAATTTAAATGGCTTTTTCTTAATTTCTTTGTGAAAGTTTATAAGTTTTTGCATAATTTTCTTATTTGTTAAGAGAAAACATAATTTTTTGGTGAAGAAATGGAGATGCCTCATTAAAGGTGAAACCATCGGTCTTTCCTTTCCCAAATTCTGACCGGATATAGGACCCGGTACGGTGGCAGGCTGCCCCCTAAAAACATGAGCCAGCCGCCGGGTACAGTTTAGTCCTTTGTTTTCTCTTTGTTTCAGGTGATATCGCGGGTTGAGTGGCCCAAGCAGAGTGCCTCTTTATGGCATAGCGTTATGCAATCAAATTGTATAATTCTATGGCATAAATTGGTCACCGGAGTACTCCCCTTCTGATGGGAAAGTTCATGCAATTCAAGTTGTATGAGTTTTCCACTCAGAAGAGGAATACCTGGCCACTGCAACAAAATATATATGGATTTATTCCGGTTGGGTGGGTGCGAAGGGGCTCCATCACCACCCGGTTGCCCCTCTTTCAGTTGTGGGCCATGAGCTTCGTCGGGTTATGACGAGGTTACCCCAAGTCCGCCTTTCTTTTCAGGTTCCACTTGTTCTCGTAACAAGTACTATCTCCCTCGGGGTAGTTATCTACACTTTTTGCGACTTCGGCCGCCTCTTGAACTACAACCAAATTCGTGAGTGCGAAATTTTTTGTAGTGGGTCCTCGTGCTGGGGAAATGAACCCACCCCACGACACCGCAATGCTAGCCTGCCAGCGCATTCACGCGTCTCCAGACGAGGGCATTCTCGGCAGATATTGTCATCTTCTTCTGTCGAGGCAGCAGAACATCGCTGCAGTCCTTTACGGACATTTTTGAACATTCTTATATACTACAACATTTACATATATATGTATGGATGTTTTGTTTTTTGAATAATCGTCCTTGCTTTCATAATTTTGTTTTATGTTAAAGTGAGGTAAGGCAATCTGCTAAGAAGAATTATGTAGTAATATCTGTAACATAATAAAATCCTGTTGGATTTTTGCAAAGCATTATGAAACAGATGGAAAAAACAACCATATTAAACAACGTTTGATTTTAAAAAAAAATTTTAACTATTGTAAACCACAGTGACCAGAATAAACTATTCAACTTCAAAAATTATTGTAGCCATTTTGGAAAGCTTTGTGTAAATTTCAATAAACTAAGGTTCTTTTACGGTGTAGCTACAAAGCACATTTTTAAAGCAAGTTTTTACTGTGAAACTTAAGTTTCTGACTTCTAGAGATCGATATTTCATAGCCTTAATTTTTTACAACATTTACTAGTCCTCTTTTTATAAAAAAATATTTGCATGGATTTTCTTTTTTGAGGTTGAAATATCATTCAGAACAAATCTCGGTGCTTAAACCACTGACTTTCAATTATAGTTATTTGCGCTCTATTCATTTTGCTCCTTTTTAAAACTTTAGTTCTTCTAAATTTATTTTTTGTTTCCTATATCAAATATCGAGATTACATGGGAGAAGTTGAATCTGGTATGATTTACCATTACAGTTAAAAGGTGTAAGAATTTCGCACATTTCTGAAGTGAAAAGTTTTTGAGCCATGCATATTTGTCTGATCTTAAAGGACTCAACTAACAAACTCGATCTTTTTTCTTCATAAATAAATTTTTAAACGACTGTTTCTCATGCCACTATACGCATCCTACTTCCTGCCTACAAAATCTCCCTGAATGTACAAAACAAACTATCAAGTCACAAGTATACGTTCACACTCTTCATCCTCACTTGAGCAAGTCTTAAAGGTTTCCGATATTATTCAGTTGATTGAACTGCAAACACCTCTTTTCACGGGAATTCACTCAACAGAATGGTGCAAGTTTTGCTTTAAAAAAAATTTTTTTTTCGTATCCTCACATTCACGTCAGAATTTTTCGCCATTTTTCTTCCATCCCATATAATATCAAATTTCATCAAAATAAAAATCCTTCACTCCATGCATGATATTTGTTGTATATTCTTTCTCTTCTGTCTTGATTCTTGTTTCTCTACTCTCAACTGTTTTGGTTGTTTTCATATAACAACAACACTTTCCTGCTCCTTTGATAAAATTATGATTATATACTTATCTATGAATAATAAAAAACGATTCGAATGCATTTCGTTTAACAACAAAATATGCTTTGAAGTGCCAAGATACAAAAAGTTTTGCACAACATAAATTTAAAAGTTTTTTTTTAGTTTTTTCCTTGCATCATGATGATGACGATGCTGATGATGAAATCAAAAAATTATACTCACTTGAATGGTGACGGTAGTCTCAGTGTGTTGAACACCATCCGTGACACGTATAAGCAGTTGGTAGTTATCCTTTGTTTCACGGTCCAGAGCATCTTTTAAGCGTAAAATACCGCTAACTGGTTCCAAGAGAAACTTGCCATCATCTCCTTGTACTAGAGTGTAGGTGAGTGTTCCAAGTGTGTCAGGATCGGTTGCGTGAATTGTTGCAACTGTGTGTCCGGCACCCAAATCTTCGCTGACACTGTAGATTAGCGGCGTGTCACGAAAAACTGGTGGACTGTCGTTTTTATCGAGAACTGTCACTTTAACCTGAAATGAAAGAAATTTGTATTATTGTTATGAGTGATTTATTTGGACAAATTTTAATCAGGTTACTCGCTTAAGTCTTTTGTTTTGGACTGAGTACTTATTCAAATATTTTTAATAGGGTAAGTAGTTTTTGAGGATTCGATTTTGTTTTTTATTTATTTGACTTTGAAATATTGACTTATAATATGAATAAAATTATAGGTGGATTGTTTAAAAATACCAGTCACCTATTCTAGCCAAACGAATTGTGTATAATTTGTGATTTCAACTACAAATAAAACACCAATCAATGCATATACACAAATACGGTAATCATTTAAGAACAGGCTTTTCTTTGACTGTGTAATCTAAGTAAGGATTGAATATTTAACAACATCTACACGCTAATTGAATGAAACCCATGAGAGCCAAGTAACCTTAAATCAAAAAGCAAGTACAGGTTTCCATCGTTTTCTGTGTAATTTCAGAATTGCTCCAATTAAAGAGCAATCACATCCTCAGGCAAATTCTGAACAGATCAGATGAAGAAGAAAAAAATTGAACTTCAATCGATTTCATGCAAATTTTTATTCAGGGAGACTAGCAGCAGACAATCTCATGAAATCTACGAGTATATCTGCCTAATAAGTAGATCATTTGAGCTTCCAAATGGCTGATAATAAGACAGAATGCGAAGAAAAGGAAGGAAAAAAAGAACAAAGATTACATCCATCAGATAATTATCTGAATTCCTTGAAAAAGAAGGCCAAGAGGATAAAAAGAAGTCAAGTGCTTCTAAATACTTGACTTTAAATTGAAAACTAGTGCAATAGTATTGCATGCTATTAAAAGTGAAAGTAAAACGATTTCAGTGGTAGAACGGAAGAAAAATACTTTGGCTATTGAATCTTATTAAGCAAAATTTATGCATTTCCACATTCTATTGTCTTGAAAACCAAATTTTAGAATACATCGGTGGAATCCAATTTTTTTGTCAGCAAATTGTCCAATGTTTCACTAATAAGAAGCTATGAAGGAAAACTTTTGGATTGAAGAAAGATCGATTGCAAGAGTTAACTCCTAGATATTTGAGATATTCTTTGGATTCTATTGAGGCTGATTAAAGGGCCCTATTGGTTGAAAAAATTTGTAATTATTGTCAAAGCTGCATTGTGTGTTGCTACATTTTTTCGGGGCACGAAGAGATACTCAAATTTATGACAGAGTATAGCCAAGCAAAAAATTAACAAGAAATTTTAATTTTCAAATGCCGAAAAAAAATAAATAGATGTCAAAACATATCAAACTGATTTCTTTGAATTGCTATTTTTATTATTTTCTTAATTTTATGACAATTATTAGCTCGCCATTGCTTAGACAAAATAACGTTTTTCAAGAATTAACTCAAATTAAAGTGAAGTGAAATATGTTCATATGGAAGTCAATTATTTTGTTTTTTTTTCCACTGGCTGTTTTGACTAGAATTTTCCTTTGTGTTGGGCCCTGCAGCTTAACATTTGCGTTACGACTATTGAAAGTCCTTTTTAGGAAGGAAGCCTTTTTTTATATACAAAAAAGCTTGCCTTCATCCAGTGTACGAGTTTTGTAAACGCAATAAGTCTGTTTCCAAGAGGAAACACACAGTTAACAATTCACAACTTTATTTCCAAATTAAACGGCTACAACAATAATAATTCAAACGAGAAACTGTAAATCCACTCATGCACGTTGTCTCGGTGAAAACTTCAAATCCACCAACCCCTTGCTGTGAGACGCGAACGTTCCAGTTCAGCGTCCTCTCCAATCATACACACTGAGTCAAGTTGGCTCCATATTACAGATGGATGTTGTCAGGGGGAGTTGATATGATGTGTTGCCATGGAATGCGGTAACACAACATCCATAGATCGTTCATCGTTCGAATCTCGAACATCCTACCCGGCTGAACCACTACGGTTCAGGATGATGCGCTCGTCTGCCTCAAATAGCCTGCAAAGTTTTTTCACAGACCTTTGACACTGGTGTTTGATGAGATGACCCACGGTTGTTCGCTGATCACTATTGTATTTGACGGTTGCAACTCACGCCAGAGCGTCATTGTTCGGGTGGACACCGATGAGGCGTCCAATACGCCAGCGGGTAGGAGGTAGCATCAAAGGTGCGGTTCCAGGCGTGCCCATTTACTCATCGTCTGTAGAGTCATCAGGTAGTCGTCTTACCATCGTTGCCAAAATTATTGAAACGTCTTTTGGAGGAGTTGTCAGTGTAATCTGTTTACCCATTATACGCAGGAGATGCTTCTTTATAGACCGAACCGCTGCTTCCCACAGTCCACCATGGTGAGGTGTAGATGGTGGGTTAAAATACCAAAGGACGCCAGCATCGGGGATGTGCTGTCTCACATAATCGCTGTTCCATTGACGTAGATCTTCTCGCATAGTCTGGTCAGAATCAATGAACTGGGTGCTTTTGTTACAATATAAATTCGCGCGGTAACCTCACCTACTGACGAATCGGTCGAATACGTTAAGGAAAGCCTATATGGAAAGGTCTTTCACTAACTCGATATGTATTGCCCGGGTACTCATGCATACAAATATAGCAGCATACGTTTTGACAGTTGTCATCACTTGTTTGCCTCCAAAGCAAATGGTGAATGGGCCGCAGTAATCGACCCCCGTGGTAGTAAACAGAGGCGCAACCATTAACCATGATCGTGGTATCGCGGTCATTTGCTGCTGTAGCGCGTTGCGACGGTGTAATCGACAGGTAACGCATCGATGGATGTGCGATTTAACAACCGCACGTCCATGTACAATACAGTACCGACCTTGGATGAATTGCAGCTTGGCTTGGATCCCACCAGGCAATGTGGCCTTGTGTGCATCGTCAACTATCCTTGGTCAATGCACATGTTCGGCGTAGAATGATGGGATTCCGTTGCTCATCTGGGATGGGTGCATAAGCTAGGCTTCCTCCAAATTGTAACACACCGTCGTTCCCCAAAGACGGGTTCAGCAAAACCAAAGTGCTTGTTGCTCCCACTATAGAATGAGAGCGGAGAGAATTAATATCTGTAAGGAAAGCATTACCTTGGACTTCCCGTATGTGAAAGAATAGAGCTGCTTCAACCTTGTCTGTATCGATGAAGATCTTCTTCCAATGTCACCGACCACTTGGTTGAAACCTCATGACGAGAGCTGTGGTGTGCGAAAGTCGTTGTAGCGTATTGAATCGCTCCACCAGAGGGATGATACCAACACCAGGGACCGTCGTCGTCAGTTTAGATGCTGATCTCACTCTCACGGTGCGAAGGGCGTCCTCCTCCGCTGTTGTCAATGCCGGTGATTTCCAAACAGAATCGTTCATGTTGCAAATGCTTGGGGGACCATTCCACTGTAGCGTATGAAACTGCAGTCCAGCTGGTGTAATTCCGCGACTGGCACAATTGGGTTGACCTCGGAAGTGATATAGCGCCAGCGGCTAATATCCGTACGCTGTTGGATTTACGCAACTCGGTTAGAAACAAATTGTTTCATGGTTTTAGGAGGCTTTCTAAGCCAGCACAGGAAGACGCTCGAATCATTGTGTAACGTGTAGTCAACGTCGGGCAGTTATAGCAATTTGCGAACTTTGATCAAAATAGTTACTAGGAGATGCGCGGCTAACAACTTCAGTCTAGGGATAGTGACCGTCTCGTCCTTTTCCTCTTCATCGCCCTTCTGGATGGGAGCAACCTTTGTACGTGCAGTGAGAGGGACTGTCCAAGTGTGGCCCTCTTTGTCGGCACTGCGTACATAAATGACTTACTAGCATCGACAAAGCCGTGCAGACTGGTCGTCATGGATTTCTGCATACCGAACCATCGTGGTAAACGAATGTTACCAAGTTGCTTGATTTCATTGTGAAACGTCTGCCATTCATTCCGCAAAGGCAATGGCGTGTCTCAATTGTATCCCGCTTTCCGAAGGGATTGAATGAGAAGTTTTGCTTTCACGATTACCAGTGCTGAAAGACCTGTCGGATCATAGAGTTTTGCTACGTTGCTCAGTATGATTCGTTTAGTCGGTATTGTGTCTGTATCCATGATATTGATCTTGTTAAACAACTCGTGCTGTATTGGATGCCAATGTAAGCTGAGCATCGTTTTGGTATTGGAATCACTAAGATTGATCTCATTAAAAACATTGTTGTCCCAGTAATTGCCTCAAGAGTCTCCAGATCATTACAATTTCATATGCGCAGTCTAAAATTGCCAGTGCTGAGTACGCTATCATCATCTGGCTTGTCAGCACTATCCAAAAAATCGTCTACATAGAAGTTACACAATATACCGTCCTAAGCAGGGGCTGCCCGGCACACTCCGGATTGTCCATAACACATTGTTGTAGTGCCCGTATAGCATTGTATGGGTTGCAAGCCATATCATAATTCACCGTCGTTAACTGATATATCAACAACCTATCCGTTGGGGATTCTCGCCAAAGTCTCCGTTGCAAACGTCGGTGGCGTGGATCGATCTGAATCTATCGAAACATCTTCTCGACATTTGCGGTGAGAGCGGTGCTGTATCGTCGAAAACGGAGTGAAATCTGCTGGAGCGTATCTTACAACCTCGGTCCAACCAGCTGCATATTATTCAGTGATACTCCATTGTCTGGTTTGGCGGAGGCATTAAAACCACACGTAATTTAATCGTAACGGGGTGATGGGGAATGTAGTAACATGGAGTGTCATCACTCTCATCAGGAGCAAGCTCCATATCTCCCAACGAGATATACTCCCGTATGAATGCACAGTATTTGTCCCGCAATTGGGAGTTATTTGGCGATTTGCGCTCAAGCTGATGAAAATCTCGCGAGGCTATCTGATGAGAGTTTCTCAGTTCTGGCGCATCTGGAATCTGCACCCTGTATAGACCTTCAATCTCCCTAGTGAAGTTATCCAAAAATGTCTGTTCACAAATGGTATGATAACTATCGGTTTTCGAGGGTAGTTCCTCGACTTCCCAAAATTTGCGAAGTAAACTGTCTAGCTCCTCATTGTTGACACATTTGAAAGCGACTTGTTGACACATTTGCAAGCTTGTTGTATTGACTGACGTTGGACCGAACACAGGCTAACCAAGGCGAGTCCGTATTGCGCAATTAGTACTTGTGGTCAAACAAATGTCATCATTCGATCGACAATTGACAACAAATTTGAATTGCAATTTGAAGTATTTATTTCAAACATGTTGTCAAATGTCGATCGCATGATGACATTTGTTTGACCACAAGCACTAACGGCGGTGGTGAAGCCAATGCCTTTGATAGTGATTTTACGGCGCGATTTGCAGAGGTTCAAATATGCAGCAAACTGTTCTGTCAAAAGGCTTATTTGAGAGCTGGGGTCACATAATGTGAGGCGAAGTCGAGGCGTCCAATAATAACACGTATGCAGTCGCGAGCAAGACAATGGCACCGTTGTGCACCATGAACGGTCGGTCATCGCCACACCATGGCTTCATATTTTCCGTTGAAAGCACTCCAGCATACTGTCCTCCGGTACGTTGAGATTCTAAGTCCTCGACCAAGTATCTATCGTTGCGAAGCACTCGTGCGATCACATAGGGACGTTGTATTTTGGCTCCAGCTTCCGGGGTTCACCTGTGGCTGATGGGGCGTTTCGTAAGACAGCTAAATCGCATTCATCATACTTTGTGGGGCGCTTGTGTTGCTTGTCGAATCACTCTTTCCATTTTGCTCGTTCCGTCTTGATGTTCTTGATGGTTACTCTCAGTTGTCCCATTGTCGTCTACTGCTTCTTGGATCGATTATTGACTACGTCTCTCGTCTTGAAATCGTATTTAAGTTCGTTAGTCGTGAACTTCGTGGTTGCGTTTCGTTAGTTGTTCATTGTGAACTGCATTTTGTGGATGTTTGCATTCCAATCTCGTGTTGCACTTTCGTCGGTTCATATGAACTGCAAGATAGTTTGGTTAGCCCGCGTAACCTGGTCATTTGCCCGTGGTGTCCTCAGAGCTACTTGAACGTGTTGTACCTCGTTATTCTCGCAGTGCCGTTGGAATACCTTCGATGTATATGATGTTTCTCTGTCGGTGATTATTCGCTCCGGAATTCCGAAGAATCTAGCCGAGTCATTCAACATTTTTACGACTGGTTTTGTTTTCGTGTTGCTTACTGCTCTCGGGATGGTGTATTTTGTGAAGGGATCACATATCGCTATTACGTGCATATTTCTGCTTCGACTTCGTGGAGATGGTCCTAGGTGATCTATGTGCAAACACAAAATGGTATCGGGTTAACGTCCGTTAAATGGAGTTCTCCTCCTGGCCATCCTCCAACTTGTTTGTTATACCAGCACTCGACACATGCCTGAATGTACTGCTTGACCAGCTTACGTTATTTGGGGAACCAAAATAGTTCCCGGAGCTTCTCCACCGTCTTTGCTTCGCCAAAACATGATACGTTCGTGTCACTCACCATCTTATTGCTTTTGGGACAACAAATCTCAAGTTGTCACCTACGCGTCGATAAAGTCGACCTCTTTTTAGCGGTAGTCCGTCTTAAGCTGCCTTATTTGATCGGACTCTCGATCTCTCTGCAGTACCTCCACAATATCCTGCAGAGATGGATCCAGTCGCTCCACTGCGATTAGCCAATCGTCTTGATTGCTTTGGATTCAGAAAACGTATGCCGTCGCTCTCGTTAGCCGATGCTTGGCTAAGAGCATCTACGTGTTGCATTTTGTACTCATACTCGTACTCTTGTAGTCGCAGGATCCATCTAGTGATTCGGGGAATGAGTGGCTTTCGGGTCTTCATGATGGCAACGGCTGCGTAGTCGGTAATGATGTGAAACGGCTTTCCCAGGAGATACAGCTTGAACTTTTCGACTGTTCGCACAATAGCTAACACCTCCAGCTCACGGCTCGTATAACTCTGCTCCGACGTGTTGCATTACCAGCTATAATACGCTACCGGATTCCAGCTACCATTTGATTGCTGCATCAGCGCTTCACCTATGGCCATGCTGCTGGCATCGGTATGAACTTCGCGCGCTGCAGCTGAATTGTATATATCGAGGATTGGTTGGCTTATTAAGGCCTCCTTTAGTTCGTTGAAGGCGTCGTCCTGTGCATTGGTCCATTCGAACTTAGCGTTTTCCTTCATGCGTAATAACTTCGTTAGCGGTGATGCTTTCATTGAAAAGTTCCGGATGAATCGGCGGAAGTAGCCCACGAAACCTCGAACTTCTGGTACGTTCGTTGGCACTGGAAAGTTGCGTATCGTATCGGTTTTGATGTCGTCGGGTGAAATTCTTGCTTACGAGACTGTGTGTCCCAGGAACATTAGTTGCAACGCGAGAAAGGTGCACTTGTCTGGCCGGAGTGTCATCCGCGCTTCTTCCAGTAGATCCAAAAATTCAGTTAGCGTCGTTATTCATTTCTCAACCGTCTTGATTGCAATTATGATTTCGTCTACATATAATATCAATTTGTTTTCCACCTATCTCCAATTTGTATACATTTTCAGATCTCTCTACAACGTTGTATGGTCCTTCATACGAAGGCTCGAATGGCTTTCTTACTCGGTCGATACGGACGAAAACATGTGAACAAGTCGCAAGATCCTTATGAATGAACATTTTGCGCTTGTCATGATGTGATGCTGAAGTAGCTTGTACAGTTTTCATATGTTCGCGAAACTTTCCGAAAAATAATTTAGTGTCCAGCGGCATGTCTTCGTCGAAGAAAAATTCACCAGGAATTCATACAGTAGTCCTGTACACAAGTTCCGCAGCTGTTACGCTAATATCTCGTACGCAGTCTTAGTAGAACGGTTGGTAGGATTTCAATCCATTCCTGACTGTTGTGGTCCATAGCTGCGGCCTTTAAAGACCGGTGCCAACGTAAACGTATCCCGTTTGCTGCAGGGTGATATGCCGTCTTTCGGGTTTTTCTGCAGCCGAATAAGTGTGTTAGCGATTGGAATAGGACGGACTCAAACTGGCATCCCTGGTCCGACGTTAGAACGCTCGGGGCTCCATAGCATGCAATTCAGTTGGAATAAGATGCCGAGGCAATTTCATCCGCCGAGATAGTTTTGATGGAAATCGCCTAAGGCCATCTTGTAAATCGATTAATTATCGTTAAGACATACGAATATCCTTTTGACGGCTTCAGTGGCCCATCGATGTCAATATGCATGTAACTAAACATTGTATCAGGCATATCAATTTGACCTTGTGCAGGCTTGGCATGTCGTCAAATTTTACTCCGCTGACATGAAAGACAAGTCCTTGCCCATTCGAGTATATCTTTGGACATACTGCTTCTTCGTAGCTCTGCCACTGGGATGAGACGATCAATGAAATAAGTCAAAAACTTGTCCTTGCAATGGTTTTGGGACGTAAGGCCGAATGTTTTTCGTTGAAACATCGCAATAAATAGCTGCCTCGCAGTCATCAAGAGGTAGTCTCTGGTACTACTCGTTCGTTTTGCCTCGAAGTAGATGATTCAATTCTGCATCCTCCTCTTGTGCCTTCGCTAAATCTTCGATTGTTACTGCAAATGGCATTTCAATAGCGGTAATTCGGGAAAGCACGTCAGCTGTTTCGATGTCACTTCCGACTATGTGAATAATATTTGTTGAAAATTACCCAATGAAATGAAGTTGCATGAGTTGTCTCGGAGATACCTTGTCAGCTTTTTGATTGAAGGCGTATATAATCGGTTTTAATAATGAGAGCTGCTTCCATTGCGGGTGTCGGAAGCGTCGCATTTGACTGCCAGCGTAGCATTTTCGATTAGTTGTCGGAGTAAAGCTGCGTTTGCAATTCGATGCTTGCATTTCTCGAAAGCTGTATCTGCTTGTGGAGTCCATATGATGGCACGGTTATCTTTTCTTTTGCTCCGATGAGGAACCCTTGGAGAGGTGCTTGAATGGCTACTGCGTTTTTAAGCGATTTCTGATAGAAATCGATCGCTCCTAGAAATCTGAGCGATTCCATGACAGTTGCTGGTTTTTTAAAGCCTACGATTGTTTCAACTCTTGTCGGAATAGGCCTTATACTGTGATGTTCGACGAGATAACCAAGACGTTCAATAGTCAGTTTTCCAATCGCACATTTCTCTATGTTTATAGAGAAGTCATGCTGACGCAGTCGGTCCAGGATGATACTTAAACGCTCACGATGTTCTTCGCGTATCTAAAAGGCAATTAATATATTGTCAATGCACGAATAACAAAAATGCAGGCCTCATAGAACTTGGTCAATGTAGCGCCGAAAGGTTTACGCGGCATTGCACAAACCAAAAGCCATCACCTTAAATTCGAATAATCTGAATGGCGTTATAACGGCAGTCTTCGAAACATCCTCAGGAGCCACCGAAATTTGATGGTATGCCCGTATCAGGTCAAGTGACAAAAATACTATGCATCAACTGAGTCTGTGAGCAAAGTCGCCAAGATGAGCAATGGGATATTTATCCGGAATGGTGATAACATTCAAACGACGATAGACACCACAAGGTCTCCACAGGCCAGTTTTCTTTTGGACTAGGTGTAGTGGACTTGCCCACTTACTGCTTGACGACTGATGAATTCCTTGTTGTAGCATGAATTCGAATTATGATTTTGCTACTCTCAGCTTCCCAGGCATTAGGCGTCTTCCCTTGTTTGCAACTGGAGGGCCTTTTGCTACAATGTGGTGGCAAATGCCATGAGCCATAACGGTCCTGGTATCAGATGGTACAGCATAATCCTTCAGCAGATCTTATACTCAAAGTTTTCTTCTAGCATAGTGATGGTAGCATTGGCTTGGTTGGTAAATTTAGCATAAGTTCTTAGTTTAGTTTTGCTGTCGACCAACTTCTTCCGACGTAAATCTACTACAAGGCCAAAATGTAGCAAGAAATCTGCTCCAATTATTGGTTACTTTACATTTGCAACTACAAATCTCCAAGCAAACGGTCTACAAAGTCCGAGGTCAAGTGTCATTAGTTTCTGGTCGCATGTTTTAATCGGAGAATTATTCGCGGCATATAGCTCCAATTCCCCTGGAGTGATGTGACTTTTGTCCCGTGGCAGGACTGAAATATCGGCAAGTTCCGCTTTTCCGATCAAGGATTATTCGTCGGCAATTATTTACATGAGGTTAGTCGTCCTCGGCCACCGTAATTTGGGACGATGAGTTTAGTTTCCTGAATCCGCTTTATAATTGGCTGTTCACGGCACGCTGGACGACGAAAAAACAAAAACCGTCGTTGGCGAGTGATTTCCTCGGCCTCTTCTGGTCCTAAATCTGGAGCTTGAACTGTTTTGATTCACTAGTTGAGTTAAAAAATTCATCCGTTGACACTCTGTGGACTGTATCAACACCGGAAGGCTGCTGAAGTTCGATCATAAAATCCGCCGTTTTCGCCAATTTTTCAATGTCGGGCTCGCTCGATATTGCAAGTATGACACGAATATTTTCTGGAAGTTGTTTCAGGATTAGTGATAGCAGCATTGCATCAGTTACTTGCTCCCCTCCAATATTGCGGGGATCCTGTTGGTAATACGAAGGCATCTTCCATCTGGTTTTAGTCCTTGTAATAAGCGCCTCAACTTAGACTCGATGGGTTCCGCAAACACAGTCTAAATTCGTTGCTTTACTGCTTCATATTTGTTTTCAGCTGGCCGGTTTCGCGCGATGGAGAGGGTGTACAGTAGAATATTAGCCTTTGTATACTAAATCACATATTTGAACTTTGTTTCATCCTGTGTTATGTGATGCATATGAAATGTAGCTTGAACTTGGTCAAACCAAAACGCTGTATCCGGCCTATAAAACGTCGGGAATTTTGTTATCCTTGATGCTTCAACAAATAAATTGCTCGTTGAAGGCTTAGACGCAATTTGTGGTGGCGCATTGGCGGTTTTATGAGCGTTAGTTTCCGTAGCCATTTTTCTTGGCGTCACTTCGTGAACTACACAAAAGTATTCAAGTCTAAATATAGTGTTTATTCTCTACCTGATCACATCGGGCTCACCACATGTGGACACCTAGTCTATAATCTGAACGCAAAACACAATTTTAAACATAACAATGATTTATTACCCACACAAAATACATAAAACGGTTGAAATAATTTAGTCGCGCTCTAACGATGCCGGCTGTAGTAGGAAGAAGAAAATCTTGTAGTCTTGCCACTTTCAGCGCTGTTAGCGGTAAACACTGTAATTTTATTCAGTAGTAGATGTGTTAATCCCTACAATATTTTGATAACTTCTAACAACCAATAAACGCCCAGTCATTAATGAAACCACTTACAAATTTGTCCAATTTATAAAATTTCAAGAAGTATTAGAACAAAGCAACAATCATTGCATTCTGATTTAAGATACGAAAAATACATCTGATATCATAAAAAAGCAGATATCCCTTCGGGGTTATTCCAGTATAGTAATTTTTTATAGCGTAAGTAGCAAGTGCAAAAATAATTATGTCTGTTTCAAGGACTTATTTAATTCAATTTCTTCTCCAGTCCTGAACTGAACTTAATGGATGTATTACATGCAATATAATATTTAAGGCAAACATCTGATTCAGATAATAATCACATGGAAGTGACATCAAGTTAACGCCTACCAATTTTTTGAAAATTCAAACAAGGTATATGAAAGAATTTGGACAGAGATTAATTCGATTTTCATCAGCCCAATGATTTCAACGAATAAAGTTTCAACTTGATAGCTCTTAATGAATATTGAAGGTATGCATGCAGCTGGGAAATTTATAACTTTGCATTAAAAACAATTTTTGTGAAGGATACATGTTTTGTATTTGAAAACTCAGAATTTTTAATCATTAATATCGTTAATTTAATTTCCATCTATCATTGGAATTTTTTCAAAAAATATTATTGAAACCAACTTCATATTGATTGAGCTTGAAATACAGTCACTTTGTAACTGTAAACTACTGCAGAACAAAACAAATTACTTTATTAAACAATTTCTCAATCAATATTGTCGAGTGAACTTAAAATACGATGCCATTAAAGCCAATCAGTTGAACAAATGTACAAACTGCAGAAATTAAACAATGAAATATATCCCGCCATAAGGTCTCATTTAACCCCTTGGTGAAAAGAAGGTTATGTCCTTCATAATAATGAATATGGCAATGAGAATTAATCTTTTATTTCATTTATAATCGTTAGATGTTATTGCTTGCGCATACATTACAGAAGTGATATTTTAAGCTTTGAGATTTAAAACGAAAGACTTAAGCCAGCAACCCGACTGTTTTGATTTCTTTCACTGTTTTAATTTCTTTCAATATTATAATTCCGCATTGGTACTTTTCACTAATTGTAAAGAAATCTACTGTTTATTAAAAGGTAAATATACTTTGCTATGCTAATATTGGTGTGCAATAAAAGGGTTAGTACAATTTTTCCAATATTTACTCTGATTAAGTAACATGCCGAACGGCACCAAGAGTAGCTGCAGATGCTTTTCATAACCGAAAAATCGAAAATCTCATTGAGGAAGAAAGGAAACAATATTAAGTGCGACATGATTAATGGGAGTATTTAAAGTGTACATGGTAAATAATAAGAAATAAGAGAGCCATCCAAGAACACATAACATATGATCAGGAGTGAATAAATCAAAAAGCCCAAGGAGGTAAGAGCAAACAACGTCAAATCCAATACGAAGGAGTATGATCATCATCATCAGATCGATTGAACTGAAAAATTGAACCCTATGGGGGTCAAAAAAATTTCTTTCCTTCCAAATTTATTTTTTATTCTCTGCTATATCTTATCTTTGAGATAAACAATTTTTCTTCCACGCAACAGAGTCAGGACGACGAAGAAAAAAACAATTGTAAATAAATAAGAAAGTATAAACTACATGTAGTTAACATGTTCTGATATGATTGTAGCGGAATACCGTCAACTTGACTATGTAATATCTTTTTCATTTTTTTCGAGATGTTCTGATCTGATGACCATCGTGTTCCTTGTTAGTTAATTTCGTTTTCCGACCAACAGATATATCATCTGCGCTCACTTCAAGGAAGTGTTCTTGGTGCGGAGAAAAAAATTTCAGATGCTAACATGAAATGATAGCTAGGACAAGCGTAAATGCATTTATGAAACATATATTGCCCAAATGTATCTTACTTTTTTCTTTAGTGCCTCATATCAGTTTTCGATCATGTGAACTTATAATTTATAAAAATATTTTGAGAGTATTTTGCCCGGGAGTGTGCAATTATAAATGTCATATGGAATTAACAATATATTTAACTGGAGTGGAGATTGGAGTTGGGATGGCAGTGGTGGGATGCTTATGTATTTCATTGAAGAAGAACGGACCTTTGCACCAATCAACATTCATCTTCCGCATGGTCATGTTAAGAATAATTGCATTTATTTTGGTGTTATCTGATATCTTTGGCAAAATTTCACGAATTTCGAAGATGGTGTGAGAGTGACGAGGAAGGTAAAATGGTACTAATTTTAGTAATAATTAGTTTACCATGATGATGAAACTTTAAAGTATTTTTATTTTTTAACATTTCAAAAAGTGTTTGGTTTCCAGCAAAATAAATGAGGCCATTGATGCAGTATGAGAATTTTTCCTTGTTAGCTTTTCATGTCATATATCATATTCAATGCCACTGATACAAAAAGTATCCTCAAAATTAATGTAAGTGTATTTACGATTATTGATTGTATTGGTGGAAAATTACAAATTGGCAGGCCATGGTTTGCACCACAATCATTAACATTTCATTAAGGCAGGGAGACCATAATCTTCAAGTAGAATTCCCAAATTAGCTACTGCTAAATAGTGGCATGCTCTGTTATGAGCTTGGCTTTGATTTTATTTTGAAGATAGTTGTTTGTTGTTATATTATATAACCTGCCTACGAGTTAATGAAGCTAAAACTTATTTCATCACTCAAACGAGAAAGAAAACTCCAGTTCGACAAAACCTGACCGTACGCGACTACAACCTTGAAAGTGCCGCATAAACGCTGCAAACAGAGCCTATTACTTCTTACTTCCCATTCTAAGGTCCAGAGTTGTGCACAAGCAAAATAAACTCCGCATTAACAAAGCACTAGTCAAACCTGTGCTGTTATATGGAAGTGTAACATGGACCCTGACGAGCGAATCCAAAAAGGCAATGAATATATTTGAACACAAAGTGCTCTGAAAAATCTACTGCACCGTAAAACAAGGAACTAAGCGGAGACTTCATAACGACGATGAGTTTTATGAACTATTTGATGATCCACCAGTTTCCTCTTACGCAAAGTTATATAAATTTCAATGGGCGGGCTATGTAGAAAGAATGGAAGAAAAGCGGCTACCCAAAACAATATTGACGGATAGAGCATAAGGTAGACGTCCAGCTTGAAGACCGAGGACTTGATGGGAAGACACATTAGAAGCTGACAGCAAATCCTTGTTGGGAGCAAACAACTGGCGGATAAGGTCGCGGAGCCGTGATGATTGCAGAAAATTAACCATGGTGGCCAAGACCCGGTTTAGGCTGCCGCGCCATAGATGATGGTGATATTATATAAGCTGGTGGCTCACAGTATCTGGAGCGACTATCGTAAGAACTCTCATTCAATTGCTTTTTTGATTTGCTTGGTTTAAAGTAAGTCTAGTTTAATTTTAGTAGCAATTTTAATTACAATTTTCACGATATGTGCGTCAGTTACAACTGTACTAATTGTGCTGAATTTGTAATAAACATAAGCTGTCGAGCAGCCCCGTGGTGATCAGGAGTGGTTGCTCCTGAAGAGATAAGGTGGTCACCCCATCGAAACTGCTTAGTTTGTTGTTTTACTAGTGTAAAGTAAACTGCATCCGTCAAGTTTCCATCCTTTAGGCAGAGATGAGTGGTTCACTTCAGCCACTTTAACGTTTTTAGGTTTGACAGTCCCCTTGTAATGCAACGACCTTCTTCGGTGAAAGTAACGGTTGCTTTTTGTGTAATGTTTGCGTTTGTCTCAAGCCTCCGTGTCCGCTAACTTTAACGAGGCAAAAAAAAAATTGAATTACTATAGAGTAGCTTAATTGACACCTAATAGAACTTTTCTAAAGACAATAAAAATTGATCGGTACGTCTTGTAGAGTAGAGTACGCGTGATAAGTATTTTGTAGTTAGCTGAGCTCGGTGTTGTTTATAGCTCGCTGACACTTATGCCAGACCATCGGCACCCGTGTTTTATACGGGCATAGACTTAAAATCATTACAAATTCCTTTAATTGCAGCCTTCACTGACTATAAAAGCATTTATGCTGTCAAGGGCGCATTTTGATGAAAATTCGTTGAGTTTCATAGGTTAATTTGCATTGAGAATAACTTGGAATTACATCGCACGTTATGGGGTCGTTATTACAATTATTTGCTTGCGGTTTTGAGGTCCATCTGGCTAGCCGACCATGCAAAGCCGTGTCCTTCTAAATAAGCGCAAAAACGATTCACCGCCAATACCGCTGCCACGCATTGATGCTCAGAAATAATATAGATCCGCTGGGATGGGTTTAGCTTATGGGGCCTGAACGCTATAGGGACTTGCTCACCGTCTTCCGTGACCTGGACTTAAACGGTTTCCTCTCCATGTAAACTCGTGTTACAATGGATTGAAAACGATTTTTAAAGCCTGGGCTATGAAGTATGGTAGCTGTAGTTAAGCTCTTTTTTAGCTCTGCAAAACCCCGTAAGCTGTGGCCTTCCTAGACAAACTTCTTTCCCTTACGCAGCACGTCTATTAAAGACATGGTGATGGTCACATAACTTCGATTGATACTAACTGCACAAGCCCAGGAAGTGAAGCTGCTTGGTGGTCTTGGGAAATGAAAACGTTACGTAAGTGTAGCAGTATAACTTCATCCATAAGGGGAGCCATAGTCTGTGGTATATTATACAGGCCAAATGGCAAGATCTCAAAGTGGTACAATACATAACCTCGTACCGTGAAGGTGGTTTACTTCTTCGAACAAGGATCTAAGGAAATCACCAGAATGTATCCTAGAGGTCTAAACAGGTGATAAAATGCATTTTGGCAGCCGACTTAAGATACTCTCGATCAATGATAGAGGATGGGCGTCCTTAACCGTGACGGCCTTTAGGGCCCTCGCATCTAGGCATAGTTTGACCTTATTGGGTTTAACTACTAATGTAACCGGTGAAGCCTATATGTTTTGCCATTCCTCAATCACACCCAGTACAACATCCGGTATACTTCTACGTATAGCGATTTCTCCTTCTTTGGAGGTAAGGCAAAATGTCTCTATTTGATGAGCTTTGCGCCTCTTACAACAATAATGTGCGACACCAAGGTTTTTCTGTCCAGGAGTTCTTTTTCATGTAACAGTAAAGCCACTACAGCTACGTTTAATAGTCACTATTCATTGGCATCTAACGCGTTTCAGAGCCAATGAGGTTTCGGTGTCGTGTCATTGACAGTGACAACGGTATCGAGGTGAAATTAATTCATCGAACAAAGTCAATACCTAGATAGAGATTTGGTGTCAGCTGGAGTATAATATAAAATTCCCGAGACTTGGTTGCACCCTTAATGGTGACATCAGCGAAGAGCGTTCCTACAATGCAGTTATACGTTTTGTCCGCCATACTCAAACAGAAGGTAAGTTGCTGGATTTGAACCACATTGTTTTTTAGAATTTTTCTTGCAAAGTTGGCTTCTATGCAGCTGACGCTAACTGCAAGATCTGTACTAAATAAAACGGCCAGACTTCATATTTCAATAATTCATACATTGGATATTCTAAAAAGTAGTCATATATCGAGCAATACTAATCAGATTGAGTCAAACTGAAATGCATTTGAAAGGTGACATTCCAGTCTACAATTTTAATATGTACAGTTTTGCATTTCGTCAATTGTGTCAAAAGTTGTATTTATTTAAAATTAGTGAAATTTCTGAAAAATTTAAAAATAAGTGAAAAATTTGTGGTATCTACGATCAAGATACTTTATCAAAAGCCACGGCCAAGAGATGGTTCGCTCGCTTTTTGATGTCAAAGATGCACCTCATTCGGGTCGACCAATCAATGAAAAAGTCGATGAAATCTTACAAACAATTGAAGAAGACCGACACACAAGCAGCTATGACAACCATTTGGATACATAAAGAAGCTCGACGTTTGGGTGCCGCATGAATTAACTCAAAAACATTTGTTCGACCGAATTTCCATTTGCAAAATGCTAATAAAACGTAACGAAATTGAGCCATTTTGGAAGCAAATCATTACGGGCGATGAAAAATGGGTAAGATAGCAAAACGTTGTTCGAAAAGGATCATGCTCAAAAATAAGTGAATCATCACAAACGACTTCAAAGTCAGGATTGACACCAAATAAAGTTATGCTGTGTGTATGGTGGAATTGTTTATCATGAGGTGCTAGATCCTGGCTAAACATTCAATTTGCATCTTTACTCTCACCAATTAACCAGATTGCAACAAGCAATTCAAAAAAACCGGCCAGAATTGATCAATAGATAGGGCGTTGTTTTCCATCATGACAATGCCATACCACACACATGTTTGGTGACCCGGCAAAAATTGACAGAGCTTGGCTGGGAAGTTGTGATGCATCCACCGTATAGTCCAGACCTTGCACCATCAGACTAGCATTTGTTTCGGTCTCTGCAAAACTTCCTTAATGAAAAGAAATTCACTTCAAAAAGGGACTGTGAAAATTACTTGGCCAAGTTTTTCACCGATAAACTACAGAAGTTCTACCCAGATGGAATAATAGCTCTACCCAAAAAATGGCAAAAGGTCATAGATAATAATGGATAATATGTACTTAAATAAAATCCATTTTAAATAAAAAAACTTTTCAATCGAAAAATGACAAAAAAGGCTCAATACTTTTTAGACTTACCAGTATCTTGATCGCACACAATAGTTCCCTCATTATTTTCTCTTTCCTCCAAAAGCCTCATATTCGACGAGTGGTGCACTTAACTCTGGAAGATGACCCTAAACTAATCTTTTCATTAAGAATATGTTGACGAGCGACAAGATATTCTCTCAGTCGGACATATGCTACCATGTCCAGATGCCAAGGGATGATCTAAATATCAGTGACTCCTGTCATTTCCGGCTAGGTAGCGAGCGTTGTCGGGTGGTGAGCTTCGCAGAAATATGGTCAGTTGGAAGCGCAGTTTAAGGTAGTGCCAAGTTGGGGGTGGCTTAAGTAAGAAGTTTGGTTCCGTTTCCTGCACAGAGCTGTCTTAGAGAGCTAACTGACTGCTCTTTGGTCGGTTTGTCTTACTTTTAACAATCCTAACAGTCTTTTCCAGAAATGTCCGCCTTCTTCTTTTTCGTAGTACTAGAGTTCCTTTCGAGTCTTCGCTTCCTGCGAATAGTGCCTCCAACTGTCTTGCTCCATTGACCGCGTCCTCCAATTTCAAAATCCAAGCAGCGATAAGCTGTCTTCATCAACAAAGTCAGACCAGTGTTTCCTTGGTTTCTCCAATGGTCTCCGGCCTACAGTTTTTCCAGCAAATACCTTTTTGGGTATCCGTTGTTTGTCCATACGATTTTTGTCTTCAATCCATTGCTGGTTCCGCAGTCTTACAATTGTTGAGGCCTCCGGCTCGTCAAAAATTTTATACAGCTCATGGTTGTATCGAATTCGCCATTGGTCCCCATCTAGCTTCGCTTGGGGTAGGGTCCATGTTTCACATCCATAGCATAACACAGGTCTTATCACAGATTTGTGTACTTGGAGCTTTGTTTTTCTGTATATGCAGCTGGGGTTCAAGATCGTCAAAACTGAATGAAATATTTTATTTGAGAGCTGTATTCTTCGGCGTATTTCGTCTCTTTCATTGCCCGTTTTCATTATTTTAGCGCCTACATACACAAATTCGCTAACATTTTCGCTACTGTTTTTGCCAAGTGTGATATTTTGCGTATTTGAGGTATTTTTCCTCAACTGCGTCGTGAGCTTTGTTTTATTTTCATTGATTTGGAACCCTACTAGTTTTGCTTCGCTGTCTAGTTTCAGGAAGAGTTCCTTGGCAGTTGTTGATGACCGTTACAAAATGTTGATGTCATCCGCATAGACTACTACCTGGCTTGACTTGTATAGTATAGTACCTCGTGTATCGACAGGTAGCTTCCAGATGACGTACTCCAGAGCCAAATTGAATACCAGTGTCCCTGTTTTAGTCCGATATTTTTGTCAAAGGCATCGCTGAGTTGTTTATTGATGCAGACTCGAAGATCGTCGACGTCATTGTCATTTTGGTGGGACGGACTAATTTTGCTCCGATGCCAACTCAAACCATTATTTGGTAGAGTACGTAACGATCAATACTGTCATATGCTTGCTTAAAGTCAACGAAAATTTGGTGCACGTCTATGTTAAACTCCCAGCATTTTTAAAGCGGCCTTGAGACTCCCCAATAATACTGTTGGCGAATGATTCGATTTTATTTTCTAAGATTTTTGAAAATATTTCGTGCGCCGTACAAAGTAGTGATATGCCTCGTTAATTTTCGTACTGTAACTTGTCATCTTTCTTGTGGGTAGGGAATATAATTGATCAGCTCCACTTCATCGGCAGATATTCTTGTTGCCAAATGTGCTGGATGACTTTATGGATAGCTATATGAGCACTGCTGCCACCATATTTGATGAGCTCCACTGGAATCTCATCGATTCCCGGCGCTTTATTATTCTTTTGGGTTTTGATGAATAAATGCCTTAGCACAGCAGTAACAGAACAGCGCTGGTTCCATAGGATAGCCAGAAAACGATGACATGATTTTTGGTAGTTCCGGCATATCGTCGGATGGACTACATTCATAGCTAGTAACATTCCCAACTGAAATTCAGTTCCTACATTCCGTGGATACGATAGATGTGAGAAGTCATGTGATTCCTCCATGTATAATACTGGTATGGTCAACTCAGCAGTGTAGTGGGAAGTGTGCTTGGCAGTTCTCAGGTAACGCAGGGTCATTCGTTGCTTATTCAACCGCTCGTACCTCATGATGTGCGATTGACAGTTCTGCATGGAGTAGGTTAAAACATGTAGTATATTTTTTTAAGCACAAATTTTAAATTGCTACGAATAATGTTCAACAAAGCCTCCTCTGCCATTGGTAGTCATATCCATATCACAATTCGCATTATACTTATATATAATTGGTCAAAGGGCTCAGATAAGTCTTATTTCGTCCTCTTTGAGTCCAACGTCAAACTGATCAACGCTGAGCAGAATGAATGCCACTCTAGGTGACGAACTGAAGGTGAGTAATGCCATTACCAGTCAAGAGCATTCCCGAAGGTGCACATGCATCAACAGCAAATGACAGTCACCTCTGAGAGTCTCCACCTGATAGATGAAACAGTCTATAGGAATGGTTGTACTAAATCCACTGAATTCCCGGTGCAAGACTCCGATGATTCAATGGGTGCTATCCCGTGTCAAGTAAGCTACTGGTCCCTTTTGTGCATCCTGGTAAAAAGGTAGTTTGCAATGGCACACTAGCGTGATCGGAGCTGGGAGCAGTACTGCATCCTGGAAGGGAAAGCTCCCAAGGCGCCACTGTACAGATGTCTGGTGGCCCGTGCTTCTGGAAAATTCTCTAGATGGACCCGATTCCGGAGCCATATCATATCTGGGGGCTACTTGTGTTGCCTCCTCGCTTCTAGCCGATGACATGAAGTTCCTGGAATAAAATTCGCTGATGACTTCCTCAACTCTGCTGATTCTGCACATTACGCTCTGCATCATGCTCAGTAACTGTTGTCTTTTGATGAATCTATCTGATTGACAGTTCTCAGCAAGAGAATAGAACGTCTTTATTGGTTTTACTCGGGGAAAACACCTTGGAATGATTCTATCGCGCAAAAAAAGAAAACCAGAGCAGAAGCTGCAAGTCACGTGAAGTGACTCATGTTGTGTTTCATACAACTCCACTGCTCTTGTCTGTGAGACTTCAGTGCCGAAGTACTAATTCGTTTTCCGGGGCCAAAAGTCAGAAAGCTGACTGAAACTCCATAATTTGGTAACGCCTCGGGCTCCACGTTGGGCTCCAGGTGTAATGATTTGCTTCGCTTGGATGGGTTCAATGCACGGTGCGAATTTATTGAGAGTTATCGGAAGTGTTCCGTCATCCATCTCGGGTTCATTCAATGCTGACAGAACACTTCTGGGCATCGTTTAGGGAGACCGTAATTATTACATAACACACTCCTGGTGAAATGAGAATTTTTTGTCTTTCTTTACTCGGTTCAGTAAAGGGATGGCAATATGGGAAAAATTACGAACAAAATGGCTTAAATACGAAAATAACCCATGGTAAGATTATGTTTCGTGGAGAGAAGTAGGCATTGGATACTTCCATATAGCTTCTATGTGAATATCATTTGGTTGGATTCCTATAGAAGTGGCGATGTAGCCAAGATAATAAATGTCCAACTGAAGGCAGCGGCATTTGGCTGGTTTAAGCTTCAAGCCGTATAAAATCAAGCGCCCAAACACACGTGATATAGTAGCAAGATGTTCTTCTGGTTCGGTAGTTGCAATTAGAATATCATTCATGTAAATAATGAACTAACCAGCACACATCATATGGGCAAAAATTAGGGAAATCAATCTCTGGAAGATGGTGGGATCATTTTTGAGTCTAAATAGTATAGATTTGTATCCAAATCATGAGGAGGGAAAGATTTTCCCATAAAAGTATTCAAGGCAATTTTTCGTATGTTAATTTCGTATGCCACTATAATCAACATTTTTTTTATACTGTAGTCAGCACACATTCGTTTTTCACTGGATTGTAATGATCGAGCAGCCCGCCTCGCCAAACTGCTCGAAGGATCTTTACGAAGCAAATAACATTTCATAAAAATTACAACGCAATAAGTGCGGAGCAATTTGATATGCAACTTATTAACATTGTTATTACTAATCAGCATTAAACCCCGCCACTGCCACCGCTACCATTATCAATTAAAAGTGTTTCAAAAAAAAAATTAAAAAAATTATAAAGTACCGCTCGCTGAGTCAAGCGGGATTGATACGAAGGGGGACTCGCAGTCTGAACATTAACTAGAAATGTCGTCACGGTGGCAAATCCAAGCTTGTACGGCAATTCGACGCAAATTTGGAAAACTCGAATCACCTTTGGAACCGGTGTGCGGTCCATGACCACCAGGTTCTTATTCTTATAATGGAGCACATCTAGATTACGGGCACACCTTGGTCGTGCTTCAGCTTTAAACTGATTATATTTTTTTGACAGTTATATGCGAATAATATTGAGTGTGATTGTGTTCCTTTCTCGAGGGTGTGAAAGGAGAAATTTGAAGTGCAAAGATTACAGCAGCTTGAAAGAGTCGTAGAGTCGGGTTTAAGTAACAAACATGACAAGTTCTGGCGCTTTCAGTTTGGAAGATGTTTCATCTTGCGTTGCGCTTGGCATTTATGGCTTTCTGGTTAATCCGAGCCGGGGAGATAGTTTTTTTCAATTTCTAGTGATGTTTGAGTTTCCTGACTGAAGATCAATATTCGTGGTTACGTGAAAATTCTTTGAATTTTCGTAGAGAAATTCTTAAGAAATTGGCATTGCTGCGACGATAATTTTACGGTTTTCGATTCACACCAACATCAATTTAAAGCTTGTGAAGGGAATTAAAAAAAAACATGCAGAGCAAAACTTGATTCAATCGCACTTGGAATCGACTTATTCAAATTTGTTGTACCACTTACCAAATCGTATTGAAGTGATAGTTTTTATGATTGATGCCCTGAAAGCACAAATTGTTTTTGAATTCTTTTGAGAGAGAACTCAAAAAACAATGCGTCTTCAAGAAACGTGATTGACAGTGACCTTTTGTTTAAAGTAAAATGAAGTCAATGCAAAATGAATTTTTATTTATAATTTGTCATTTGTCACCATTTAATTAAATTCATTTGCCTACCATTAAATTAAATTCAAACGCTGATAGCCCTCAACCTTGAGCGATCGTGGAACAATAGGCAGTAATATTTTTCTACCAATTAGACGAATTGGTCTTTGCATTGGATATGGAAGACTCCCTAACTGCCCCAAACACGAGCAATCGTCGGAGGGGGACTGGTTGAGTACCCCCTTTGTTTATTAATAAAAAAATTATATATATCATCCATCCATCCATCAAGTTAAAAAAAATGTTTAGCGCCAACAAACAGAATTTTGTAGTTTAGTTTGGTCTTATACTGTCTAACATTTTCATTTTTCGATTGGATTTAGCAAAGTATTTTCACCAAAAGTAGTTAGGATTACATATTAACAAATTTCTGCAATACGTTCATAGAGACAAATCTTTCATCAATCTCTTTTCTTGCCGCAACTGGAAGAGAAACGCATTTGTTATAAATATTGATAGAAATAATGAGAACATAAAAAGGAGAAAAGTTTGGTATTTCATTTTGCATGGAACCTTGAATAGTTATGGGAGCCGCCACACTAGCGGACTCCTCCACTCATGAGCTAGCCATCAGGTGGGCTCACTTATTTTTCTTTGTCGTTACAGGTGCTCTGGCAGCGTAGAGTGGCTTTTCACTTGGGTTTCCCATTTATGTTAAAGTGTTAAAGTATTATGTGATTCCATCATATAAAACTTTAACATAAATCTGAAACATTTTTATTTTTCATTTAAAGGAAAACTTCATGCGAACAATGTTTTTATGAATTTTTCATTTAAATGAAAAATAAATAGCCACGTCTACAATGGGTTTTGATCCGGGTGGGGAGGCGTGAGGGGGCACCGCTTCCACCTGGATGCCCAACTCTTATTTGGAGGTCGTAAGTATCAATTAGCAAAGACGAGATCCTCTCGAGTCCCGCGCGCATTAATCAGGCTCGGTCTGCCGTACTTTGGTATCACATTCCTTTGTTAGGTTACCTCGGCCTCAACACAGTCAAACCGCGAATCGATCGTTCAATTCGTGAATGCGAAATTTTTTTATAGAGGTCCCTTGTGCTGGAGAAAAGAACCCGCCCCACGACACCACAATGCTAGCCTGCCAGCGTCCTCAGACAAGGCCGATTTCGGCGAACACTAATATCTTCACTCGCCGAGGTCGCAGACAATAGCTGCAGTCCTTCATGGACATTGAAAATATTAAAAATAACTACAAGATTTCTTATGTTCCACTACTAAAAAGGGATGCGTAGGGGGGGAGTGACTAGGCTAGATCAATTTTTTGATCAATAATTCATAAATCTTTTTTTAAACTTCTTCTCCTCCTGCATAGGATAAGCGATGGGGAAGGCAGGAAGTAAGTTTATGTTTCATGTGTAGTTTTGCCAATTTATGGTCAGGATACGAGGCAGTGATACATCTTGCTTTAATTAATGCAGGGTAACGGTTTACTCATCCTGAACTTAAACCAAAACCGACTTCTATTTCTTCAGTATCATCATGTTCATCAAATGGGTTGACCGCTAAAATGTTATTTGTAAAAATCAACCAACTCAGAAATGGTGTAGCTATTCAATTTATGCAAATGATCGCACTTCGGTTCCTTAGTAAATTGTTCCCCACAAAAACATACTTGGTCCGACGAAGAAGGATTGGTATAATCAGACAATATATGAATAACTGAATAGAAAATCTTATTCAATAACGTCAACGCTCTTGGGTTTTGGTTATCGATTTACCGATAGTGCCCTCAGACCGGGGAACCAAATGCGTCCCCAGGGTTTTGGATAGGGGCAGACCTTTCTCGAAAGGTTCGCTTCGAATAACCAATAAGCAGCCGCGGACAATGGTCAGCAGTGAAGGGAGAGTCTCAGGACAAATACCTGAGTGTCAATGATCTTCACTGTGACATGACGAAATATATGGCTTCATCAATTATCCATATATCCTGGCAGTAGGTAAAATGCTATGGGAACGGAAACCCAGACAGAAAACCAAACCATGCAGGTCCACAAGGGGAACCAAATTACGGTGCAGGGGGTCAGATCCCCAGTACCGACGACTGCAATGTTATAGAAGTGGTGAACTTGGCTTCTGTAACAGATATAACTACAAGCAAACAGGGCGCTAGCACGGAGAACCCTTTCAGGCAAAAACCGCTGTTGGCAAGCACACCGATAAAACAAGTCACCGATTGCGGGAGGAGGCAGCAAACCCCAGAAACACCGTCAAAGTCAACATCACAAGTTAAATCATCGGAGACAGACCACAGACGGACTAACGAACGAAAGAAGGCAGAGTGCGTTGCGCAACCTAGCATCATTGAGGCCTTTGGACGCAGTAGAAGGACTATGCGCACACCGGAGCGTCCAGTGCAAGACGTACACAATCCGGATCAAGCTGCAACACCAACAGAGGCCAGTGTAAGACTGGGGGAGGGAGAAGTTTTGCCGTTGGCCGACGCCACTTCAAACGTCAGCCAAGCAATAGAAGCAAAAGGGCTAGGAAACGGGGGCCTCTCCCAAGAGGTGGCGCCAAATAACACAATCGCCCTTGACCGCACCGAAGCGGAGCGGCTTACTCGGAAAGCGGGAACTATCGTCAAACAACTGAGGGCTGCCTGCGAAGTGCAGAAAAACATAGGCAAGAGTGTCAAGAATGGCATTCTTGAACTGGAGGAGCTTTTTGGCCGCATAACGCACTACAGGCGGAGGTGGCTTGCAACCGAAAAGCACCAAAAAGACACGCTCTCCCTCGAGGCATCAGTGGGTCCTAGCAGCAAAAGAATGGCCGGTAGCCCAATTGAAGGCAACCGTGAGAAAAGGAGGAAGGGCGAGACCATAAACGAAGTTGTCACTCCAGGCGAGAAGTTTCATGTGGTGCAAAACAAGGCAGCGAAAAAAGCGGCCAAAAAGCTACTCCTAGAAAAAACAGACAAAGAGCTCAACCATGAAAAGAAGAACAAAGAACCCCCCGATATACCACAGAAAACAAAAAGAAAACCGCGGCGCAAACCCTTGCGAGAGGCACTGCTTATTAAAGCCACTAAGGGCCGACCCTACGCAGATGTCCTCCGGGAAATTAAAGGAGCGGTCAAGCCAGACGACACCAAAACTGCCATCAAAGCAGTTCGACCAACCCGGACCGGTGGCCTGCTGGTGGAATTCGGGCCAGAGGCCACAAACGCGGTTCAAAAGGTTCTTGGAGATGCGGCAACGGTTGCCTCGCTCGAACCAATGGCCACCCTGGAAATCAGGGACCTCGACTGCGTCACGGACAAAGCTGAAGTAGAGGATGCCATTAGGAGGGAGTTCCCCAGCTTAAGTGAAGTCAAGGCAAGATTGACACGTGAAAACACAAGGGGACAACGCATGGCTATTGTCGAACTAGCTGATAAAGACGCCCAACAAATCCTGGCGAAGGGCAAAATTAAGATAGGTTGGGTGATCTGCAGGATACGGAGAAGAGTGATCCCTATCAGATGCCTCGAATACGGACACACCGCGTATAGCTGTAGGGGACCCGACAGGAGAACTCTGTACTACAAATGTGGTGAAACGGGGCACAAAAGGAAGGAGTGCACGAACGAGGCAAAATGCATTTTTTGCAAGGATGCTAAGCTAGCACCCGGCGACCTCAAACATGAGCCGGGGACATGGAGATGCTGGGTTTTCAAGGAGGCCCTAGCTAAAGCCAAATCGATACTCAAATGATCCGTATCCTGTAAGTCAATTTGCACCGAAGTACAAACGCCCAGGACCTACTTGAGGAGTTTGCGAGGGATAAGAAAGCTGACCTGCTGTTGCTGAGCGAGCAACACCATAACAAGGACTCACAAGCGTGGTGCCCTGACAAATCTAGTACCTCGGCCATCTGGGTTCGAGACAGCGCCCGCCTTCAGGTGCAGGTCCATGGACGCGGAGATGGTTTTGTGTGGGTGCGGTGTTCAGGGATAACATATTTCAGTGTTTATCTGACGCCTAACGAGCCAATGCCATCTTTTCGAACCAAACTCGATGCCCTGGAGGACGCTGTCTCGAACACAGAGGGCCACATGCTGGTCGGGGGTGACTTCAACGCTAGAGCCATTGAATGGGGTATGCCACAATCCGACCCAAGGGGAAAGCAAATCTTGGACATGGCGGCCAGAACAGCGCTTTTTGTCCTAAATACTTATAACACCCCTACATTCCGCCGCTGGGGTTGCGTAGGAACCATACCCGATGTGACACTCGCTTCAGAGTCCCTGGTACCTAGAGTACACAACTGGCGAGTACTAGAGGACTACTCGGCTAGTGATCACCAGTATATAGCGGTTTAAATTCACGACGGTGCCACTCTGCGTGCATATGCCCAAACTTCAATCCTCGGATGGAGGACTGGGAGGATGGACGTTGAGAGGTTCGCTGACGCGCTTACGGCAGGCGCACCGTTGCTGGGAGCTCCACCAGGGAGTGAAAAGCCTACAGCCAAGGACTTGGTGAACTCAACTATGAGTACCATCATAGCTGCTTGCGAGTCTTCCATGCCCCGTTGGAGACCCCGACACGGTAAGCCTCCAGTATACTGGTGGTCAAACGAGATCGCCGAACAAAGAAGCGAGTGTCACAAACTTCGGCGAGAGGCCCAGCGGGCGCGAACAAGGGAGGAGAAAGACACTAGGCTAGCAGCATACAGGCCCAGCAGGCTTATTAACAAGAGCAAGGCCCGATGCTGGCAAGACCTCGTGGACGATGTAAATAGGGATCCGTGGGGCCTAGGTTACAAGCTGGTCATGCGAAAACTTGGTGCCCAACGGAAGCCCTGCTTACATGAAGCAGAGAAGATGGACGAGATCGTACGGGCACTATTCTTCACGCACCCTGTCCGTGTCGATTCAGCTCATGCACAAACACCATTAGAATGCTCACCTTTCACAATGATGGAACTGGAGCAGGCAATTCTATCCATGAAAGCAAGGAAGGCACCGGGACCAGATGGCGCTCCTGCTGAGGTTTTGCAGCTTGTCTACAAGCTTTGTCCTGACTTGTTGCTCAGTATGTTCAACGCTTGCCTTTACGAAGGTGTATTTCCGGAACGCTGGAAAGTGGCGAGGCTCGTACTGATCAGCAAGGGGAAGGGAAATTCCGAGTTGGCGTCTGCATACCGCCCGTCATGTATGCTAAACATGGCTGGGAAAGTGCTCGAGAAACTCATCAAGGGAAGACTCACTGACGCGGTCCATTTTGCCGGGGACCTATCTCCACGGCAGTATGGTTTTAGAGCAGATCGCTCCACTATTGACGCGAGAGCGGAAGTAGTGAGCGCGGTCCAAAGAGCGGAGGCTCACTGCCAGTCAAACAAAAGGGTTGTGTTGCTCGTGACGCTTGACGTCAGAAATGCCTTCAATTCCGCTAGATGGGCGGATATTCTGGAAGCACTGGAAAACTCTTTTCAAGTTCCAGAATATCTGATGCGAATTTTGAAGAACTACCTGACAGACCGGAGCCTGCTCTATGAGACGAAGGAGGGTCGGCGGAGGATGGAAGTTACATCGGGTGTTGCACAAGGCTCCATCCTTGGCCCAGACCTGTGGAACATCACGTACGACGGGCTACTGAGAATCGGGCTGCCGGATGAGTCACGCTTGATCGGCTATGCAGATGATGTCGCGGCGCTAGTTGCGGGACGCCCTGTTGAACAAGCGCAACTCAGACT
The DNA here is from genome assembly GCA_963969285.1 of Odontomyia ornata. Classification (NCBI taxonomy): domain Eukaryota; kingdom Metazoa; phylum Arthropoda; class Insecta; order Diptera; family Stratiomyidae; genus Odontomyia; species Odontomyia ornata. Next base: position 20,140,144 of record OZ017740.1, on the reverse strand, counting down.
GGGTATGCTAATACGCCGAGTGAGGGACTGGATGACTGCTCGCGGGTTCAGCCTAGCCTTGGAGAAAACCGAAGTAGTCATCTTGACAAAGAAGAGAATCCCTAGGGTAAGGATGATCAACATTGGGGAAGCACTCGTTGAGACTAAACTAGCAGTGAAGTACCTGGGTATTTTGATCGACTCGAAGATGCGTTTCTCCGAGCAAATCAAGGCAATAGCTGACAAGGCTGCAGCGAGTGTTTCGGCTCTCAGCCGACTAATGGCCAATATAGGGGGTCCCACCTCATCAAGAAGGAGACTTCTGATGAGTGCAGTACAATCTGTGCTGTTGTACGGATCGGAAATATGGTGTGAGGCTCTCAACAAGGAGCTGTATCGCATCTACATATCGGACTCTCTCGGTGTCGGCAGTGCTGGTCATCGCAGGAGTGATACCCATTGCCCTCCTTGCCAAGGAGCGCCGCAGAATCTACCTGCGGAGGAACGAATGCGACAGAGATGCTGTCGCCCACGAAGAACGAGAACGCTCACTCAGTGATTGGCAACAGTCCTGGGTGAGCGATACAAAAGGTAGGTGGACCGCACGCCTTATTGGTGACCTGAGGCCGTGGCTCAATCGAAGGCATGGTGAGACTGACATGGATACTTTCAGTCTTACCTGCACAAGAATGGTAAGTCACGGTTTCCTGACTGGATATTCGGTGCTGGAGAGGTCGATGATGCCTACCACACATTTTTTGTATGCAAGAGGTGGGAAAGGCAGCGCGGTGACCTCATTGAAGAAATGGGAGATCTCTCTCCGGATGAACTCACTGGAGAGATGCTCACATCCGTTGACAAATGGAACTGTGTGGCACATTACGCTCGGGCAGTCCTTGAGATAAAAAGGAACATATTTGAGCGCCTGTAGGCGTCCAGGGCGGAGGGGTCTCTTTTCTAGAAATCCCTCTCCGTTCCCCTCCTTCCGCTGGAACGTGTAGAGAAATGAGGCTTAGCCCGAAGTAATGTGTCAAACGGTTCCAGGATAGGTTCTCAGATTGACAGGGGAGGTGTTTAGTGGGTAGTCCAAGGGTATCCTCCATGGGAGTCCCACACTGCCAGACTCGGCGGGCGTAAATGCCTTCACCTCCCTACCAAAAAAAAAACGCTCTTGGATAATTCATATTTCTTTTCAGAGGTACTAACTAGGAAATAACTAGGACAATTTTACCGTGAGTATAGATTTGAATTTCATCTGCTCCCGAAATACTTGAAGGTTTCAAGTCTGGCAGCAAAAAACTCTCGGATAATTGTAGTTCCTTCACGAAATTATTGTTGTTTGTTTTTTTGGATCTCAAGTGCGTTTATATATGCAGCCTATTGGCAGACTTAGATATGAGCTATATTTTGCAAAAATTGAAACGACACATAGCGCTAATTGCCACAATTTTAAAGCTTTACCTCTTACTCAAAGAAATACCTCAAAATTAATAATTATTAATCTGCCCAAACCTACTTTTCATGAATTTTTTAATGTGTAATACAAAAGAAGGTATTAGATTTGCAATATAATCTGCGCATGGTATAGATAAATAAAAAAAAAAATTTCACTGTTTTAAGTAAAGATCAACTTTTTCTTCGATACCGCAAATTTAACAGTGCTATCTAGAATATTACATTAGGGCCAATACAAAGCTCATAGTTACGTTAATGAATATTAAGTTCATATAACTGTTTCTATATAATTATGAATTAAGTAGGTAGTAGTAGGTTTGACGTTTATCCCTGGGATATAAGTGTTAAAATCTTATTAAATTTTCCTTTTCAAATTTAATACTTTGCTAGTAGAAACTAATTTTATAATAAAAAATCATATCTTTCATTTCTCAAGATGATTCTCTCTAAATAATTCCCTACTCTAGATACATGTTTCGTTATGTAGGTGGCCCAGCACTGGTAGAGAGAGTATAGCCAAAGAACCCTGATATGATGTCTTAAGTCGCAACAACATAGTCATCGACGTTTAACTAAAATAATTTATGTACATCAATCCTAAATTTACTTCATTCATTAGATTGTCATTCTAAGTAGCAAAGAAACTTCCTTAAACCACTGAAAATTTACATAAATTTAGACATTATCTATCTTGTAACTTTCCCTTCATTTACCAAATTTGCAATAGCATAAATTATTCTGAATCAAACAGAAAAACAAGTGAATAAAACGGATAAAAAAAAGTTGCGGCCAAACAATTCCTTGAATCAAGAAAAGAAAAGTCACATTCTCTGCATTCATCGTTTTTCTTGTGAATGGAAGAGATGTAGGTGTTCATACAAGGTGACATGAAATCAAAGACATGACCGCCGCTGCCGCCACCGTTGCACCGTAACATGTAATACAGTGAATAAAATTTTCGTAAGGTAAAGGAGTTTCAATTCCAAATCGTGATAACCTCCGTTTGTTAACTGATGACTTGTTGTTACGTTTGTAATGATAATGAGAACGTGAAGGAATAAGATATTGTAATAATTTTCATAAATATTCTTCAATATGTGCATTTTGTTATTCCGGCTGAACTATAGCCTTTAAATGTTAAACCAGGAATCGGAGAAACTGAGATCGAACACCCAAAGACAAGTGATTGTGGAAATTGAATATAGTTCTAAGTATTGCAGCAAAAACTTCCTATCATCGATAAGACAGACGAAATACACCTTACACAAGGTGTTTCGCGAAACACTCTCACCGCAACGCCTAGCCTTATAAAACAGTATCGGCATCGCCTTATAGGTAAGCCCAGTGCTGTGCGCTTGGCTACCATATTCACTTTATCTGTGTAATGCACGTGTGACTTGCATATCATGATTAATAATCTCACAGAAGCGGTTAAAGTGTTTTGAAGTTTCCGAGATTTCTTGCAGGTACTTGGCGTAATGTGTAGGTACGTAGCAACATGATGGTTAGGCAAGCGTGGACAGTAGCTGAAGATGTTGACTTTGCTGAAGCTGATACTGTTCCAGCAGAAACGCTGCAGTAGCCTTACCAATAAATGTCTTGCAACGGCAAATATGATCAAAATTTCACTTGAATAGAAAGTTCACTTGACGACGACTTACCGGAAAATTAAAATTTTCAACGCGATTGTGATAAATCATTTTTCTTCTCAACTACGTGCAATTTATGTACAAATTATGAATTAATCACCATTTCACACAACCATTAGTCGCTAGTGAGAGAGATCCATGTGTGTGATATTTTAATAGGTGCGAGTTTAATGATGAAGCCAATATGGTGGTGTTTTATCTGGGATCGCTTTTGATCCTTTCACTTTAATGGTCAATTGGCATGCATGCTTGGAAAATCTTAATCAGATTTAATGTGAGAAAAGCATTGCAAATTATTGTGAAATAAGCATATAATAAGGAAACTACATCAATAAAATTAATAATCAATTATTAAGTATTGACCTTTGCAAGGATATTATTTTGAGTAAGCTTGAAAATAAGTTTAATTGCTATCAACAAATATTTAAGGTCGCTCTGGGAAACAGGGTACTCAAAACGAGGAAAAATATTAATTAAAGTAAATGTCCCGTGAAGCTTAAAGACACTCAAAGAGAAAAGTGCATAGGAGAAATTCATAAGAAAAATATGGTCATTGTGTGTTAAGGCAGCGTACCCGCTAGATCGCTCTTTTGCTTTCAAACCATGATCCATTGTACAAGGATATGCCATTCACCATATTAAACTAATTTTATTTGGTTACATAGAGTATTTCACCTTATTAATAAAAAACGAGGAAGCGTAGATAGCACCACCATCAAAAGAATGGCCTCAAGCCCAACCGAAGGAGGCCAGAATTAAACGAGAAAAGTGAAGAAACGTTACATCAAGGTCTTCCGATATTGCTGACAAAAGCAGCCAAGAAAGACGCTAAAAACGCCTCCAAAATGTTCCAGAAAATGAAGCTCTGATAGATGCGCAACAAAAAGAAGTATGTACGTGATGTGAGGCAAAAGACAAAAAGCCATGATGAAAACCCCGGTGGCAGACACTGCTCTTAAAATCCAAGAACTGTCAATCCTGTGCAGATATGTTGTAGGAGATGAGGGGAGGTGTAAAGCCCAAAGATACCAAAATTGCCATTAAGACAGTGCAGGCCAGCCAGCCTAGCCACATACTGGTCGAATTTGGAGCCAAGGCCAGTTATGAAAAAGTATTCTACGATGCACCCAAGAAGATTCTCGGCAAAAGAGTAATTGTAGGCCCACTCGAAACGATGGCAACGATAAAAATCAGGGATATTGGTTACATCATGGATCTAGCCAAGATAGAGGAAGCCAACAAAATGGAGCTTCCTTGCGCAAGCAGGGTTAAATCGAGGCTGGTACCAGAAAACACTAGGGGACAACGAATGGCCATCATCAACCTGACTAAGAAGGATGCTGAACAACTTCTGAGTAAGGGAAAAGAAAAAATAGGGTCGGCCGTCTGTAGGGTGCGGCGAGAACCAGTACCTCTCCACTGCTTTAAGTGCCTTGATTACGGTCAGGAATCAGTGAATTTAATGAAGGAATGCATGCGACCCAATAGCTGTTCCCTATGCTACAAATATGGTGACATGAGATATCAAAGAGAAGAGTGTACGTGGGATGCTGATCCCAAACCGTACTTCAAACAAGCCTAAGGATCTGGAAAGCGTTGGGTTTTCCACGAAGCTCTAGCCAAGGTAAAAGCAGAAATTTGAGGACCCATATTCTGCAGGTAAACCAATATGGATGGAAGTGAAAGCGGCTATTAGAACCGTTGCAGAGCAAACGATCGGATATCAAGCCCAGCGCAAGAGGAATGGTTGGTTCGATGATGAGTGCCAGACTGCGCTAGATAAAAAGAATCAGCCACACAAAGAGTACGTAGGTAGGAAAACCAGGACGAAGAGAGAACACTATGAAAATCTCAGAAGAGTAGCGAAGAAGATAATTAGGATTCAGAAAAGAAAATACTATGACGACCAATTGAGAAGTATGGATGTAATTTTAGCGAGCAATAACACAAAACAAGCATACAAAGTAGTGAAAAGCCTGAAACGTGGTTACCAGCTCAAAACCACGCTCTGTCGTGATGACAGCGGCAATATAATCGTTGGTGAAATCAAGATTAAGGAAAGATGGGCATCATATTTCAAGAACCTCCTTAATCCTCCACACAGCTCCAGATCATCGGAGCCTATAGATGTCTGCGGAGAGCTTCTATTGGCCCCACCAACTCTGGATGAAGTTTGTTCCATCATCAAAGTCCAAAAGAATAATAACGCGCCGGGCATTGATGAGATTCCAGTGGAGCTCATCAAATATGGTGGCAGTAGTGTTCATCAAGCTATTCACAAAGTCGTTCCGCACATTTGGCAACAAGAACATATGCCAAAAGAGTGGAGCCAATCAATTATATTCCCTATCCACGAAAATGGTGACAAGCTACAGTGTGAAAATTATAGAGGCATATCACTGCTTTGTACGGCGTACAAAATATTTTCTAAAATCTTAGAAAATAAAATCGGATCATACGCCAACAGTATTGTTGGGGTATATCTAGGTGGTTTTAGGGCAGGTAGATCAACAACATACCAATTGTTCACAGTCAAACAAGTACATGAAAAATGCTGGGAGTTTAACAGATACGTACATCAAATTTTCGTTATCTTTAAGCAAGCAAAATTAGTCCGTCTTACCAAAATGACAATGACGTCGATGACCCCCCAAGTCCGCATCAATAACCAACTCACCGATGCCCATGACACAAATATCGGACTAAAGCAGCAGATGGGCTGGCCCCATTGCTATTCAATTTGGCTCTAGAGTACGTCATATGGAAGCTAACTGCCGATACGCGAGGTACATTACTATACAAGTCGAGCCAGGTAGTGGCCTATGCGGACGACATCAACATTCTGTCACGGTCACTAACAACTGGCAAAGAACTCTTGCTGAAACTCAACAGCGAAGCAAAACTAGTAGGGCTACAAATCAACGAAAATAAAACAAAGCACATGACGCAGTCGAGGGAAAATACAGGCGAATACAGTATCGAAAATGTTAGCGAAGTTGTGTATTTAGGCGCCAAAATAATGAAAACGGGTAATGAAAGAGACGAAATACGCCGAAGCATACAGCTCACAAATAAAATATTTTATTCAGTATTGACGATCTTGAAGACCAGATGCATACACAGGAAAACAAAGCTACAAATATAAAATCAGTGATAAGACCTGTGTTATGCTATGGGTGTGAAACATGGACACTAACCCAAGCATCCGCAAGTATATTGAACGCCTTTGAGCGACGGGTCCTGAGGCGAATAATCGCAGCAAAGCTAGACGAGGACCAATGGCAAATTCCATACAACCATGAGCTGCATGAAATTTTTGACGAACCGGTGGTCTTAAGGATTCTAAGACTGTGGAAGCTGCAATGCGCTGGACACATGAATCGTATGGACGAACAACGGATACCCAAGATGGTATTCGTTGGGAGAACTGAAGGCCGGCGGCCAGTGGGGAAACCGAGTAAATGCTGGTCTGACTCGGTCGACGAAGACAGTTCATCGCTGCTCAGATTTCGGAATGGGATAACGCGGTCAACGGACCGTGACAGTTGGAGGTGCTGTTCGCAAGAAGCGAAGCCCCGAAAGGGGCTGTAGTGCAAAGAAGAAGAAGAAAAAACCAAGCGCAATAGCAAAAAACCTGCTAGAAGAGTTTGCGAGAGAAATGAAAGTCAACTTTTTACTGCTGAGTTAGCAGCGACACAACAAAATTTCGTCACCATGGTACTCTGGGAAAACTGGCACTGCCACCATCTAGGCTCAGAACAGTGTTGATTTCCTAGTAAGTGTGGATGGAAGGATGATTTCGTGTTTTTTGTTATTCAGAAACTATATTTTTCAGTGTGTACCCAATACCAAACGAACCAAGCTGCCTTAAACGCAGATGGCGACATATTCGTTGGGGGAAACTGCAACGCTTAAGCAGTTGAATGGGGCATGCCTCGAACTGATCCATGTATAGAACGGGCCCTAGGGATGGTAGCCAGGTTAGAGATCGTCATGCTGAATGAAGGCGACACACTGACTTTCCATCGTGCGGGCTATGAAGGAACTATAGCAAACGTGATATTTGCCTCGGAATCCTTAGTAGGAATGGTACACTATTGGAGAGCATTAATGAATTACTCAGCCAGTGATAATCAGTACATTCTACGTAAGATCTGTGACACTATCTCCAGATGTCCATACTCTCGACTTTTTACAAATGGGTGGAATATTGAGAGGATAGATGTCGAGAAGTTCGTCGAAGTGTGGATGGCAGGTACGCCGTTGCTGGCAGATTTATTGGGAACTGCAGGATTAGCAGCTCAAGATGTGGTGAACTCACATATCAGTATCATTACATTTGCTTGCATCGCTTCTATGCCCCGCTGGAAACCCCGACATGGCAAGCTTTTAGCTTACTAGTGGTCGACTAAAATTGTTAAAAAGTGAAGGGAGCATTACAAGCTTCGAGGTGAAGATTAACGGGCACGGAACCGGTATGAGGCATAGCAGCAGTGAGCAGTATATTAATTGGCTAGGAAATGACTTCGCAAAATAATTTATAAATATTATTATACAGCAGTGAAGTTCATTGTCGACAAGATGTAGTGGACAATGTGAATAAGGATTCATGGGGTCTTAGCGATAAGCTAATTATGCAGAATATTGAAGATCTACGCAAGCTCCAAATGTATGAAGTGCAGGTACTTATCCCCACGCATTGCGTCTACGTTGCCGCTGTCTGTGGCAAAACGATAGTCGAATGCCCATTCCTCACTCAACTGGAACTGGAAGAGGCAGGCCTAGTATTGAAACCAAGGAAGGCTTCACGTTCAGACGGCCGAAGTGCTTTAGCTCTTCTTTCACCATTGCCCTGACTTTCTGTTTAGTAAATGCAACGCTTGCTTAGGGGAAGGAGTCTTTCCAGACTGTTGGGAGGTAGCGAAGCTCGTACATATCAGCAAATGGAAGGTAAATCACGGATCATCGTCTGCATACCGCCCGTTATGCATGCTAGGCACGGCTGGGGAGGCGCTAGTAAAACTTATCAAGGGAAGATCTAGCAGTACAATTTTAGAGCAAGACGCTCCACCATTGATGCGATTGCAGGGGGTGGCAAGCACAATTTCATCACTAGATCCAAAAATTGGAGGCTTATAGCCGTACTAAGCGATGGATAGTTCTCTTGGTGATACTTGTTGTTCGGAATGCCTTCAACTACACTAGATGTTTGGATGTTTTGAATACGTAGCAAACCTATTTCAAGTTTCTGAATATCTTATGCAGCTTTCGAGGGACTACTTGAAGGACTGAAGCCTGCTTTATGATACGATGCAGGGTCGGCAAAGGATAGAAATTAAATCGTGTGTCTCTCAAGAATCTGTTCTTGTTCCAAACTTGTGGAACGTATCAGATGACGGGGTGCTGAGACTAGAGCTGCTAGATAAGTTGTGACTGATTGTCTATTTGGATGATGTTGCAGCGCTAGTTTCTGGACCCATCGTCAAGCAAGAACAATTCAGACTAGGAAGATATTTATATTGAAAACATTGAAAACCCTTTCAAGCTCCGGAACATCTGATGCAAATCCTGAGTGACTTCATGAACAGCCGGAGTCTGCCCTACGAAAGGAAGGAAGGTCATTAAAGGAAAGAAGTTACAGCAAGTGTTGTTCAAGGCTCAACCATTGGCTAAGATCAGGTGACAGACTTAAGCTAGTAGCTTCGTCGCGTTAGATTAGCTACGCTTATGAAGTTACGGCAGTAATTACTGAAGTTGAATAGTCAAAGTTCAATTTAGGCTAGGCACACTAATATGCCAAGTGTCAAACTGAATAACTGCTTACAGTTTCAGCCTAGTATTGGTGTTACTCTAACAAAGAAGAGTCCTCTGAGTAAGAACAATTGTCATCGGAGAGTTGTTAGTTGAATTAAAACTACTTGAGTTTGCTGATACTCACAATACTGAATTTCTATGAGTCAACCAATGCGAAAGCTGATAAGGTGACTTTAAGTTCACTTATAGAGACCCACTTTGTCAAGGAGAAGACTCTTGAACAGTACAGAACAGTGCATCTTTCTATATGGATCCAACTTTAATAAGATGCTGTCAGCAAAGAGCTGTACTAAAGATAGCTGACACCAATGCAGACATAAGGAGCACTGTAGATTGCTTGGCACGGAAGTCGGAAGAGAATCCCCTAAGTAAGGATAATCATTGGCGAAAAAATGGTAGTCAGCTCCAAATAAGCTGTTTTTATGAGAAAATAAAGACAATAGTCGATGAGACTGCAGCAGATTTATGGACTCTAAGTGCTCTTATGCTCAATATAGAAGAATCCAATTCACCAAGAAAGCAATTCTTGACGAGTGCAGAACAGTATGTCTTCCTGGATGGATCTGCATGCTGAAGATTTTCTGCATGATTGCTATTGATTATCGTAGAGACTACAGAAAGTTGGATTCGTGTAAAAATGAATATAACAGAAAAGCCGTTAAAAATGAAGAAAAATAATGATTGGCAATGGAGTATGGATTGCAAATAAAACAGGATATTGACCGCACAATTCATTAATGGCCTAACATTATGGCTCAATGGAAAGCATGTAGGACTAACTTCTACCTATCTTAACTATTAGAATTATCTCCGAATAGTTCAATTGAATGGATGCTTCGATCTACTGACAAATGAAACTAGGTTTTAAATGACACTTGGGTAGTTAAAAGGAGCATATTTGATGGAATTGTGGAGCTATGAGTGGAATAGTGCCTTATTTGGGAATCGCTCTTACTCCCTCGTTTCTTGCTCGCAATAAGATCCCTATAGAGTGACTTTATCACATAGAAAAGCAAGTTCTACAGAATATTTTATATCAAACAGTTTGAGGCTAAGCTCATAGGCATACAGGCGACATGTTTAGCATGTAGATGGTTCAGAAGCCTTTGCGTCTGGGAGTTATCATACTTAGGGCGTAACGTTTTCACCTTCTTACTGAAAAAATGTATTAAAGGCTGTGTAAACAACTATTATGCTTGCTTTGTGATTAGTGAATTTAAAAAAAACGGTGTTAAGGTAATTTTGTTGTTTTGAGAGTTCTTTTTCATTAGAATACTGGAAATTACAGAAAATTCAATGTAAAACTAAACATTATTCTAAGTAAATTTCATGAGATTCATACAGATCAAATGTACAAAAATATTGTCGCGTGTTATAGCTCGCGGCCAATAATTTTAATGTTCCGGGAAAGTGAAAACGCAATGTCTTTTAAATTAAATTAAAAGAGTTTATTTGATTACTTAAAAATGCACAATTACTTATTTTACTATTTCACAATTTTAATTTTCACTTAGTCTATAAATTTGTAATTCAACTGTCCACTTAAAATCACTTCGCACTCAAACAATCAATCGCCTTTACTTCGCGTTCCACTATATCGCAGTTTTCTATCGCGGCTGTAATTAATGATCCCCCCATTCATTCAGCTCGCCTTTATATAGGGTCTCTACCTATTCAACCCATTTCTCGTACATTGGCAAATGTTCTGCCGAGAGGTACCTGGTAGATTCGAGCAAATTAATGAACGGAGTGACGTCACTTTCAGATGTTGATCATGCTTGGTGGATTCTCGGGGTTTCGAGTAAATTCATTTTGTTGATGTTCTTAATAGTTGTGAAAACAATTGCGACAGTAGCTCGCAGAATTCTTTGTACATGTAACAATATTGTGTAAAATATACCCAGTAAGCAAGGCAATCAGCTTCGATCATAACACAACGTTGGAAACCATACATTTAACAACATCCCCTTAAAAAAATTTAGTTTGCAGTCAAATAAGATGTAACTCTGCAATCACCCATGATATGACTGAGTCCTAGCCGGCGCCAGCACGCTGACCTCGGGTCAGATAGTCTTCAGTCATCTTTCTATGTCTTCAACTGCAATGACTACCGTGGTCCTGATAGAATGGCGCCCCAACGAGGTTTTGATTGTAATTATTTTAAATTGATGGATTTGTGTGATTAGTTTTCAAAAATATTATTTTAAGGTAACAGGATCATGTAGCTAGGCTTGAGTTCTCAACAACTCGTGAGCTCATCTAGAGGTGGCGTTGGATCGAAGGTACTTGGCATGAGTTGGAAGTTAAGTTTGATCGACCTCCAGTTTTGCCCTACGGACTCGATTTGATAAGACTGTCTGATGGGTTGCCAATTTAGTCTAAGTACTGTTGGCAAATGACAAACCATTTTGAAGAAAGAGAAGATTAGATTAGTTTCATATAGCAGTCCTATTGCCCCGATTAGTTTACCTGTTCTCGCCGTAAGGAATAGTATGGCGGAACCAACTACTTTTTTTAAAAGCGCAACTCTTCCAGGATCTTTTCTGGAGATCCTGAAAATATTTTTTCACTAGACGTCTGTTTAAGCATGCCTGTGTGGAGTCTATTTTCGCAACTCCTGGCGACAATAGACCCTACGCAGAAATTTTCATCAAAGGCCGCAGGTTGGTGTATTCTTAGAGCCAAAACCTCTGACGTACTACTACTTGGACTTGCATATGCATACCATGCGTGCTCACATCTAGATTGTTTCAGGACAAAAGGACCCAGTTCTAGCATATTTAGAGAAAGAGAAAGTAGCCTGCACTAAATTAGAGAAGGTTTTAGGCATATTTATTAGAAAAAGACATTAGAAGGTTCATGGGTATGGCAGGGTAATGCAGATATTTTACTCCAATCTCTGTTTCAGTTACCGCCCTACTAATGGATCTGCTAAAGGATAAGCGCACCTTTAAGTGACCTGCTACCACCATCAACGCCTTCAATCAAATCAAGCATTTGTTGATTTTTGCTCCAGTGTTGGCCAAACCTGATTTATGATTGGTTGGCAGACGCCGTTTTACCTTATAGCAATTTGTTGTTGGTGGTTCTGTTGGGGCGGGCTGCGGCTGTGAAGTCGCACTGTCGCTAACATTCAGAAGGTGCAAGTTGACTCTAGAATCGGGCGATTTAGTTACCGGCTCTGAACGAGTCATTTATTCACCTGAATTTACTACGGAACCGACCGGTGCCAGATTGTATCTAAAAATATTCATATTTGCTGACTCGGGTAGTGTTTTGAAATATGAAATCAATTTACTGTTTGCATTGCGCTCATAGGATAGCTTTTGATTAGTTGCCAAACTAATGCCAATACCTACAGACTGCCACTAATTGTAGTGATTCACTTGCATTTTCGGTGTATTATTGTTATTATATGAGTTTTGCTGCTGCGGATGGTACACCATTGTTGATATTGCTGTCAAAGATGTGTCTGTTACTGATATGCCTTAATAATGCTGTCAGTCACAACCTCGGGCGTTGATGGTAACGATTAACTTTCATGGGCTGAGTGTTGATTACTGACAACGTAACCCCTTCCATTTCCATTGCTCAATTGACGGGATGTCCCTTTAACGCCTCGATTTGGTTGGATGGGAGCCTGGGTACGAAAATGTAATGATAGTGGTGGGATCTTGCCGATCGAGGACAATGCTGCCAATATGGGATTATTCTTCTCTACCAAAGATCGTGATAACTGCTGTTGGTGACGGTGTGTCATTTATTGTAATTATTTGCTGCTGTTTGACTATTGCTCTGTGATTATTTGTATTGCCTACAGGGACACCATTGTGTATATAGTGATGACTGTTCTTGTAGCTACCATTTCTTCCGTGAGTATTTCTCGACAATGAATATGATTGCCCGTGTACTGCATGATGATTCGAAACAACTTCAGCATGATGCCCTGTCTTCTGATGACTGCTTGCTTGTTGAGCCGGATTTTGAATATTATTGCTGTTGTCTTTGGTTTGGGCTAAAGTCTCCCAGTCAGTGAGAAAGAAGCCAATGTAAGCAAAGCTGAGCCGACCGAAAATTGATAAGCCGTAGATGCTATGGAGCAGCAATTGTACAAACGGGAGTGCTATCAAAGATGCTCTTTGTAAAGCCTGACTACCCTAATTTAGAATACATTATCTTACATAAGCTACCATAAGTCTACTTTACATTAGCTTTCTCCTTAAATGTCTAATTACCATTCTGGTTTCATTTATTATTTAGCTTTGTAAGGAGTGTGTACAATGCACTGTTCCCTCACCTATTTTGTACCACATTAGTCTGATGAAATGTCACTAGTGGTATTTGAATCGGGTGACCTGAACAATTTCCGAATTGCACATAACGTACATTCAAACTGTTGACAGAATATGTCATGTCAGAGTCCTGGACAGGGCCAGAAGGTCACGTTCGGAGTCACTATTCGGTGAGGTAGACATGATCTTCCACATTCGTGGCTCTAGGACCAAAGATGGAACTGGATCAGGATGGTTCTTAAATCAAGGGATCTAGAAATCAATACCGCTAGAAATGCTGACTTCTATATTTCAGGCAGAAGTGTTTGACATACTAGACGTTGTGTCATGGTTCGAGAACAATCGATGGGAAAAAAGGAAAATCAGCATTAGCAGTGTTAGCTAGGTGGCGCTGATGACCCTCTCGAGATGACGAGTAACATCGAAAATCGTTCATGAATACTTAGATGAGCTAGAATTTGTGGGTAAACAATTTGCTTAGGCTTTTCTGGGTTCCAGAGCATAGAAGATACAAGAGCGATGAAAAATCTGACACTTTAGCGAGGGGGGCTCTGACACCTTGTTGTTTAGCCCTTAACCCTATAAAGAAGTCCTGAGCTGTCATATTATTCACAAGATAAACTGCTGGCTGAGGACTTAGTCCGTGGAGTTTTGCCGAAATTGTGACGGCTGTAAACATAGTAAATCCTTAGTAAAAGAGCCAAATCGGAAGTTAACATATTTTCTACTTGAATGAATAAGAAAAAAATGTAGAGCTCTGGTTGGAAAGATCAGAGGCAACAATTTGCTTCAAGCTTATTCGCAAAGAATTCTGAAGACTTTATCTGCCAACGGTGCTTAGAAAAAGATGAGACAATCATGCACAATATATGTAAATGCCCAACCTCTACATATACCAGGCTGTTGATAATTGGTGTCACAACAATGAGCTGGAAGATACTCATTGATGGAACTCTATCGGAACTACTTTGTTAGTATTGAATAACGAGTAGGGTCTGATAGATGGGGCTCGCGAGTGCAATGGACCAAGGATTGAGCGCTAAAGAGTTCTTGAAACAGTCACCTCGCCCCAATATAAAACAAATAATAAAAACTGCATTGAAGTATCCCTCAAGTTTTTGTTCTTTTGAAGCTCAAACGATTTCTTTTTCGTAAGCATTTCTCTCTGAAATCAAAACTTTATTATAATTTGTTGAATTGCACTGCCATATTTTAGGAATGTCATGTCTTCACTATTACATTTTGTAAATGCTTCACCAAAAATGACACCCTCAAAGTTAAATTGTTGAGCTGTAGAATTATAAGACCTGTTGTAGAAGATTATTGGCTTGATCATTTTACCATATTTGTCCAGATCGACCATATTCTGATCCAACAACGATGGGCCACGAGCATACTTAACATCCATACACACCAAGAAGCTAAGTGTAACTCAGATCATTACTTGATCAAATTAACAACTCGATGTCGTATGTCAAAGGTATATTCAGCGAAGACTAGCCGGCCACAAAAATTTGACATCGAAAGGCTCCAAGCGGCGTCTGCGGCCAAAAATTTCACGGAGACCCTCGACAACCAGCTGGCTTCCATCTTATCAGACGCATCGTCAAAGACGAACAACGAGCTCTGGATGGAAACGAAAATGGCTATTAGAGCCGTGGCAGAACAGAAGATTAAGCCCGGCGCAAGAGAAATGATTCGTTGATGAAGAGTGCCAGAATGTGTTAGACAAAAAGAATCAGCCCAAAACCACGCTCTATCCTGATGGTATCGGCAGTATCATCGCTGATGAAACCAAGATTAAGGAAAGACGGGCATCATATTTCAAGAACTTCCTTAATCATCCGCACAGCTCCAGAACATTGGAGCCTATAGATGTCAGCGGAGAGCGTCCATTTGCCCCACCAACACTGGATGAATCGATGAGATTCCAGTGAAGGTCATCAAATATGGTGGTAGCAATGTTTATAAAGCTATTCACAAAGTCACCCAGTAACATTCGTTTGGAAAGCAGAGCATACGCCGAAAGAATGGAGCCAATCAATTATATTCCCTATACAAAAAAAAGGTGACAAGCTACTGTGCGAAAATTATAGAGGCATATCGTTGACTCTAAGTAATTGTACGACAGTATTGATCATAACGTACTGTACCAAATAACGCTTTACTCTGGCATCCCAGCCAAATTTGTCCATTTTACCAAAATGGCAATGACCTCAAGAGTCTGCATCAATATCCAATTCACCGATGTCTTCGACACAAATATTGAACTAAAACAGGGAGATGGGCTGGATCCACTGCTATTCAATTTGGCTCTGGAGTACGTCATAAGGAAGCTACTTGTCGATACATGAGTTTCATTACTGTACAAGTTGAGCCAAGTAGTGGCCTATGCGGACGACATCACTATTTTGTCACAGTAATTAAAACTGCCAAAGAACTCTTCCTGAAACTCGACAGCGAAGCAAAACTAGTAGGGCTGCAAATCAATGAAAATAAAACAAAGCTCATAAAACAGTCGAGGAAAATACCTCACATACACAAAATATCATACTTGGCGAATACAGTATCAAAAATGTGAGCAAATTTGTGTATTTAGGCGCCAAAATAAAGAGGGCCAGTAATGAAAGGGACGAAATACGTCGAAGAATACAGCTTGCAAATAAAATATTTTATTCAGTTTTGACAATCTTGAAGACCAGTTGCATACACAGGAAAACAAAGCTCCTAGTATGCAAATCTGTGATAAGACCTGTGTTATGCTATGGGTGTGAAACATGGACCCTAACCCAAGCATCCACAAATATATTGAACGCCTTTGAAAGACGGGTCCTGAGGCGAATAATCGGAGCGAAGCTAGACGGAGACCAATGGCGAATTCGATACAACCATGAGCTGTATGAAATTTTTGACTGCGGAAGCTGCAATGTGCTGGACACATGAATCATGCGGATGAACACCAGATACCCAAAAAGTTATTCGTTGGTAGAACCAGTGGGGAAACCAAAGAAACGCTGCTCTGGCTCGGTTGACAAAGACAGTTTATCGCTGCTCGGATTTCAAAATTGGAGGACGCGGCAGTTGGAGGCGCTATTTGCAGGAAGCGAAGTCCTTAGAGGGGATATACTTGTAGTGCTACGAAGAAGAAGAAGACATGTAGGGTTTGCAGGTATTTAGACACACTCGTATGTAGGTAAATTAATGCTTTGCATTAAGCCATTGTATTTGTGCTTTCAGCAAGAAAATTGCTGGTTTATTTCAATAATGAAGCATGAGACCATGTCCATTCATGATTAAAGTAGCTTTCAAAAAATAATTTCAGGAACAAAGAATATACATAATTGTGGTTCGCAATTATCGAATTTTATGAAAAGCCTGATTATAAATACCTTTTTTTTGTTTTTGAATTACCAGTTTTTTCTACTTTTCGTTCGTTTAAACAATTTATTCGTTTTTCATGATGTTTTTTACACTATCTCTCTGTTGATTCATTCTTTCAAAATAACATAAAGTATGCAATGCACTCAAAATAAAAGTTACAACTTCACACAATTTAAAATTATATGTACATTACGTGACAGTTTTATTGTCTAAACCAAATGTACAAGCAATAAAGCAACTTGTATGCTTTTAGTTTATATACGAGTACCCTTACTTGAATGTACAGATTCAATCTGACCAACGATTCTTGCAAACAGGAGATGTACATAGATTCCGTGTAGATTCGCTATTTTTCAAAAGAATTCAGCACTCAACACATGAAACGATAAAAATAAGTACTTGCATGGACCTTACCCGCTATAACATAACGCTTTCAACTTGGTGTAATAAAGCAATTAAAACACTCCATTTGTTCACTTTACTTACTTACACTAAGACTTTGTAGCTAATTTTTTATTTTGATTTCTGTTGCTTGATTTTCTTTAAAAACCTTCATTCGGTGCCATATGTAAGTTTGTCCAAGTACAGTTGTTCATGTGTGCTAATTGGATGTGTGAATAATTTTCATCGTATGAATGAGCTTGTTTTTATTTTATTTAATTTTTTTTATTGTGCTTCTCCTTCATTATTTCAGTTGCAGACGAAGTTCAAGATTGTTTGAGGATTAGCCGCAACTCATGAAAGAGTAATGTTGATAATATTTATATGAGTTGTTTCTATAATTTATGTTTAGAGTTCGGAAGATTTGAATTGGACTCTATGAATGTCCAAGAGATTTAATGGAAGTGGTAAAGTGACAACGAAGTTGAGGTAAAGTTGTAAATTATGACAATTTAGAAAAGTATTTTAAAATGGTGACAATTATTTAGGTGGTTAATTATATAAAAGAGTTTCTTTTGAAACGAGAAATTCAAAAGTTTTCCATGAAATACTATACTTAAAATTGAAAAATTACCCAAAGTTATAAGGATACCGCCAAATGTTCCCAATGGAAAATTAATCATTTCGCGCTGGCTTAAACATAGACGTCAGCTTATAATTAATATAGAATTTCTTTAAAATATTTATAACTAGCACTTGAAACATTTTTTATTCAAAAACAATTAAAAAGATTTAACCCAATTAAAGATAAAATTGTATTACTGCTTCTATAAAACGAAAGACTTAGGCGAGTAACCTGTCTTATTTGGGCAATACATTTTTCTTAAAATCAGATCGTAGTTAATTATCAACTGTGAACATGAAATCAAGAAAAAAGCTTACATAAAAAAATATAAAAGGAAATTTGATGTTTTAATGGGGATGGGTTAGAAAAACGACCAACTTTCATGTAAGAAGAAGAGAAATGAATTCTTCATTCAACGCAAAACCAGATATAGATTGAATTTACTCATTTGGGCCAACAACCTTTGATAATCAGTATAAAATGAAAAAAATAAACTTATTAAAACATGCAGTCACCCCTTAACTGAATCGGAGAATGATTTAAAATTCACTTGCAATGGCCAACTGAAAAATGTTATCCTAAAATCTCATTGATGGCAAGAAATGTGCACCACACCCAATGTATCAAAACTATCATACGAATCAGTTAAAAATATGATCGTTTGCCATGTCCATTCGAATCAACATACAATACAAGAAACACACTTTGCCCGTGCAAATACGCCACAACGGACCATGGTCAAATGGAACATATGCGTTTCGACCAATTTGCAACCACACAGCCACAAGAGAGTTATTCATGTAACATCACCGTCACAACTATTTGTACCTTTAAATCATTTTGGTGTTTCATTTTAAAGGTTGATTTGGTTTCGAGTTCTTAATTTGCTTCAAAGTCATCTTTTTTTGCACGTGAGTGCGTGGTTATTCCAATCGTTGCTGCATCATCCTCCTGGTCAACATAAAAACACTCGTACATATCATTTTGCTTGACTTTTAATTCATGCCGGGAGAAGTTAAATATGAAGAATATTTGGTTGATTGGACAATGAACGGATGGACAAACCGATGGAGCCATGGACCAGTGAAACCATGGACTAGGGACAAGCTATCCAGGGATCATGCATTTTTAGAGAAGGTTACCAGGGAGGATGCGGTGGAGCGAGAAGGGTTGGATATGGTGTAAAAGTATGCTTAAAATGATTTCAAATTTGGCGAATAGGAGCCGGTGAAGGAAACGTTTAGCGAAACAAGTTACCAAATCGGGAATTCAATTAATCATTCAAAAACAAGAAATAACACTGACAAGTTGTTTGGCTTTCCTTTCAATTCATTTGTTTAATCGACAGCGGATTGATCGTTTTGTGCAGTGTAGCTTGGGGAATTGGTGATTCGAAGGAATGTTTAAGGGAGAGAATGCAAGTCTTTGGGATGCTGTGTTGGTCTGGTTGTTTGTTTTCAGCACTTGATTGATTTGTATCCTATCCTATACGATTAGTCGTTTATGCTTTCTAATAGTGGACAACCAAAGGGGAAAAAATCTCTAAAGGTAATTTAATATATAGTCGATATTTTATTTCGAAGTGCTTTAGAATAAATTAAAGAAGGCTCTTATTCAGCTTTATTATTCATCACCTTGTGTCATTGATTTGATTTTCATAAAGATATATAATATTTGATGTGCTCCAAAATTGCCTTACCATCTTCAACTATTCACAGTCTGAGTTAGATGATTTAATACATACCTGGAATTGAGAAAAGAGAAAGTTATTAAAAATTGGTAAAATAATTGAGTTTGTGTCAGTTTAAATAAAATTTTTAGTTTCTTCTTAGGAAATAGAAATATTTTATTGTAGAGTTATTCTAGCAACACATGTAGTAATCGAGCAGCCACACTATCAAACTGCACGAAAACCTTCCTATCTCCTATTCGAAATTTCAATGGCAGATTTAGAAAATCATTACTTACTTCCATTCACAATCGTACTTTGCAAAATAGTTTTCTTTCTTATTATTAAATGTAACTTTATATCAATTTTCCTTTCCTTTAATTATATTTTTCATGAAATTTAATTTTTATTACTATTTAAAATTTCTTCATTTTCCGTTACTTCAGTTAAATTTTCTTAAAAAAAAAAAATAATAATAATAAATATTTAAATCTGCCAAATGAAATTTTGAGTGTGGGAATGCTGATATAAAACAGCATTCCACGGATTGCATTGCTAAATGCAATCTACAGCAGCTGAGCAAGGGGCTCGTCTTCATCCACCGTAACAGCGTGACGCTACGGTAGACGACGGACCAGCAAAGACAAAAACCTACTTGGGCACGAGAAAACCGTGGGATGCAGACTCAGCTGGGAAGGGGATAAGATGTGAGTCAACTTTGAATTGCCACACGGGATGGACCGTGAATTCGAGAAAGTTGAGCGGAGAGTGGACGTACGACCACGACCCGGAAAGCACGTACAATAACGAAAAAATACATTCAAATTAATCAAATCAGTTTGAGAAAAACAAAGAAACAAAAATGGTAACCATATATAGTAATTAACGAAAATTTTAACCAAAGCTTTGATATATATAGTCCTCGTAGCTTTTTTATATAGTGCGATCTTTTTGTGATAGAATAATGACATATATCAAAAGTTTCCCAAGAGTAGGTAAATATTTAAATGTCGAAGTATACGATTACTGTTAGGATTTGTTTCATATAACAGGGTTGAATTATTTAGAGATACCCAAAATAGTAATATGGGAGTAGCTTTTCCGACTGTCGAAAGATAATAAATAGAACAACCACTAACGAATCATTACTAGAAGCTTGTGAATAAAAGAAAGTCTTACCATGATCCTATATATTAAAATTTTTGATCAATGTTGAATTTTGAAATTGTGCCTGATTCTGAAATTTTCCAAAAGTGTCTCATGTGTTATTTATCCATTGTAATTTTGCGCAATTGGTGTTTATGCTGCAGAAAGTAAGATAAATGTCTACGAAACAGCTATTAACATTTTTTTTTTTTTCAATCACATTATTAAACATTATGTAAAAGAACTTCTCTTCTCACTAACGTTAAACATAAGAATATTGAAAACTTAATTTAATTTAGCCCCTTCAAATGTAAAGTAGAATACATGAAACAAACAATCGAGGAAGTATAATGGTCATTGATGTTACTGATTTATTATAGAACAAAATAGAGTCTTTGTGCAAGATATATTTACTAAGAGAAAAAAAAAATTTCAAAATGAATTGCTAGATAAAAAGAAAATCGGTCTTTCCATCTCGGTGTACCAGACCGGTTATAGGACCCGCTACGATGGCAGGCTTTTTCTCTATGGGCTAGCCATCGGGCGCGCTCCTCCGTTTTGTCGCTTACCAGGATCTCTTGCCGGGTAGAGTGGCCTTCCGCTCGCGTGCCCTTTTATGGTATAGGGTTATATGATTCGATCACATAGTTCTGTAAGATAAATCGGACACGTCTAAATTTCTCTTTTGATGGGAACGTTCATATAAATTATATTTGTATAAATTTTCAACTGAAAAGGGAAATATATGGCCACGTCTACGTTTGGATTTTGATCCGGTTGGGCGGGTGCGAGAGGGCACCACATCCATCCAGATGCCCCACTCTTATTTGTGGACAAAAATAA
Source organism: Odontomyia ornata (assembly GCA_963969285.1). Classification (NCBI taxonomy): domain Eukaryota; kingdom Metazoa; phylum Arthropoda; class Insecta; order Diptera; family Stratiomyidae; genus Odontomyia; species Odontomyia ornata. Next base: position 20,118,910 of record OZ017740.1, on the reverse strand, counting down.
TCGTCGGGTAACGATGAAGTCTTCACAAGTCCGTCTGTTTTTGCGCGGTACAACTTGTTCTTCAAAGATCTTAGCAGCCATTTGCTAGTTACCTCCATTTTTCGACTTCGGTCGACTGTTTCTGTGACCCAAGATTCGTGAATGCGAATTCTTTTGTAGTGAATCCTTGTGCTGGGGGAAAGAACCCACCCCACGACACCACAACGCTAGCCTGCCAGCGCATTCACGCGTCCCCAGACCAATCCAGTCTCGGCGGATATTACCATCCTCTTCCACCGAGTCAGCAGACCATCGCTGTAGTCCTTAACGGACATATTTATACCTACATTCACAACACACATATCACACTACATTATAGTTTCCCCAACAAAGAAATGTCACTAGCATATGGGAAAGTTTCCGTTGAATATAACTTGCACTGTAAATGATCCATTTACAACACAAAAAATATTTACACGAAAGTTTGTGAACTGAAAGTGCGTGACTTGTGGAAGATATTCGATTTATTTGGATAAGTATATACATGTGCAAGATGACTAACACTCCTAATTCATCCTGCATGGATTTTGGAGTTCTAGTTCAATTGAGTATTTCAATTTTTGTATTTTTTTTGTCCCATACCTTTCATGTTTTGTTTGTTTGCAGATGAAAAAATTGCTTCTGCTGTTTACATGAAACGAAAGGGCAAAGCACTTAGCATACTGCAACGGTATGAAGAGTCTGTGTCAGTATCGTTCTCCAGTAGAGGATGCATTGTATCAGCATATGAGAAACACGGCATATCGAGCAGAAATTCGGTACAAATGAATAGCAACAAAACAGAACTTTTTTGTAAAGCTCTCATCAAGGCCTTTTATTTGACAATTCATACGACTACCTTCGGTAAAAATCTGTTTTAAGGGTCTTCTTGCAATTTGGGGAGGAACTCTGTAAAAGCTTGTGAAAAATTTTTCGAGCTTTCAAGAAGTCATCGTCTTTTATGGCTGTAGCTGCCATAGTTTTGAAAAAAAACTGCTGCACCACACAGAGAGATAGACAGACGGACAGATAGACGTATAGCTCAACAAGACAAAAGACAACATCATCTTCAATTCAATGGGGTTCTGTAAGTAGTTTTTTTTTTGTTTTTTGGCGCTTCGTTTAGAGATAGTTAGTGTTGTTACATTGAAATATCGATGGGTAAAGATCTCGCATACCGTACGCGTTGTCTATTTTAAATAAATACAAAACTGCTTAAAGAATTTTTACTAGACTCCTGTCCAAGATGTTTGATTCATTTTTCGTAAAATTGAAATGATTTTGATTAAATAATGATTAAACGATAAGGTATTAAGTGTAGTAATGTGTGAAGGTTATTTTAAGAACTACATCAATAGCCACAACCGTCGTTTTCATTAGCAACATGCATGAAGCACGAGTAGTGCTGGAGCAAGCCTTATCTCAACAGCAAGCTTCGACTTCGTAGGCTCAACAACATCTGATTTCAATCTTCGAGGCCCAATGGAGGCTCAGATTCGACAAAAACTGAACAGCGATAATACGAGAAGTTCCATGTAAATAGTTGGTTCCATAACGAGCGCCACGTCTAGAACAAGTCTCCACAGTGGTCCAGATGCTACAACGTCCCTAAAACTAGATCCCGTGTCGTCGGGCTATACCATGCCAGAGTTCTAAAAAATAAAAGTTTAGGCAGAATGCGCTGAAGAAGGAGGACGCCAAATAGCTACTCGAGATGGAGGAGCTAGAGCGTGAAAGCAATTTGCATACGAGGGAACTGAAGCGACCAATGAACGAAGATCTGCCACAGTTTAACAATCACCCTGAATGATCGATATTTGCTGTTAATCTTACTCGTCAGGATAGACTTTTTGGAAGTTCACAAAGCACTTGACTCGAAAAAACAATGATGTACAGCATGTAAATGGCATCAGCTGATTAAGATGTTACCCCTAACAACTGGAGTGCTTCGTCAGCGTGGGCCCTGCGGTCCCGACATTGCTCGCTGCAAATGGGCGCGGGCACCAACTCGGTGCTTTGGCCTGGGCCCCACACTTGACCGCCCGGCAAGTTAGGCAGTTTGCCGAAGCTCGTTCCACAACACTCCCCAAAGAAGAATACACAATCTCTCACCACTCGGGATATTTTGGGGATGGACCCTATCTCCATCGAACCGCGCTTCACCACTAACACCACTGAGTACCCAAATTCAACCAACGTAGACTGCGCACGATATTCCCCCAAGCCAAACCGTTACACGTCCTGAAAACAAAAGTTATGTGCCCCAACCAAATTGAATGATACACTCGAAGTTTACTTTATGCCAATAAAATTTAATTTGGATTCATTAAATCATAGAAAAACAAATATCTATACAATTAGCAAAAAGAGAAATATGAAAAATTCTATCCGGAAAATATTTAAACTGGAATATAACTATATCTTAAACTAACCTCTGGCAGCCTACTGTAAGCTAATGAGGAGGCCTCCTCGTGGAGCTCTCGTTGTCGATGGCACGGCGAAAAAGAACCTACGCGGATTTCACACGATCTTCCCTCGACGCACTTGTGCGTTGGTCAAGTATCTTTTCCAATTATTCCGGGCAACCATGCCTTTTTCCGGTGGTAATTGCAGTAAATTAATCTTAACAGAAACTTCTTCTTTTCCTTTTCCAATTGTTTCCAACCCCGCACTCTAAAAGACTTTTAAACCCCGAATAATTTTAACAGAAACTTTTCCTTTTCCTTTTCCAATTGTTTTCAACTCAGTACTTCAAACAAACATTTTTTACTCCTCCACTCTCTATCGATCCTTTGTTCTTCACCCTTTTATCATTTCGTTCCCAACGGAGCACCTCTAATCTCGGGGTTGAACTCCACATATCTCATTTTCTTACAAAAATTCTAACTCAGTTCATGCGATTGGAAAATTCCATCGCAATTCGCACCACACTTCAACTTGAGTTTCCGGGATTCGGAGTCTTAGATGTTTTTCGGAATCGTCACTGTGACGAACATATGAAGTGTTATAGTCACGATATTATTGTTTACGTTAGACGCATTTTTGAGACGGTGCTGGAGTTTTCGTGGATTTTCAGTGGCTGGACTTCGCTGAGTGACGACTTTATTAGATAAGTAGTGGTTTTATGTTTTATCCTTGTGGAAGGCACTTCGCGTGCCTTCTTTTCTTCTTTTCTAGATATCTTAGATCACCTGCGAACTTGTTTGAGGCAAGGCTTGGTATGCTGCTCGCTACTCGCTGCCATAGGAAATTGGCGAAGGACACGGTACCTAAGTGAGTTAATTTACAGAAACTGGTATGATTTCGAATGCCAATTATTATATGATATATTTAGTATGTTTGGAAACGTGCTTTAGAAACGTCTTCGTTTATTATTTTGGAAATAATTTCTACCACCGGGTCTTTCTCCATTATCATTATCCTATTGTCGATTTTCACCCCCAACACGTTGGTTTGGTCCACCTTTGCCACCGCCTTGATTTCCATTGTCAAATTGTGGTTACCATTTAAACCAATATCAAACGGGATGAATCCCTGTTCCACATTTCTAGGGCCCATGTTATCACCACCACCGCCACCTCCAAAGTTACGCTTCATATTGCCACCGGAACTATTACGTTTACTTACCTTTGGCTCGTTATTTTCGTGGTTATTGATTGCAGATAATGTCGTTGTGGAGCAGCCGTGCATATATGGGAGTGAGATCGAAAACTGCGTCGAGCCTAACTATCCTGATTTGAACTGCATTAATTTAAATTGAGGTAATAAAAGTCTACTTTACTGTAGTTATGAGCATTAGGATTACAACTTATTTCTAACTTTACTAAGAATATGTACAATACACTGTAAGGTTTCCTATCCCAGTTTGGCTCGAAGATGTATTCTTCGTACCGAGTTACCCAGTGGTGGTGTTTAAGTGGGCTAACTTAAGCTGTTTACAAATTCCCCGTAACGAAGGATCCGAAGGAAGATAAAAAAGCAAATTATATCGAGCATGCATCGCGAGAATACAATGTGGACATAACTTAAGATCATCTGCGAGTAGTCAAGCTGTATGATATCTTCAAATTATATGAAAACCTATGATTACGATCTGGATTTCTATCTGTAGCAACGTAGGTCAATACCAAAACATGATACTAGATAAGAAAATTTTGTTTGAGGATTGCTGGTTGTCCTAAGTGAAAGAACTACATTATTCTTTCACCCGAGCATTTTAGCTATCAACATAATAGCATTATTCGCTCGATGGACTTCAGCTGGTTCCAGCATATAGGCTGGTTCCTCGATAGAGCTTGCAGCACTGCCATGCTGCAACATATATATATATATATATATATATATATATATATATATATATATATATATATATATATGGGTTCGTGGTCATCTGGAACCCCGCAGTCGAGCTGCCCCGAGGTGACTGATGTGGCAGCTCCTGAGGAGTATATCGGTCACCTCGTACGAAACTGCGAGATTTTTAATGGAACCAGCCTATATGCTGGAACCAGCTGAAGTCCATCGAGCGAATAATGCTATTATGTTGATAGCTAAAATGCTCGGGTGAAAGAATAATGTAGTTCTTTCACTTAGGACAACCAGCAATCCTCAAACAAAATTTTCTTATAAGTTCGCCACCACTGCGTAAATGTGGAAATTACTGCTCGATAGAGCTTGCAGCACTGCCATGCTGCAACATATATATATATGGGTTCGTGGTCATCTGGAACCCCGCAGTCGAGCTGCCCCGAGGTGACTGATGTGGCAGCTCCTGAGGAGTATATCGGTCACCTCGTACGAAACTGCGAGATGATACTAGAGTAATAATAATGCAGACTCCTTAAACACTGAATTACCTGAATGAAACAAAAAAAGGAACGCGAATTTAAAATCGTCTTATACAGCCGATGCAACCGATTTCACGTATTAATTGCCAGAACTTTGTCACACAAGAACCTCCAGTTAAACAGAGATAAATATCGCTTGAAGCACTTATGCTGAACCGTTACCAACAGCAACAAGAATCTGCTCGGCATGTAGCGGTTGATACAAAGTCAATTCGGTGCAAAATGTATTTGCCAAGACAAATGGTGATTCTAGTAGAATTTCATCCAGAGGTCAAACCTTTCATGAGCCGAAGGCAGCACCAGCCCTGACAGTACAAGCTAATAACAGCGGAGGCGTCAGGAAACAAAAATTTCGACGAAGAATAGAAAAATGGATTGCTTCAAATCGCAATTCAATTCGGACAACAACGTCACTTACGAAAGTTCATTTTCTAATTTGTGGCACGCTTTTGATCAGCAAATATTTAACATTTCACAAAGTTATGTAAGAACCACTTACTTGCATTTCTGATGCCTCCGAAAAAGTCCATTAAACTGTTTTCCACTGCAGCTCCGCCACTTACACTTTATTCGCACACATATGCTCCAACGACTCAACATAATCTTTTTCTTCTTGGCACTACAGCCCCTCTCAGGCCGTCGCGTCCTGAAAACAGCGCCTCCAACTGTCTTGGCCCATTGACCGCGTCTTACGATTCTGAAATCCAAGCAGCGATGAACTGTCTTCGTCGACCGAGTCAGATCAGCGTTTCCTCGGTTTCCCCACTGGTCTCCAGCCTTCAGTTCTCCCAACGAATATTTTCTTGGGTATCCGTTGTTCGTCCATACGATTCATGTGTTCGGCGCATTGCAGTTTCCGCAGTCTTACAGTCGTTTAGACCTCTTGTTCGCCAAAAATTTCATACAGCTCATGGTTGTATCGAATTCGCCATTTGTCCCCGTCAAGCTTCGCTCTGATTATTCGATATTAGGACCCGTCGCTCAAAGGCTCAACATAATCCGTGCATTATTATTCAAGGAACGTGTGACCCATGGAAGGACAGACGGACGGTAAAATTATTTTACAAAACCCTTAAAAGTGAAGTGTATTGAAAAAACAGTTTTAATCAATTGTGTATTGAATTACTGGAAAAGTGATCGCATTGCTTGAGCAAATTGTGAAACTTGGTTCAGGTGTCGTTTCCACGTGACTGCAGCTCTAAACGGCGATAAATCCTTTTGGCTCCTTTGCGGAGTTATCTGATCGTTATGTTACTTGCATTCAGAAGATATATTGAGTTAATATTTTCGAGATTAGGAAGTCCGAAGAAGTGCATAGTCGACTTGCAAATATTTTGATTGGGTTCTAGCGAGCCATGTTCTTGCTTGAAGGCTCAAACGAGGTCCATAGGCAAAGCAAGTATCGCCTACGCCCGTCTTCGGAAGAGCTTCCCGGGTCCGTAGATCCCAGCTGGAACTTACCCGCTCATGCGGGAGTAAAGAGTATCTCATTATCTTAATCGTATGTCTCGGTACTCGAGAAGGTAATATGATCAGTATCATACTTTGGTCATACGTATTTCTACCCAGCTGACATAAGTTCTGATTTTAAACTAGTATGGATCATAGCTGAATAGACTTATAGCCCGCACGAGGAACCAATCGAAAATATTTTCGTTGTAAGAAGGGGTTTGAACCAGGAACGGGGTTAGAGAGGAAGTTACGGGATGGATACAATACCAAATTAGACACTCCTCCAACCACCGTCTCCTGAATCATAAGGTAAATTAGGAGTTGTACTCAGAACTCTTGAACCGATTGAGTTGCTACCAGGCCAATTGAAAATTAGTGGTAACTTTGAAGTTGTAAGGAATTAAAATTTGATCATATTAAATAGTTTTTGTGACTATAACTGTAAAATAAATTTTAAGAATTACTTAGGAATAGCTATATAGAAACTGACGGATGTCACAAAATAGCACGAATACTTAGAAGCTCAACTAAACAGATTACATCTATGCCAGTAGCAAGCAGCACTTGATTGAAAGTGCTAAGCATCAAAGAAAATCGCAGGAAAATAAGTGCATGGGGCTAGCTGTGCAATGAAACACGAACGGACCAACTGCAAGCCTTTGAAATAACAATTGAAACCTGCTTCCTGCTTGCATACTGGATATAATACTGAAACGCAGCTATTTCAGTTGATATTGAGAGAATATAACACATATAAAATCCATCCTAGTCAAATGGATCCATGGCTATAAAGGGTTTTCCATTAAGGATATAACATTTTTACCTATTAATAAAACACCGAAATATTTGAGATATTGAGCTCAAATTTATTGTGGGTGTAATACAAGTATCACATTTTATGAATGAAATTCGATTTCAGTAATATGAGGATTACGAGCCCGCTTACAGCGATCAATTCTTTGGACCTATTTTTCCACCACTCTGGCACACATTTCGACCGGAACATTGGCAATTCCGCGTTTGATGTTGTCTTTGAGCTCGTCTAAAGTTCTTGGCTTGTCAGCATAGGCCAGTGACTTAGCATAGCCCCATAAAGAGAAATCCAACGGAGTTAAATCGCAATAACAAGGCAGCCATTCGACCAGACCATATCTCGAAAAAACACGTTCACCAAAGTTGCCTTGCAATAAATCGATTGTGAGGCAGGCTGTGTGGCTAGTGGCACCATCTTGTTGAAATCACATGTTGTTGATGTCAAGTTCATCCAAGTTTGGCCACAAACAATCTTTCAACATAACACGATAGCGCTCTCCATTATGAAAGAAACTCTGGATCTTTCGTATAAATTTCAACGATATTTAATCCAAGAATTGGATGAATAATTCAAATCATCGATTCACGCTATTAGAAAACCTGTTTCGAGCCCTAAGCTGGTTACAAAGACCTTCTGGTTGGAGCATTCTCCTACTTACTGAACTTGTTTATGTCTATCTGATCATAGGCTCTCTCCAAATCCACGACCGAACACATTGTTTTCCGCAGTAATCTATCAGTGGCATCGTGGATGATGATATAGGGTATCGGTCTGGGTTGCCACGAACTCTCCGGCCTCCTGATTTTTGGCTACTAGATATATTAGATTTCCGGCAAACACCTTATTCCAGTATGGTCTTGAAGTTAGCACAAGCTGCTGCTAGTTTGTCAGCAATGAAATGCCGAGGGCTTTGGATAACTGGAGGTCCTTCTCGCTAAAGACCATCGCATCAACGTAATATCGATTTTTACTAGAACAAGCTCACCAACCTCCGAGTTTCCCTGTTTCCGAAGCCATTTCGACCGTTGCTGTAAGCATTATAAGTATCCTTGTGTCCATCTTTGCCAAAAGGATTTATTTGCTGGACTCACTGCCATCACTTCAGTAAATTTGGGTTGTTTTCACAAGGGTCGTCTTTGGTCTCGAATAGATTATTCGCAGTCAAGAAATGACCTGGAGTTAATGCAGCTATTTCATTCGAATCGTTGCTTTTTTAAGTAAGTGGACGTGAGTTCATGCAGACTTCGATCTGAACTAACAAAGTGCCCCTCTTCAATGTTTGCATCGTTTAATAGTTGCAACATACACTAGCCGTCAAATCAGAAACCAGCTCCAGGTGAAAGGTCTTCGTTGCCATGCATACAAAGATTGCGATCTATGCTTTTGTGGTCTTGGTACCTCTACCTCCATTCTATTTTATGGTGATTGGCCCTGCATAATCGACTCCTGTGTGTACGAATGGTTTTTCGAATTGTACTTGAGAGGCTAGTAAAATTCCTATTTGTTGAGTCATATGCCTGGCAGTCATTTTGAAAAAAGTTACTCACTGCCACATGACCGTTTTTACAATTGTCAGCCCTGATATGATCCAATATTTGAGTCGAAATGTCGCTAACGTCAGGTGGCTACCGCCATGTAAAGTTTGTTGATGAGCCTGCCGTATCAATAGCATTGCTAATGGGCCTTTCAAGATGATAGCTGGGTGTTTCTCGAATGAGTGCATGTTAAATTTGACCACTCACCGTGAGGATCCCCTCAGTGTCAATCCAATGAGCTAAGAATTTAATATGACTGTTCTTCAAAAGTTAACCGATTGTAGATATATATTGGATTCCCTTCTTGAATGCTTTGCTTTGCGTTATCCTCACATATGTTTTGGTCGCTTCTCGAAGTTCAACTTCTAGTAAATTCCCCAACCGTTTCAACTTAGAATGTTTGGAATTGAAAGCAAATCGTTCGCATAATGCTACAATCCGCTGCAGTTTGTGAAATAATGAGTACCTGGTTAATATGTCTGGTTATTCTTCAGTCATAGCAAGTAGTGATGTTACTTTAGTTTTTTCTTCACCTTCACTGGTTAGTTGCATCATTGGGGGCATTGGATGATGCGTGTGTTTAGTCAGCTTGATTGTCATGAGGACTTACACGGTTCCAGTGTTTGGCTGAGCTATGCTGATGTATAATACTCACACGGAGCAACATATATAGTCCTTTCCATTTAGTTGCTGGACTCTAAATCCACTATTGAGTCCATACAAAAAAAAATAGGGAGCGTTTTTCTAATTGTGACATCAGCCATAAGTTTAACCAACAATACCGCTCCGTTAAGTTTCAATTAAGGACTGTCTCCACATTTATTGGAGTGGCCTTCGATTTAGCTGCTAGTAAAGTGACCTTCGTTGATGTTGTGGTCACAACACGAATATATATAGCGGCAGCATAGGCTGTTGATGACGAGTCACAAAGCCAATGAAGTTCAAATTGATGAGATGGACTGAAATTGATCCATCTTTTTACCCTTAAGGCTGCCAAATTTGGTAGTTGTGGACGCATGTCCATCCACTCTTTAGTTAAGTTGCAGTCTAGTGGTTCATCCCAATCTTTTTTGGCGAGCTATAACTTCCAAATTATTGACTTCCCTATGGTGATACATGGTTGCAACCAGCCAATAGGATCGAGCAGCTTGGTAACTTCTGCTAACACAACCCGCTTTGTGAGGATCTTCTCTTTGCTTGGTTTTGCATTGCTAAATAGAACTCATGAGTGGCTAGATGCTATTGTTTGCCAAGTATTTTCACCTGTTCCGTAGCTGCAATGTTAAGCGAGAGTTGTGTTTCTCTCTCTCTCTCTAATAGCCACGTATTGTTGGAGGACCATTTTCTTTAGTGGAACTCTCCTTTTCTTAAAAGATTGTGCAGATCTTTTTGAACCTTGAGAAGGTTCTCTAGCTTATCTGAACCCGTTAGCACTGGTGTAGTGCTCGAATCGCAAGGTATAGAGCACATGTAGTTCCATATGTGACTGTCCTCAATAAAAATGCTGAATTAGTTTGATTTGGTTGAACCGGCATAAAATGCGTAGAAAGTGCTGGTCTCTTTCGTTTATGAATATTTGCCGATATATTTTTTTCAATGCCGGCTGCAATTACTTATTAATGATACTTCCACCGCATTAAAAGATGAAGGAGTTTTCCTTGAATGGTGTGCCCAGAATAAAGAAGATCGTTTAAGGATTTACCCTTGGAGCTCTGTTGGGATGTGTTGAATATCGTTTTAGTTTGGTGGTACTACTGCTTTTTTCGCCACAGCATGGTGTGCTAGATAGTACACCGTAGTCATCTTCATAAGGTTTGGAGGTACTCTTGACAGGCGCACTAGGCTGATATATTCTTCCATAAAGTTTCGGTATTGTTCATATAACGCTGGGTTCTATGTCAATCGGTACCCTAGTTGTTGGAACCTTATATGCACAACCTTTTGCGCACCACCAATCTCAGATAAAGGATCTGCGTTGTGTTTGAATAGCAGGCTAACAGAGAACCTTCCTAATGGCTGCTGATAAATTTTGTGCACGAAATGTGCTTTGTTTGCTTTCTCTTTGTTTGTTGGGTATCTTATTTCTGTTAGTTCTTCTGTTTCCCAGAACTTCCGTACTGTTTCCTCCAGGTTTTGATAGGAAACAAAAGCGCATAATGACGTTGAGGTTTTTCATGTCTTCTGGGCACATGGCTTCCCAGGTAGAGGCCCTGGTAGCAATAACTGGTCGTATAAGTCTGCTCCGATGAGAATGTCTATGGCTGATGGTATGGTGTATTTTGGATCTGCGAAATCATCAATCGTCGATTTCTTCGAAATCGTCAAAGGTATTTTGTTACATGGTAAAGGAGCAGTTATCGTTGTGAATATGAAGGGTTTGAATACAATCATCTTGTATTGCACAGATTCGTTTTTGATGCTAGCTTGTAACTTTGTTTCTGCCCTTGATGCAACATTCTCCATGGCACTAATGCCACCGATTTGGAATTTAGCACTTGTGCGTGTGGCTTGTAGAATTTGAACAGCTGCTTCACTTATAAAGGGCCGCTGTGCTCCAGAGTTCAGCAATGCTCGAAACGTTACATATTCTACACCTGCATGGCGTATTTTTATGTACGCCATGGCGAGCAATATGTACGCTTGCTTCGTATATACACCGTAGCCTCGTATGGTTGCTGGAGTTGATGGTTTGTTGTGAAGCGTATTTTTTGTAGGCGTCACATGCAGTAACGTGTTGTGTTTTTTACTGCAAACTTTGCATCCTTGTGTGGAAGTGCATTTATTGACACTGTATTGTCCAAAACAATCAAAACAGAGATTAGGAGTCCTAAAAAACTCCCGCCTTGTTGTAACACTGGCTTGTTTGAATGAGGTGCATTCAAACAGCTTATGTGTACTCTTGTACATTGGACACGAACCTTCTGGACTAATTGGTGTTGTTTTTGCTTTCACTGTTTTTGTTTTTATCTTCCCAGTGGTTAAAACTTCCAGCATTACGAGCCTTTATTTTAAGGAGTCCCAGGAAATGTTGTATCAATGGAATCTGATTGGAGTCGGAGATGGCTAGCTGCCATTTCTATCTTGAGTCTTCATCAAGCTTCTGATTGAGCATGAAGACAGTTGATTGCGCGAAAGAGCCAGCGTTCAAGGTTTTGATCCCTGCGAGTAGTTAGTTCATTCTATCAAACATTACTTTAGGCCTGATGGATCGTTACGTGTGCAATTCTCGATGTTGACAATGACGGTGATTATCATATCGTTCACAAAGCAGCGTCTATGCAGCATCGTAATTACCCTCCGTAATACTTAGCTATACTTTCTGAAATTCGTAATGAGCTTCTGAACTTGCTTGAATGCGGTATCTTGACTAATTGAAGGGAACTTTCTGCCAACTTATTGTCCCAAAGCCAAAGACAAATTTGTTCTAAAGTCTACAGCTCAATTGCTTAAGTTAACGCTACAATCAATGGCGTGATTGCAGCCAGGAGCCCAACGAATTTATCACAGAATACTGATTATACTTCCAGGATATTAATCCAGTCCAACCCACAATTGACTACAACTCCACTTGCATATGTAATCTTTCCACAATACATTCTTCAAAGTCCCTAGCTTCCTTGCAGATTTGGTAAGTTAAGTTTTCATCTAAGTGAACTTCCCACTTGACTGGCAAACTCCTATTCTTAATGTTGATCGTCCTGCTAATATGTGCTACTGTACGGCTGCTAATATTTAGTATGATTTCCACTGTTGATACTCCTCCAAATCCAAGCGAAGTTAATCCGGCTCGAAGGACCAATGAATCCTGCGTGACGAAATAATTAAAGATTATAACGAGTAACTTGATGTTTCTGATTAGTACAGCCAAACGTAGCTTGATGCTTTTGGTGAATTTGATTTATCCGCCATCAAATCTTGCATCAAATTTAGCTATGTATTGGATGGTCTGGCGCTTTGAGGCGTATATTTGCAAGACATGCTGCGTGAGTATCCTCAATTGAATGTCTGTTGCAAAGGGTATTTGTAGGTTAAGCTGTATAAGTTCGGAAGCCGCGAGTATTCGCGAGTTACGGTCAACAATGAAGTATATTGTTACCCACTGTGGACATTGTTTTCCAAGTTCACAATATGCTTTCTTCGAATAAAAGTCTATTTATAACACAACAATTTAATAGCTTGAATTTCTCCGTTGGTCGTTTGACAGTTTGAGAGCGAGTTAAAAAGAAGAAGAATTGTAATAAAGGGTTTTCCAATAAGAGGTCTTCTTTTGAATAGCCCGCTTTTTCGGTAGTTGTCACTTTGAAGCTGTCATTTTTTAAATTTAACAAGCAGAAACTATGCCATTAATAAAAATTGAATTCAAATTCACTATAAAAATAGTGAAAAAAATGCCAGAGACGGTTCGTAAAACTCGAACATTTTTGGGTCGTCGTGAAGCATCTTGTCGGACCGCAATACAGAAATTGGTGGAAAAATTCGAGCTGTTGAGACAACTTAGTGATGTGAAGAATAAAACCCGTGCACGTCACTCAAGAACAGCCGAGAATATTGCTGCTGTAGCCGATAGTGTTGAAGAAAACCCAGGTTTGTCCATTCCTCGTCGTTCTTTGGAATTAGGTATTCGACAAACGTCATTACACCGTATTTTGCATAAAGGTTTGGATCTTAAGGCTTATCAAGTTCAGTTAATACAAGAACTCAAGCCGATCAATCATCAACAACGTCGTTTCTTTGCTGATTGGGCCCTTGAAATGCATGAAAATGATCCGGAATTCCATCGAAAAATCATCTTGAGTGATGAGGCCCATTTTCACCTCGGTGGCTTCGTCAACAAGCAAAATTGTCACATCTGGGGCTCTGAAAACCCAAGACTTATTGTTGAGAAGCCTCTCTATCCTTAACGTGGGACTGTTTGGTGGGGTTTATGGTCCGGCGGAGTCATTGGACCTTACTTTTTCGAAAAGGAGGCTGGAGCAACAGTTACGGTGAATGGATTGCGCTATCGAGAGATGATTAATGATTTTTTATGGCCGGAATTGGATGGTATTGATCTGGAGAGCGTTTATTTTTAACAGTATGGCGCTAGGTGCCACACAAGTAACGAATTCATTGATCTTTTGCGGGAAAAGTTTCCGGATCGTGTTATCTCTCAAAGAGGTAATCACAATTGGCCACCAAGATCTTGTGATTTAACACCTTGCAACTACTTCCTTTGGGGCCACGTGAAAGAGAAGGTCTACGCCAATAGCCCAGCGTCGATTTAATACCTCAAAAATGGAATTCGTGAGGCTATCGAGGACATAGGGCAGCCACTTTGCGATTTGGCTATGGAAAATTTCATGAAAAGGATATGGTCGTGTAAGCGTGGTCGTGGTGGTCATTTACCTGATTTTATTTTACATTATTAACGGCATACCTTTTTCTTCATAATGAAAAAAACATTCGATCCTGTGTATTAAAAAATGGAATTTTCCTTTTAATATCAAAATAACACCTCTTATTGGAAAGCCCTATATATGATAAATATTTCTTCGCAGTCAATGTTCATCAAACTCACAATAAATTCATCGCAAGCACCATCCATAATTCATGCGAGAATAACTTTGACATTATGCGATTACAATGTAATAAAACTTGCGTATTACAATGTTGCAATGCGTGATTGTTTACTCACTTCCAGACTGGGAGTCAACCTTTGTTCACTGGATTTACTTGCAACCACCGAGGCGCATCATTTTGCATTCTAAGCGCACTTTTAAAGGTTTTGACTTGATCGATCGATTCGCGTTATACGTTTATTCTTGATCGTATATTAAGTGCACGCATGGATTCATTAAAGGATATATAGTAATTTTGTACAAGTCTTTGAGATGTCGGTGGACATGTACAAGCTTTAATTTTCACGCGATGTCCGTTTAAATTGAATGCTAAATTAATTAGTTTGCAGGTACAAACTGCGAGGTCCGGGAGTTAGGTAAACCCACTGCTGATCAGGCAGGACATTAGTCATTGTTAACATTTATTATTATGTTATTTAGTCATATGGCAAGAAGAGTGAGTTCCGAGGAAAGAAGCTTCTTTCTTGTTAAAATGATTCTTTATTACTCTGCCACATTTCCATATTTGCTTAGCATTCAGGTATTTCACATTCACACACCAATAAAAAGGCTTTCAAAACCAAACTGAACGCTCCACTGACGCTAGCCTTACCCGTCCTCGGCAATTAAACAAAGTGTCACAATTGAATGATGGTGTTAAGTATTGTGTTAAAATGCCAACGTCAGCCGGCACCGCCACTCTCACGACCAACAACTATCTGGTCGGTCTTAAGAATGCTCTAAATGCTAAGAAAACAGAAAAAATTCCAAGAAATTTTTTAACAGTTGCTTGTTAATTTTTGCCATTCTTTCTCATTTGCAATAGCTCCACCACAGCTGCATACGAGTCTGCACAAAAGCTGGTCCAAGACGACGCGACAGTCACAGTCACTGCCATCATCATCACCATCATCGTTATTGCATGCGCGTCTCTTGACTTTGCATAGGATTTGCTTCGGCCAACAAATCCGCCAGCCAAGTACCACCGCCACCGTTGCTAACACAGCGTGGTATCTTAGATATGGAAAAAGGAAATTGCTGTTTTACCAGAGAAATCACTTTTTCTTGGCATGAAACTACAAAATACTTCACACACACGCTCATTTAGTGTTTAATTTTAATTTTTCGTGGATTCCTGCGAAATGACCACCGCCACCATCGCCCGGGCCAAATGAGTTACCAGCAAACGAGGTCAAAGGCATGGTGAGACCATTGTTTGTAATTAATGTTTAAAAGAGACAAGTTCAAGGTGAATGTCTTCGGATACCGACAGATTACTTACCGAATTCTCGAGTGGCAAAAAAGTATGCAAAGTGGTACAACACCAACGTCTGCAAGTCATATGAGTTGTAATGAGGAGTTTCGAGGGTTGGTTGCAAAATGAATGACAAGGAGCTATTCTATAAATTTCTTGTAATTTTCACTATTTACTCCAACCTCATGCAGTTATAGTGAAAATCGGTAGAAATTTGCTTATTAATAAAACCATGTCTTGTGGAGTTGCATAGTGAACATTACCTCCACCAACGTAGTAGTCGCTTCCACAATTCCTTTACCGCAATTCCTTCATTAACTTCGGTCCTATTGCAAGCAGCATTGCCATCGTTAGCGTTGACAAATTTAATTTTCACTTTCGGCATTTAAAATTATGCTCAAAGAAGATTTTTCTTAACAGCTTGACCACTTCTGCTTTGCTTGCAAATGAACCTGATGGTATGGCGGTGGCGGTGCGGTGGCCAAAAAGAACTGAACTTTTCCCTTTGAAGTAGGCGCGCCACATTTTGAATTGTCCATTAGGCTGCAGCAGGCAGCGCGATCTGCTTTGCTATAGCAAACTGACTCCATCACGCTCACATAATTTTCTGGAGTTTTTCAGGAAGTCCACGAGTTAGTGGTTTTAATTACTTACTGTGTGTTTAAATGTGGTTGGTCAAGTGAATCGCTTCAGCGATTCTTTATGAGGCAAATTAATTGTTCCGGCAATGATAAAATTTTGTGGGATTTATCTTAGAGCGTTTGGATGAAAATATTCATGTAAAGTTGAAGCGGTAGATGATGGTTGTAGGAAGTGTCACTTTAATTAGAGTTTTACATATTATCTAAGAAAATATCAAATTATTAAGGAGGTGGGAAATATTTTTGCTAAATGATAAGTTCAAGCCAATTTATTAGGTGTAAATAATGAGGAGTTTAGTATGCATATATTTCAGCATGGCGTGAAACGAGGTGTAATAGTAACACGATGAATATTTATTCCTCAATGAAAACATGCATATTTTAGCGGCATCCAGTTCTACAATCTTACTTTTCCCGTCTTTAGGTTCTTCAATGACTTTGAAAGCAAATTATTTTTAAGCCAAAAAACTGAATAAAGCGTTTTTTGGCATTAGTTGTAGTTTTTAAGCCTTTGCAAAAGAAGTTTCACGAAGATCTATCCGTTTCTGTCACTATCAATCTGCCAGTCTATGCGTCACAGTAAGTTTTCTAAGAAACTATGGAATTAAAACCATGAAACATTGTGAAAATTAAGCAGAGGTAGTTTTAGCGTGATATTTTTTTATGAACACTAGTCAAGCGAGATATGAAATGCAGTGTTTAAGAATTTAAAACTAAAAATGCAGTCCATTGGAGGCAAAAACTAAAGGAATTTTTTTATTTTCCAGTCGCGACTCAACATTTATTTCACCAAAACGCAATAAATACTTCAGCAATCAGAATTCACTTTATTTTGCTAATAAAAGTATGATTTGTTAAGCAGACGCTTCGTTCCTTAAAATCAATAGGGTAAAGCACCTCTTTGGCTATTGCTCAGAGGTAGCTAGATTATCCTATTATCTTGACGGAATGTATCGGCATTTTATATTATGTGTACCAAAAAAACTCACTGTTATGCCGAATTTCATAAAAATCTGATTATAATCAAGTTAAAAAAAAATGTTGATTATGTAAAGCTCAAACAACAAGACGTGTTGATGGTTTATACATATTTTGGCCTATGACCTACAATTTGCTTTGGATTTTCATAAAAATGTCAGTGCCTAGTGTACCTCAAATATATTGTCATGTTTTTCCCCTCACTACAAGAAAACGCGAAAATGTTTAGCAAAGTCTTTACTAAATTGAGAGACCAAATCCATACGGTGCAATTAGATAAATATGAATTCATGCACAAAGATATCATTTTCCAGGCTATATTGTAACCACCAATAGGGTGAAACTAAATTCAGATAAAATAACTACTATTCAACACTTCCCTATTCCCAAGAATGAAAAAAAAACAATTTCTGAATTTATGGGATACAGTAGAGTCTCGCTAATCCGGATATGGCCTGGTCCGGATCCTTCTGTAATCCGGATTGAGTGGAAAAATTGATTATTTCCATTATGTCCCTTGTAATCCGGACTGATCACAGTTTCGCTAATCCGGATCGCGTGTCATATAGCGCAATGATTTATAACACAGTGAAATTGTGCTGTATTCACTTACACACTTTTTTATATTTGTTTATAGACTTTATAGGTCCTATTTATATGTACGCTGGCCTATGTACTGTTGCGAATTCCGGCGTACCAACTTCCTCCCATTCGCAACTTCAAATTGCCGCCGTAACATTGTCCCTTTCCTTTGGGCATTCCTACCTTTTCCTCCATAAATTTATTTATTTTTTTTACATGTTTCCATTTTCCCTTTAATTTTTACTCCCCCATCATCACAATACTACCCTTTTTCCTTATTAACAACTACAAAAAAATAATACCTACTAATAATTTCAATTTTCCCACTAATAACGTTCCATTTATTAATTCCCACTAACAAAATTTCATTCTATTCATTTTCCCTAACAAAACCTAATTCCTTCCTTAACACTAACTAATTCCATTCCCACTAACAAATTTTATATTTTTATACTAACAAAAATGAATTGACTAACAAAATTCAATCCCATGCCCAAATGAATCATTGAAGTTGCTAATCTGATGAATGGGAGATCGATAAGGCATAGCTCCATTGGATACGTCGCGAGATTCGACCGTGCGACTGCTGGAACCCTGAGTTCAAGTTCCCCCGGGCGCACGGAAGCACTCTTTTTTGGGGTATCGGCAAAATCAATAGTTTTCGTAATGTACTCGCATGTGTGACACTTTACATTCAATCAAGCGATTCTTGGGGATGTAAATTGCCATATATGCAAGTCAATGGAAACTATTGTGATTGTCGATACGGACCAAAAGATGTGTGGGTAGCGGAATCGAAGTGTAATGAACTTCGATTACGTTACCCAGATGCGACAGCGGGAATTGGAAAAGAATTTGGATTGCGGGATCGGATGGGAGAAAGGTGAAATGTGGAAATGAGGTGGTTGGAATTAGGCAGTCAGTATTGGACGTGGAAAAAGAAGGTTGAACGCTTTGGGGAGTGAATTTTTTTCGGTTTTGCAAGTCCGTTGGAAGTTAACAAGTGGAAGTTCTTTGTCCGGAGGAAGAAGAGTTTTTAGTGAATTAGAAGTGGATCTTAAAATTGCGTTTTGGAGATTGAATGTGGGGTTGGGATTTCCAGTGTTGGTGTTGGGTGAAGTTTGGGGGAAAATAGTTGAATTTGTATGATAGAACAGAAAGTAGAAAGCTAAGTGACAAAGTGAAACTTTAACGAAGACACAAACTACTTCAAATTGTGTGGTGAATTAACTGAGAGTTAAAGATAATCGAAAGAATTAAGAAGAAGTGAAAAGAAAATCAGGAAGAACGAAAAGACTTTGAACTTAAACAAATTCTAATATAAAGTGGAGAAAAATAACAATATAGTGCCAGTGTGAAAATTGCAAAAGGTGGCCGTTTTACCATCCCGCTTGAATTTTTATTGTTTCTTTTTTTTCCTTTTTGGTTTTCAGAGCCCCCGCTTCTTTCTTGGCCTTTCCCCGAGCGCTCGGAGTCTTGCAGGAAAGTAAGTGAGTTTAAATTTATTTTCTTACTTTTTGCATGGTTTTAAATTATTTGATTTTATTTAGTTTTGTATATTTAAATTAACATTGATTTTCTCTTTATTGGCTTAAATCCAATTTCGAAGGGGCGGATTTGATTACAATTAGTTTTTTTCTCTTATTTTTGTAAAATTTGTGAATGGTTTTGTGATATAATTTTTGGATTTCTGTAAATAAAACGGCCATGACACATTAAAAACCTCATTTTCATTTCTCAAAATGACCTCCCCCTTTCCCGTCCTTTTCCCTATGTGCTAGTATTTATATGTAAGGTGGCTCAGCACGAGCAGAGGGTGTCCCGGAAGACCCACGACACGACTGAGCGCTAGCCGGCCTCAGCATGCCACCCCGGGCTACAAACCCCTCTGCTAATTTTTAATGTCTGCAACTGCGGTGACTTCCGTGGTTGCTACAGTACATATATGTAAGTGAAATACCATATTGGTCACTATATTGAACTATGGACGCAACACATTTTTGCCATGTGCGTGTCTGTAGCACGGGGAACTCCCGAATATTCGCTTACACACTTTATATGATTCGCTCATACACCTTATATTGACTATTTCTGCGTACGCTTTATTTCACTATTGTAGAATGGGGAGTCCCCTATAAGTATGAAAAGCAATAGAAGGAAAGTTTTTAGTCAGTTTCAGATTGAAATGGCACCAAAAAGGTCGCATACAACGTTAACTCTCGTAGAAAAAGAAAAAAATTTAACGCAACTGAACAATGGCGCTAGCGGGAAAGTACTAGCAGAAAAATATGGTGTCGGTACATCAACAATTTCGGATATAAAGAAAAATAAAGAAAAAATAAAAAGGTATTTTTCCGTTTTTAAATGTGCATCGGTAATTTTAAATGCTGCTTTTCTAGCTTCATCGCAAATTGCGTCATAACTCCAAAGGGAAGGAAAGTCTTGCGGGAACCGGAATATCCAGAAATGGAGAATAAACTGTATAAATGGTTTCTGCTGCAGCGAGAAAGGCATGTAACTGTAGCAACGGACATTTTGCGAGCAAAGGCTGCTCAAATTCATGCCAAATGTTATAAGAATAAATCATTTACTGCGAGCAAAGGATGGGTCAATAGATTTAAAAAAAAAAAAGTGGTCTTCGTCACCTCAAAGTAGTCGGAGAGAAGCTGTCAAACGATTCATCTAGTGTGCAACTCTTTCTAAAAAAATTATCTGGAAATGTTAATGAGCTGAATATATTGCCGTCTCAAATATATAATGTGGATGAATCTGCATTATTTTGGAAATTACTTCCTGAACGCACTTTGGTGTCTGCTACGGAAAAAGCCGCTCCAGGGAGAAAAACCTCAAAAGAGAGAGTAACTTTTCTAGCCTGTGCGAATGGAAATGGCACACATAAGCTGAAAATGATGGTCATTGGAAAAGCAAAAAATCCTAGAGCATTTAAAAACTGCACCGACCTTCCAGTTGAATACTACTCAACGAAAAATGCATGGATGACTTCAACTCTTTTCTTAAAATGGTTTCACAAGTCGTTTGTCAAACAAGTACGGCAATTTCAAGCTGAGAACAACCTTAATGGGAAAGCAATTTTATTAGTCGACAATTCTCCATGCCACGCATCGGAAACGCAGCTAAAAAGTGATGATGGTAAAATTATGACATTGCTTCTTCCACCAAATTGCACGGCGCTTATCCAACCAATGGACCAAAATGCAATACGTTTAACGAAATTGCATTGTCGGAAAAGCCTCCTGGTACACGTTTTATCTTTGGAAGAAAATGACATCTCGAAAGTCGTTAAAAATCTCACCATTAAAGATGCTGTGTTCTAGCTTGGGACAGGTTGTCGCCTGATGCAGTAGCAAAATGTTGGAAAAATATTTTTAGCTATTCAGTAGATAGCAACTCGGTTAATATGGAAAACCATTCAAATGCTGAAGAGGATCTAGATGATAACATCTTGTTATCAATTCTCAAGGAGAAATGGTTGTCAGAGAATGAAGATGCACAGGAACTAACAGAAATCCGAGTTTTACTACAAAAAGTCAATGAAAATAATCAACCATCACAATCGGAAATTAATGAATGGCTCGTTGGAGATGGAAATAATTTACCCATTGACAGTGACGACAGTTCCTCCGTCGAAGAAGTTGACAACGATGAACCAAAAGTTAAACATGAAGACGCCATCAATAACTTCAGAACCTGCATACAATGGGCAGAGGAAAATAAAGTGGAATTGGAGAGTTTGACCATTCTAAGAACGTTACAGCAGCGTGCGATGGAGGCTAAGCAAGGGTGCATTCGTCAAACAAAAGTTACCAATTTTTATAAATAAATTTTTAGTTAATGGATATTCCATTACTTTATACTTACTGCTAACATTTATCTTGAATGGATTGTTTTTTTTTTCCTTGGAGATATCTTCATTTTATGTCAGAATATATACGATATATATATAAGCATTTTGTAATGTTTTTCTTTCATAACTTGAGTATGCCTTTGGTGATCCGGATTTCCGCATAATCCGGATTTCCGCATAATCCGGATTGGGTCGGTTTTAATTAATCCGGATTAGCGGGACTCTACTGTATTACCACAAATTCGTTAAAGACTTCCCCAAAATTACCACCCGCCTACCAGAATGCCTTAAGAAAGGACCTCCAAATATATCTTATGAAATGACCCGATTCTACATTAACCAATTATTTTCTGGTCGGGGTGGCATAATGAGGAAGACTAGCGCTCAGTCATGTCGCGGGTCTTCCGGGACAATCTCTCCACGTGCTGTGCCTCTCTACACATAAAAATTTATCACAAAGGGGAGAGATTTAAAAAAATAGTAGCAAAATTCATATGTTATTCGCATATTCACAAAGAAAATATGTGAAAACCAAAAACAAATCTGTCCTCTTCAAAATTTAAAATAATTTTAAATGAACACAAAAAACGCTAATTAACCATACTAAATGAATGAAATCGAGCTAATTTGACAAGAATACCAAAAAATCTCTTTTCTTCCTGCAGAACTCCGAGCGTTTGGCGATAAACAAGATAAAAGAAGCGTGGGGCCACTGAAAATTGGAATGGAACTATGTAACTTTAAGATAAAAAACTAAGGAATAACAAAACGGCCACTTGCGTAAACACTATGCGCTGTCTATGCTTCTATTTTGTTCTGTCTACTAGAAGAAAAGAGTTCCACACTGTGTTTTTTTTTTAAATCCTCGTAGCACTACTGCCCCACTCGGGCCTTCTTTTCTTTCAAATAGTGCCTCAGACTGTCTTAGTTCATTGACCGAGCAGCGATGAACTGTTTTCAACGACATAGTTAGACCAGCGTTTCCTCGGTTTCCCCGCTGGTATATAGCCGTCAGTTCTCCCAACGAATACCTTTTTGGGTATCCATTATTAACCCATACGATTCACGTGGCCAGCAAATTGTAAATTCCACAGTTTTAAAATCGTTGAGACATCCGGCTCGTCCAAAATTTCATACAGCTCATGGTTGTATCAAATTTGACATTGGTCCCCATCCAGCTTCGGTTCAATTATTCGCCTCAGGATCTGTCGCTCAAAGACGTTCAATATATTTGCGGATGCTTGCGTCAGGGTCCATGTTTCACACCAATAGCAAAACGCAGGTATTATCACAGGATTGTACACTTGGAGCTTTATTTTCGGGACTATGCAGCTGGTCTTCAATATCATCAAAACTGAAGTATTTCGTCTCTTTCATTGCTGTTTTTCATTATTTTGGCGCCTTAATACATAAATACGTTCACATTTTTGATATTGTATTCGTCAAGTGCGACATTTTGGGTATTTGAGGTATTTTTCCTTGACAGCGTTATCAGCTTTGTTTTATTCTCATTAATCTGTAACCCTGCTAGTTTTGCTTCGCTGTAGCGTTTCAGAGAGGGTTCTTTGGCAGTTGTCAACGACCCTGACAAAATGTTGCTTTCGTCTGCAAAGGCTACTACTTGGCTCAACTTGTCTAGTAATGTACCCCATGCATCGACAGATACCTCGCGTATCGTCGTACTCTAGAGCCAAATTGAAAAGCAATGGGGCCAGCCCGTATCCCTGCTTTAGTCCAATGTTTGTGTCAAAGGTATCGATGAGTTGGTTATTGATGCGAACTTGAGATGTTATCGATGCCATTGTCCTTTTTGTAAGACGTAATAGTTTAGCTGCGATACCAAAGCAAAGTATTAATTGGTACAGCGCGTTGCCATCAATGCTATCGTATACTTGCTTAAAGTCACGAAAATTTGGTGTACGTCTATATTGAGCTGCCAGCATTTTTCAAGTACCTGTCTAACAACAAGCAATTGATCTATTGTCAATCTACCTGATCTGAAACCATCTTGATACTCCCCAATAATACTGTTGGTGTATGATATGATTTTATTTTCTAAGATCTCTGCAAATACTTTATACGCCGTAAAAAGTAGTGATATGCCTCTATAATTTTCGCACTGTAGCTTGACAACTTCTTTCGTGGATAGGGAATGAAATTGATTGACTCCACTCGTTTGGCATATGATCTTGCTGCCAAATGTGCTGGATGGCTTTGAGAATAGCTCTCTAAAAAATGCTCCCACCATACTTGATTAGCTTCACTGGAATCTCATTCATGCCTGGCGTTTTATCATTCTTTTGGGCTTTGATGCTAAAACAAATTTCATCCAGAGTTGGTGGAACCAATGACAGCTTCCCGGAAACATCTATAGGCTCTGAAGTTCTGGAGCTGTGCGGAGGATATAGGAGGTTCTTGAAATATGATTCCCTTCTTTTCTTAATCCTGCTTTCACAAGCGATGATATTGCCGATGTCATCACGACAGAGTTGTGTTTTAGGCTTATAACCACGTTTCAGGCTTTTCACTACTTTTTACGCTTGTCTTGTGTTGTTGCTGGCTCTACTTACATCCATACTTCTCAGTTGGTCGTCATAGTATTTTCTTATATTAATTCTAATGATCTTATTTGCTTCTCTACTGAGGTTTTCATAATGTTTTCTTGCCATCCTGGTTTTCCCACCTAAGTATTGCTCATATGCCTGATTCTTTATATCCAAACTAATCATTTCTTTTGCGTCGGGGTCGATGACCGATCGAGTGTTCTGTCTCGGTCTTAATTACCGCTTCCACTTCCATCCAAACCTCGTTGCTTGTTTTCAGCAGTGTATCTGATTAGATGGGAGCTAGTTAGTTGTCGAGAGTCTCCGTGAAATTTTTCTCCATATACGCCGTTTGGAGCTTTTCAATGTAGAAATATCATAGAGGGCTAGTGTTCGCCGAATACGCATTTGACATACGACATCGATAGGTTAGTTTGATGAAGTAATAATCCGAGTTACTATTGGCTCCTCAGTATGCACGAACGTCAAGTATGCTCGAGGCATGTTGTTCAGAACATGGTCAATCTAACTTTGTATGTTGCCATCTGGTGCAACCCAGGTCATTTTTTGTTTGCATTAATGTAGGGAGCAAGTTGAACGTAGGAGAAGATTCAGATCAATCAGACGCTGGCCGTTGTCATTTGTTTCATCGTGGAGGCTATGTCCTCCAGTCGTTCCCGGATAAGATAGCTCATTGCCAACCTTAGCATTGAAATCACCCAGAATTATTATTGTGGAACTTGTAGGCAATCAGTCAACTAGTCGTTTCAGATGATTGTAGAACGTTTCCTTCGTTTTTTCGTCCTTTTTTCGGTCGGGGCGTGAAGATTAATCAGCTAGATTTTGAAAAATTTCGCTTTTATACGGATCACATACAACCATTCATTGACTGCCTTAGAATCAATAACGTGCGATTTGAACTCCCTATCCACAATGAAGGCCACTCTGAACTCTCGTTTTCCAGTAGGCTTCCCACTTTTGAATATTATGTGTGATCTCATGTCGTTGCTTCATCTTTTTTTTGGTTGGGGTGAGTACATTTATCAGCCAGATTTGAAGAATTTTGCTTTTATTCAGATCACACACAACCGTTTATTAGCTACCTTAAAATCAATAACATGCGATTTGAACTCCCTATCGGCAATGAAGGCCACTTCGAATTCTCGTTTTCCAGTAGCGTTCCCATTTTTGAATATTGTGTGCGATCTCATGTCTTGAATATCATTACGAGTACCATTCGTTTCCTGGATTGTCAGTATTTTTGATCTATATCGACTAGCCTATTGTGAAAGGTCCTTAACAGCGCCAGAGTAATTGAGTGATCTGACATTCCAGGATCCAATGCCATAGTCCTTTTTTCCTTTGCGAGGTCGTTACCGTAGATCCAATCCATTCCGAGGCCGTTCTGCAGATTTCGAAACATTTTAAGGCTTTCCAGGGGCGGGGAGTTAGCCCGTCGCCCAACCTCTATTCCGGCGACATGGTTATTACGTCGATTTCGTTATTAGGCGCGGAAGATTCGCCTTCACCCTTTTACGACCCACAAAGGAGGTGTAAGTGGGATTTAGAAGCAGAGCTGGGGATGTATTTACATTTATTAGCATTTCTCGGCATTTAATATCCCATTATTGGGGAACCAGTAAATCTAATGTATGACCCCGAGAGCATTTACCACCATTTAATTGGGGAGTTAGGGAGAGGGATTATGGTAGCTGTGACTTGTGGCCACAAGGAGTTCCCTCCTCCTTTCTCAAACGGGCTTGGGACCGTCGACGGTGGAATTAATTTGTCCATTAATATTATATTACAATAATTTAAACATAGTAACATTGGAGAAAGATAATGTAGTAAACTAATAAAAAAACGAGCAAAAACAATTCGTGACAAATATTGAACAGCTCAAATGTAAAATAAAATGTGAAACAGAATATAACACCGATACTAATTGTAATTTAGTATCTTCCGCTCAAAGTAAAATGTAAACTGTCTTAAAACTGTGACATGTATAAGCAGATTATAGATTATATAGAGTAAAAAAAAAATTGAGAGGAGATACAAGTATAATTACGATAAATCATAACACACTAATTACAATTATGAAATGTTACAAAATAATTTAAACAAAAGAAAAAAAAATCCAGCGTCTCCTTAAAATTTAATTATATGAGCAAATATTCAATAAAATGAGCAAATATTCAACAAAATGAGCAAAATTGCTATCATCAAAGACATATAAACAAATGGACGAGCAACGAGAATCTGTGTACTCGTCCATGTGAGAAGCAAATTTGCCACATAAATAAGTTATAAATAACTTACGCTCTCGAAACTATATGATTCCCTCTGCTTCTCCTTCCCCTTTTTTTCCAGACAGGTTTTTCTTTTCTCTCTTCAGAAGAATCGCTTCCCTCACTGACACCCGAGCACACCCACGAAATTTCATTTCAGTTTGAGTATAAACAACATACAACTCTCACGGAAAACTCGAACGTCAAAGCAAAAGAAAATCGAAAAGAGCGCGAACCACGCGGGAAAACTCATGTGTCAAAGCGGATGGAAATTACGTAAATTTTTAATTAAAACAGTGAATTAAAGTTCCGATTACGTACGCGCGATCTTTAAAATTAAAAACTTTTTAAATGTAAACGTGTTTCGCCGTGAATAGAGTGCTAAATTAAAAGCATATCACCTCAAACCTCAACTTCACACAACTTTAGCGCAGGTTGCCAATTGCTTCGGCTCTCACGACCGGTTGCGGATCCAGTACTCTCTATATCTATGGCTATCATAAACTAAGCTTTGGCTTGAGTGTGTGATGGCTAGGTCCCTTACAAATAGTGTGGGATAGTTTTCATCGGGAGTGTATGTTTCACACGCATGCTACGACCATGATTGAACATAAAGAGCCGACCGCCGTCGCGCAACTTATTGTCATTCGTGCGAAGGCGTTATAAACACGAGGAGGATTCCAGCACGAAGAGCCATTTTCCTCCAAAATAACGCGCGCCCTCATACCGCACGTTTCGCGCTTGATACAATATCGGAATCAGGGTGGGAGGTACTGCACAACCCCCTACAGTCCGGATTTATCACCCTGTGACTACCACATGTTTGGACCACTGACAATTCCTCTTCCCCTCTCCCCTCCCGCTAGAAGAATGATCGTCCAGCATGATCCTGTGCCATATACTCGTACTTCGTGCGCGGCTAATTGGCTTGGCATTGACTAACCCACAAAGGCGAAAGAGCATGTATACAAAACAACTTATTAAAAAGCCTAAAGGCTTACTCGCATATAACGCGGCAATCAGGGAACGCGCGTTCTTCTCGGCGTTCAGCGATATGGCTACATCACACACACACAGCGTTATTCATGTGGGCGATATATTATTCTGTATGTTTCAGTAGTAGGTTGACCCAATTTAAAGCAATGAGTAGTTCTGATGCGGAGGAAGATCTGGTTCTTCTAGCTTTGATTGATAGTGAAAAGAAGAAACGGTGTTGGGTGCAACCGTTCAATAAAAAGAGAGAAGAATTTGGTGAATGCCACTGTCTGTGTCGAGAGCTGTGCTGATAAGAAATTCTTTTTTTTTTTGCATATTTCCGCATGTTGAGACAAACTTTTGAGGATTTACATTATCTATTGCACCCGTATATTGAGAAGATAGTCACGAACTGGAGGAGATCCGTTGAAACAAGGGAAAGACTAGCTGTTTGTTTGAGGTAAGTTGATTAAAAATTCCTGTTGCATTTTTACAAAATTATTCATTATAATACGTTTGATATAATAAACAATGAAATAGCTAGTAGAGACAAGCTAATTTGATGCAAAAAATTGAGAACCCCGCCCAATTTTTATAAACATTAATCATAAAACATTAAAATGTCGAGTTCAAGGACTGCGAACAGAGAGAGCATAATATTAGTTACGCATCCTTTTATAACGTCCTATGCGTCACATCCTGATGAAGATTGTACCAGCTGAGTACTTCATAGGTTAGCATACCTCTGGTACATATTGTGTAGTGCGCTATGTACCTAATTCCTACATCCTAAACAATCGACATCCCAAATTTACTGATAATATTGATCTTTATTTCGGTTGACTAAGCAAAGGGGTAAATGCGCCCAATAATAAATTTGATTGATCGGCAACAAAGGTAAACTTGAGGTAAGCAATATCAACATGAAGGGAACTCTCGATAATACGTTTGTTCTCCTTAAGACCCTTGCCTGAGCAAAATTATCTGAAGGCATTTAGCTTGAGGCTGACAGAATTCAAGAGAGTGTTGTGGAGATCCAAGCAGTTCCAGCCCAGTTTCCGGCAATTGGCAATGGTTCAATCTTTCAACTGCCTTGCTCAAGCAGTAGCATTTCGGGGCGACTTGCCCGGGATTGAACAAGCCACCCCAAATATCTATACATTGTTGCCCGCATCATCAGTTTCAAACGAATGACTATCAACCACCACACGAAATTGGAAATTCGGCACGCATCACCAGCAGTCGGATGACTATCAATCACCACTAACAGTTAAGGTTTTATTTTCTTAAGGGATGAAACTGTAGTAATCGAGCAGTCGCAACAGCAAACTGCTCGAAAACCTTCCTAACATTTATCCGAAATTTTAATTGCAGATTTAGAAAAAAGGATTTCATTACTTCCATTCATAGTTGTAATTTATAAAATATTTTTTTCTTATTACTATTATTAAATGTAAGTTTATATCAATTTTATTTTATATTAAATTTAAACGTTTCCCTTTCATTATATTCTTCATGATATTCAACTTTCTATTATTATTAGAAATATTTTTCATTTTTCTTTTCTCCTGTTTATTTAAAAAGAAAAAATCAAATCTGCAAATTTTGGACATGGGAACATTAATTAAGTTGCATCGCCAAGTACAATCTAATACGGCTGAGCGAGCAGCGGGATTCGAGATGCCGTTTGGACGGGAAAGGAAAGAAAAGATTTGGACGGATAAGTCAGTCCACGGGAGATCGTGAAGAACCACGGAGAAATTGGCGAATTTTTGTTCGATATGACCCTTTTGTAATTCAAAAAGGTTTGTCGCCATTTAGATCGGTGCCGTGTGATGTTATTAACATTGCGTCTTAGATAATACTTGTTGGGAAGCTTTTACCAACTGTTTAAAGGTCGAGGTTTCATAAAGGCATCTGCAGTGCAGTGAATTGTACGGTCTTAAGATACAACAAACGACAAACATTTCTAGCCCGCCTTCTATACGAGTGTGTGTAAAGGTTGACCGTCATCGCGTCAAGCTCTGTAGTTTTCGCAATTTTAAAGGTGCATCCTGCTCGCAAAGTCCCTGGCGGTTGCCGTTAAAGTCACAGGAACCCCAATCCTTCGCGCTTCAACTAAATATTTAGCATAAATCTTCAGAGTCATCGCGATATGATCAATTTTCTTTAATAAAAGAAAGAAATTTTTGGCAGCTGACGCACAGGTGTAATTCGCGAAACAAGGTCGAGCAAAATTGACAGGAAGAATACAAAGTATGGAAAGTGTTTGAGAGAATATGAACCTGATCGAGGAATTCTGTAAAAATTTGACATTATAAAGCGATTTTCTTTGCGCGTTGACAAATGTCATGTGTCCAATAATAATCGGAAGTTCAATTAAGCCAACGATTCTTGATGCGAATGAAGGGCAATGATCCGCTTATGAGTGCAGTGACTGGTTTTGGTGGAGTAAAGTATGAAAATTCTCTTAATTATACGTAGCTGCTGCTTTTTCAGTGAAGATATATGTGTGTCAGGTGACATTGTGACTTTTGGGCGAGCGTGAAAGGCAATACGTCGAGATCGTCGTCACCTAGGATAACGCACAACCTGCGGCCCTTGTCCGCCTTCTAAGCACTTGCAAGGATTCGCATGCAAAACACAAAGTGACTGTGACAGGAGCAGGAGTTCCCCGAAATTGCGAAATCCCACACCAAACACAATAGACACTGTCAGCGGCCCACTGTCTGCAGCATTGTCTGCAGTTACTTTTGCTGGCGAGTGGCTCCAGTTTCAGTTACCATGAAAAAGAAAGTTGATGGAGGCACTCTCTGCCCCAGATCCCACACCAAACAACGGCGCATGGATATTTAACACAGGCATCAGCTGTATCCACTCCAGAAGCTGAAAGACGTCTTTCTTTAATGAGCGGAACATCTTGCTTTTCACGCTTCACAATCATTGCCCATATCGCACGTGATATTATCCGAATGGACGGAAAAGTGGCGCACGATTTAAAAACAGCGCAAGAAATCAGTGAACCATCATCCTACGGGCACTCATCCCCCCAATCGCCATGTGTAAGCATTCAACAAGAACGCACACTTGCAAACTTCCGCGCGAATTCTTACGTACTTCTCCCCTAGCCGACTGTCACTCTTGCTAGCGGATTTGTTTACAATTGAAAGTGTGCAATAGTCAAAAATCAAAACATCGCGTGTTCATGACAGCACTTTGACAGCTGCGAGTTGGATTGAGCAAGGTTGGAAATTATTTTCGTTTGCAATGGTCGTGATTGTCGGTAGCTAACCGTGAGCTGGGTGTGAAAAATGTCGAGCGGAATATGTGTAAAATATTGACATCAAATCTATGTGCAATGAATGTTTATTTTGTCTGTATCTTGTAGTGCTCGGCGTTGTTTAATTTATGGAGAACTCCTTACCGATTCCAAGGAATCTCTCTCTGAGCATTTAAATTGGGCATAAACTAGTGGACAAAAAGTCGCAAGATAAAACAAATAAATCGCACAATGGACAATCTCGAACGACTTTCAAATGAGGAGCTAAAACGGCGCTTGTAAAATAGGCATGTTAAAGGAAGAGGACAATGTGCTCCTCTATATAAAATACCAATTTATTCGAGCTGCAGGTACAAAGAGGACGTTGAAATACGGTGAGCATTTCAAGAACGGTAATTATTGCGAATTGTATCTTTTCTGAAGTCTGGAACTTATTTGGGTATTAATGCATGTGTCACTTTTCGTGTAGAAGTGAATAGCGGTGTTGCTTTTTCAATTTAATGAACGGAGTGCTTGAGAATTTAGCTAAAGATAAACAGCGAGTTAAAAAGTGACAAAGTTCAGCATTGATTAGAGCACGCGTTGGTAGTATACGCGTATGTGTATTGATTTAGGTGTCGTGTAAGAATACCTTATTTTTCATGTTAATTAGCTTTAAAGATCAATATCTTTATGTTGCCACAATCGTAAAATTTACGCGACAAATGTGGCATTGAACCGATATAAAATTGGCGGGGATGATATATGATTGACAATGCTTTTGACGCGTAAGTGGACATCTCGTGAAACCGTTTAGCTACGATGATTATGTTTGCGGCACATGCTTATATTGAAACAATGTTTTCCCTTCAATCAACCTCCACTAAGTAGGGTTGCAACTCCGGACCTCCCAACTGAGTGGCTTGACATGACTACTCAGTACATCAACTCCATGCGAACACAAATTCAAAAAAGAAATTGATGCCTCATTTACGTACTTGTCCATGGGAGCTTATTTGTTGCCTGATACTGTTAACCTTACAGGTTTTGCGGAAGCCTTCTGCCAGTGAAGAGCGTGAGAATGCTCGACATTTAATTGAATATCTGTCGATGCGCGGTCAACTAGATGATTCGGTTACGATTTCATTAAATGAGAAAACAAAATCTCTATTTTTTCAAAGAAATTTTTCATTGTTTAAAAAATCATATTTTCAAAATTCACTTTTTAAACAATTCAACATCGTTTTTTTTATATATTATTAAAGTTTTCGTTTCCTTAGGGTGTGATATTTTTGAAGCTTTCTAAAATGTTACAGTACCGTATTGTGATTTGCCTTCTTACATTTATTTACGTTAACATTTATTCAAAGACTGTAATGTTTAATTTTAATTAACCAGATAAATATGTAGCCATGGATCGACTAATTTTCCAAAATTTTTGAAACATTAGAAATTTTAATCATTCTTCTCGAATGGGATAGTTAATATCGAATGTTTTTGCGTGTCAATTTAAAAAAAAAAAAAATAACTTTAGTTGTTACGTAAATTTAATTAATGTAACTAATAGAGAAATAATAATATAATGAAATTATTTTTAATCTCTAAACATAATTCAAAGAATACAGGATAATAATTGTGAAGATTTAGATGATTAGAAAAGAATTCATCTATGCAACAATTCAATAAGGATATTAGTGTCAAATTGATTTAAAGATAATTTTGATCAAGTTTAATGTTGATAGTGTCAACCGATGAGGAAGGGGGAGATAGCGATGGCTTGACGGGGAGTCGTGTACGAACCGCCGGTAGAACTAGACGCATTATACGTGACCATCAATAAAAAAAGTTATCCTTAGTAACGGTTTTAATTTATTTATTTCGTTTTCCTCGTTCATTCCGTTTCCCTCGTGACAACGTCAGAAGTGGGATCATCCAAAAATGCCAACCGTTCAAATAGACTCACTTACCGTAAAGCAGCTACGCGCCTTGTTGCAATCGCGAGATCGATCGATCAGGGGAACAAAGTCCGAACTGGTTAATCGCGTGTGTGAAGAGTTGGGTTCCGAAGAAATAGAATTAGAAGAAATCCCAACCGAATCAGTGCCCCCAGTGTCGCGTAAGGAATTTAACGAACTAAAAAGTGATATCGCCACCATTACGGTATTATTAAAAGACCTTGCAGAGATTCGCATACAATCAAACCAGCCGCCCGATACCGTGAACACATCTACCACCGAACAACCGACTACTGCCAACATGCACGCCGATAATAGCTGAACCGTCGATCCGCCGATCATACCACCGCCATATCCATAGAATATTATGATGGTGTCGAATAGGAACCCGACATTGTCATCGACCGACTCAGCCGTCGGCACCGCCGCCGCATCAAATGTCATTGTGCTACCAGGAGCCGCACCGGCATTCTCTCCTTCTCCTACAAATAGAGTACCGACACCATCACGCATTGTCGGACGTACACTAACGATCCGTGAAGTGAGTGAAATGTTGCCGAAGTTCGATCCGTTGTCTGAATTGTCGCTCACGTCGAATCAATTCACAACGCGTATCAACATGCTACAAAGCACTTTCGGCTGGGAGGATGATATGATACTTCTCGCTGTTCCCGCGAAACTAAAAAATACGGCTAGAGTGTGGTTTGATAGCCATCCACAACCACACACATCGTGGTGATCTCTGGCAATGGATCTGGAGAGAGATTTTCCAAATGACATCGACGAAACCACAATACATGCGAAATTAATTGCAAGCGGAAGAAACCCCGGAGAATCTTTCGAAAACTTCTTTTATCGTATGTGTGCAATCGCCTGTCGTGGAAACGTTAGTGAGAAGGCCACTATACGATACATATGTACGAATCTTTGACACATCGCTCTGCAGAATTCAATCGCATGCGTAGACTTCGCAACCGCCGCAGAACTTCTCGCATCCATACAAAGGTTTGTTTCTAATGCGCAACAACAACCGCCAGAACGACGCGAGAGTGTTCCGAATAAGCAAAATGATCGAGAGAGCGTCACCGACACCAATGTAATGATGATGAATAAGCCGGGAAGCGCACACAAGCATGGTAATCGCGTAAATCATCGGAAGGAGATAGTGTGCTACAACTGTTGGAGAAGCGGACATGATTCAATCAACTGCACACAGCCGCAACGTAGAGAACGATGCGCTACATGCTCTCGGACGACACACTCAACCAACCAGTGCCCCGAGAAACAAAAACAAGCGAACGTCCGTCGAATCTCAGACGACAAATCGTCCATTTGCCACAAACAAATTCGCTTGGACGGGAAATATACGGATGCGTTTGTCGATCCAGGCAGTGATCGGTCACTCGTACGAATGAATACCGCTAGTGATTTGTGCCATATAATCAACGGAGACACAATAGTTTTGAAAGGCTTTGCAGGTGGGGAAACTGAGAGCAATCAACACATCGTTGCCGAAGTCACCGTAGACGAGTGCACACAAACAGCGAAACTCATCGTCGTCGATGATGACCTCATCCCATCTTCCGTGCTTCTCGGACGAGATGTACTATGCGCTGCAAATAATCAGCTGGTTATGAGATCCGGAATGTGTCTATTGGAAAAGATTAATCCTGATAAGATTCGTATCGGAACGGAAATAACCGACAACGAACGAAGGAGCCTGTACAGACTGATTTATGAATTCTCCGGATGTTTCGCCACCGATGTATCGGAGTTGGGAAGGTCCAAAAATACGCAAATGAAAATCGAAATTAATGTCGACACCAAGATCAACCAAAAACCGTACAAAATTCCGTTCGCTAAACGTGAAGTCGTCAGTCAAATTACAAGCGAACTTCTTCAACACGAAATCATTCGACCGAGCTGCTCTGAATATTCATCACCCATCGTTCTGGTGAAAAATTCGAATGGAGAGGCTTTGCGTCGACTACAGAGCACTCAATGCGATCACCGTTAAACAGCCTTTTCCAATGCATTCTGTAGATGAGCAACTGGCATTGATATCGGGCAATCAATTCTTCACTACATTGGATTTAATGGCAGGCTACTATCAAATACCTCTCGAGGAGTCTTCCAAGAAGTACACAGCATTTATCACGCACGAGGGCTTATATGAGTTTTATTCTATGCCATTCAGTCTCGTGAACGCACCATCCGTATTCCAAAAGGCTATGTCGCAGGTAGTTAAAAGGATGAAGCCAGGCGAAGCCGTGCCGTATGTCGATGAGGTCGTCATTCCGAGTCGCACGGCAGAGGAAGGTCTCCAACGTTTCCGATCTTTCGTCGAGCTACTTCAAGAGGCCGGAATGATACTACGATTATCCAAATGTGTATTTCTCGATAAGGAGACGTCATTTCATGGTCATCGAATCGCTGGTGATCTATTGAAACCCGGAATGGAAAAAACGTTAGCCATCAGTTCATTCCCTGCTCCTACATTCATAACTGAAGTCAGACGATTCCTCGGATTAACCGGATTTTTCCGCAAGTTCGTCAAAGACTATGCAATGATCGACCACCCGTCGACCAACTTGCTCAAGACGAAAGAAAAACCGAACTTTTTGTGGAACGATGAACACGAAGGGGCATTGCAACATTTGAAGCGAGTGTTATGCAACGAGCCAGTTCTTGTTTTATACGATCCAACGAAGAGCCACGAACTGCATACGGACGCAAGCTCAAAGAAACTCGCCGGCATGCTTATGCAGGAAAAGGAAGCAGGAGTTTGGAAACCAGCATTTTTCTACAGCCGAACATGCAGCGAGACCGAGCAAACATTTCACAGTTACGAGCTGGAGGTCCTCGCTATCGTAGAAGCACTCGAACGGTTCCGAATGTACTTGTTGGGGAAACGATTCCGCATAGTAACAGACTGTTCCGCCATAAGCAACATGAAATCATCGAAGCCGTTAATCCCTCGTGTAGCAAGATGGTTCTTAAAGCTACAAGAATATGACCATGAAATTGTTCACCGAGCAGGAATTGCGATGCCTCACGTTGATGCCCTGAACTGGTCACCTACCGGAAAACCCAGAGATGTTTCCGTTGTCACTGACAATATATTCGTGATCGAAGCGAAAACGGAAGATTGGGTCGCAACAATGCAAGCTGGTGATCCCGATATAGTTAAAATCGTCGAGATACTTCAAGGTGTCCAGCTCTCATCGCAGTCAAAACAATTAAAAAGCGAATATAATACTAAACAAGGACGTTTATATCGGATTGTGAACGGTCGAGCAATATTCGTTGTGCCACGTGCAATCCGATGGAGAATCATCAAACTATACCACGATGACATGGGTCATTTCGGATTGGAAAAACCCATTCAACGAATCCAGCAAAACATTTGGTTTTCCCACATCCGCAACCATGAAAAGGCTTACATCAGTTCGCGCCTTCAATGCTGCTTCAATAAACTATCACCGGAAAACCGGAAGGACAGCTACACATATACGATGTTGAGCCGATACCATTCCGTGTCCTCCATTTGGATCATCTCGGACCTTTTCCGCGCAGCACAAAGGGTAACGCGCACATCATCGCCGCCTCGGATCCATTCACCAAATACGTAATTCTCAAGGCCGTTCGAACCACCAAGACTAGACGAGTACTCGAGATGTTAAACGAGATGACGTCATACTTCGGTTTGCCGAAACGCCTCGTCACTGATCGTGGAACCGCATTCACATCAAGGGATTTTGAAAGTTACTACCGGGACAATCAAATCGAGCATGTGAAAACTGCGGTTCGCACCCCGCGGGCTAATGGCCAAGTCGAGAGGGTCAACCGCAACATCCTCACCTTCCTTCGCACATCAACCGGCGACCGCCACAAATGGGATCAATTAATGAGAGAGATGCAGTGGAGTTTCAACACTATGAAAAGCTCGACTACAAAATTCAGCCCAAACGAGATAGTGTTCGACTTTCCGATGAGGGACGTCATACACAACCACTTACTGTTGGCTCTCCACGACGAATCATCATTTGAGGAGCAAAGCGATATATTAACAACGAGTCCAAAACTAGAGGAAGCGGCCAGTAATATCTTAGCCGAGCGTAGCCGTTGGAAAGCCCGTCACCCTCAAAACTATCAAACTGGGGAGTTCGTCGTGGTCGAAAATGCGTTAGCTTCAACAGGAGAGTCCAGAAAACTAGAACCTCGATATCGTGGACCATACCGCATCAAGAAGGCTCTGCGCTACGATAGATATCTGGTTGAAGGACTACCACATGAAGATCACTCCAAGCGATTATTTTCATCCATCTTCACGAGCGATAAACTAAAACCGTGGTGCCAACTTCATCCCGAATTGGAAGACAACGATTACAGTGGGGACGAAGGTGAGCCCGGGACGAGATCAATGTCAGGACTGGCCGAGCTGTCAACCGATGAGGAAGGGGGAGATAGTGATGGCTTGACGGGGAGTCGTGTACGAACCGCCAGTAGATCCAGACGCATTATACGTGAC
Organism: Odontomyia ornata; assembly: GCA_963969285.1. Lineage (NCBI taxonomy): Eukaryota > Metazoa > Arthropoda > Insecta > Diptera > Stratiomyidae > Odontomyia > Odontomyia ornata. Next base: position 20,081,775 of record OZ017740.1, on the reverse strand, counting down.
CATCAATAAATAAAGTTATCCTTAGTAACGGTTTTAATTTATTTATTTCGTTTTCCTCGTTCATTCCGTTTCCCTCTTGACAATAGTTTCACATTAAATTTTAATTAATCATTCATGCAATTTGTCTTAATTTTGTTTTTTTCTTAAAAATGAAATCTAGAGTTTTCGAATTAACTATGCTAATATTTTTGCAAATTGTTACACATTTCACGTCACATCAATAAATAGTTTATAAATAAAAGTATTTGAAAAAAAAGTATATTAAATAAAATATAAATTTCAAAAAATTCACATTAGTGTCATGAGAAATGATAATAAATTTATATAAATAATACTGGCGCCAAAGTATGCACCAAGTTTCAATTTTTATTCAAATTGATTGTTTATATACAATAATTTTGTATTAAAAAAATAAATAAATTTAATATTGTTTGATATAATTTTGAATTCCACAGCGATCACAGCGAATTTTATTACTTTCTTTTCGTAAATTTTGTTCCAAACATTTCCATCCCGGAATTACTAAAATAAATGGATTGTTAAAACTTGAAAGCTCGGTTTTTCCCTTTCTTTCAACCTGACCGGGTATAGTACCCGCATTGATGGCAGGCTCCTCTGTTTAAATAGACTAGCCATCGGGCGCGCTCTTTTCTTTCTTTTCACTTAACAGGGGCTCCTGCCGGGTAGAATGACCTTCTGCTCGCGTGTCCTTTTGTAACATAGGGTTATGTGATTTCATTGCATACCCTGTGGCATAAATCGGTAACGTTTGTATTCCTCATTTGCGGGAAAGAGTCATCCAAATTATGTTTGTATGAGTTTTTCACTCAAATGGGAAATACATAGCCACGCCTACGGTTGGATCTTGATCCGGTTGAGAGGGTGCGAGGGAGCACCGATTCTATCTGGATGCACCACTCTTATTTGTGGGCCATAAGTATCGTTGCTAACGACGAAGTCTCCGCCAGCCCCCACGACACCGCAACGCTAGCCTGCCAGCGCATTCACGCGTCCCCAGACAAGGCCAATCTTGGCGGACCTCATCATCCTCTTTTGCCGAGGTAGCAGACCCTCGCTGCAGTCCTTCACGGATATTTATATTTACCTACAATCACTGCAAAACCTATAAAAAAACATGGCCTTTTTAAAATTTCGAATAAATTAGTTTTTGCCCCATAATAAAATTTAAACGCTTGAAAACTAATCAAAAGTTTACAGTGATGGGCGCAAAGCCCTGGAAATGCATTGGGTGGTCTTTGACTATAAAATATTTTTTCAGGGTATGCACGTGAAACCAATTTTAATAACCAAGACAAAATTTCAGAACATTTACCTATTTATTAAATGGCTAATCATATTAAGTAATAAAAATCATCTCCACAATAAAATAGAAGCGGATATTGTACGTATATTTAGCACAAAAGGAAATCATCGGCGAAATCCCACTCAGGCCCCAATAGTCTAAAAATCAAGTCAAGTGTATCAATTTTCGAAACCTGCCCAATACGATTAAACTATATTGGTGCTATCTCTCCTATGCCACATAGTGTGATATTTACGCCATTTTGACATTAATTTGTCCCATGATGGCTCCGAGAAACATATTAAATTTCGAAAAATCCAAATTCAATCCCACTTTGCAGATAGGATCTTCTATCTTAGCTCAAGCGCAACCGGTACAGCACCATATTCCCACAATGATGGTGATGATGTATCCATTCGAACGTCCCTCATTCCTAATTCGTCCATTTTCAATGTGACACACAACACATTACTGTCGACTTTGCACGATCACGAAAATAGCTAAAAACTCGTTTCTTGCTTTTATTAATGCGTGCAAGAAATTTTTATATGTTTCAATCAATATTTAAATCGATAAAAATACTAACAATAAAAAACTGAAATATTTCCCGCGAGCCACCAACCACGTTTAGAAAAAGGCACCACAAAGACATTATTATTGTCAAATAAAATTTCCAATTTATATCCATATCGGCGTTTTGGAATTGGATGAAAAGAGGATTCTGGAGGGTTAAAATAAGATGAAATGGATAAACAGTTGGAAAAGAAAGAAAAACAATCGAAAGTCGCAAACGATCGGCATTAAGGTGTCGATCTCGCACCCCGGCAAGCATTAGCAAATTCAAAATGTATCCATTATCCAATGAAATACTCACCTATATGCGAGCGAGTATACATTCCATTTGGAAACGCGTGTGTATCTAAATTGTTTTACATTGTGGTATCTTTTATGACTATTTCTTATTCTGCTGCTTCACATCTCCAAGGGGATACCACATCTCGCACATTCGCATCGATTTCAACTACGGTTATAATTTTATGCGTCCAGCTCGATGTGGATAATCGCATGGTAAATTAATTTGTTTTGTGATATAATCACGGAATGGAGTCCGATGGCGTATAACGCGCGTACGTACATTCATATGCACATATTAACAGCGTATGGGAAGCTCGAAATAAGGAATATTAAGAAGATGTTTGACTTGTGTGTTAGCCTTGACTTTGTCGGGTAGTTTTTATTAAGTTGTTTTTTGTGTACGGTGTGAGTTATGGGTAATGCGGAAAGTGATTGGATAGATGTTTTGTCGGTTTTTTTTACTACAGTCAGAGGGAACATTCAATTTGATGGGGGTAAAAGGACATACGGTGAAGGTAATTAGCAAACGGAATGGTATAGTTCTAGTTTTAATTTTATTCGAGCGCATCCGGTCGTGTGAATTGGCGTTTTTATGAAGGCTATCGGATTCTTTGATATTAGACTTATAAGTAGAATTGATGTTTCGTATTTATATCATCTTTTTAATTAGATTTTCTATTTCGATAATATTTCGGCTACCCTTTCAACTGAACTTGCTGTATTGCGACATTGAAAACGAAAGACTTAAGCGAGTAACCTACTTTAATTTTTTCCAAGAAAATCTAGTAATGCAATTTAAATACTTTCTATTGCTCTTTTGATGAATATTTTCAACAGAAGTAATAACGCAACTTTATAAGCTTGGAATTTTTCCCCGTACGCTTTGAATAAAAAGTCAATAAAACATATACTCTCATCACGTTACCAGGAATGGCTTTTGCTGACCTGAAATTTTATTGTAGTCCCAAAATTTACAAAAAAAAACAAACAAACTATTCCACGCGCATCACATCCTTAAGAGATCATTAAACTTCAAATCATCTAATTACGAGTTGTAACTTATTAACAAAGGACAAAAGGTCGATACACTTAATTTCTAATCAGGTAAGTCACCATGTCATCATCAATCACATCGCCGGCAATCAATGCACAAAAACAGTCAGAACGAATCCCTACGAGATTCGAATGCTTCTTTTGCGTTTCCCGCTGAAATTCGTTTCCCATGTCTCATAATCTTTGCTATCTCATACCACCTCCTCCACCCTCAAACCAAAAGATTTATTTTCTTTCTTCAACTCCGTTCGACTTTGTCATGAATTTAAAACATTGCGCAGACTTCGCTTGAAGCAGTAATACAACAGTAATGTGAAGAATTTACGTCTGTGAACTGGAAGCAAACTGAGTTAATAAAAAAACTGCAGCTCCAGCAACAGTGACAGTAATAGCAAAGAAGAAGAAGACCGCTTGCGATGGTAAAAAAAAAATTGAATGGATAATCAAGTCCAGATATAAATTCAATACAATTTTCATGAAATATACGTTGCGCGTGCACTTGAACTTTTTAAACATTCGTAGATAACCATTTTGAAGCTAATCACGACCATTTCTCTTAATTCCAAATGAATTTCATCTGCCCTGTCGGCTCCACATTGAATGCAAAGACCACGAGTGAGCCATACCACCAGGCGGCGAGAGTAGAATAATAGAACTTAGCCCCCCAACAAATAGACCTAGGTACGGACATTGGCAGCGTTGCTTAGAAGAGAAACAAGAAATACATAGAAATGAAATTTTGCCTTTCATTTGTTTCGTTTCGGGAAAAATATATTTTTTGTAGGTTCTTTTCAAATTTCAGATCATGGTGTCTTTTCAAACGAAGCAACGAATTGAAAAGTTTCATTTACGCGATATCACGCTTTGTTTTCCAACGTTGCACGTTCATTTGTTTTTTGTCAGGATGCTGCACATCATCATGATCTTGCTATTGCTATCATTAGAAGATGAAGTGGTCCGACCATGTCTAACGCAAAATGACGCTACGGATGGCCTATGATCGTTAGACCGCAGTAAATTGTTAATTGTCATGTTTTTCTACTAATTTCCGAGCAAAATATGTCGTGATCGGAAATTAACAGGCAATGTATATTGGATGGAAATGCAAAGCCTGGGAAAGGGTTGCAAGATGATCGAAAAAATGTTTATTGCTGATGTAACGAGGTAGGATTTAGTTCCTTGAACTCGTGAAGTGGTATTCACCCTACTTGTGGTGGATGTTATAAGAACTCGAAAGCTGAACAACAGAAAATCTTTGCGGAAGTACAAGATGGGCCATAAAAAGTGCTTCCTTTTCCTTAGATTATACAGGTATAATTTAGTACTGGTACATTTCGAAAGTACAAAGATTATGCCGCAAAGTTCCTGGAGCGTGATATTTTTGTTGTCCTCAGGTAGTGCATAGAGAAACGCTCAACTGTGAGTATCGGGTAAATGAAAAATATATAAATTGTACTTCAAATGCTAGCTGATCTGAAGCTATCCAGAAGTCAAGGATTTCCAACTATATCAATCTTTGAGGACTGCCATCCCACCGACTTGACGCTGAGCTTGATTCGATTTGACTTTATTAACCAAATAGTTTTTTTCTATAGATTAAAATAATAAGTAATGAATAATGACTACAGCATAACATAGAGTAGACTTCACAGATTGCGTAAACTTAAATTACAAAATTCTATCATAAGTTGAAAACTTATGACATGTGTCTAAAATACTCGTTTTGATTTGAGCTCTAGTTATAACCAATGAGACGATACTACGCGTCATTCTAACGATCGGCTGATGTGTACCAAAGGTTCTCCATTGAAAGTCAACATAAATGGCATCGTGTTAGAGATGAGCGTTTATTTCAGTCTTAAATGTTTGCCAGCTCCAATAGACTGCAAACGTTAAGTTCACCGTGTAGTATCTTAGCAAAGAAAATTACATCAGCTACATTACTTTGCGTAGATAACAATGGACACCCCAGCAACTAAAGTCTATCTTTATACGACAGCCAAACATCATCACTCTAAGGAACACACCAAGTACAAAAATTAAAAACTTTTTTTGCATTGATTCCAACTGTCAAACATGGTCTTTATAGTACGAGGCCTATTCCACAACAAATCATCCAAGAAGATTTCTATACGTAATCTAACATTGATAATTACAACCTTTCATTTCTCGACACCAGATGATTGAATATCTCACATTTTAGCCCATTCATCAACTACTTCAGTCAGCCAACTTGGCCCGTGCCACCACAATTGATTATTTACTAATCCACTGTGCTTGACTCCCATGGAAGCTGCATCAGCCTGGATTTTATTTTGAAGGCACGTATTGCCACGGTATGCTACCAGCAACGCCCAATATCTGGGACGTGCTGTTGCTTTCAAATACAGACCAACATGACGGAAGGCCCTTCAATCATGTCAGAACAACTTTGGAGTCGGTCCACAACCAGGTAGATATGTTTTCAAATCTTAGTGACGTTGTGTCATCCCTTAGTAATTGCGACAACAAAAATGCTCCGCATGATTCTAATTAACGAAAAGTAAGTGGTTTCACTCGAGCTACTTTAGTTTTGCCCGATAAAAGATAACTGGGGATTGCTGATCCTGATTGCATAGTTATGTGAATTTCTGCCACGTGCGCACGTTGAAATTTATCACAGAAACCGTGAAATGTCACTATCGTTACCGTTACCGCTTATTATACCTTGCATAAAGTAATCCACTTATGGATACTACAGGACTCCCAATGATTTATATGCATTGTCCATTCCGAAATAAATGGATTCTTTTATTTCCAAATCTTCTGCTGGGAGCCTTTTCGAGCTTTGTTTATCGTCCTCAATTGGAAACGGCCAAATTTCAATAGCTCGATCAGCTCCTCTCTTTTTAGAATGCTTTCTTGCAGGCTTTGTCCGCAGATTATAAGTCTTTGCTTCCTGCAAATACCACATTCAACTGTTTCGGTCCATTGACCACGTCCTCTAATTTTGAAACCTGAGCCGCAACGAACTGTCATCGTTGACCGAGTCACACTAACGTTTTCTCAATTTCCCCATTGGTCTCCACCCTTCAGCTCTCCCAGTGAATACCTTTTTGGGTATCCGTTGTTCATCCATTCAATTCATGTGTCCAGCCTATGGCAGCTTCCGTAGTCTGACAATCGTTGCGACCTCTGGTTCGTTAAAATTTTCAGAAAGCTCATGGTTGTATCGTATTCGCCATTAGTCTCCATCTAGCTGAGCCCCAATTATTCGCCTTAGGACTCGTCGTTCAAAGCCGTTCAATATATTTGCGGATGTTTTGGTTGGGGTCTATGTTTCACACAAAGCATAAAACAGGTCTTATTACAGATTAGTATACTTGGAGCTTTGTTTCCTTTGTATGTAGCTGGTCTGCAAGATCGTCAAAACTGAATATAATTTTTTTTGGCGAGCTGTATTCTTCAACGTGTTTCGTCTCTTTCATTACTGATTCTCGTTATTTTGGCGCCTAGATACACACATTTACCAACATTTTTGATGCTGTATTCGCCATGAGTTTCGTTTTATTTTCATTGATATGTAGCCCAACTAGTTTTGCTTCGTTGTCGAGTTTCAGGAAAAGTTCTTTGGCAGTTGTTAATAACCGCGACAAAATGTCGATGTGGTCTGCGTAGGCTACTACTTGGCTCGACTTGTATGGTAATTTACCTAGTGTATCGACAGGTAGCTTTCATATGACGTACTCCAAAGCCAAATTGAATAGCAATACGGGCAGCTCATCTTCCCGTTTTAATCCGATATTTGTGTCAAGGGCATCGGTGAGTTGGTCATTGATGCGGACTTGGGAGGTTGTCGACGCCATTGTCATTTTGGTAAAATGGATTAATTTGGCTGGGATGCCAAAGCAACGCTTTATTTCGTACAGTACGTTACGGTCAATACTGTCGTATGCTTGCTTGAAGTCAAGGAAAATTTGGTGCACGTCTGTGTTGACCTCCCAGCATTTTCCAAGTGCCTGCTTGAATTTGAACAAGCTGGGTAAACAGACCTACGCTCATGTCAGAAGGGTTTTGTATTCAATTTACAAAATGCAGTCACCAGATCGAATCAAATCAAGAAACATGTCAAAGACGATTTTATTGGAGAAAATATGAAATACGAAGATCATACTATTATTAACAAAGTTGAACGGATTTCGACTTCTGAGGTTTTTGGTATTGTTATACTCATAAATATCTCCCTTGATAATTATTTTAGATGTCCATCCGCGTCGGAGGAAACACATTTTTCATGTGTTTCCCCCCTGTGCCCTCACTGAAGCAAAAACTTACAGTTAAACAACTGTTTTGAAAAGCTCCCATGAAAACTTTCATTTCATACTCATATCGGCTACGTTTGATGATTTTTTTTTTCAGGGGCCACTCTCCTGTACTGTTCGAATCCTAGAATGGTTACAAACCCCTTTTGCTAGGAGCTCTCTCCCACCTCCTTGTCTTGTTTCACTTATGAGTATTAATTGTAGGTACTCATCTTCGGTCATTCATTAAATTGAATCAAGTGTTCAAAGCATGCACCTTAAACGTTGAAGTTGGGAAAAAATAACTCAAAATTATCCAATCTTCGCATTTAAAGCAGCCACTATTTTGTTTTTCGATTACTGATACCACTAGCTGAACCGATTCTCAAAGATATACATGACACCTATCATTCCTGAAATTTTCATGCAAATCCTAGCAAAACTATAGTGTCTGAGTCGGTAAAAAGCGCATGTTGTTCCATAGCCATATGTTGCCATAGTAATAAATGCAGCGCATAATGTTTCATAGTAATACAGGAAAATTCAAACCGCTATAACTTCACTAAATATGATTCAATCTTTATGAAACTTTCAGGATAGATCAATCTTATAAATAGACATCTACGTACCGCATTTCATTGAATTTAAGGTAAGTGTTAAGATTTTATTCAAGAAAACATAAAATCGATAAATCAAACTATTACTAACAAAGTTGAGTGAATTGCGACTTCTCACGTATTTGTTGTTGTTGTACTCACCAAGGCCTGCATTCCTGATTTTTTTCAGATTTTTCGGATCACAGGTGTCCAATCGCGAGGGGGGGGGACACATTTTCGTGTATTTCCCCTCTCTGTGCGCCCCTCGAAGCAAATTTTGCCAAACTAAAGCCTCTTTTGAAAAATTCTCATCAAGACCTTTCATTTGATACCCATATTGGCTACTTTCAATGAAATTTTTTTTTCGAGGGGTCACTCTCCTATATAGGGAGACCCCCTTAAATACCTTATAAAATTTTTTTGTAGTTGAACTTTGAAGAGATCACCACTTTACACCTACACACAAAATTTGATGTTTCTAGCTTAAGTAGTTTCCGAGCAAAACTGCTGTGACACACGGACGGACGGAGGGACAGACGGACGGACGGACAGACGGACAGACTAGTCGCGAAACTAGTAGGGTTTTGTAAAATTATTTTACAAAACCCTAAAAATTGGTCTATTGTTGATTTACCTTCTCTTAAACCACCTTGATACTCTACAATAATACTGTTGGCGAAGTTCTTGAAATGTGTTGGCAACAATGCTTGAGTTAACTTCTATGTGCTGCTTGGTTTAAAATCATTTGATGGTATTATTGGAGACGACACTCTAAGAGAATTGCATGTAATAAATGTCAGAAAGAACTACATTCTGAAAATCAAACCAAATGTTAACATGCCTTTAAAGGGAAATCAATCCAGGCAAGTTAACCATGTGGAAGTTATATGTGATCATCTTCCCGATCCAACAAGAACGAAATTACAGACCATGATGGATAGACACACTGGGGGTTTTGACCGACAAGTGACAGAGAGGCCGTCGAAACAAGCGTGAGGGTCGACATTAGAGCATCTACATTGGACCCAAGTCTTATAGCTACCCAGATAACTTGAGGTGAGAAGTTGACAGATAGATAGGGAAAATGCTGTAAGATGGGATCATTTGACCTTCGAAGAGTCCTTATGATTCTCTAATCTGGGTCATCCCTAAGATGGCAAATTCAGCGGGTGAGAAGCAATACAGGGTAGTTATAGATTTTAAAAGGTCAAAAACTGTCACAATATCGGATACATACCCAATTCCGGATATCACAAACACACTTGCCAGATTTGGAAGCTTACAATATTTAACTACCATTGATCTGACATCCAGTTTTCATCAGATCAGTATGCTGGAAACGGATATTCCAAAAGCGGCTTTTTCTACCGAAAACGGGAAATTTGAGTTTACGACTACCATTCGGTCTTTAAAATGCACCAGCCATTTTCTAAAGGATGATCGACGAGTTAAACCCCCTACGAATTTGGAGGATTTGAAAACGTTCCTTAGTTTAGCATCTTACTACAGGAAATTTATCAAGGACTTTGCACACATAGCAAAATCCTTAGCGAACTTGACTGGGGGCGACAATGCGCAGGTTAAAGCTAACCAGTCGAGGAAAAGGGAAGTTTCACTAGGGGAGTTCGACATAAAAGCTTTTAACGATTTATAGGAACTTCATACTACATCAGAGGTGCTAGCATATCCGGATTTTGAAAAACCGTTTAACCTAACCACGGATGCTTCCACGTATGCAATTGAAATGGTACTATCGCAAGGTGACATTGGCAGAGAACGACCGATTATTTATATTTCAAGATCCCTAAACACGACAGAGGATAACTATCCAACAAATGAGCGGGAGTTGCTGGGCATCATGTGGCCTTTGGACAAGTTTAGAGCTTACTTGTATGGTGCAAAGATAGTGAAAATTTTAACGGACTAATTATCGCACTGAACAATATCAATCACAACGCAAAACTCAAGCGATGGAAGGCGAGAATAGAGGAGTCTAACCACGAACTAAACTACAGGCCCGGTAAGAGTAACCAAGTAGCAACAGCTCTTTCGAGGCTGTTGCTGGAAATGAACACTCTTACTTCATCTTCAGGAACCGGGCATAGTGCTATGGAAGATAGTTCGGGACTCATACCATATTGTGAGGTACCTATTAATGTTTTCAGGAAAATACTTATATTTTCCGACGGCAACGAGGTAATTGCTCATGAGCATCCTCATCCCGGCTTCGATAGGCAATACATACGTCTTGCAACTATCGATAAAGAAAGGTTGATCAACGCTTTAAAGGAAAAATTATGCCCAAATGTGATCAATCGCATTAAGAGCCCCGAGAAATTTATACAATTGCTCCAAGATGTCTATAGGGAGCATTTCTCGAAGCACAAGATTCGTCTTACTCAGCGTGTAGTTGAGGATATTGCGAACGAAGACAACAAGGTTCGTATTATAGAAGAAGAACACCGTCGTGCAAAACGGGGTTGTAGGGAAAACAAGGATCAAATATTGGAAAGATATTATTTCCCTAAAATAAGCAAGCTAATAAAAAGGTATACGAGGGCTTGCGACATTTGTAACCTTTATAAATACTATCGCCATCCGCCTAAACCCGAACTGCAAGAAACACTAGTACCAGATTATCCGTCGGAGATATTGCACATGGATATTATACAAATTGCTGGTGAGCAATAAATAAACTGTGTTGATAAATTCAATAAATTTGCCAAATTTTTTCAAATAAAAAATAAATCATCACTACGCTTTCGAGAAAAAATTATTAAAGTTTTGCACTATTTCACGAGATCAAAGGTTTTCGTTACGGACAACGAGGGTGGTTTCATGAGTCCGGTGGTTATGAACTTGCTGGAAGCATTGGGGGTAAAAATTAATCTGATCCCTTCTCAGAAAAGTGTAATTAATGGCCCAATTGAGACACTTCACTCGACAATAATAAAAATAGTGAGGTGCCTTCAGAGTAAATATACAGAAATTTCTTTGAAAGAAATTGTGGCCATAGCCGTCGATAGGTATAACAACACATTTCACTCGGTGACAAGGGTAAAACTAGTAGATGTATTTCTTGGTAGATTGCAGCAAATAAATTATCCAAACATGATTAACTTTAAAACAAAACTAAGCAGCAATCTCCAACACGAAATCCTCCGCAACCAAAAGAACCAAATCAGGTCTCAAAATAAGAGCAGATCGAAACTCAATGCCTATAAGGCAGGGAATGTGGTGTTTAGAAGGAATAAGCAGATTAAAACTAAAAACAAGCCCCTTTTTAAGAAAATGGTTGTAGTTAAAGCTACCCAAGTAACTGTTATCACTGATTCAGGCAATCGGGTTCACCAATCGCATCTGAAAAACATCTATCTTATTTCAGATTAATCCTGGCATCAGGGCGGGCTTTGGTAACTTATGAATATACGGGACCGATGGTTACCTTAAGAAGTGAAATTGGCAGAATTGTGAATAGGGATTTCAAAATAATTCATTTAATAGACCTGGGTAGATTCGACAAGGTGATGATGACCGTAACAATAAGTCCAGTATTCTTCTACCTCAGCTTCACCAGCAGCTTCACAACATAGAATCTTTGCTAGTTCAATTGCAAGGCAGTAATAAGGAAGAGTTCCACATGCAATTAATTGGATTGGAGCAGCCTGAAAATGGGTGGCAGGAAACCCAGACGCCAGAGATTGGAATAATGTCATCAAGTCACAGAACAGTATGATCACCAATAGTAAAAGGTGGTATAAGATAAACCGTTATACGAGTATGACTGAAGTGTCTACGCACCTGACAGATAATTATAACCAAATAGTAGCCAAAGTCAATACCTTAAACAATGATAATTTCGAGCAATCCCTTTTTGATAAGATGGTAATCTTCAAAACCGAGATTTATGAAATAATTTTGACTTGCCAGCTTGCTAAGATAGGAATAGTTAATTCCGATCTGCTGGACGCTTCTGAGATTAATGAGCTACGAGCCCAAATTGAGACCCTCCCGTATGAAAATAAAGCTCAAGCTATTGAATTTGCCCAACCCCTGGTAGTTATAAAGGGGCTCATTCTCTTGTACGTCATAAGTCTCCCTAAAACAAGTAACATTGATTATAAACATGTACTTATGCGTCCCAATATAAGGAACCATAAAATGATCCATCTCGAGCACTCCAACTTTGCTCTAAGCAATGACTGCCCTCGCATTCAGGACATAACTATATGTAAGGAATTGCAACTGATTACTCTATCTTCATCGGCTTACATCGTCCAATTACTAACTTAACCATAATTTGACTGAGGGAACTACTAAATTAGATATCCACCTTTACAAAAACTTCACTTAGATAATGTAGAGAAACTATACGAGGTACCGCTTAACAATATCATGTAAATCTCCTCAGACTTAGTTTTATTTGTTTTAGCCCTTGTTGCAATTTTTGTAATAGTTTACCTGCGTAGAGTGCGTTCCTTACTCATATCATCTCCAGTTTCCGTATCACAGATACAACCTATTGTTTTACCATTTTAATCTGTGAGACACAGATTGTTATGGGGGGAGGAGTTACCACCATTCATGCGAATGCTTCACACAGATTTCCTCATTTTTTGACCTATTTAATTATGCACATATCGCTGATGACAATAATTGCAGTTCTACGATAATTGCACCATATGTTACATTGTTGCTTAATTGCTCGTGAGTGCAATGATGAACTTTTTTTTGTGGTAGGGAGGTGAATGCCATTTACGCATGGAGTGTGGGACGCCCATGTCCGCAAGAAGACAACTGGACTACCCACTAAACACCTCCCCTGTCAACCTGAGAACCAAGCCTGGACCGTTTGACACATTACTTCGGGCCAGGTCTCGTTTTGTCACGCCGTGAGGCGCCTTCAAGCTGGGGAATCACTTTTCTAGCGGGAGGGGAGAGGGGAAGAGGAAGTGCCAGACAAGCGATCCCCTAGCCCCACAAACCAACGGCTGCTGTGAGTCCCTTTGTTTTAGAACTGCCCGAACATAATGTGCCACCTGGTTCCATTTGTCAACCGATTCGTCCCAATTTATGAGCGCAAAAAATGTGTGACAGGCATTGTCTTCCTCTCCTAGGCAATACCGACAGTCGGGGGACCGTGACTTACCAATCTTGTACAGGTTAGACTGAAAACATCCATGCCCGCTCAAAAACTGGGTCAGATAGAAGTCAGTCTCACTATGCCTTGGATTTAGCCATGGTCACACATCCTGGATGAGGCCCGCAGTCCACCTTCCCTTCGCGCAATTTATCCAAGACTGCTGCCAATCGTTGAGTGAGCGCTGTCTCTCTTCGCGGGTAAATATCTCTCTTGCATTCTCGTTTTGACGCAGATAAATAGAGCGGCGCTCTCTCGCAACGAGGCCGAAAGGTATCACGCCTGCAATGACTTTCACCGCCTAATCAGAGACTGTCGGATACGAAGACGCAATCCTCAGCGCTCATCTTCTCTGTACCTGTGCCAGGCGTTTTCGGTAAACCTCCTTACTGAGAGCGTACCTCCGTACAGTAGCACTGAGCCTACAGCACTCATCAAGAGGCGTCTTCTTGGTGGGTGAAAAATTTTACCTTATCCGCTTTGTAGTCCGGTGCATTTTTTTCAAGGTCCTCGGTTTTCTACTCGTGCTTGCTCATTTTGCTTCTCTGTAGGGTTTTCAAATGCATTCTAAAGAAGTGTCAGCAGAAAGAAGATCCAGAATAATTGGAAAAGAGTAAATTCCTACATATATAATGAATTTTCAGTTAAAAATATCTGTGACAATTTTGTTGACCCCACGACAATTTTTGTGAACCCGGAATGAAAAGCGTCCTCATTGTTGGACCATAAAATTAAATTTAGCTGCAGTATATCGTTGAAAAAGATGAAAGCTAATTAACAATAAAATTAAGTCGCAGTTTGATCAAAAAGCAAAATGTAGTGGGTGCGGCGAAGAAAAACGGTTTTCAAGAAGAAAAGTTCATCCGTCAAGTACATAAAGACTGTGTAGTGCTATTAAATATTAAAACGCATCTACTACATTGAATGAGGCATGAAATGAAGAAAAAGAAAAACAACTTAGCTATTGTACAAAATCCACTCTTGTTTCGTTTGAAATTCAACTGAAAGTTATATCAAAGGAACTAAAGAATCGCATGGAAGACAAAAGTTGAGAAAATTAAAATTCATTTAAAGTAGCACATTTGAAGTTCTCATACCTTTTTTTCATTTCTTTTTCAGTTTATCGCGATCTATGAACTTGAGGCAATTAGAAACCGTGTACTGGGTGGGCCATATAGCAGTTACTTTTTTCCCACTCAAAATTATGTTGAAATGAATTATGAATTAAAGCCGAATGACTGTTCACTTCGTTATTGCTTCGAAGTTTAGTCATTAGAGCAGCTCGAACTGGATGCCAACTTTTCTCAAAAAAAGCATCTTTTCTGATGAGGCATATTTTCATCTCGGCGTCTAAGTGAACAAACAAAACTGCCGCATCTGGAGCTGAGGGTTTCACACGTGATTATCAAGAAGCCAATGCATCGTCAGCGAGTGATAGTGTGAGGTGGATTCTCGAGTGGTGGCATCATTGGACCATTTATCTTTGAAAATGAGGCTGGAAATGCTGTTTGGGTCAACAGGGAACACTACAAAGGCATGATAACCGACTTTTTATAGCCGAAGATTGAGGGTTTGGCAGAATGGCGCGCCATGCCATACAACTCATCAAACGTTCGATCTATTACGCACAAAATTCGGAAATCGTATAATCAGCCGTCTGGGCAATGACAATTGGCCCCCTCGAAGCTGCAATTTGACACCGTTGGACTTTTTTTTATGGGGCGCAAACGATTCAAGCACTGAAATGGAATATTCAATAAACCATTGCTCAGACAGGGCCCGAAACCATCAATAATGTCTTAGGAAATTGGGCTGAGATGATGGCCTACTGTCACGTCAGCCGTGGCAGCCATATGAATGAAATTTTATTTCACAACTAATGAGAAGGTTTGTTCTTGCGAATAAAGCCAAAATATAAGAACAGAATTTGATTTTTGTTCATTTTATTGCATTTTTAAAAAGAAACTTGTATTTTACTACCCTTTATATGGAAGGCTGAGGCTAAGTCCTGAAAGGGGTTGCAGTTCTACAATGACGAAAAATTCCCAGTATACTGTTGACATTAGGGATAGTTTGAAACCCCAATAGTATTTTGAGTATAGATATTTGATTAGAGGCGGAAATTTAGCTCAAGTCAATTTTAAATCCTACCCTGATCTATGTTTTTCTATTATTGGTTTCTACTATCTACTGATATGTTCACTAGAACTTAATAAAATGATTGTTGAAAAAAAGTATCTTCAAAAATGTAAATGTAATCAATACTACATGTAAATGTAATCAATACTACATTACAAAGCGACAAAATTTTGGGCAAAATATATGAAAAAATGATAAGTTACAGCATTGTCGATGAATTTATTGAAATTACGAGATAAATTACTTATCAAAGTTCATCACCATGGCTTGAAAGTCTATAATAAAATTAGGTGTCATAATTTTTAATTTTATTGCAAATTATTTCACCCAATTACAATTACGTCTCTAATATGTTACAAATAAAATTATTTTAAAAATATTATAAAATCAACGAACACATAAATGAACTAAATCTCAATAAAAATAAGATAATGATACTGTCCTGGCAACTGGACACATTAGCAAGCGTTCCAGTTAAAAAAAAGTTTGCTAACAAAATTCCATGCTGAGTTAATTCTGGAATCATCCCCCCATAGCGAGCAAAAGAATCAACTTGGTTTGGATGTTCGTACAACGACTTCACGAGAATAGACTCTATATTCGATACATGGTCTAGAACTATGGCGGCAAATGGCGCTGAGTTTTTGATCGATGATCGTTCATGATCATGTCGTTCTGTTGTTATACTGTTGTATTGAAAAATAACCCAACCAGTTCATATCAATAGATGTTGTATGTTGTTCGCATGTTTAGCAACGATGGCAACATATATTTTTGCAAAAGATTTTTAGTTGAAAGATTGCTGCTGTTCAGGGTCCAGGTGAATGCAGAGCTTTAGAAACTTTTCCTCTTATACTGATCATGATTTTAATCCTTGAAATGTATCACCAGCTAAACTTAATGAAGATTTGTAGAAAAGTATATTCCAGTCAAAGAGTAAAGACCATCATTTACTCATTATCAACTAACATTTGTATCTCCAGCTCCATTCTAAGCAAATGGTGCACCTCTGAATTATTTCGGCCAGACCAAAAATAAAAGAAAAATTATAAAATATCAAAACTCGTGCATGATGGTTTCACCACATGCTTCCCACTATTCCCAACCAGAATAGAATAGAACCGATCATGATGATGATACACGCGTGCACATCGGCCCTACATGATCGACTCTATAAGACTTCCAGTCACCTGAGCCTGAACAGGAGACTGACTATCTTTCGTGCAAACCTGACTTTCTAAGCTAAAGTCTAACCAAACCACTCCATCTTTCATGCATCGTTGGCTTGTTCTTCTGGGCTGGGATGAGGAATTTGCAGCAATTAACAAGCAAGCAACCAATCCAAAAAAAAATCTACCATCTGATGTTGTAAATTATGAAAGATTCCTTTCTAACTGATCTAATAAATTTCGTAAAAACCTTTTGGATGTATGCTGGATGATATGACTGAGGAGAGTTTTATTCGAAGTGAATTTTCCATTGGCAACCGTCATGCTATTTATTCGCTTCTTTTGTGAATCAATTCAATATTTTTTCGTATTTACGTTCGGCTGAAGACTTTCAGTTTTTTCTAGTGTTTAATCGAACGGAGCTTCAATTTTTCAATAATGATTTTATCTTAGACTTGGCTGGATAGTTTGGATGCCAACAGTGAAGAACGAATGGATATCAAGCAAATGATCATTGTAGATTATTTCGTGGCATTAATTTTTTTCTGCTTTTGGATTAGAACAAATGCTGTTTCCGCTAAGCTTTCTGTGAGTTCTGTTTTTGAAGGAGCGATTGTAGGAGATGCAGGGGTTGAACTTTTACGAAAACTCAATATTGAGGAACATGAAAGAAAATTACAGATGAAATGTGCATTTATGCGTGTAGTAACCCTGTTTGCAATCAAGTTGATTTCAGTAGAATATCGCTGAGCTATACGAGTATAGAAAGTATGTCCATAAAAAATGCTTCCTTCTTCCTCTATTAAAGTTTTGGTTTTGGAATTTTTTTTTCATAAAATATGAATCATAGGTATGGATCAAAGTAATAAAATTCAAGATGAAGAACAACTAAAAGACAATAATGAAAAAAAATCAATGAAGTAATATATTCTACAAGCTAAAATATTCGAAACGTATCGTATCGTTTTTACTCAAAAAAATTAACCAAAAAAAATTCCAATATAGATATAATGTCGATCTGTTCGTCGCAATCCTCTCGTTTTAATAGAACAGTGGTGTGAGGTCATTAGTAACTCCCAAGCCACATGCTGCATACCAAGCCTAATGACTACCAGTAGGTTTCTCTCTTTATTTTCACATAAGAAACATCAAATCTGCTCCTCGAAAATAAGACTCTACTATCAAATCTCTATGCTTCGCATGAGTCCACTAAATGATACTCACATTTTCTCTTCTACAATATCTTTGCTAGCTTGGCGGATCATTTTATATATGTGAATACTGGACCTGCCAGAAATGCTTTCATTTTTTACTGTAAATTCAGAAAGTATGCAGTGGCTTCTATCATCTTATAATCAATCCATCAGCAATGAACACAAAATATTTGTAAAATGCTTATCTTATCACTAGTGATTTTCACTAACAGAGGATTTCAACATCTACTAACCCTAATTTAAAGCTCCAATGAATTCCCTAGGGCGGTTAAAAGCTTTCCTATGAAGTCTTAATTTATTGTAATCACTGTGACAGCAACTGGACTTCATTGGTATTTGCCATCATTCAAGGAGCTCTGAACGCTGTAATGATACCACTCTGAAATCTATCTTAGCACCGTTACTATGAATTGTAAAAATTAACAATCAAAGACAACATTTCAAATTACTCGAAATGGTCAGAAGAGATATGCTCCTAACAGATATACGAGTATGAGAAAAAAAGAACGGAAAAATTGTTTGATGAAGTAAACTTACAGCATCTCCCAGAGTTTTTCGACCTTGACCACTCGGGACACTTTTAAACCCCATGGTCAAATTCTTTCAATGATAACCGCCTGGCAGATCTAAGATCTTATCGTACATACCTGAATGCCCAGTACAAAGTTTCTGCCAGATGTAATAATTGGATATTTGTTCGAAAATTCAACCAATGAAAAGTGACACATGGCGACATTAAATTCCCATTTCTAGTCGTGCATCAGAACGATCATTCTCAACTCATCTCCACTTAATACGGAATATTCATCTAGCGTTTGTTTCAAAAATCAGACCTCATGCACTTATAATTCTAAAATTTACTCGT
Source organism: Odontomyia ornata (assembly GCA_963969285.1). Taxonomy (NCBI): domain Eukaryota; kingdom Metazoa; phylum Arthropoda; class Insecta; order Diptera; family Stratiomyidae; genus Odontomyia; species Odontomyia ornata. The sequence continues at coordinate 20,063,161 of OZ017740.1, read as the reverse complement.
AAGCTTTTTTGTGGTTGGGAGGTCAATGCCATTTACGCACTAAATGTGGGACTCCTATGCTCACGAGCGACTGGACCACCCCTGTCTACCTGAGAACCTAGCCAGGAACCGTTTGACCGTAAGGCGCCTTCAAGCTGAGGAACTCCTCCTCTAGCGGGAGGGGAGGGAGAAGAAGAAACGCCAACTGATTTGAGCCCCCTTTATCTTTAAGGACTGCTCGAACATAATGTGCAACATGGTTTCATTTGTCAACCAATTCAAATATCAGTACGATTATATTTTGCGAGTGGGCTCTCCCGTCCCTCTGTAGAGGTCCCATCACAGTCCGTCCCATTTTTTAGACGTAAAAAATGTATGCTAGATATCGCTTTCTCTCCTGGGCAAAACTGACAATCGGGGGACGATAACTTACCGCAAGCACCCATGCCCGCTCAAAAGTTGGATCAGATAGAAGTCAGTCTCACCATGCCTTCAAATCAACCACGGTCTCAGGTCACGGTCTACCTTCCCTTCGTGCCGTTTACCCAGGACTAAGTGAGCACTATCTTTCCTCGCGGGCAACCGCCTCCCACACGTCCTCGCTTTGACGCGGGTAAATAGCACGCTCTACAGCAAGGAAGGCGACATATACCTGCAATAACTCTCATCTACAATAACTCTCACCGCCAAATCAGAAACAATTTGATATGAAGATGCAACCCTCATTGATCTTCTTTTCTGAACCTATGCCAAACGTTTTCGGTACACTTTCTTATTGAGAGTGTCATCCCATATTGCTGTTCCGTACAGTAACACTGACCTTACAGGACTCATCAAGAGCCATCTTCTTGATGCGACGGGTCCCTCTACGTTGGCCATAAGTCGACTCAGAGTCGCTACGCCCAAAGCAACTTTCTCAGCCATTGCCCTGATTTGCTCCAAGAAACTTATCTTTGAGTCGATCGGTAGCCCCAGTTACTTTACGGCTGGCTTCGATTCAATTAGTATGTCTCAAATACTGATTATCCTTACTCAAGGAATTCTCTTTTTTGTCAAGATGACAACTTCAGTTTTCTCCAGTGCTAAGCTGAGCCCACGAGCAGTTATCCAATCTCTCAATCGACGCATTAGCATACCTGGCCTAATGTTACGGGTAGAGTAGAGATGCATCAAAACTAGCAAACTCCGAGCATTGCCATATTAGTCATGTTATGCGTTAAACAAGATAATACTAAGCCGCACTCGATGAGGTTTTTATTTAATAATTTTTAAATATACTTGTAATGATAATTTACGTACTTGTAGTGATAATTTAACCAAAAAAAAACCATTCTGGATCCAGCAGTAATCAAGCAAAAACATAATCCTGAAGAAATATTTTGAAGCACTGGCGTGGCGATATTCATATCTTGAATAAGGAGTATATTGCCATATATCCAAATGCTACCACATTAAGTACGGCAGACGATGGAAGCGACAAGTTTAAGTTGGGTTTTGATATTAAACGACCGCTCTTCGCGATACGCGATTTCGTCTAAAAAACGGGCACAAGGATTGAACATCGTTTAGACACAGAAAGCAACTAATAAAACGACTTGCGGAAATGTACCAATCGACTGCGATAATGTGTATCATGACTGATACAAGTATTTTGCATGCAGCTAAAGATAAAAAAGTTTGCAAGATATTAAAGATTCTCAAATATACGCATTTAAGTGTACTGAACCTGTCGTCTTATTCTCAATAGCAATAACAAAATCACTGAAAACCGAAAAAATCACCACTAAACTTCGGAAAATTTTAAGTCGCGACATCACTATTTGCGAGTTAACAACTCCAGCTGACGTTGAAAACTGTTAAAGAAGACATGTTTGGGGTGATTGCCACCAGGGGTTGAAGACGCAGACTAAGTAGGGTCGCGTAATGGCAAAAAAAGCATCAGAATTGACGGTGGAAACGGCCAAGAAGGTGCCTCTTTGTTCTTCGTAGAGTAGTAAGTCTATCGAATAATTACTTCCTTTTGTTTTAGTTTTGTTTGCTATTTGCATGAATGAATTTGAGGAGAAAAAATTTGTAACAGTAAATTAACTAAAGAGTGAATTGATGTAGTAAAAGTGAAAATTAGGCAAAAATTAGATTTTCTTTCTTTAGTGCACTTGAATTGGATAAACATTAAATTTCAGGTTGTAACGGGTGCGGCTTGGGAGTGAATTCTCGAATAAAATTGTGCAAAAGAGCACCCGTAGTGTGTAATAAATTCTCGCGATCTTAGTCTCCCGTGATATAGTTAAAGAAGGTTGTAATAATTCTCGTGGTGTAAGTTGATTCTGTTGTTTTGCATCGTGGAAAGTGGACTAAGTGTTCACGTTCGTGTTGCCAGAAAGCGAAAGCGGCAAGCCGTCTTCTCGCTTGGCGGCTTATTAGGGCCTTAGTGAACCAGCGAGGGGCACCCAACGCCCGTCCCCAGACGAGCTTAAATGGGTCTGAAAGCCCCACCGGAGCACTCTTTTCCTGTTGTGTGTAACACGAAGTTGCACTTGTTCAACGGTCTGCCCAGCAACAAGAGTGGTAACACCGTCCACATAGCCGATCAAGCGCGACTCACCTGGCATCTCGAGATACTTTCGATAAGTCTGGACCAAGGATAGATCTCTGAATAGTACCCAATGTAACTTCCACCCTTCGTTGGCCCTGTGTCGTGTCGTAAAGCAAGTTTCGGTCCCTCAGGTAATCCCTCAAAAGCTGCATAAGATATCCTGGAACATGAAAATTGGTTTCCAGCACATTCAGAATATCTACCCATACAGCGAGTAGATGGCGTTCCTAATGCTGAGTGCCGGAAGCGTTACAGCCTCTCTTCAGTAATGTATCCTTTTCTTTGCTATCACATTTAATTCAAATCAATGTCAAAAAATTTGTTAGGCTGATAGTATCAATGTGTTATAAATATATAACTTATCTAATAGTCCAGTCAAGAAGTTGAATCTAAAACCTAATACACCTGACAAAAGTGTGACACCTTTCAACACACTTGTTTCAAACTTTAGAACAAGCTTTTCCAATATGTAAAGCACCACTAGATACATGGTTTTGATGCTTGCTTCATAACGTATTGTACCCAATGCTGGTAGGTAGTCAGGATGTTTGACAGGCCAAAAGCATTCTCTGGAATCAAAAAGCTGGTCTTCCTCGAATATTAATGCTTGTGTACTTTCTTAGCCCAATCATTCCCAATAACTTCCAGTGATTCAACTTGATGTCTGACTTTCAAAGCACCTTGCATACCAGGGTTTGGCCACAAATTAGTAGCCAAAGTACACGCAAGCGGGTCAGAATCATTCTAATTCAATTTTTTCGAAATCAAAATAAATTCGTATTGGGCTATGAAGCACAAACTCAACGCTGGATTGCTCACCACAGAGACATGCATAAGCTGAAGCTGACTGATGGAATCAAGAACAAAATGGGCTCTGGTGCACCTCTAAATAGGAGCAGGTCTGGTGAGGACTTATCTGAGCAACCTAGTAGCCAGAAAGTGTCGATGAAAAAGAAGGGGAGAACATTGAACCCAACACAATCGGGGATGCCAGATTGGTCACCATGAACCAGGATACTCAGGGTGTCGAGTTCCTGGAAACCAAACTCACTCTAATGAGTTAACCTTGACATGTAGTAACTACAAACAGTAGCTGCTAAAAATTCATTGCTTGTTCACATTTGATTGAGCAACAGAAACCCAGTTAATGTTGAGTACGAAAAATCATTCTACGACCTTTTATTTGAAATCTCGCGGAATATCACTGTTTTAATGTAGAATGCATGGTCTGTTTGTCAACGGCAGCATCCTGTGTGCTAAATACTTAAATGAACAGATCAAGGTATAATTTATCAAAGTGATAGCAGTTGGAAAAGTACTGAAGCAACAAGTGATGTACCCTCTCTTTACTCATTTGTTGATTTAATTCTTCATGGAATTCATTTACGAGGATATCATCATAAGTATATTTGTGATCTAAGGTGTTTATCGCCTCTGCTGTGGATACTTCAGGAAGGTAACATTTTAACGAAATTACCCAAGTACAACATAATACACAATTTCATACTAGTTCAAGAAAACACAAAAGGGCACAATGGAACATAATTCAAAAAGTGCTACACATAATCTGTTTCTTGTGTCAAAATATTGTTTTCAGCCTAAATCAGGACAAAATCAAGGTGGTGCTGTTTACAAAGAATTGAAAGATGAAATGAGAGTTTGCTCAATATCGCACGAACAAACACTGAACAAACCAACCCTCTATCTACATACAGAGTTGGTTGTAAGGTACACAAGCATCAAGATCTCTTATCATGGCTAGGAGAATAGCAATCGAAATCCACCGTGGCTTAATATATAAATCTAAAAATAGGGGAAGAATAGAGTGTAATTAGGCCTGTCACCAACCCAGATCGAAACATTAACAAAATATTCCCAAACGTAAAGATTGCAGTGCTGATATATTGCTCATTTATTGTAGATGTATTAAGAAAATAGAGTATTGAAAAAGGTATCGAATAAAAGCTATCTATGACTGGAAACAACAAAAATTTTCTAGAACACGTGGATGAAAAACTGTCTTAAGAACCAAATTTCCAAGCGACATAACAAGTTCAAAAATTTACTTCTTTTGAATGATGCTACTTATATACATTAACCAATCAATCAATAAACTTATGAGCCCGAAATAATAGGCTCCCTGAGGCTCACATTGTGGAATTCAAAAGACAACCAAAGCCTTGCAATGGCAGTATTATTGTGCTCGTTAACACTCTCACTCGGCACATTAGTTGGACCACAGGTCTAGACCAAGGATGGATCCCTGGACAACACCCGATGTAACTTCTATCCTTTGTTGGCCCTGTGTCGTGTCATTAAGTAGGTTTCCATCTTTTAGATAGTTGCTGAGAAGCCGCATCAGATATTCTGGAAGTTTAAAAGGGTTTCCCAGCGTATCCAAAATATCCATCTATCTAGCGGAGTTGGAGGCATTCCTAACGTCGATTATCACCAACAGAATGATCCGCCGCTAGGTGCAGCTAGGTGCCACTACGCTTTGGACCACGCACACCACTACTGTGATCACATCAATGGTGGGGCGTCCTACATTAAAGCCATATTACCAAGGAGGTAGGTCCCCAGCAGCACGAACCGCGTAAGTGAGTTTTCTCTTGATGAGTTTCTCTAGCACTTTCTCAGCTGTGTCTAGCATACATAACGGGCGGCATGCAGATGGCGATACAAAATTTCACTTTCCCTTGCTGATCAGAACGAGAAAACTCCCGTCTCATAGGCAAGCATTGAATGTGCTAAGCAGCACATCAAGACAATGGAGAGAGACATGTTGCAGTACCTTAGCTGGAACAACATCTAGGCTTGGAACCTTCCTTGCTTTGATAAGGCTGCCTCTTTCAGCTCCGGCTGTGTGAAGAGTAGGCACTCTATCGCTTTCTCACCACGGATAGCATCAACACGGACGAGATGGGCGGAGAAGAGTGCCGATCCTATCTCGTCGATCTTTTCCACATTATATATGCAAGGTCACACCGAAGGTTGTGACACTCTCTTCGCTTTTCAGCGATTTCAGTCTGGGGGCTTGCCGTGCCGGGGTTTTGACGGGGCATAGAAGCGCAGTAAGAAGTCATAATGATGCCCATAGTTGAGTCACCATGTCTTGAGCTGCCAGTTCTTCCGTCTCCTGCAAATCACCCTGCAGCGGAGTATCAGGCGTAAGCACCTGAACGAACCTTTCAACGTCTATCCTTCCGACGTTTCACCCAATTGTAGAAGGTCGAGAGCACGGACATTGGGAGAAACTATCACTTATATAAACCAAGCATGTACTGATAATTACTGGCTGAGTAGTCCTCCAATACTTACCAGTTGTGTATTCTCCGTACTACGAACTCCGAGGCGAATGTAACGTCCTGTATGGTTCCTTAACAGCCAATATGGCCGAAAGTCTGCATATTTCCGGTGTTTAGTACGACAGGCGCCGTCCTGGCAGCCATTTTTAAGATTTGTTTTCCCCGTGGATCTGTTTGAGGCATACCCCATCCGATTGCTTTAGCATTGAAGTCGCCCCAACAAGCACGTTGCCATTTGCGTTCGAGATAGCGCCCTCCAAAGCATTAAGATTGGCTTAGAAAGATGATATCGGCTCGTTCGGCGTTGGGTATACACTAAAGAAGGTGGTCCCTGAGAGCTGAACGCACATGAAAACATCCCCCCATCCACAACCCTTCCTCTAGAAATCACAGTTCCGAACGCAGATGGTGGCAGTGCCAGTTTCATCAGAATACCATGACGCAGAACTTATTTCGTGATGCTGGTCGCTCAGCAGCGAAAAGTCGGCTTTCATGTTCCGCGCGAATTGCTCAAGCAGGTCTTGGACGGTTGAACTGCAGTGCGAGTTTATCTGTAGGATACGAGTCTTCGAAGTTATGAAATTGCATTTACTAGGGCTTCCTGGAAAACCCGACATTTTCCTAGTACCAAGATGTGCCCAAGATCCGGTCTTGGATCAGCATCTGGCAAAGGATACATTGTGCCTCCTTTATACACTCTTTTCATTTATGTCTCATTTCCCCGCATTTTTAACTTCAAGAACTCCTATCGGGTCCTTTGCATAATCGCGCGGTGTGACCATAGCCCAGGTATTTGAAAGATTGAAGAGGCTCTGCCCTTTGGCATATCCTGCGGAAAACTCACCCTATTCTTACTTAGCCCTTATTCCGAAATTGTTCAGCGTCCTTTTCAGTCAAGTCGTGGCTACCTTTCCTCGATGAGTACGGATCGCTTAGTATCGCGAGGATAGCGTTCTCGCTCCTGACTAAAATTACATTAAAAGTAAGACCAACACTTGTAGTCGGATGCTGTCCGCGGAGGAGCCTTATGGAAACCTCTGCTTCCTCGGGTACGTTGGGATGGCACTCCCCACAGAATGCGTAGAATACATGCCTCCAGGAATATTCCTGGACTGGAATTATTTGACTATGTTTCACAGTGCTAGCTGGTTCGATCGGTTAGTTTTATGCGCTCTTTAAAGTATATGCCTTGCTATCAAAATTTTATTTTACCAATCTATCTCAAATTTTTAGGTGATATTCGGTAATACTTGGCAAGAGGACACTCCACAAAAATGCATTGAAATTACCACATAAGTAAGCATACGACATTGTATTAGCAACTTTCAACTATTATTATTTTTTCAATTCAATTTGATGATGATCAAAAGAGTTCTTCCTCAAAACGCCGTCTGGCCTTACTTTGTTGTGTGATCAGACGCATTTCGACTCCTTTGAATCATATTCGATGGCAATTAAACACTAAAGACGACCCAAAGGAATCAAAACACGTCTGCTCACACAATAAAGCAAGGCATAACGGCTTTTTAGCAAAAAAGATAACCGGCCTGCGGACAACAAAGAAACAAAATTATTGACTTAAAAAATTTTATCCTTAGTTCACTTTGAAGAATACAAATTGTATGTAAGTTAGATATTTCAAATATCTCTTATGATATGATATGATGCTATTTTTTACCAAATAAATATTTTTGGGTCTTATGTTATTTAGGGCATTTTTAGGCCGTTTCAGCTCTTTGAGGTAATGTTTGGGCCAACTTTCGGCCGCTTTTAGGCCATTTTTACGGCCATTACTGGGCCTTAGTTGGCCCTCTTTTAACCCACTTTTAGGCCCGATTCATTGCAAATTGGGCAAAATTTAGTCCATTTTTCGACCTTGTTCACACCAATTTGATTGGGAATAAGTCCTAGTTTGAACGTATTTTGGGCCAGATGGTCAGCAAGTAGGCCATGCTTAGATTTTTTTTTAGAACTTGCAAAATATATGACTCTAATAACATTTTACGCCTTGTTTAAGACACATTTCAGACATGATAAGTAATTTTTTTCTCTGGAGTCAAAACATAACGAATTGTGGTTATTTTTCCTGGGAAATTGTATGGTACCAACGGCAGAATTTCGGGGGCCCCCATTTAACATAGGTAAAAAATCACTTGAAATAAAGGATTTCATATTGGTATGCTATTTTATTGTAATATATAATTGCATTCAAAAAGGAATATTATTTACGAAAATGTGAAGAGGCGGTGTAAATAATATTTACAAAGCATGGGTAACTTAAAGCAAATTGTTGTAATTGAAAGAAAAACGAAAAAATCAAAAAGTGTAATCTTGGCACGGGCGGAGCTTCATGTACTCGTAATATTAATTCATCTCCTGCTGGGAACGTCGCTTTCTTTAAAAAGTGAGTCGATGACCATAGTAGTTTCGAAGTATGAAAGGAAAATAAGTCATATAACTTGTGCATGGTAGAGTTTAGATATCCAGCCATGTTTAGGGCATCTAAATTCATTTTTCGTATTGCAATATAGTGAAGATTTCAACAAAGAGGAAAAGTGCTAGCTTGGACATGCTGCAGCTCAGCAAGTGCAGTTTTGAGTCGTATTCTCACTTGGTGGCACAGTAGGGCTCATTACTAGAAAAGAGTGGCACCAAGCCTGTCTCCGGGCAAATTATCGGATTTAAACATCCCAGCCTGAGCGGCCACATTTTTCAGGGTACTATAAGGTAGGATTAGAAGATCATCCTGGGAAATGAAACTTTAATCTTAGTGTTTTACTTCTCTAGATGGCTTCCACTTTTTAGGGGTTTGGAAATTAATTTTACAAAACCCTATTAAAATTTCGACCTGTCTGTCCGTGTGTCACAGCAGTTTTCCTCGTAAACTACGTTAGGTACAAACATCAAATTTTGTATGTAGCTGTAAGATGGTACCCTCTTCAAAAATCAATAATAAAAAAAAATTTTGTGAGTGGTTTAAGGGGGGTCTCCCCATATAGGGGAGTGGACCCCCAAAAAAATTCATCAAAAGTAGCCGATTTGGGTATCAAATGAAAGGTGTTGAAGGGCGCACAAGGTGGGGAAATACACGAAATATTTGTGTCTACCCTCACGATCGGACACCTGTGATCTGAAAAATCTGAAAAAAAATTATTGAGATAGATGTTTATGAGCACAGCGACAACAAATTCCCAGAAGTCAAAATTCGATCATCTTTGTTAATAATAGTATGTTAGAGCATTATCCTTATGACCATATATAGTGTAAGATTTTCACTTAGGGAATTTATATTATAAATTATATAACCACAACTTACGATACTTGTCACGCTCACATCTACCTTACACGGTTTATTTTCATCTCTATTAAAGAGCGTGTGCTTCGTGACGTCGAATCATATTGCCTAAACTTGTTTTTATCTCTGCTGCGACAGAGAAGAGGCAGTTTTTTTTCAACATCTCCGCATATTTTAATTGTATTTTGATTTCAAGTTTAATAAACTGAACAATACGAACTTATCACAAAATTGATTATTTCAATATAAAAAAATCAATATAGTAAGATCTCCAAATTTCACATTTTCCCCAATAAAATCGTATAGGTACCCTTACACGTAACGAAATTTGAACTTTAAGTAGTCCTACAAAAGGTTCTCATACTTTGTAAGTTTGATGAAAATCGAATGATATACACGGCAGTTATAGCTATTTGAAATTTCTCCAATTACAACAAAAATAACATCCAATTTTGGTATGTTAGGGATTTTCCATTGAATCAGACACTACAGTTTTGATTCGGTCTTCTTAAAAATTTTGAATAAGGTCAATTCATGATTTGAGTGATTTTTATTATTTTGCAACAAAATAGGTGACCATTGAAAGTAGAGAAACAGTGGATTTTCTTTTAAACATGCACATCTCTTTGACATATTTCTTGACTCGATTCGTTGCTGGTGACTGCATTTCGGAAAAGTTTGGTACAAAACCCTTCTGACATGATATAGGTTTGTCTACCCAACTTGTTTTTCTTTCCAATCACGAACAGTGGGATAAGTAGGTGGTCTGGCACAGGCAGAATATCCTGCCGGAAGAGTGCCAACCTACCTCAGAATAACAAATGGGTGTTAAAGAAATTCTGTCATCATAAAGTTGCTGTGACTGCAGTATGTAACATGATAACATCTTCATATATTAAACAAGAAAGGATCAAGATTCGGCAGAGTTTCACTCATCACGTCTGCAAACTGTTACAAAACCTTACAAACATGGTGATACACATGCTATTTTCCGGTGTTACGCCAGAGACCTCCGACTGGGGCCCTTGAATCCGGTAAGCCCTCCGTAGAGGGGTCATTTGCCACTCGCTTTACCAGTGGGCTCGAAATTAGGTCGTCAAGCGAGAACGCGACCGAGTCGAGAGGTTCGCACTGGACCTATTGCAAATTTACCGCGGAAACCTGACAAACCCGCAATCTCACGGAGAAGCTCCGAATAGCGACCACAATTTAAAACGGCACCCATGTCGCGACAGTTCTTGTATGCATTCGACTGTTCTCCTGGCCCTGGGAAAATGCTTTCAATTTCAATTTAATTTGGAGAAGCACTAAACCAGCCTTAACCTGTAAACTATCACCACCTTCAATTTAATTTGCGAGGAAAACCAAAACCTACCCAACACTGGGTAAAATTTTCACTTTCAACCCGTACTTTAGCACGCTTCGCGCTCTTACCCTACAGGTGGTACTCGGGAGCACCTCCACACGACGGTGCTGAGCCACCCCAAAGTCTCGCAACTGTCACAATAAGTACCTAAGTAAACTCGCGAACTAGACTTCACAGTCTTCCCACTCTTTTTTTCATAAGTTAAAATTTTATTTTAAAATAAGTTACGTACTAAAAATCACTACCCTTGTTTCCACTTGGTCGGGGGCCCCCAATTTGCTCGATAATCGGTTTCAATTGTTGCCGATTGTCAGCGAGTTGAAAATTGTACAAAAAATGCTTGTCGTCCTCCTGTCCAGCTCATACCATTCCTATTTTCCTTGCTTCCTCGTAATTCACCTTCCTGCCAATTCTTTCTAACCGCTTCTTGATTTTGCCCGCCATTTTGCCTTGTGACCAATCCCCAGAAATCGAAACAAGGAAAATAAGAGAGCTTTTTCTTCGTACTCCGGGTCGTATTTTGACTATGTTTTTCGTACGTCCTTCTATAAGACATATTGTTGGCTTATATATTGTGACAAAAAGTACCCGGAAATTACAAATAACACGCAAAATATTCAATCAATATTTATTTAGTTGCCTTCAAAGTAATCCCCATCAGATGCGCTACACTTGCGCCAACGATTTTTCCAGTCCTCGAAATACTTTTCATAAGCACTTTTGGGATGGCCTTCATCTCCTTCAGTGAGTTTTGTGTAACAGAATAACCGTTACGGTACTGATACCTGTAAGCTTCTGATTTTTCGTTGTTGGGAGCACCCGATGATAATAAGTGTAATCTTAATATCTCGGTCAGAGTCTGCGCATCGATTGGCAATTCAAACAGTTGAGCTAAAAGAAAGCGCTTGACATACAAATGCGCATTAAGTGTACTGTTCGTAATATTACACCAACCATCCTTTCCACATTACGCATACGAATACTCGAAACATCCTCATCTATTTTCGCCATCACTTCCGCACGCTTCCTTTCTTGTTCCGCTTATTTTTTCTTCCTTTTCTATACACATTCTTTCCATAGCTACCTTCAATTTTTCCAATTTACTTTCCCATTGGAATTTCGGGCTAGCTTGTTTGGTACTCCTTATGCGTATACTATATGTGTTAATTTGATGATTATTTGGCAGTGATAGATTTCTTTATCCTTGAGGTGGCATGTCGATTAAAGGGCTTCCTCGAAGTTGTTAATTTGAGGCACTTCCTTGATGCTGTGTTGATGGCAGGACGTAAACATATTCTGATAGATCATTTTCTTTTAAATATGATGCAATTTGCGGCGATAGATCCAAAGGTAGATAAATTGTCTACATAGATGGTGATACTTGATTTGTTTGTTGTTGATGATTCGCCGTTTAACACGTCTAGCACTAATTAATTGGGTATCTGTAAGTACATGACCAATTCTCTTTCAGTCTGGCTGGCGTGATAAATGTTACCTTTAGCTCGCGGGAGTCATGCTTGTAGGATTGCATGTGGAAGTGTCCCGTGACAATGGGTCTTAAGGAAAATGTTGACTAAGAAAATATTCTGGTTGCCGCAAATAATCACTAATTTCTCCAAAAATAAGCAATTTAACATAAATTGTAAGCCATATTTTCCACAAGGTGATTATCGAAAAGTTTGCTGATACAGTTCGACTGATTTGAACCAGCTAAAAAATGAATTATGTATGTTTAGAATTTTGGAAAATTCGGCGAAGACACACAAATACCTTATTTAACCTCGCAACCCGAAAACCCCCCTCTCTCTTACGCCAGAAAATATTTATTACAAAAAATTTAAGCTTCATCAAAATCAAGTAATAAGAGTACAAAACAAAAAAAAATCTCGCAGATATTGTATCTATCGTTTATTTGGGTTTTTTTCTTCCATCCCAACTTTACTTGTTCTCTTCTTTTCCTCGATCAGTTAATTGCGTGCAACCCCCTGTTGTGTGCTGTAGAGTCACTGAGATGAGGTCAAAGATTTATCTCATTGTTTTGGCATAGTTGATCAAACTATAACTCACGACTCACCGTTTTTCCAAAGCAAAGTTGAACTTGCGGAACGGAAAAAGTCTAAAGGGAGACTTCTATGCTCCTTTGATTTATTGTGATTTATTCAGTTATAGATACAAAAGCAAAATGCAAAAAAAAATCAAATAACAGAAAACAAAACTACAAATAAAAAGAAAACAGAAATGAAATGAACTAAAAGATCACCACGAAAGACGAGAAAAAATTGTTTATTATTTCGAGATCGTGAATTGTCTTTTCAAAGAATAATTTGATGTGAAATGTAATTCTCCCTGCGGATGATTAAATGAAATATATTAGATGAAGATAGAAATAGAGCAAAGGAATATTGTCTTTTTGTCGATTCCGATGAGATTCGATGATGTAATGATGGATTTATTCAAGGTTTAATGCTCTCAATTGTTCGAAATCGTGGCGATTATTTGAAATGAATTGTTTCATATACTTTTTCTTTTGTAATCAAGAAGGTCAATGTTTTGTTGTATGAAGAATAGAAGTCATTAAAACAATTTTGGAATTGCCCAAAATTTTTTGCAATGTTCTCGACGGAAAATTTGTAGCAATTGGACAATGATGATCACTTTCTATTAATTTAGTCTTTTTTATTCAAAAACTCCTGAAAGTTCCCATACTGAATCTATAAATAATGCCTTGATATTGATGAATTTTTGAATTATAATAAAAAAATATTGATATCGGTTGAAATTTTTTTTAGGTGATACCAAGACACTATTGTCTGAAATTGATTCATAAATAAACGTAAAAAAAGTCAAACATATAGAACTATAAAATTTAGATCAACCCTAAAACGGAATTAATCGGTGGAGTTCTAGTTCTTATTCTGTAAGATTGTATCTACTTCTCAGAATGTTGGCACTGTCAACGCATAAACTAGTTCGACAACTATTTATGAGTAGATAGCATTTAATTCTAGTAACAAACAAAATCAGATGGAAAATATTGAAGAATATTTTTAATACCCCTTAAATTATTTTATTACTAATACAAACATTTCGGTAGCATCAATTGATCTTTCTCATATCACACGATTCAGCGTTTCTGGCAAGTATTTTTCCCCAGTTCCTCTTGAAATGTTTAAGATTTGTTTCTTATTTTTAATGAGACATTCCGTGATATTACCAAAAGGCATAACATGTTTTTGTTTTTTTTTTTATAAAAATAAGAATACTTTTATCGGAAATCATTTGAAATTTTAAAGCTGTTGAAAACATCTCAACATTAATTGCTCTCCCTTAGGTATAGTTTCATAAGCTCAAAAACATGAGGATCGTTAATGTCAGCTATAAATTATTCCAAAAAGATGATTTAAAACGCAATAAATGTTTGATTTTAGTATTAAAAATATTTCTTGAACCTTCCTTCATACCATATCATCTCCCATTCTTTTTCAAACTTATCCAAAACATATGAAAAATAGTATCCACCTTCGAAGATACATTCCCATTCCGTACAAATAAGCGTGGAAACAAGTTAACACGAATAATAGCCAAAATAATAACTTTATGTGAAACGAAACAACCAATTACGATTGAGCAAACGATCGTAACATGTTGAAATTTACATATTTATAGAATTAGATTTATATCGATTTTTCCATTTGAAATTTGATTGGTTCAGTGGAGATTTTGTAGAATCTTACTTTGGTTTCATTTGTTCCTCAAGATTTTGAATTTTATTTAAGTTTTACGATCTTCGGTATTCTTTTTGATGCAGATGATGCAATGCTTAATACTAATAAATTCAAAAAGTTCCCATGTGTGATGAGATTTCTTGGAAAATTTTTCGGTTCAATTGTTAGGAAAAAGGAATTACTTGTCATGAAAAATAATTTCATTTGAATGTTATAATAGCTACAGACAATTGAAACGAAATTTCCTCAAAATCTTGCCATAATACAGTCTTTTGGTTTTTTATTTGCCAATTATTTAAAATATGTTTCCAATTATTGATTGTTCACGCCATACCTAGAAGAAAAGAAAAAAAGTTAGTTATGGAGCTGCAGTAAATTCAAATGATTGATATAATTGAATTAAAATAATTTAAATAAATAAATTGGCTTTGCTTTGCAAAACTAGAAAAAAATAAAAACAGTGTGGGAAGTCTTCAGCTCGGAATTAAGATGATAAAACTCTGCAAAGACGTTTAAAGTCCCTCCTGATTTTCGGAGCCGTAATTTTTTCAATGATAGCCACTATTTTTAACCTTGTTTCTTTTATTTCATCTACAATTCATTGGTCTTCAATCTCTACTGAACTTTTTATGATAGGTTCAAACATCAAATTTCAGTCCGACAATCAGGAAATATATTCATATATGTTCACAGATGTTTATTTTGGGTAACGCTAAAGCATAATTTGGGTGCATTTCTTGCCTTGAATTATGATCGTCAAAACGTATGGACCAATATGGTCCTTTCACTTAAAAACATTATCGTGTTAGTCCTTTAAGGATTTAATTTATTTGATTAATATTTACCGTCGTCTAGCCTGATTTGTATCTGGCCAAATTTGACGTAGCACCGAAGTAATGAAACTTCTATGCTGCAAGTTAAACTAAGTTTGGCCGAATAAACCAGCCAAAGTATTTTGATCAATAAATCCCTTAATTTGTCTTTTGATAAAAACCAGCCAAAGATTTACTTTGGCCGAAACCTTTATTATAGGACGGGTCAGAATTCACTGATCCCGAATCAATACATTCATTTTCCTTTTATACCCAATCTATTCGTAAATCTACTTCTCACGCCCTGATTATTCAATGTTCAATTTGTGTGGTCATTAACACCTCGCATTCCCATTCATTATACTCATCATATCTATCCATATGTACGAATGCAATTTATGACCTATTTTCTGGGTCATAAATTCCATCGCACCAAAATGCATAAAACTAGGTCGCAAGTATGCACATGGCAATTCGAATGCGGAAGAAAAGTAAGAGTGAAAGAAATTGAACGTTGAGTAATGAGGTAGGTATTATGTTACATACGTTCTTCGTCACATTTGTCTTTGCGATATATATTGGTTTCATATTCCAATGCAATGGCTCATGAAAGTAATCTATGACTTTGCCATGGGATTGGAATATGAGACGAAATGTGTTTACATTCATTATGTAATTTGTATGAATACAATTTGGGTTTTGCATGAATGAATCATTACATTGAGTTTGTGTTATGCAACTTATGTATGAAATATTGGGAATCATTACAACATCACCAAGCAATAGCTTTTCATAAATACATACACATAAAAAAACCCCTTCTGTAAAATAACACAAAAATTGTGTGAAATCAATTTAAATTTTGAAGTGTTTGCAGATCTGAATATATCTACGTTAAGTTATACTAGACGCTTAGGTAAATCGCCCAAATTCATGTCCAATGCTCATTTGAAAAAACTAGCTTTATATTTATCTTGAAGGTACTCTGCCAAACTGAATTAATTCTCCTCCTCGCCTTTCTCCTACTGCAGACTTATTGCGGAGCTACAATTTCACATTCTTTTCAAACATTTATCCATTTAAATTTATAACTGGTTTAATCCTTGGCTTGGAATTGTAATGATTTCTCTACTTCGCAAATCAAGTATGAATCGTCCTCTCAGTGATTCCCAGACGTGAAGTTTCGAGTCGTGCCAACGAACCGTATTCTTAGGTTTAATAGGTCCGGATACTCATAGCTTACTTCATGGTGGCTGTTTGTCGGCCTGCTAGTTTGAAGAGTAATACGGTCATAGGTCTTATCGTGAATAGACTCGTTTACGATTTTCAGCCACCGTTCAACTTGCTTGTTTTAAACCAATTTCAAAAATTTTCTAAAAAGTAATTTAAAGCCTTTACTCTACTCTACCGTTTCCTTTCAAGGACATCCAACAATTCAACATGAACAAAATATCAAACTCGCGCGTTCCCGATCCACATACTGACGCAGTGCTAGACATACTGTACTTTAATTTGAACCGAAACAACCTACGTGAGTTGAAACCTACAAAATATAAGCCACGATAGCGTGAATAAACTGAACGCACTGAACCAATTAGTTGCGGATTACGTAGAACCACGCCCACTTGACAACATACTCAACTTTCAAAAAACAATAAAAGGATGACGGACACACCTCAGGAGCAGCCACTGTCCATCTTTCTCGGGGCAGCTCGACCGATTTGTCTCAAGGTATGAAGTGGACCGTTTGTATGCATGTGGGAAAACGTCAATATGTCGAACATGCAAGTTATATCGATCTATAAGATTCAGTAACAGACTATGGTTATCGACTCAACTTGTTTAGGACGACATTACCAGTCTTCTAACATAAGTGAAAGAACAACTTGCCAAGAAAACGAACTATCATGTTGATAACCAAGATGGCCCGGGTGAACAACAATTTGTTCTTTGACTTAGGAGACTGACAACATTATTCTAAACAAATTGAACTAAAGGTAAGTTATATCGGATTTGGACTACTTAGCAAAAGTTTTCAGTCTAAGAAAAGTAAAACTTGAAAGAAATATCGGAACGCAAATTTTTGTTTGGTAAGAAATCTTGAATTGTAATCTATAACGTTCCAATTTTGAATGTTGATCGTGCTGCAATCTGTCCTTTATTGGATGAACGACGCTATTGTGAAAAAAAATGCAAGTCTATTGACAGAAGTAAAGCCAGATGCCTTGTTAGACAAATAAATTTGAAATCAACACATTGTTTTTACAACTTTAGGTGTGGGATAAGCTGTCAATTTTGTACATTCTCCGAAGTTCCAAAATACTAGAAACAGTATCGCGCTATGGAAAATCAGATGAACTAACAGCAATTGATGGCCGCATTGCGTGTAGCCGATGTAGATTTCGCATCAAGCGCATCAGTTGCCTAAGTGCGGACTTTATTTATTTTAAAAAAAAACCGACTTACAGACTAGTAGTCCAATTACGAGCTAATTAATAGATAAATACAAACATACGAATACAAAATAAGGAAAAAATTTGAGAATAAAGATCATAATTCAATGATATCAAAAATTAAGACTTATAGGAGTAATTATAAATTTGATTTTCCATAAAACTTTACAATACGCCAAGAGATTGTGGTAGGGGACCAAGACTTCGCTGGTTGTGTATACGAGGTAAGGGTAGTAAGGGAGAGTGGAAGAAGGTGTCAGTACGTGCATACGGAACATGAAATTGAAGCGAAGATCTATTAGGCCGAGGAGCGTTGAATGTATTAATTTGCCTGCATACATTTTGAGGTAAAAGACTATAATGAAGCTTGAACAAAAGACATTCGTCCAGGAAAGATCGTTTGAACTCAAGATTAAGAAGGTTCAAAATATGTACTCGGTCATCATAAGGGGAGTAAGGAAGGTTGCATTTGAAGAGTAGAGACCGTTTGAGTATGCTTTGAACTGACTCACATGCATCGATGTGCTCCCTGTGGTACGAACTCCAAATTTGGGAACAGCACTCCAAACTACTACGTACTAGTGAGAAGTAAAGGCACATTCAGGAAGTGATATGTTGGAATGACGAAGTGGATCGTAAAATAAACCCAGTTAAGCGGGAGGGTTTCTTAATAATTAGAGCTTTGTGGAGATCAAAATTCAGTTTACAATCAAAAAGCACATCAGGATCCTTAAAGGGAGTTACATTGCTCAAGGGGATACCAACAAGCCTATACGTTGAGAGAAGAGGAAATTTTTTACAGGAGAATGTCATCTGATGACATTTGGAAACATTTAAGGAGAGAAGGTTGGATTCACACCAGTCACTAAGATGCTGAAGGTCAGTTTGAAGAATATCCACGTCTAGAAGGGAACTTGAAAAATCTTGAATTTATCAACAGACAGGGGGATGTGATAACAGAAGATAGATTTCTGACAAAAATGTCAAAATATTATGGGGCCACGTATTGAACCTTGCGGAACTTCAGAGCCAGAGCGAAAAGAAGAAGAGAAGCAAGAGTTAAAAGTAACAATGCATTGACAATTCAGGACATAAAATTTCTCAAATAGGTGAGAGTGATCAACTGAATCAAAGGCTTTAGAGAAATCCATAAAAATAACGTTCACTTGCTGTTGCTGATCGAGAACAGCTGGTAGATCTGCCTCATACAAAACCATGCTGTTGTCCTTCTAAAGATGGGAGGACAAGTACACAGCACATCAAAAATTATCATTTCAAGAATTTCACCAAAACAAGGAAGAAGGAAAATAGGACGATAGTTTGGGATGATATTACGACCACCAGATTTGAAAACAGGAAAAATGTGGGTAATTTTCTATTGGGAGGGAGAAGCCTCATAAGATAAACTCAAATTAAAAATAATTGAAAAGGGAACACAAAGTGCAGTAGATAAAGGTTTCGCTAGAAATTTGGAATGCCATAAGGGCCCACAATGGTACTGTTGTAAAGATTATTTAAGAGCAGCTCAACCTGTGAGGGGTTTGTACGAAAAGTAGTAGAGGAAAAAGAGCAAAAAATTGGTTGAAGGAAGGGAAATTCTTAGCCCTGTCGAAAAAAGAAGAAAAAAAAGAAGCTTCACATTCATATTGAACAACAATTCGTGCAAAACGTTGTGGTCAACCCATGTAATGCCAATCGATCTGAGGCCAGCGCACCTGATGCCGATCTACAAAATGCCGAACTAATGTGAGTGTTCAGAGCCTTGTGTCAACAAACAGAAATGATGAAATTATACATAGCCTACAAGTACGATGACGGCGAGCTGTTACTGCTACAGAGAGAAATTGTTCAAGTCCACTAGCCACAATAACCTACGGCCGGGTACCCAAACCAACAGATTAATTTTCCTGGTGTTGTGAAGTCAATTGCAAAGTGTACTGACGATGACAATTATGAAGTCAATAATTGTCTAGTGGATTTTAACCAGCAGCTCAATGCCTATCAATGTCGAGCTGAGATGAAATATCTTTTGTTACGACAGGAATCGAATGATAAAGCCGGCATATAATTACAAGCTAGTGCCGCCAACAACTTTGATAATTTATGCCACGCTACGCAGCTCAAATTTCATAAACAATATTCGTGGGTCGAAGTGTACCACCAACTAAACAGAAGTGCTCATAAAAATGATGAGTTATCGAAGCACTACCTATATGAACTACAGAATATCACATATTGGGTTGGCATTGACGATGTAGAACTAGTGGATGGTTTCAATAAAGGTCTGCGTGATAATGCAAATGCAGTTTCGATTGTTGCTGAATTGAAAGCTTTATTTATTGTAGTCGGTACGAACAAATCTGTTCTGTGGCGAATGCGGTTGGCAACGTAAAGGCTACTATATACAACACCAACGCTGTGACGACTGCTGCTAGAACCGATTCCAAATCGATGACTGCTACTAAGACTGATGCCAAACGGATGACTGACCCGAAAAAAGTGCGCTGTTTCAACTGCTAATGGTGTGGCCATTGTCAGGGTGCCTTCCCTGAAGAAAAGAGACCAGCTAATGCGTGCTTCAAGCGTCAATCCATTCAACATCGTTTTGATTACTATGAGTGGTATTCATCACTAAGTTACAGCTGAACTGTTACAATAAATGATCCATAAACCTGTTGTTGAGTTGCATTCTTTACGCACTGTACCCAACGATTATGCGCCATTATTTTTGATTCGCGGTCGTGATTTTTTACGCGTATAGTATACGAAGTGCCAAAACTACAATATGACTGATCATTTGAGTAAAAAATTAGAGAAGCTACCTGAAGCTGACATTCCTTGCTTACACTCACTCGGTATTAACAAAAATTGTAATGCGCTTAGCACCAATCCTTTTTTTGGTGTAGCTGAGTTCCGATCTACTTTGAAAAATGAAGTCCAAACTGATGCACAAACCGAATAAAATATGGTCACTGATGCCGCAGTTCCTGGGGTAGATGATGGTTTATGCTTGGTTGTATTTTCGGATACGGAAGGTGATGCGTTGCAATATTTGCATAAAGTAAATAGTGCCGTGTACTCGGTTCAGCCTGATGATTTTTTACCAGGTACTACTAAATGTCACCAATATGACTGAGTTCGAGAGGATTATTGAAGAAAACTATCTGAATCCCGTAGACCTAGAGAATAAATCCCTTGATAACAAGATGAGAATCCAACTGCATCATGAAACGCCTATTTGTTGTCCCCCGTGGCCCCTATCTGAAGTTCATTGTATAGAGGTACGTAACATCGTTTGATGATCTGATAAGAAAGGACGTGATTAGACCAAGCCGTTCAATTTATGCTTCTGCTATTGTACTGGTTAAGAAGAAGACTGGTGTAATAAGAGTATGTGTTGATTGTCGATCATTAAATGCTTTTGTTGCAACCACGAAAAGCATAGGACTATGAGAAAATCCTGATTAATGGAAGCTCTTCTACTTCCTCTTATGAAAATTTTTCACTAGCATGCTGAAATTGTGAAACTCAGACTGGTCAATCAACAGAAAGGATTTTTTGAGCAACCGTTTATTTTATATGCTAGTCACTTCCAGGATATTATTAAAGAGAGATCATTTGGCGATACAATTCATAGTGCTAGGGGCTTATTTTTTCAGCAGTATGTATTGAGGGCCAAACGAACCACCTCTGATACTATAATGGAGAGGAGGATAGTCAAGAAAAAAAACTTCATCAGTCATTCGTATTTGGATTAAACGATATGTTATAAACCTCCTGATGGACGGATAAATGTACAGATATACGCACAGACAAAAAGGAAAACAGTGAATGGATGTAAACTTGAAAAAGTAGCAATTAAGTTGCCCCGAGATGATTAGCAGTGGTAGCTTCCGACGAAGGGAAAGCCAGTCATCTCGCCCGAAACTGCTTGCTTACAGAAAAAAATTGACATTAGAAAAGAGACCGTTACAAGTCAAGTTTCCGAAATTTAGGTAGAGATGAGTGGTTCACTTTAGCCTCTTTTAACATCTTTAGATTTGACAGCATGTGTGGTCTCTTTCTTTTTGTAATGCAATAACTTTCTTCGAAGAAGGAGGTCTTCTTTGTTTGATGTTTGCAGTCATCCTTAGCTTTTGTGCCCGCTAACCTTGGTGAAATGAAATTCTTATGTATTTGTAGATTAGCTTGCTCGACACTCAGTAAAAGCAAATGTCAAAGATAATAGAAATTGCTGGAGATGTCTAGTAACTTGCAGAACGCGTGATGAATATTTTGTAGTGTAGCTTTGTGGCGCGTCAAGAACCCGCCCCATATGATCCCGCAAATTGCTAAATAGAATACATAGGTGACCGTAGAATGAAGCTGGTTAGCTGAGCTTGGTCTTCTTTGTAGCTCGCTGACTCATGTATTTGAACATCGGCACCTATGCCCTGCACAGACTTAAACACTCCAAATCACTACATATGGCCAATTTTAGGTAGTGTATTGCTTGGTGGTTAACTCAAAGATGAGACTTGATGAACAAGTTGGTGCGACGGTGTAAATGATATTATTCAGTCGATTTATTGCCGATTTCAAAACAACGAGAACGCGTTTGCATATGAATGCAGGCTTTATTATATCACTACTTTTGGATTTGGGTTAAACCCTTGGCAATGAATTGTACTTGTTGTGACTAGGTTGGAAATAGAGACTAGAAGGTTATGAGTTTTACCGGCGGTTTTCTTTGTCAAGAGAACTATAACTAGCCTTCATCTTCTTAAGGAATGCAGGAAACCTCACCATAGATAATGTACAAAAAAATAGAGATTACGAGTATGTCTCTTGCGATTTAATATAATTAACCTTCAGTGAGTGGCATCATTTTTAGAAATGACGAAATGTGCGGAATGAGAACTTATCACTTCATCAATAATCTGAGGTCATAGCTGAATTGGACTCATGATGAGACTAACTTATACTTGAAGTCACTATAATAAGGGCATGTGTGTTTTAAGTAATATATGTATCAGAATGAAAAGATAATGTGTACCACCCAGAACAAGACAACGTAGAGGAAAAGATACTACAACCTACTGATAACAGGAGCAATGAATCATATAACACTCGGTGGGACCCTAAAAAAAAAGATGTTCTAGACCGCATTGAGCCGTAGATAGTGTGATCATTTGTTTTCAATAGCTTCCAACATTTTCACTTCATAGACTGAAGGTAACTTAGGCTTGTGGTGGAAATACCTCCAAGCTCTTGGAAAACCGTTCCAAGCTACACTAATTGAAAAAAAACAACAGTAAACTACCCTAATTTTACTTGAAAATTTTATTTTTCATATCAACTGTGAAAATTTAACATGATTTTGGCTAAATCATAGAAGCCAATAATATAAATTACTTTTTATGGAATTGTTTTGCAGCTAAATATAAATGAGTTGCATATTTTGAATAATAATTTTTCTGAAAAATTATTAGAGAAGAAAAATGTTAGAAGAAGACGTTAGATAAGCTTCAAATGTAGAGCAAATTTGTCGTATAGATTTACATTAAGTTGATGTGAAAAGGGTGAAATGATCCAATTAAAAAAAAAAAAAAAAAAAGTTTAGCTAATACAAGTACTTACAAGAGAAATTTACCTTAAATATAACTTGCAGATACAAAAACATATTGAGTTTGCATAAGTAGAAAAATTAAAAATTAACTCCCTCACCTCTGAGCATGGTGGTCGCCATCACCGGTGTGTATCTAAGAGTGATGGCCTGAGGAGAATTAGTGCACACGTCGAAACCACCTTCTTCTAACATTTTTCTTCTCTAATAATTTTTCAGAAAAATTATTATTCAAAATATGCAACTCATTTATATGTAGCTGCAAAACAATTCCATAAAAAGTAATTTAAAAAGCTATCGGAGCCATCCGAAAGAGTGATCGATATCCGCGCGACGTTAGATAAGCTTCAAATGTAGAGCAAATTTGTCGTATAGATTTACATTGAGTTGATGTGAAAAGGGTGAAATGATCCAATTAAAAAAAAAAAAGTTTAGCTAATACAATAATATAAGACTAAATTAGGCAAAATACATAGTATACGTAAAAAACTTGTGTAAATGATATTAAGCAAGTAAGGCAATCAACATAGCTCATAATAGCCGCTATGTCAAGCAAACGTTTCAGTGCGTCTTATATTGATGGTCTAGTTTAGAGTTAAATAGCATATCCCGTGACTCAATGTGATTGATTCAGCATTGTTATCTGTGATATTCGGGTTCGATTCCAAGTCCATGAATAGGCAAGGTTTTAGAAGAATGAATATTTGAATGGATCCGAATAGATGCATATTTATCTTGCATTTAAATGAATGTAAAATAGACGTTTGGTAATAAATTGGTAGCGGAAGAAGCGAGAGGGGAGAATGAAGTTTGTGCCTTCAGAATACATTGTTAATTTGATTGTTTTAAATGGGTGACCGGGCATGAATTTTGTAATTCACCCAAACGTCTTTTAAAACAAAAATTTTTGGCAGTTTACCCTGATTTCTGCTGACCCAAAAACACCGAAAAACTTGTATAACATTTGTATGATTTTCTCGGTATTCAATATGGAAATTTATGAGGGGGGGAAGGGTTAACTCATAATATTTTGAGCATATTTTTAAAAATATTATTTGAAATGGTTTTGAAAAAAAATTGGTAAAAAACGTTGTAAAATAAAGCAATTGGTTTTCGAGACCCCCTCAAAAAAATCATTTTGCACATAGCTCATCATTCGATAATCTGATAGCAAAAAATCAACAAGATTTCGTTGGTTTATAGACTCTCTCGAGTAAAAAAATCGAGTTTTTTAATTACGCATTTAAATCGTCCGGAGGAAACTGGCAAGGTTTATTGCCGCATTTGTGCACGAAGGTTACCAACAAAATGACCGCCACATAGTTTGTCCATCAAATTCGGAAGGAATCGTTGACACAGTGGGTCTTCTGCTAAATTAACCCGTGACTCTTAAGCAAACCTACTCAGGCAAGTATTGTTACCAAAGCAATAGACAACAACAACAGGATACAATAACCAGTCAGCCAACCCATCAACCGGCCTCAAGTGACTTCAAACAAAACGCGAAATGCCCGGTACTACTACTAGATCAAACGGAAGCAGAAACTATCTGCACCCATTCAACGTATGCTGAATCAACGAATATATAACGACAATAATGACAGTGAAAAGATATCAACACTTACTGCACTAGCTATGGGGTGAATGAAGGAAAGCAAAATTCTTGGGAGGAAATTGTGCAGCCATTATTATACAAAAACAGGGTGGTGAAACCTTGAACGAGATTTCCTGGCGGATGAGGAGTGGCCGTTACCTGAGGGTATTTAAGTCCGGGAAGGTTGGCGCGTTTTTCCTTTTCTATTTTTGTCGGAGAGATAAGACGGCGCTGAAAGTTGCCAGTTAGAGTAAAAAATGGCCGAGTTTAAGGGACAATAAGAAACAGTTTTTGAAAAATTAGACCAGACGGTTGGAAAATTTTCTGCAGAAGAAAACAAGTGGTGGTGGTTGCATTAACGAGCGGAAGAAAGGGGCACCTAGTTAGCGTAGTAAGTAGAAGACAGTAAGCCGCTTTAATTTTGTCAATAAACAATTTTGTAGATGAAAATAAAATGTAAATGATACACATAGTAAATAATTATTAACGTTGAGTTTATATTTTCTCTTCTCCATATATCCTTAACTTTGAATTTACAGCGGGTGAAAAGTGTTGCTTAGGAATTCATTTCCCGGGGCGTTAGTTAGGCAAAAAAGCTTGCAATATTATTTGAAATGGTAGTTTTCGGCGAGTTGAGTGTTAGAAAGGGTGAGTTTGAATTTTTATTTTGCTCCGGTTTAGTGGTAAGGTGTCTAAAGCACCTTTCTTTTTCGGCGAGGAAACCTAGAACTTTTGTAGTGGTGGAGCTACGTAATAGGGTCCAGGTGCTAGGAAAGTACGTCACAGAAACCATTTGCACTCTTTTCATGCGGTCGTTAAAATACCGCCCGAGCGAAGGTTAAAAAGGTTAAAATAAAAATACTAAAGTAAAAATAAACAAAAAAGAAAATAAAAAAACATGATAACATTGAACAAAAAAAAAAATAGTTGGATAAAATAGAATAGTTAGTTGAATACAATAGGTTCGTCGAGAAGTCGAAGACTGGTTGAAGGATAAAATGAATGCATCTCGCAATGTCCAATCTAACGCCTCATCACTATCCAACAGTTCGAAGTCACGGATATACGGGAAGATTATTAAAGCAACTCAGATGAAGTTTCATATCGAAAAATCTCAATTCACATTTCACTCCGCCGGAAGAAATAATGGTAAACCTGGGAATATACGATGTCACCAGCCGTTGCGGTATCACAACTAGTTTCATGGGCCAAGCAATCCGATTTGCTGTATGTGACAATAAATGTTGAATGCAAGACGTCGTTTATAAATTACCGGAAAATAGCATGCAGTTCAAGGGGACATTTGTAGTGGAAAATAAACCTTATGAGTCACCTTAAACTCTCTTCGCAACATCAATCCAGATAAAGTGCAAAATAATAAGCGGTCACTGAAATACAAGGTTTAACAAGCCGACGCGGGACATTTTTCGCCAACGTTGACAAACGTATAAAGAGTCCAATTTTGCTTCAAAACTTCATTGTGATGAGAGAGAAAAAATAGTTCGATATCTATTCGGGGTACGGAAAAGTGGCCATTTAATGTAAAATTCAGACGAAGCGATTCGAATTTTGAAAGATTTCAAATTGTTTGAAAAACAAAGAACAGAAAAGAAAGTTTAATTTGCAACCCAAGGTATTTAAGATAAGCAGATACACTTTGTCGTGTTGTCGCTGTATGTGCGCGTTGAAACTTGCCTTCCGAGAGTGTCGAAAAACGATCGATGCGTTCCATTACTCCTATTGAAATCCTGTCAGATGATGCAAGTGTACAAATGTTCGAAGTAAATGTTTATTCAAATCTGTTCTTCAATGCGGAAAGTGAATCGCAGGACAAATTCAAAAACATAGCGCAACAAAAGACTGACAGAATGTCAGTCACTTTGATTTTTACATCTGATGGGCGAATGTACTAAATGAAGGGAAATTTGGACTTCAATTGATCGATGAACATGAGTTGGGGGATCGTAATTGAGCATTGAATCGCCCAGAAGAAAAATTAACGGCTCGCTAATTGAAACCGAGCCGATAAAAAACGTGGAAGCAAAGAACGGGTCTCTTCTCTTTTCTGGCGGACGAGTTTGAAGAGCAACAAGAAATTTTTCCTGGAATTCATCGAGTGCAGAAATTTACAACAGTGACAGCAGAATAATTAACGACCGAGATAAGGAAGATTGGCGATAGAAGATCAACAAGAAGCGTGCTGGCAGAAGAACTTCGCGGCGCAAATTACTACGGGGGCTCCCCGAATAGGTAGACGTAAGTTAAGTTTTGTATTTTGTTTAGTTAAAATTCATTTTTAAAATTATTATACAGGGTGTGGGCGGGCCATAAGGGTGTTGACGGTTTAAATATTCGATTTAAAAAAAAACTACGATAAATTGGACAACATTATTTTTAAGTCTTAAAAATTCCTATGCTTCTACTTTTTAACAATACAAATATATTTGTGTTATGTTTCGTAGTTTTTTTTAAATCGAATATTTAAACCGCCAACACCCTTATGGCCCACCCTGCACATCATCATTAAATAAATAATCAAATAATTAATCATATTTTTCGTCATTAAAAAAATATTGTTATGGAGGTAAATTGTACACCTGGCTCGGGCGTGTTCGGAGAATATAGTTCGAGTGTGATTTGATTTTTAGCGTGGGTGCGCTCAGGTTTGCGCTCGGTGCGAGTTACGTCGGGTAATCTGATCCAAGCGAAATCGTGCAAAGCGGTCGCCCAAGTTCAAACTAATCCTCCCCTGTTAGAGGGAAATAGTGTGTTTTATTTCTAGCTGTGTGAGGGGTGTTTGGCGGCCGCGTTTCTCGCTTGGCGGCTATTTGGGCTATGCCGGGTCCGAGGTCCTTAGCCGGAGGAACTCCCACGCAGAGGGTAACAGATAGCCATCGCAGCTAGGTTGCTACGAGCACCAAACGAATCAAGAGCGTTAACTTTGCTCCGGTCGATCATTTTCTCATGTGCGTGTCCTTTTGGAGACTCGGTGGACCAAACGAGTGGCGCCCACGCCCGACCTCGGGTGAGTTGGTCGGGACTGGGGAGTCTCAGCCAGAGTAGCCACAATAATATGGTGGGGGTAGCATCGGAGCTGGTAATAAGATGATGATATTTTTGTTTGAACTTTTTTAACCCATTATTTTAATTTTATGTGAATTTAATTAAAAAATTCAATTGAATAATTCAACTGAATATTTTTGCTGCAAAGGGTTTTTTACAAGCCGTTTAATTTAGATAAACTTCTTGAACTCATTTGAGAACATTTAAGCTCTTTCGATCTTTGTCTCGAAAGATCATCTTAAACGATCTTTACCGGATGATCAAGCCTCTATAAGAGATTCAGAGAGAGATTCCAGAATTTTTACACAAAATTTTATGTTCAAAGCTGAAAATTTCTGAATCCTCCATTAAAATGTAATCCCTTTATTTCTATTCAATTTCCCATTGAATTATTGCCTATTACTCATGTTCATCAATAAATAACTTTCAAATTTTCCTAAGTCTAACATTAACATGTTTGAATATCTAATAAAATCTAAAACAAAGCAATTCAAAGTAGCTTAAAGCAATACCTTAATGCCTTTAAGGTCATCGAACAACATCGAACCTCAGCAGCAAAAACAAACAATTCGGGGTAGAAAAAGTTATGAATTTGAACTCAGCGCACTCGGTGGTATTCCACGTAAAACATCTTTACAGCAGAACAACTCCTTCGCTAAAACGCAACCAAGTCCAAAAGGGTCCATTGTAGAGAGAGGTATCTTGGTAGTTCACTATTTTAATATTGCATCCAATATACGAGCGCAGGATGGTGGATATCAGTTAGAGACTTCTTTGGCCCCGTAGGGTACAAACCACCAACAACATCAACTACTCGCGCTCTGTACTTCACTTCTTCGGTACATCGTTCCACAAAAGACAAAAGCAATGAAAATTTTCCCGAACGAAACGATGATAGATTATCTTCGTGGATTATTTATTGGTAAAATGAATCAGCCCGAAATGTATTTTTGTGGCCACAAAAGATCAATGGTAAAGGTATGGTTAAAGTTGCAAGTTGTTGGTCTTCGCGCATTTGGCCCCCCTGTGCCTTCCAGGCGCATTGTTTTAGACTTTATTCTCTAGTGTTGTTGCAGAAAATGAAATAACGATGAAATATTCGCCGTAGGGAATTTCTGCGCAATGAATTTATACGGGTGCACCGTTAGAGGTGGAATGAAGAAGGCAGAAGGTCTCAACATGGAAATCATCTTCCTTGCGATTCTAATGATAATGAAGGGAAGAGAATTAGGGTATCCATTACTGAAGCGGTTGAGACCAACTCACGTTTTATCCTTAATTAATTTACGAAGTATGGGATATGAGATGTGGTTTCTTTAATTTTTGCCTTCTCCACTTCCTTCTATGACGAACTCTTCATCAACTTTCTAGCACAAGAATATATCAATTCAAAACAATGATCCCACCAATTAGGTCACTCTGCCACAAACCACAGCTCTACAATTTCTTCAATACAGCTCGAAAAAACTGTCATACATTCGACAACTAAACAAATGGCAATTTCTTTGGCAGCTATTGTTTAATATCAAATTAAATCGCGTAGGTCCCGTTACCCGGCAAAGCTCACAAGATCTAATCTCATCGCCAATATCGCGCTTCGGGCAAATAGGCACAAATAACAACATCCAATCACATCTAGAAACCTCAACCAAACACAGAGTTCGGCGTCAGGTGAGAGATGAATGCGCGAACCATTTACAAGGTGGAAAAAGTCTGCACAAGGAATAGGTGCTAATTTGAGGGAGAAATGTTCATAAATTAGAAATCTAATATTTATCATTATTAGCCGCCAGGTAAATGTTTGTTTGTTTGTTTGAATAAATTTCACGATTTTGTTCGCGTCGAGACTCGAGAGTGGTTGAATGTCCCGAAGAAAAGGAATTAATTTAGTGACAGTGATAGAATATCCATTTCCATTTTTCGTAGATTTATCTAAGAGCAGATAATTTGTGGCTTATCGTTTGTTCGATTCGGTTTGGCCATCAATATGCCGTGTGAATGGTATTCACCCCGATTCGACGTGAAAAATTACAACATGGAAGCGTGTGTAATTGATTTAAAACGATCGCGCAGGTTTCCTAAATTGATGAATGATTTAATTATAGCATTTGAATGATTGTAGAAAGTTGGTAATATTGCTTTTGGCCTAGCGTGCTCCAATCAGAGTGAGTACTTTGTCTAACCAACCTTATTAGTCTTTATTGAATGTTAATCGAATCTACAATAAAATTCACAGTATCTTAACATTCTTTTGGATCGAATCAGCATATCTTATCTTTGCGTTCCATATGTATTTCTCTAAAATATCTTCCCCATTCAAACCTGTAAATGATGCTGGAAAGTGTCGCTTGATTTATCGAAAGAATCCAAGCTTAGGCTTTCTAATCTTCAGGCTTTTAAATTCATCAATCTGGAACCGTGAAATGTAGATCAATTTAAATATCTTTGGGTTCGGAAATTTATTCCGATAAATACTTCAAACGTGAAGAATGAAATGTGTTTGCTTGTGAATTTAGTTTCGGATTTAAGTTACGAGGGAAATTTCCATATTTTGGATGGAATTCTTAGTAAAGTTATAAATTTTTAATGAAGTTTATTTACCTCACATATTGAATAATTTCTGGTTTTGGATGAAAAAAGGCAAAGAATGGTTTTAAGTTATTTCTTTGATCAGATTGAATCATCGTTAGGTATTATGTATTTTAGTAATTGTTTGATCCGCAGTATACTATATGTGCCTATAATTTAAGGTGGATTAGGTGTATGACAAAATGTATGGTATTCTGTCTAGAATCAATGCATCTTTTGAAGGCTCAGCTTCAAGATATCCATGGAGTGCCAATGTTAGATCATCGAGATTTATTCATTAGAAGATGATGATTTTTGAAATTTACAAATCGTCCGCTCAAACACGATAGTATTCTGTACGTCTTCTAACTTTTTTTTCAGTTTTATTCAAGATATAAAGCTATCTCAGAGTTATGTAATCTTGGCCTGTAGAAATAAGGCAAATGTGGGTAGCTGCCACGTACAGAACATTATTACTATAATTTATTAAATTGAATTATTTTAAAGTTCTATAATCCCAATCATAAAAAACTGAAGAAAATACAATAACATACTCGTATACCGTGACGGACAAAAGTCTACGAAAATTCCTAATATTGAGATACCGGTTAATTGGAAGCTTTAATCAAAAATCCATTGAAGTGCATTTTTCAGTAACGTAAATATATTTATTAAAAAAATAAGATAAAAACTTTTCATACCAGAATTAAAGAGAAAGTCCTGAAAATATAAAAAATTCAATGGACAAAAGTCTACGACAGTCAGTGTTGACTCAGTTATAAACATAAAATTTCCAACTAAACGTAACGGAATGTCATCAATATTTATTTACTTGGTATTATTATCATTCTATATATGTGCTGCTGCAATTCTGTTTTAGTTTTATCGCTAGTATCTAACTGTAAGGACCGCAAAATGACATCGCGAATAGAAATTTCTAGTGATATCAGAAATTTGGGCGTACAGTATCAAAAAGACAATAAATCGTCTCGAAAATCACTGAAACTTAAACGAATTTCTGTGTATACAATCATCGAAAACTTTTAAAACAGCGGTTCCATTCAAAATAAGCCGCGAACTGACCGACCAAAAAACATTAGTTTTATTCTAAAAGAAGTGAACAGTAATCCAAAAACAAGTGCTCCAGATTTGGCGAAACATGTGGCTGCGGAAAGGAAAAAGGATGTCTCTGTAAGAACCATCATGAGAGCATTAAATATTAATGGGTTTCAAAGTAGAACTCCACGTAAAAAGCCATTTATATCCGCCAAAAACCGACTTCTGCGTCTACAGTTCACCAAGGCCCATATTGACAAGGACAATGATTTTTGGCATCGCATCCTTTTCACAGATGAGTCCAAATTCATCATTTTCGGAAGTGATGGTCGCAGTAAAGTATGGAGGAAAAAGAACACGGCTTTGAATACCAACAATTTGACTCCTACTGTCCGGCACGGTGGAGGTAATGTGATGGTTTGGAGAGCCATCGCTGCATCTGGTGTTGACAGATTGGCTTTTGTTGAAACTATGATTGACCGTTATGTTTACAAGAACCTATTAGAACAACGTTTAAAGCCATGAGTGGAGATGTTGGGAAAATGATCCAAAACATACAGCACTTTTCGTCAAGAACTGGTTGCAAAGTCCAGATTTAAGCCCAATAGAGTATGTATGTGAGCTTTTGGAACGAATAATTTGAAAATGTCACATTAAATTAAAAATTTGTGTAAGGAAGCGCTTGTTACAGAATAGGAGAAAATCACATCTGTTGAAACTGCTTATTTAGTTGCTTCTATGCCCCGAATACTGCATGTAGAAATTGATGCAAAAGGGGGTCCAACCAAATATTAAGCCAGCAAAAATTTTTAAAATTTCCAATACGTTTAGTTGAAAATATTTTGTGCAAAGTCAGCCAGCACGGACTGTCGTAGACTTTTGTCCATTCATGTTTTTATGTTTTTCCGAATCTTCCCTTAAGTTTGTGATGAAATGTTTTGTCTTTGTTTTATGATATTTAAGTTACTGAAACATACACATCAATGGATTTTTTTTAAAGCTTCCAATTAACAAGAATCTCAATATAAGGAGTTGTCGTAGCCTTTTGTCGCCACTGTATAGTAGATCAGCAAAGTGAGAAATAAAATTCTATTCAATTTCAAGAAACTCATTATCGGGGAGTACTTTCCGCAGCTTGCGTTTGAAGCAGGCATATGAATCCAAGGGGAGGTTGTGATGTTTGCTTGGCATGCGAACTAACGGTGAGTGAGTACAAGTTATGGTTCCGCCAAATGGTATTACAAAATGTTGTGATAATCTAGTACCCGAAGAGGGTGCATGCTGTTACTAGTGACCCTGGGTACCCTGGAAGGAAATCTCGTGTATACTAGACCGTAAGAAAATGAAAAACTTATTTTGAGCACCGGGATAGATAAGTCATCGCGAGCCAAGGTTTAAAGTTAGGAATTATTGTGAAAAAGAAAAATTCAGATAGTTGTTCGAATTGAAAAAAAACACTGTGTAAAGTGAAGTAATCAACCAGATGTATATACTAGTGCGTAAGTCTGTAAGACAAATCCACTTAAGCACCAGACAAGGAAAAGGAAAAGTTTCCTCTCACAATACGTCAGAACAACAAGAACACGGTACGGCACACTTTGCAAAAAGTTGTGCTCAGCCAAGACGATGTTTTGTTTGTGGGTGTCCAGGGACTGTTCGCCCTAAATGTCCGGTCTGCTCCACACAAACACTGTCGAGAATCATCATCGAGGAATACAGTGGGAAACGAGTCCGGGGCCCAGTAGGCGGTGACTCGGGCACCACTTCAGCCGAGAAGGCCGCAAAATATGCACTTGATAACCTAATGGTGAGAGTAATAAATGACAGGTGGCCTCATTTAAAAGTATGTTGGGAAAAGCTTTTAAAGGATAGATTGACTCGGGGGCTTCAAATAACATGGCGGGAAAGGATGGTTGGCAACGACTACAG
The DNA here is from genome assembly GCA_963969285.1 of Odontomyia ornata. Classification (NCBI taxonomy): domain Eukaryota; kingdom Metazoa; phylum Arthropoda; class Insecta; order Diptera; family Stratiomyidae; genus Odontomyia; species Odontomyia ornata. Next base: position 20,029,812 of record OZ017740.1, on the reverse strand, counting down.
AAAGGGGGAGTGGAGTTGACTTCAGCGGGGTGTTAGGCCGTACGACTGTCGGATGACGGCGGGCAATGCCAGGTCATGGACAAGGTATAGTTACCCATAGTCAAGGGTCAGATAAGGTGGATGGAGGTCCTGGTAGTGCCAACCCTCCCTCAGGGACTGATTTTAGGGGTTGAATTTACTGCGAATGCTCGGCATTACCCTCAATGAACAGGATAAATGCTGGGATTTCGTATGCGAGGCAGTGTCTGTCACTCCAGCCCATCTGCGGAGTCAATTCGTGTTGTTGGAGGAAGAGGAGAAACGGTTGGAGAACATGGTGGATTAAGAATTTGCCAGTATGGAAGAGGCATTGGTATGCACCTCCTTGGTGGAGCACGTCATCGAGACGGATTCAGCGCCCATCAAGCAAAGGTATTGCAAAAACATATTGACAAGGAGCTGGACGAGATGTTGAAGCTAGGGATGATGGAGCCATCTTCTAGCGAAGAAGACGCCAACCCTTTGCCGTATATTTTTGCAATGTTAGATAAATTACGTGATGCCATGTATCTCTCCACGCTAGATTTGAAATCAGCATATTGGCAGGTGCCGGTAGCGAAAGATTCTCGTCAGTACACAGCATTCTAGATGCCGGGTAGAGGTCTTTTCCAGTTTCGACGAATGCCTTTCGGGTTGTCAAACGCTCCAGCAACATGGCAACGTCTGATCGACAGAGTCATTGGGCCAGCACTCGAGCCTTATGTGTTCACGTATCTGGATGATATCATTATCGTAATGCCAACCTTTGAAAAGCACCTAGAGATGCTTTAAGATGTCTTCCGACGGTTAAAGGCAGCGGGCCTCAAGCTGTCTAGAGAGAAGTGCTTGTTTTGCCGAGCGCAACTGAAGTTTTCAGGGTATATAGTTGATGAACACGGGCTAAGTGTTGATCCAAAGAAGGTGGAGTGCATGTTAAAAATTCCAATACCCTATGCTGTGAAGCAGGTTTGCCAGTTCCTGGGCATGGTTTCATGGTATAGGCGGTTCATGCCTGACCATGCCTGGTAGCACCTTTGACGGACCTACTCCGCAAAAGCCAACAATTTGACTGGAGCTAGCGTCAGTCCTTATACTAAAGGGTAAAAACCATTTGGTTAATGATGCTCTGTCGAGGTTAGTGCCTGTGGTTGAGTCGATGGACGGAGTTCAAGGATCCGAAGGCAAATGGGTATCGGGAATGAGAGCCAGGGTGGAACCGAATGTGGATGCCTTTGCAGACTCGCGCATTGAGAGCGGAGAGTTGTGGAAGAAGATTCCCGGCCACCATGCGGAATTGAGAGGCAATGTTTGGAAGCGCGTGAATTTGAAACCAGAACGACAGAACATTTTTCAACACTGCCATAACGACCCAAAGGCTGGGCATATGAGGGTGCAAAGGACGTGTAACGGGGTGGCAACGAACTTTTGCTGGTCTAGGATGAAGGCGGACATAGGCCGCTATGTAGCGAGATATACGGTTTGCCAGTCCGTGAAGGTGGAAAGGAGTTCCCCTTCCAGTCCTATGGTGACTTGGATTCGACAGGCAAAGGAGCTGTGGGAAGTCTTGTGCGTAGACTTAATACGTCCTTTGCCACGCTCTTCACAAGGACACAGCTATATATTGACCGCTTTAGATTATTTTAGCAAATTGCCACTTATTTTCCCCCTAAGGCAGGCAACCGCCTCAGCAGTGATGCAGATTCTTGCTATTTGGGGTTCTAGCAGTGATCATATGTGATAATGGCGTCCAGTTCCAGTGCAAAGAATTTCAAAAACTGATGGCGTCCTATGGAACCGATATTCGCTACACGGCCCTCTACCATCCGCAGGCGAACCGGGCGGAACGCATAAATCAGAACATTAAGCGAACACTGTGCTCGCATGTTAGCACTAACCACAGAAAGTGGGATCAGAACTTTTTGCAAATTGAGAGAGATTCACAACTTTTTTCGTAAACTTCAGTCGAGAAGTGATTGTTTCGCGGAAGGAACCAAGAATAACCACAGAAATCGGAACAAGAGACCCAGTGGAAAGAGCAGGGCTATTAGAAAAGGTAAGAGGGGACATCACAAGGCGCCTAAAGGAGGCCGCGGAAAAAAGCGTGAAGCGATATAATCTGCGGAGGCAACTACGGACTTTTGAGGTCAATAACATGGTCTAGCGATGAAATTTCCTAATTTCGAACGCGGTGCAAGCCTACTCAGCAAAATTTGCACCGGAATTTTTGGAAACTTTCAAGGTTGCCCAAAAGGTGTCTGCGTCAATATATAAATTAGTAGGTATGGAGGGGCGCGAGGCTGAACTGAGGCATACCAAAGATCTCAAGCCGTATATCGAATGAGACGGATACAGGCAAGGAATAGCGAAAAAGGCGAAGGCAGTGCCTTATGAACGAAGACATGACACAGAAAATTTTTCATTTAATATGAAATGGACGACACCACATAGAACAAGGAATACAAGTATAAGCTCTGTAGTCCAGGACGTTGCACACGTGGAACGGTCCGGCTATTTGGTGCCATCCTGGTCGTCTAATTTTCATTTTTATTTTTTTTCTTTACTTTGGTTCATTTTTCTCCACCCTCTCTTAATCCATTTGTAGGGGAGTGATCCGAGCTAAAATAGAATATGGAGGGCATTAGCATATGTATGTCTGCTCGTACTTTGTGGAACGGTTTTTAGGCTAGCGAGTTTAATCTAGGATAGAATAAGTTGCGGATTGGTCATAAGAGTTTTAAGGGTTTTAGTTAATAGTTTGGGTGAGATAAGTTGAGAATAGGTCACTCGATTTTCAGAGTTTGCATGCTAGCTGAAATTGCCATTAAGTTCAATGTCAGGGATACCAGAAAATTGGTGATTCGCTTTCAAACTGTTTGGGATTCGGTTTTAAGTTGAATGAGTAGTATTATCTACGAGCTTTGGATCAGGTCTAGTTTTTTTCCTTCTCTCCCCTTCATCGATTTTGTCTTTCCCATTTTTCTTTCTTTCCTTTCCCTCCCTCGCTCGCTCCTTAAAAGAAATCTAAAAATTTAGGAGTTAGTGCGAATCCACAGCCACCAGTTTTTCGATTCTGGATTAAAATAAATCTTCGATATTTAAATGAGTAAACATTCATGAGTGTACTAGGTGAAGGGAAATTCATATTAATTGCCCAATATCAAAACAGTTTGAGGCCGCTAGTAGATTGCGCACAACTAGAACAAAGTTCATTTCCCCAGAAAAAAAAAACTTAACGGGTTCCCGTTTGAGAAGAATTGATCTCTAGTCAATTTCATTGTTCCCGGGTCTCTAACCCAGGAACAATGAAATCTCCCTCTTTCGCGGAACGACTATTAGTGGCGACGGAAGCAGAAAAAGGAAGATCCAGAAAATATTAACTGAGTTCTCAGAGACGACAACGGCAGGATTAAGGTTGACATTGGCAAGCCAGTGTGCGGAATCAGATCCACAAAAAAAGAAGTTTCAAATCAGTGGCGGCCGGCAAGTAGCTGGACAAGGTGGCAAAATCACCGAAGGCGGCGAGGAAGATCGACCGGCAGAAATACCGAGGGCCCCTCTACGTATGTAGATTCATTAGTAAGTAAATTACATAATTATTGTTAAACCATAAATACATTTCCCTCTAAATTGAAGCGTTAATTTTTAGTGAATTACGTAAAAGTTTTAGATTTGTGTGAATTTAGTAAACTTTGGACAAAATTTTAGACTTGGCTGGTGTTGTTAACTTGGCTCGCGGGTGACGCTGAAAGTGTCACGGTCGTTAACAGCTACCCAGGAACTTTCATTGAAACTCGACAGTGAAGCAAAACTAGTAAGGCTACAAATCAATGAGAATAAAACTAAGCTCATGACGCAATCGAGAAAAAATACCTCAAATACACAAAATATCACACTTGGCGAATACAATATCGAAAATTTAAGCAAATTTGTTTATTGAGGCGCCAAACTAATGAAAACCATCAATGAAAGAGACGAAATACGCTGAAGAATACAGCTCACATATGAAATATTTTTTTTCAGCTTTGAGGATCTTGAAAACCTGCTGCATACACAGCAAAATAAAGCTCCAAGTATACAAATTGGTGAAGTGTGCAATGCCACGGGTATAAATCATGGAATCTAGCATAAGCATCCGCAAACATATTGAATGCTTTCGGAAAATGAGCCCTGAGGCGAAAAATTGGAACGAAGCTAGGCAGCGTCTAATGGAAATTTGATAGTACCATGATCTGTATGAAATTTTTGACGAGCCGGAGGTCTTAAAGATTGTAATACACAAAAAGGTATTCGCTGAGAGAAATGAAGGGCGGAGACCAGTGAGGAAGCCGAGGAAATGCTAGTCTGACTCAGTAGACGAAGACAGTTCATCCCTGCTCAGATTTCGAAATTGGAGGACGCAGTCAATGAACTGAGATAGTTTGTGGCGCAACAATTTGTTGTAAAACTCCGCCGCTGTCTGCTTGTGTAGATTTTTTGTAGTGCTGTTTGTATCAGCTACACTTGCGTGTCACCAATACCAATCATCGCTTCGTGCAGTCATCGTTTTAAGCTGCACACGTCATTGCTTTCATCGAACTGATGCTGTTGTTGATACCATCGTATCCATTTGCCGCATCGTGTCACCATATGAAACGTCAAGTGTGTGTAACACCAACACCGCATCGCCCCTGATGGTTACGTGAATCATAACCGCCGTGTTTTGCATCTTGTTGCTTCGTTCGTCTGTGTTCAGCTATAGCTTATACACACCCTCACCCCCCGTGTCTGCAAATTCCGCCACACCAGCGTTTGCGATTTTGTCGATACGCACTCGACATCAACCTTCGATTACTTTGTATTTTGACGTAAAGTTTTCCCCCGATCATGACTCTGGTTTTAACCGATTCGCTCTCAGTGTCATCAATAAAGGATCAACTAAGGTCACGGGGACCCAATGCCTCCGGCAACAAGGCTGCCCTTTTAATGCTGTATTGAAATCGAAGTTGACGAAGTGGATGACACCGAAATGTCGGAAATAAAGTAGTCAATCGCGAATCTGACAGCAACTGTTGAACGACTTGGTGCCGACGTCCTTATTTTGAGTGGAAATCAAAGACCCGTTCAAATGTCAAGTCCACTCCTCGAAAGAGCAGGCACCTCATCGAGTTTATCTGTTGGCGAGCAAACCGACTGCCTATCAATGTTTCACAGCGTGAGGGACGTAATTGACCTCCTTCCGGACTTTGACCCTCGAAAAACTAGCTCCTTATCCGCGAAAGCGTTCCTACATTGGGTTTGAAAATTAATGTCCGCGTATGGATGCGATGAGACCGTTGTGATTTTCACAATTCAGGCCAAGTTAAAGGTTCCCACAAAACACTGGCTGAACTCGAACAGTGACGTGTTTGTAAACTTTGAACAGTTTACAATTGAATTCTTGCAAACATACCCAGATAATGACGACGAGTCAGACGTTCATTTACGTATGGCTGTTGACGTGAGAAAAATCAGTCAACCCGTATTAGACTATTACTTCCGAATATGTGCCGAGAGTAAAAGAGGTGGATTGTCAGAACGATTCATCTTACGATATATTTGCAGCAGACTAAATTATCCGACACTCGATGGCTTCCTTGAATTTCCAGGACACAAACGAACCATACATGTCGATTTCACAATTTTTCGCGACCATTAATAAACCGCCCGAAGTTAAGTCAGTGAAACCTCCGCCAATAGTTCCGCCCACACCACAACAAACGGTCAGAGGACAAAAACGTATAAGCCCGATAAAGGGATTGTGTAATAATTGTTTCAAACCGGGGCACAGATCGATTAGTTGCCCAAATCCACAGCATTCCGCCTATTGTTTGAAGTGTTAGAAAGTTGGACATTCCGTTGATAACTGTCCCACGTGCCGAGATGGACAAATCAACAAAGTGAATGCTGTGCCGAGTTTTGATCAGTCCGGGCGTATCGTTGAGAAGGTGCTTTAGAACAATAAATATACCGATGTACTGATCGATCTGGGAAATAGCTGTTCGTTGATCCATGAAAGTGACTCCTTCGGCGCAATCGAATGCGCTTCAATCACACTCGAAGGTTTTGGAGGAGGTACTTATGCGTGCATATGAACAGCGCAAATACAACTAAGAGTGGATAACTACACACTACCAGCCGAACTACTTACTGTCGAGAATGAGTTAATTCCCTCGCTAATAATACTGGGATTTGGTGTGCCCATTCACAATTCGAGGTGAGTCATCTTGCAGTCTGGAATGTGTTTGATTGAGGATATACGTAAAACGATCGCTACCGTAAAGTCCGCCCTCAATGAATCCGATTCATTCGAATTTGGACAGCTGTTGTCAAAATTTCGATCGTATTTTGCCGGCAAAACATCCAAGATAGGACGAAGTAAGTCATCAGTGATGATTATTCACCTAACGTCTGAGAAGCCGACTCAAAGCCGTCCGTATCGGATTCCATTTGCCAAACGTGCTGCCGTAAATTCAACAATTGACGAACTACTGACACACAATATCATCCGCCCCGGCGAATCTATATATTCGTCTCCGATCGTGCTTGTGAAGAAGCAAAACGGAGAGGACTGACTATGTGTAGATTTCTGAGCCGTCAACGTAGTCACGCAAAAGAATCCATTCCCGATGCCAATAATCGACGAGTTACTCTCGCAAATAGCTAAGAACAAGTTTTACACAATACTGGACTTGTTCTCGGGCTTTTATCAAATACTGTTGGACAAAAACTCGAAGCGATACACAGCCTTTGTAATACACAGTGGTCACAACGAGTACATCGTCATGCCGTTTGGGTTAGTGAACGCACCGATGGTATTACAGCTGATGACAACGACGATCATACGTAAGCTTTCTATCAAAAAAAAAATCGTCAGCTATATGGACCAAGTGATTCTTGCGAGCGATACCATTGCCGAAGGAGTCGAGCTGTAACGGAATTCCTCACTTGAAGAGTAGAATTGACTTTGCGAACATTAAAGTGCATTTTTTTGCAACCGAGGTGTTGTTCTTGGGAGACACCACCTCGTGTTCCAGAATTAAACCAGAAAATGTCAAAGTGGACGCCGCCGTCAATTTCCCGACACCAACGAATGCAAGAGAAGTCAAAGGATTCTTCGGATTATCTGGTTTCTGTCGAATGTTCATCCGAGAGTACCTCATCATCGCCCAGCCTTTAACTTCGTTCTTAAAAATGAAAAATCAACCAAAATTTGATTGGACACTGGACTGCGATAGAGCCTTTGAAAAATTGAAGACTCTGCTTAGTGCTAAACTGATTTCAGTACTACACGATCCATCGAAATTTCACCAAGTTCACACCGACGCCAGCATTGTTTGACTTATTGCCGTGCTATTTCAATCGCTAGACAAAGTGATGTGGAAACCCGTCTTTCATTACAGCCACCAATGTAACGGAGCAAAATAACCATCAGAAGTCACAAATTGGAAGTATTGGCAATTGTCGAAGCACTTGAACGGTTTAAGTTTTACTTGCTGGATGAACGTTTTCAAGTAGTGACAGATTGCCAAGCCATATCGACAACCAAGCTGTTGACTCTATTGAACAACTGTATTGCTCGCTGGTGGCTTAAACTTCACGAATTTGACATTTAAGTCACACACCGAGCAGGCGATCGTATGTCTCACATAGATGCGTTAAGCGGAAGCCTGACCGACGAACCTGTAGAGCCGCAATCCGTTGCCCAGAATATGTTGATGATTGGTACGAACGAAGACGATTGATTGCTATCAATGCAAAAATTTGGTAACCAATTAAACAATATTAGCAACATCTCACGTGACCAGAAAACTAGTTTGCGAGTGAATTAAATAAAAAAGAACTACGTAATAAAGGGACGATGACTCATGCGAAATTGTGAGGATGGTCCAAAGTTCGTTGTATCTGCCGCTGGACAATGGACGATTGTACGAAGTTGTCACGATGAATCGGGACATCCAGGTTGTGAGGATACAACCCGACGGATTTTTTTTGGTTTCCTCAAATACGTCGCGACGTTCAATCTTACATCAGCCCTTGCATCAACTGTTGTCTCAACAAAATACCAGCCGGTAAGCAAGAGGGGCGAATATTCATCGAGCAAGTCGTCCCTATACTTTTCCAAGTCTTGCACGTGGATCATTTGGGTCCTTTTCCGAGAAGCAAATGTGAAAACATTCATATAGTAGCACCAGTTGATCCGTTCACCAAATACAAGATACTCCGAGCTGTTCAAAATACGGGCGCCAAACAAACAATGCTACTAGACGTAACAACTATCTTTGGGTTCCCGATGCACATTATATCCGATAGAGAATTCGCTTACACATCGAAAGAGTTTTCCGAATTTCGCAGTCTTCATGACATTCAGCATGTCCAAGTTCCCGTACGCATTCTATGTGCTAATACCCAGGTGGAGTGTATTAACCACACTGTACTCACGAAATAATGCTGCTTGGCAATCGACCGTAAGGATTGGGACCAATATCTGCTGATGATTCAGTGGACTCCTAACCGCATTCCACCGTGAGATTTACGCCGAACCAGTTGTTGTTTGACTTTCAATTACGTGATGTAACACCCAATCGAGTGGCGTTAGCTTTGAATGTTGACAATGAGACTACTTCAACATTCGAAATTCGACAAATCGCAGCCGTACCCTTCACATCAAAGAGTGTTGGAAACAACTTTTCGACGAAAAACACAAGCAACTGCACCAGTACCGAGAAGGAGACTTCATGGTGGTCGACAACGTTCCTACCGCTTGTGGCGATTCGCTGAAACTTGAGCCGAAGTATAAATGACCGTTTCAAATCACGAAGTTTCTTCGCCACGATAGTAGCGTAGTGGAAGATCTGCCCAATATGCGAAACCAAGAATGAAAATACAGCGGAGTACATGCCGCCAACTGACTCAAGGCGTGGTGTCACCTCAGCCCGGAAATCGACTGTATTAATGTGATATGCTTACCACGTTGGTTGAACCACGTTTAAACGAATAGCAGCATGGTTTTCGCAAAGGTCGATCAACTACCACTAACCTAATGCTTCTTAACTCAACTATTCTCTGCGAAATGGGAAAAGGTAACCAGATTGACACTGTTTACATGGACTTCACCAAAGCTTTTGATCGAGTCTATCATGGAATTCTGATCTCCGAACTTCTGAAGTTCGGCATCTCTGGGTCCTTACTGAGTTGGATTGTATCATACCTAAATAATCGAGCACAGTTTGTTACATTCCAGGACACTTTTTCAAGAGAAATTATTGCCTCTTCTGGAGTGCCACAACCTACCTGGGTCCCCTTTTATTGAACATTTTTATTTCCGACTTGTCTGAAATTTTATGTGACGTACCTCATATTCTGTATGCTGACGACCTCAAAATATACCACACCGTCAATTCTGATTCCGAGGCTATTTTTCTGCAAGCCAAAATAAATTCATTATTGAAATGGTGTACCGATAACAGGCCTTATCTAAATGTTGGAAAGTGTTATGTTATCAGCTTCTCGACAAAAAATTTAGTATTTGAGCACACTTATAACCTGAATGATTTCCCACTTCAAAAAGTTAACCAGATCTCAGAGCTGGGTGTTCTGTTGGACAGAAAGTTGAATTTCCATTCTCAATACGATACGGGCATGGAATCAGCTCGGTTTCATAAAACGTCGCGCCAAAGAATTCAAAAACCTATGGGCCACCAAAACTCTATACACCTCATTTGTTCGCCCCCTCCTTGAATATGGTTGTATTATTTGGAATCCATGCTTTGGGAATCACAGCATACGCATTGAATCTGTGCGGAAACAGTTTATTCTTTTTGCCTTGCGTGATGCTTATGACCCAAGAGACTTCGCTTACTTGCCACCTTATCAGCAGAGATTAAATATTTTGAGTCTTTCCACCTCTCATACGTACTAGGAATACTCATCTGCTTCATGAAGGCCAACATAAAACCACCTACGCAGATAACGAGCCAATTAATAGGTGTTGCAAGATCTTCAATTCTATGAGTGCGCATTACTCTTCTTCTATCTCAATACATAACTTCAAAAAAAAAGATTACTGACGCATTAAAATAAGTTATTGTTAAATATATATATATATATATATATATATATATATATATATATATATATATATATATATATATATATATATATATATATATATATATATATATATATATATATATATATATATATATATATATATATATATATATATATATACTCGTATATACTTTTTTTGTGATTTTTTTAGAAAGTACTTTTTTGTGATTGCCTTGTTTGGCTTATTAAATAAATAAATAAATAATGTCGAGGATGATAACGATCATGGGTCAGAAGTGGCCGAGCTGTCAGCTTCAGTCAATCTCGCAACACTAACTTCGCCGAAGAGTGTCGGGCAACTCAAGGTTTCAGGGATTGAGTAACGAGCCGTCGTCGCGAGTGGTCGTGTTATCTCTTGTCTTGCATAAGTTGCTAACAAACATAAGTACATAATATAATATACCGTGTTTCAATTAGCCATCTACCATTCCAGCCATCCTTGGCAATTTGGTTACTAAAAATAAAACTGTACTTTCCTTTCCGTAGCATTGATAAATGCATTTTTGATTTAGTTAAAGAATTAGAGAAAAGCATTTGGATAGCGAATTTCCAATCGGAAATTTTGAGCAGAATATAGAACTTCAGCAAAAACGTTTATCCATATGCTACGAGTATGTTCATACTGAACTTTTCATCTTGAATATTACGACAAGACTTTATTTTTCTGAAACCCAGCTTCTAGTTTTTTTGTATCAAAAATCATCGAGAATGAATAAAATTCCACCTGTCTTAACATCTACACTTTCCCTCAAAAAATCCCATCGGAAAGTGAATGTGCTCATCAAATATTGTTTTAATACAATTTTATCTTAACTGACGATAATTGAATGGATGTAACATATACTTAAGCTCAGCTTGACCACAAAACCTTTTGAAATCATTTGTCTTAAAATGTTCAAAACCTTCATTTGAAAAAGCTACAAATTTAATTAATGGTTTAAATGTGTCGTTAACAATCTGGCTTTAATTGAAAATGCTATTTAGGTTTTTCCTCTCTATAGAGAAAAAAGTATCTTTCAGTTTTTATAACACATAGTGGCAATATTAGGAAACAATACCTTCCTCACATATCAAAATATCTTATCTAATAGAAAAGTAAAAGTAATTCATTTCATGGCTAATTATTTCACTGAAAAAATTAAACCTGTCCACCCAGCGTAATTTCTCATTGAGGACGCCTTAAATAGACGAATCCGCGATAAGTGAAATGGAAAGGGGAAAAAGAATTCACGTCTTGGAAATGTTTGCAACAATCTTTAACTTGTTCCAGCTACCAAAGTATATCGCACCTCAGAGGTTGGTCTTGTTTTCGCATACATTTCCATCCATCGATCGAATGCATGTATCAACCTGTACTCGTATATATGCGTACACCGCGATGTCTTGTTGTATAGTGGAACAATCAGCTGCCATCTTGCATAATTTAACCGAAAACGTTTAGTTTAATTACTAACGGAAGAGCAAACATGTAGCCAACACAGAACAACTCTTGTAAGGCGTCTAAAGGTGATCTGTCCAATAGAATGGATTACGATCAGTCACGCCCTCTTCTTGATCAACAACGATTGCCGCTGTTGGAAACTAAGAACCAAAAGCAACCACGACGACCATCACGGTCCCCATCATCATCATCATCGTCGTCATGATCATCAACATCATACAAAGACGCACGATAAGAAGCCAACTATTCCGGCTTGGCAGTCTTTCTTAATGGATGGATGGATTTGATGCCATTCGATACCTTGAAGAAGCTAAGGAAGAACTCTTCAGATCCGGAGGTGTTCACGTGTTACGCTTCACCGTCACTCGCGCTTGTAGTTGTGATGAGGCTGGCGATGGTGGGCATGTTGTCATTTTGAGCCGCGACATCTTCGTCATCGCTGATATATCCGCCGCCAAGGCATTCCCCATATCATATTTTGGACAGGGCAAGATCAAGGGAATTTTTAACTTTAGGGAATTACCATGGACCTTGAGCAGCAGCTTAGATGAAGATTTATATGAATTGAAGATCCAACTAGTAGATCTTAGAGCGTATTGAAAGATTTTGGAAATTTATAGTTATTAATGTTTTCCGAAAGTCGAAGTATGTAGTTTTTCTAGGAATAAGTTCATTTAGATATTTAATAATTTTTTAAATTTTGCAAGCTATACGTTGGTTGTGAGAATCAAGTTCACTGCCGCTATCTCACCATCAGATGTTGTCCGACCTTCTTTCGTTCTATCTCATTCCCGAGACGGTTGCTGTGGTTATTAAAAAGTTCTTGTACCAACTTTGCATGGTTGTGTTCCGCGAAGATATTCTTCATTTCATTCTTTTTCTCTCTCCAAGTTGGGTGTGTTATTTTGCCTTCCACACGTATGAGTATGTATATTCCGGAACGCCGTCGAGGTGTTCTTTTTTACCGCCCAACCAGTCTTTAGCATGGTATTCCCTCTTCTTCATCAACATAATCAACGTCTGGCACTCATAAGCTCGCATATGTGAAGGAAAACAAGACGCAAGTTTAACATCTTCTGCACTTCCCGCTTGTCGGGAACAAGGTAACACCATCATCGTCCGCGTCGTCTTCGTCATCATCGTCATCGGCAGCCTCAACATCTTATGGCCTCATTGCTTGGCGCAATGTTGTTATCTGTGTGTTGTGCAAAGTGTTGGCCATTTCAATCTTCTTCCTTTCGGTCGCTGAGGTCGGTCCCGCACCAGATCTTGTTCTCAGGTGTATTCGTGGTGTGTAACACCAGAAGTTCTTATTACTTATTTGTTTTTCTCATACTTAATATTATATGATTATGATTATAAGTACACACGTAAGCCCTATCTTGTCGGAAGCATCATATCTTTAGTCGCCTCCTCCGCATCCATGTCGAACTTCACTTGCTCCAACCTCTTGGCTCGGAGGGAGATGACTGGTGACGGGCGGTGGTGGATTGACGTTTTTCTCTCCTTTAATGATAAATGTGGCTTTAGAATGATTTTATGCGCCATTGTTAGGACCGTGGCTGTAATGTGCGGTTTAGTGGTTTTCTGATTAGACGCCTATGCATCAGGTTCGCGGTGGATATTTCCTTTTGCCACATCAGGCACCTTTAAAACGTAAATAATTTTGTTTGCGCAAATGAAATTGTTACAGCGACAACTGGTTGAATTATTACTTGCTTTTGATTGAATATTGAGGTTGAATTTATGGAGAATTTTATGGAGGACAACTTAGTTGGATTTGTGCAGAAAACTTGCGATTTTGAAGATTTTAATAATTTTAGATTTGGTCAATTCCTGCCTACATTCAATGCACCGAATACTAAAGTAGGAACACATTTGCAAGTAAACCGTTTTATAAGTTCTATAGAAAATATTTGCGATAATTAGATATTCGCCGTATCCAAAACAAATTGTTAGAAATCTGATGATAGATATATTTTAAGGTGCTGGAAAAGGAGAGTATTTATGTAACGAACCCACATCGTAATGAGTTAAATCTCAATGTCGATTCATTATCTCAACTAAATATTTATTTTATCCTTAGCTGAATTTAGAACAAACCATGGAGACTGTAGACCCGAAATGTATGTAATTCTTCTTGAAACTTATAGGAATTGTTATGTAATGAAATATCTTCTCCATAAATAATTAAATATCTTCCCCATAATTTTCTATTGAGCAACAGTTCAGGAATATTCACTTTGAGGTTTTCTGGTACCTTGCGACCTTGCAAAGATCTACCTTTGATTATTTCCATAGTTTGCTCAGCCCATTTACCAACTCCCTGATCAGTCCAAATTCTTGTATCCTTTTAACATTTTCTTATATTTTTTAATACCAAGCTAGGACAGGAAGTATTTTGCTAAAAAAGTTGGATAGACAGAACTGCGCTCATGTTAGAGAGGCTTTGTGCTTGTAGCGGCTCATGGCAATAATTACTGTTAAAAACAAACTCATAGCTTTTATGTCATAGTGAGTTGTTGTGAAACAAGTGCAATTGTGTCCATTATCAGGTTTTTGTGTATTTCTAAGCTCCTTACATACCAAAGATATCCAAAGATGTTCCTAACCCCCCCCAGGATATGCCGATCGACAAAAGTGCTCTTGGAGGCTAGCATTCTTTGGAGAGTCAAACCCCCCTGAACTCAAGGATATGGAGGTCGCCGTGAGGCCCCTTCTGGGATGACAGGTAACGACTCTGACTGAATCTGGACTACGATTTGGACAATGAATTTGAATTGATGTTTTGGGCTGGCGGTTTTGACCTAGTTGCTTTGCACGGTAGCGTCGATGTAACACTCGTGTGTGAACGACTCTTATTCAACTATTACACTGTTTCCGTCCCGCTAAAACCTTAGCACGTTCGAAGTTCACATTGTAGTAATCGAGCAGTCGCCTAAACAAATTGCAAACTGAATTCTTTGTTCTCTGGTTCGTCATCAGGAAGCATGCTGGTTTAAGCCTGTCAATGCTTACCTGCGTGTCGACGTTGCGAATTTTGACGATGTAGTGTCGGTTGGTTCACCTGACGACTTGTCTGAATGCTAGCTGAGGTGCATCGACTCAAATGAATACGTGAGAATATTTGGGTAGCTCTTTGAAGACAAAGATCTGTTTGTGTAAGTCAATGAAATGACTACGAAGTCGTTGTACTGAGTCGGCTGGAGGCGCGGCGAGTTGTCCTGATGGTGCCAAAAATTCACTAGGGAGCCGTACTCGTTCGCCAAAAACGAGGACAGCTGGCGCCACTTGTATGTCTTCTTTCCAAGCAGCCCGTATGCCCATCAAGATGATTGGTAACGTATAAACTCATGCGTTGCATGTTGTAGTAATAGAGCAGTTACCCTATCAAACTGCTCTAAAATTTTCCTATCTCCGTCACCTCTACAACATGGTGATCCAGAAAATTGAAATTCTTACTAGAAAAAGGAACACACTTCGATTAAACGCATATTCCGATAGGCGGCGACAAGTAGACATTAACGATCATTCAGCACAGAATTTTTCTTTTCTAAATACCTAATGTCTTCTTTTTTAAATAATCTAGAACTAATAAACGCCTCGCACACCAATTTTGTTTCAAATCAACGTGATACCAAAGAAAACTTACGATATATTATTACGCATTATCCATTGATTGTGTGCACCCACACTTGGAAAAAAAATTGTACGCAACCAACCTTGAGGCTTGCATCAAAAGATGGATGTGAAGGGTTGCCATGTTCCTTGGCGGATGGAGTTGAATGGCAACCATCAGTGAGGTGAGTTGCGTTTTCCCTCGCATCGCGCGGTGATCTGTGCTGCAATTACGGAAGAATAACATCCTCGAAATCCCCCGTAAATATCTGCTATCAACTTGAAACCTCTAGGGGGGAACTATCGACAAGCGGTTATAGATTGTGTGAAGTGACATATTTTTCGGTGAATTAAAGGAATTTAATTAGTGCTAGTAATGGAAAATGTAACTAATGTCCGACATGTGACGGCCATCCTTCCATGATTGTTCTGGACGTAAAGTAGGCGCATATCGTTAGTTTGTGAGTTAATTCATAGTGGAATTCTAGGGTGACGCAATAATTGTCCAAGTGACAATGAACTCTGCTCATTAGGAGCGCTAATGAGTGCAGAGCAGGAAAGTGGAATAATTCTCGTTCATCATTCCCAAAATTTCCTCGTTGGCAACAATCGAGAAACAATCACAACACAATATCTGGACGCAAGGTAAGAGAAAAACAATAGAAGTCACATCAACTCGGTCGGCGGTTTTCATCTTTTCTTCTATGTAGGGACTCCAAATTGATATTTGGATAATGTCGGTTGCAACAATATCTTTAAATCCAGTTATAATCGTGACATTGGCGGTGGGAAATATCGTATCGGAGAGTTGTAAAGCGCAACTTTGTTTTGGTGGCACGTGTTGAGGTTAGCTGTCAGTGTTAAACAGGACGAACTTGAGGTTTAGTGGAGGGCGGTGAAAAAAGCTCATAATATCGTTTCTGGCCTTTTATATGAGTTTGAATTAGAGAATGGAGGTAATCGATGCAGCAAATAGTGGTATATTCGCATAAAAAAACAACCAGAGACCTTAGCATTCAAAGAACCGTCTTCGAAAGAAGTGATTACCGGAGTCTTAATCAGTGTTGATTGATCCTTAACGACCTGTCAATCATAAAAATTTCAAGTTCGTACTAGTTAAACAAGCACTAGCGGGTGATTAGTACATTATTCGGAAATAATTCAAAATTATTCACCAGCCAGCAGACATCTTGACGATCATGGTGTTTCGAACGCGGATATCCAAGCGAGTTGGACATGCGATCATTTTTGTGCCCAGGAATAGCACGGAAATAGCAGTACACCTGCATTACCAGAGCAACCACAAGAACCGCCAAAATATTCACCTGCGGAAATACCATCACTCCCAACTGCACCAAGCTTACAAAGACTCTTCTCTAATGTTCGTCAACCGACCGCTAATGTGCTTCCAACTCCTGTAGCTACATTGCCACTGCCACCGCCTTTACAACCATCAACAGGAAGTGAAGGTAGTCTTCCTTCTATTGGACAGGATTTCAACAGTTTCGCAATAGTAGACCTGTCTTCAATTTACAACCGCGAGAATTCTATAGTGAAATGCTTGCCAAGAGACTGGTTCATCACACATCAGCCAGCGATGACAGGGAAGCTTCAATGATATCAAAATTGAAGCAGGCTTGTGGTTATGAGTATACAATAAAATTACAAGGAATGTTCCAGGACATTGGAATTTCGAAAGATCACAACGAACGCATTAGACTACATTTGAAAGCAGCTAATACACTTATTGAAGTTGACTTTACAATTCAAGTTCTCTCTAGCGGATCATGGCCATTTAATCACAGTTCATCATTCAACCTGCCATCAGAATTGGAGCGATCTGTACAGATGTTTACTAATTTCTATGTCACACAACACTCAGGTCGTAAATTAAATTGGCTGTACAAAATGTGTTAGGGAGAATGTGCGTGCAGGGTACGAATACGGACGAACGTCGACTCACACAGTCCTCCCTGTACAGTTACTAAATTTGCCATTATTCGCTCGGGAAATCCATACGACAAAATTTTTGCTACAGTCGGCCAAATAGACTAAATTATTTATTAATAGTGGTGAGGTGTTTTGGGGGATGTAGCCTTAGTCAACATATTTTATAGGAAGCAAAGGAACCCATTCGTTTATAATTTGTGAATTTAGGCAGTTTTTCTTTCATCCCGGAGTATCTATGTATTGTGCATCGTCCGGGCGACTGACATCATTTTTTAAGCAACCCTTGTCGATGTCCGAAATCCGTACTTATCTAATGTTTCCAGGACTAACATCGCCAGCATTCGTCAACGAGCGCTCGTCGTCGGACAAGGCCGTGAGTATCCTTAGTATGTTTTCTAGTTTTTATTAATATTTTTTTTGCGCTTTCCTCTCACATACAACTTTGAGAACGACAAAAAAAAACCAAGTTGGGTAGACTCTATGCTCATGTCAGAAGGGTTTTGTACTCAACTTACAAAATGCAGTAATCAGCAACGAATAAAATCAAGAAACATGTCAAAGACGATTTTATTGGAGAAAATGTGAAATTCGAGGATCATACTATTATGAACAAAGTTGAACGAATTTTAACTTCTGAGGTATTTGTTATAGTTATACCGATAAATATCTTCTTTCATAATTTTTTCAGATTTTTTAGATCACGGGTGTCCATTCGCGAGGGAGGAAACACATTTTTCATCTTCTATATTTTGTTGTTGTTTTGAATTACAAAAAGGTCTTCAATATTATACGAAGCCCCCGTATAGAAGAAAATACAGAAGATTCTTCCCAAGACCGACAATGTAACAATAACCGAACCGGAGATGCACTCAATACTTGAAAGTAGATAGAAGTAAAACCTTATAATATTACGTCGACTAACAAATTGTAATTCTCCTTTTTCTGTTTTTCCTTTGCAATGAAGAAAAAAAGAAATACAATGAATTCTTAAATTTCTAATGAGATCGGTCTTTCCTTTCCTTCGGTTCTGACCGGGTAAAGGACCCGGTACGATGGCAGCCTCTCACCGCCAGACATGAACCAGCCATCGGGCACCGACTAACCTCCTTTTGTTTCAGGTGACTTCGCGGGTTGAGTGGCCCGAGCAAGGTGCCTCTTTATGGCATAGGGTTATGTGATTGAATCGCATAACTCTATGGCGTAAATTGGTCACCGGGGTACTTCTCCGCTGATGGGAAGGCTCATGCAAGTTAAGTTGTATAAGTTTTCCACTCAGAAGAGAAATACCTGGCCACTGCAACGTTTATGGATTTTGATCCGGCTGGGCGGGTGCGAGGGGGTACCATCAGCACCCGGTTGTCCCTCTCTTATTTGTGGGCCATGAGCCTCGTCGGGTAATGACGAAGTTTTTACTTGTTTCACTTGTTCTCTGAACAAGTCATTTCCCCTCTGTATGGTTGCCTACAATTTTTGCGACTTCGGTCGCCTTTCTTTTTGAGACCCCAGAAATTTGTGATTGCGAAATTCTTTTGTAGTGGGTCCTTGTGCTGGGGGAATGAACCCGCCCCACGACAACGCAATGCTAGCCTGCCAGCGCATTCACGCGTCCCCAGACAAGGGCATCCTCGGCGGATATCTTCACCTTCCTCTGCCGAGGCAGCAGACCATCGCTGCAGTCCTTCACGGACTTTGAAATCTATTTATACCATTACAATGTGTGACATCGAATTGCAGCTTTTAGCTGACGATGAAGACGTTCGACGAGACCATTGGTACTCCATAGCGAAGCATTCAGCCAGCAAAAAGTGTTCTGGCTACGCAATCTGCGAAGATGTCGTGGAGTGGAAAGGCTTCAGGGAACCGTGTGAATCTGTTTATTATTGTCAGACAGTGTCTGTAGCCTCGTGATGATGTAAATGGTCCGATGATGTCGACACGAATATGTTCAAATCGGCCAGAGTGACCTGGAAACTACTGAATTGCCGCTGCAACGTGTCGAGTAATTTTGCTACGTTGGCAGTTGATGCAGGCTTCAGCCCATGCTCTGCGGTCTCATTTGATGCTTGGCCAACCGTATCTCTGTGATACCAATTTGACTGTTGGTTTTTGGCCGGGTTGACTTATGCTGTGAAGAGCATTGAAGACACGTTTTCCTAGTTGCATTGGGACGAATGGACGTGCTGTGTCGATTGATGTATCGCAGTGGACTGGTCGATCAATGTTGGGCACATCGATCGGTCGAAGATGAAGTGAGCTATTGTCGTGTTGAAGATACGTGCGAAGTTCTTCGTTGTTGGCTTGTGCGCGAGCGAGATTGATGGTTTTGATTCCTGCAGAGATCGTTTCGATTCTCGATAGCGCGTCGGCGACGATATTATCATTGCCAGAGACGTATTGAATGTCATTTGTAAATCAAGCCGGCGGAATTGCCAAGGCGTTGTTTTATCCGGATTTTGCTTGAAGACGTGGAGGAGCGGTTGATGATTGGTGTAAATTGTGATTTGTCTGCCCTCGAAGATGTATTTGAAGCGAGAAATGGCCATATAAATTGCGTGAGGTTCACGATTGTAAGTACTGTGTTTTCTAAGCGACGTTGAGAGCTTTTGGCTGAAGAATGCGAGCGGTTGCCATGTGTGATTGACTCGCTGTTGGACGACGGCGCCGATTGTAAAGTCAGAAGCACCAGTGAAGATGGCCCAAGGTGCTTCAATGTTTGGATGAACGAGCATGACGAGTGGCTCGAGCTGGTTTTTGCAATTGTTGAAGGAAGTTTCACGTTCAGGTGTCCAGGGAACTGTACTATAGCCTTTAACGTCCGATCCTTGGAGACATTCGTTGAGTGTAGCCTGAAACTTAGCAGCGTTTTTAAAATGTTTAAGATAAAAGTTAAACATGCCATGCGGTGTGATGCCTGCTGAAGATACTCGGTAGCTGAGAAAATCCACCTTTGGTAGGCCAAAATCACATTTAGCGCTGTTGATGACGATGCCGTGTTTTTCCCGGCGAGTAAAGAGTTGTTGAAAATGTTCATGATGCTCTTTCTCGGTAGATGAAACGGCAAGAATATCGTCGACGTATGGAAATACTAAGTCAAGTCCTTGCGAGACTTCGTCGATGAAACGTTGAAAGGTTTAAGATGCATTACGAAGCTCAAACGCCATACATGCGATTTCATAGAGACCGAATGACGTGATGATTGCGGTTTTGTAAATATCTTCTGAAGCAACAGGGATTTGGTTGAAGGCACGAACGACGTCGATTGTCGAGTAAATTTTTGTGGCGTGAACATTAGCCGTAAACTCCTCTACCAGGCGTATAGGGTATATGTCAAGCAGCGTGCGATCGTTGAGTTGACGGTAATCTCCACAAGGTCGGTAATTTTCACCAGATTTCTTTGGGATAGATGGAGAGGTGGAGACCATGGACTATTTAACGATCGTGCAAGTCCAAGCTTGGTCATTTTGTCGAATTCCTCTTTGGCGATTTTCAGTTTATCGGGAGCAAGACGACGTGCTTTGTTGGCAATTGGTTGACCTGACGTTGTTTTGATGCGATGCTCGGTTGAATGTTTAGCTGCTCTGCAGATGCCATTCGGTCACGTTACGCCTGAGAATTCTTTTATGATCAATGAATAAGGACATTGATTTTGTGTTGATTTAATGGATGATACGTTGCTGGAGCGAGATAACTTGCGCTGAGTTTTTAAGCCAGTGGTTGAGTCGATGAGTTTGTCGTTTTTGAGGTCGACGAGAAGGCCGTAAAAACTGACAAAATCAGCGCCAATGATTGGTTTTGACACGTCAGCGATGACGAGTGGCGACGAGAGATCTTGAAGAAGACCAACGTTGAGTGCAATGTTGATGCAACCGTAAGTGTTGATTCGCGAGCCATTTGCAGCGTATAGTGTGTAAGCAAGCCTCTCTCTGTGACCCTGGAGCAAACAAAGTGGATATACACAGAGGTTTGAGCCAGTGTCCACTAAATATCGGACATTTGTGACTCAATCAGTGACGACGAGGCGGCTTAATGTGGGTGCAGTATCATTTACTGCCGTTAATGACCCTGATTGTCATTTCTCTTGTATGTAAAGGGTTGTTTGCACTTCCTCGCCTGATGCTGGAGGATTTGGTGGTACCAGCAGTAATTGGGATCAACGCTGGTTCCCGATTTTCTGTCACGCGATGGTGAGCGTGATCGATTACGTGACAATGAGCGTGATCGTTGCTATCTGACGATATTTATAAGCTCGCTCATTTGATTTCTTAGCTCGTCGATTTGTTTTTGCATCAACGGTTATTTGTCGATCGTGGCCAGCTATTATATCGAGAGGATCAGTTTTGTGATGCGCGAGCATTGCTTGTGGTGGTGCAGGTAGATGTGACAGCCAGACTGCGCGGAGAATATTTTCAGGCACGCTGTTGTCGAGTGTGCGAAAATAGCGTAGGAATTGTGATGGTTTCCTGTCGCTTAGCTCTTCTTTCTCGAGCAATTGTTTTAGCTACTTTTCCTGACTTAACAGCAAAGCAAAACTAGAAAGACTACAAATCAATGAGAATAAAACAAAGCTCATACGCAGTCAAGGGAACATACCTCAAATATCTGAACATCATTCTCGGGTAATATAGTATCAAAAATGTAGGCAAATTTGTGTTTTTAGGCGTCAAAATAACAAGAATCGGTATTTAAAGAGTGGAAATACGCCGAAGAATACAGGTTTCAAATAAAATATGTAATTCAATTTTAAAGTTCTTAACGACCAGCTGTATGCATAGGAAATCAAAGCTCCAAGTATACAAACCTGTAATAAGGCCTGTGCTATGCTATGAGATTGAAGGATGGAACCTAACCCACGAATCTGCAAACATATTAAACGCCTTTGATAGGCGGGTCCTGAGCTGAATAGTCGGAGCAAAGCTAGACGGGGACCAATGGTGAATTTGATACAACTATGAGCTATATGAAATTTATGACAAGCACGATGTTTCAACAATTGTCAGATTGTGAAAACTGCAATGGGCTGTGTACGTGAATCGTATGAACGAAAAACAAATACCGAAAACGTATTCGTTGGGAGAATTGAAGGGCGGAGACCAATGTGGAAATTGAGGAAACACTGGTATGAATATGGATTTCCAAATTGAAGAACCAAGTTACTCAGAAACATTTTTTGTAAGAAACGAAGGCCCGAGAGAGGGTATAGTGCTGCAATAAAGACGAAGAAGATCATAAAAACAATTATTATCAATAGATTACTACACACGCTGTTAGCCAAAAGTTGTGCCTAAACGAGATCATAGTAGCTTGCACGATTCCTGCATCATTCTATTAAGGATTACAATTCGGGTGTCATCCAGGGTTTGGTTCTCAGTCTTGACTTGTAGAACATCTCATATGATGGGTTTCTGAGGCTTGATCTGGCAGATGAGTTACGCTGAACTGGCAATTTAGATATATTTGTGGCGCAAATCACTGGACGCACAGTTAAACATATGCATTTTAAACTAGGTATGCTAATGCGCAGAGTGAGGGCCTAGATGGTTGCTATCGGATTAAGCCTGGTACTGGAGAAAACTGACGTGATCTTCCTGACAAAGAAAAGAATCCCCAGAGTAATGGCCATTAATATCGGAAATTCATCTTTTGAACCCAAATCAGCAGTGAAATATCTGGGTATACTGATAGACTCGAAGATGAGTTTTTCCGGGCAAAAAAATCATTAGTTGATATTATAGCAGCATGCGTAATAGCACTTACCTGATTGATGGCTTAGTCGGCGATTTCTAACGATTGCCCTTCAATCTGTACTACTATCTCGTTATCTCTTAATTCCGATGAGCCCAGACTTGAACATCTAAAGCCTGTACAATTTATGTCTCCACTACTGCGTGTGTTTGTTTAGCGATTCGCACCATATACATCGAGTGAGCAATTCATAATTCTATTACACGCATGTTCGGAACAAAAACCACCGTTGCTTGTATGTAGAAAGCTTACGGACGAAAAGCGCTATCTATCAAAATCAGTATTGACGCTGACTTCAAAGAATTTGTTTCAGTCAGAAATCGAAATTTTCCAAAAATTAATTTTTTCAAATCCGATTATGAGGCAATTAATTCAAAATTTTTGTCTGTGAATTGGTCTCAGCTCTTTCAAAACCTTGATTGCGAATCTGCTCTCAATAAACGTTATGCGCTTCTTCAATAGCTCAACTGTAAGTTTACACCTTTTCAGTCGGCGCGTAAGGTTAAACTAAAACCTATGTTTACGAAACGCGTTGTTACAGCTTTAAATGCGAAGAATAGGGCACGTCGTGAATTTAAGTATTTAGGTACAGCAGAGCTCAAAAATAAAAATTGCTATGACGAACTACTTTTCCAACTTAGAAGCTTCCCTCAATGTTAGTAATATGAAGTACTTCTGGCTTTATATAAAATCCTTAAAGGCAACGTTTTCTGTTCCTTCTTCCATCCGCTGGGATGATATAGAATACTCTTCTCCCCAGGAAATTGCGGATTTATTCACCCAATATTTTTCATCTACGGACAGACTATGAGTGTTCGCTCAATGGTGATATGTACTGATTTAAGCAGATCATATCATAGCTGAACAGGCACGCGGAAGCATGGTACTGACCAAACCAACTTCCGAAAAAATCAATACGGTCATGAAAATGAGATACTCTAACCATCTCTAAGCAAACTCCCGAGAAGGGCTGTAGTGCTACAAAGAAGAAGAAGATTTTTCGTCAACCTTTGCTCCCTCCACTGAATCCGCCAGATCTTACACTAGAGCAACTTTGGTTTTTCGCTTACTACTCTAAACACTGATTCTTCTGAAGTTGAATTC
The DNA here is from genome assembly GCA_963969285.1 of Odontomyia ornata. Classification (NCBI taxonomy): domain Eukaryota; kingdom Metazoa; phylum Arthropoda; class Insecta; order Diptera; family Stratiomyidae; genus Odontomyia; species Odontomyia ornata. Next base: position 20,005,811 of record OZ017740.1, on the reverse strand, counting down.
CTAGCTCATACCCTCGTTCCTAATGTCAGCCCTGGTCCAGATGGCCTACCAAATATTTTTGTCAAGTCCTTAGCTTTGTCACTTTCCCTTCCCTTGTCCATTCTCTTCAACCTAAGCTTAAGAAATGGAACTTACCCCTCTCAATAGAAAGATGCTCGTGTTGTACCTATTTTTAAAAGGGGTGATCCTTCGTGTGTATGTTATTATCGTCTTATATTCTTGATTTCCTGCTTTTCAAACTTACTTGAACGTTTAGTTCACAACCGGCTCTCTGACCCGTTGAGCTCTGTTTTAGCTTGTGCGCAGCATGGCTGTCATAAAGGTCATTCTCCGTCCACTAATTTATTTCAGTCCACTGATTTTGTTGCAAACGGTTTGGATAGTCAATACCAAGTTGATGTGATATACGCAGATTTTACAAAAGCATTTAGTTGAGTCAACCATCATCTTCTTTGCTGCAAACTTGAAGCTTTTGGAATCCCTGATACTCTTTTGTCATAGTTTTTGTCTTATTTTTCCCCCTGCTCTGGTCGGGTTAGTTTTTGGATTAACACGTCTATTCTGTCCTGTCCTACATCTGGTGTTTCTCAGGGATCTATCCTTGGGTCTCTCCTATTCCTTGTGTTAGTCATTGACCTCCCCTCATTAATTTCTTCCCCCTGTCTCTTGTTTGCGGATGATTACAAGGTACTTTGGACTGTCAATTCGCCCCTTGACTGTCAGTGTCTCCAGGAGGACCTTCTTGCTTTATCTCAATGTTACCAAATGCAATAAGATGACTTTTTCTCTTAAGCAACATCCTATTTCCTATACTTATATAACATACTGAACGAGGCCTCTATGTCTGAAGCTACCACGTATGTTATAAAGACATTGGAGTTACTTTTGGCTCCAAACATTAATTTGACCTTCATATCTCCTGTGTGGTTGCTAGATTCTATAAAGTTTTGGGTTTCATATTAAGGCATGTACGAAACTTTGGTAATGTCTCGACCATGATTCGTTTATTTATCTTGTCCGTCCTTTAGTTGAGTATTGCTCTGTGGTCTGGGCTCCTCGTCATTCCTATCTTGTATCCTCGTTAGAATCTGTGCAGAGGGAGTTTACTCGCTTCCAATTCTATGAACTTAACTTGCCATATCTCCCCTATGAGGATCGTTTATCCTTCCTTGGCCTTCCGTACTTGAATGCACGTAGATCTTATTTGGATCAGTGCTTTCTATACCACTATCAGACTCCACCCATTCATTACATTCCGCTTGTGTTCCTTCCCTTGTTATAGTTCCATATGCTTGTACAGAGCTGTATTTTCACTCATCTGTTGTACGTCTACTGAGAAATCATAACAATCTACAGCTTGGTCCTTTCTCCTCCGCTATCACGGCTTTCAAACAAATTTCGCAGAATTTAATTTTAGATGGCTGATTGTTGCTTTGTAAAATGTTAACTGTTTGTCCTTTTTTTTGTTTCTTTTTAATCCATTTTAACTTTTTTGATGCACATGAAGTTTATTTTTTTTTACTATTGTTCTATTCCTTCTTGTTATTGGACTTGTTGTCTGTAAGATGGAATCAAGAAATAAAATAAATAAATTCTATATAGATAAGAGCTATGGGAGGGTGCTTTCAGCAAGGAGCTTCATTGAAAACTGTTGGCACAGGTACAGAGGGAAGGAGCACTGCGGATCGCAATTGTGCATTTATCAGTCTCTGGATCTGCGGTGTTCGTAGTTGCAAGGATAGTAACGATTCTCCTCCTTGCCAGAGAGCACGAAAATAGAGAAAGGGGAGATGTCTCTTAGATGCGGAAAAGCTACACTCTCTCAGCGATTGGCAACAATCCTAGGAGAACGACACAAAGGAAAGGCGAACCACGTGGCTAGTCCCAGACCTAAGGTCGTGGCTCAATCGAAGGGTTGGTGAGATTGACTTCTATCTGACCCAGCTCTTGAGCAGACATGAATGTTTTCGGTCTTTCTTTCGCGATCTCTTGCCTGCATGTGTTGTTTAGGAGAGGTTGATAGTGTCTACCTTACCAACTTTGTCTGGAAAAGATGGGATAGGCTCGGCCTGATCTCTCCATTGAACTTGGAGAGTCCACAGAAATTATAGTCGGAGAAATGTTTAGACCATTTTGCAAATGGAACAGGGTAGTATATTATTTTGGGGCAGTCCTGATAGATAAGCAGTGCATATTATAGCACTGGAAGGAATCAAGCCAAGAGTTCTATTCCTAGCAGTCCCTTCTCCTCCTTCCTTTCCCGCTGGAAAGTATATTCCTGTAATCCGAAGGCACTCCACGATATAAGAAAGTTTCCAGGCTAGATTTTCAGATTGACAGGGGAGGTATTTAGTGGACAGTCCAGGACCAGTGTATAGTTGGCAGTCTCACACTCCGGGCATGAACAGTCCTCACTTTCTTGCGATAAACAATACAGCTACGATAAACTAAAGAAGACAATGCGGGGCTTACCTCTGCAAATATTGTTAATGCTCTTTGCAAATGACTCACTTTGTGAGTTAGGAAAAATTCATCGGTTAATGGAATTATGGAATGCTTTCACTTAATTATTACTGGTGAACGTAACCTTTTTGTTCAGTCCTACTGGGAATCCGTTCGGCGTCATCAAATTATTTTTGCTGAACAGCAGCAGAAATGTGGAAAGGGCGATCCATACGTTTAGTCAGAAAATTTTATGGGTGACACCGATCAAAATCAGACTTTTGTCAAGGATTCCCGCGTTGAAAAAATTAAAATAGGAAGGGAATGACTCAGTTAAAGAAGTTGCCATGTCGTTTAGATGAATTTAACATTGAGTTCAATCCTCCTTATGCTAAGGGTTTGGTGGCAATCATATAGGTGAGGAGAAATAAGCAAATTCGCAAGGACGGAGATTACTGGGCTTTGTGAATTGTGACCAGAATGATATTGGTAATCAGAAGTTCTGTCTCCACGAAAAAAAATTTTCTCTTATTCAATTTCGCAAAAAGAAGTTGTTAAACTAACAAATAAAATTCAAAAGGAAACACCCCATTAATAAATTTCCGCATATTTGCTTCAGAGAGGATGCTCTTCTATCCACATTGACATCTTCAGCATGTTGTCAAAGAAATGGTTGTTCTAAGTCGATTTGTCGTTTTGATTCCATACTAGAGGTTAGTTACTTTTTTTTTTAAATATAAATTCGTCGCCGAATCTAACAATGCTGAAAGAGTTTAAGTTATATGAATTGAACTGTTTTCGTGTATAAATTCACATCCAAGAGCATATCATTTTAAGTAAATCATACTTTTAAAACACCCAAAATCTTTGCAAATGTGATGATTGGTCAAAAACTGCGTTCCATCCTTAGTGTTGACTTTAAATATTAAAATCAGCACAACTCCATATCAAAACCAAGCTTATCTTAAAAGCTCAACCAATATCGGAACCTCCCCAAATAAATTCAAAACCATAAAACTTATGAAATAAAATCCCAATGAACTTGACTATGCCCCTTGTCCTTTTAAATAAATAAAAATCTCGATTGCAACAAAATCCGAGAAAAATCCAATAAAAACTTGCCGTTCAACCATATTTCATCCGAGTAACCTTCAGCCGATCAGCCATCCCAGCAATCCTCACCAACCTGCCTTTTAGTCAAGAGGGCAAATGCTCTCTTGCATGCCAACTAGCCAAACCACAGCCAACTAGCCATCGCGATCCAACATAATTTGTTGAAATCGAAAATAAACTCCCATAAACTCTGCGGACATCTCAATAAAATCGAACTGGTTCTGGTTATTATTCTACGGACCGCGAACGATATTAACTTACGAATCGCGATATCTTTAATAAGTAAATTGTGTAGTTAACACCATTATAGCGAGCAGTGACACCATTTACTCCATAAATTTAAGCCTCGTAAAATTCAAGTCAAATGTGGACGAAGACATCGACGACATGGCCAACAACGACGACCATCTTACCTTCGTTCGTTCAATCCATAAATGTTAGTAACGGTGGAAGTTGATACGAATTGAATCGAATCTGCAACGTACGTATCAGTAACTATGGAATACATGTTTAAGTACATCCAATAAAACTATCTTTCTGAGATTATTTCTTGAGAAATTTTTCCTCGCTTAAGATCTCAACTATAAGTACGAAACACACTCTCATTGAAGTTTAGAGAGAAGGAACAAACTGACTAAAATATGAAACTTTTCCGTGGTTAATTAAGTGTGGAACCGTGAAAAGAAAAAATCGTATCACGACATTTTTCGGCTCCCATAAACAAAATAATTTATTGTCCTTCTATAGGAAAGGAATTTCAAGGTTTTATTATTTGATTAAACTTTTGATTATCACCTTTAAAAGCTTTATGAAATATGGCTCGAAACGTTCAGCACAATCTACTTAAGGATTAAGTCAACAATTCCGGGAAGTAATGAAAATCTCGTTTTATCGCTTAATTTTATTATTGCCTTAGCGGAATTACTAATAACCACTGCCCAAGAGTTGGCAAAATCGATACAAACCATCCAGCACGTTCCTATCGATTCTTACAAATCTATCTACTTCCCATCTCTTCAGGATGTTTCTAAGACTTTAATTTTTCTTTTGCTGAGAATCTTCGATTGCAGGGCGGGAGTATCTGCATACTCCTATCTAGTTTAGGCTCAAACCTGTACTTGTACGTTCTCTTTCACAATCTGCATCGTGTATCCACCAAGCTCCTACCTTAATCATTTACGATTATTAGATAATATTCATAATTACATGGAGTTGTTGCACGTTTGCAGTAGTTTCACTTCATTTAGATTAAAAGGTATCTTTAGCGCGCGTACACACACGTTGGGATTATCATCTCTCGAAGTCAACCTAATCAAATCGACTTAACTATGTACGAGTACTCGTATGTTGGTTGGTTGCGCGATATTAACCACATACTCGTACATCGTGATGGGTGAATTTGTGGCAATGATTATTAACGTATGAGTATTTTGCGTTATTTGGCGCAGAGATATTTTTGTCGGATCAGGAAAGACACACTGATAAGTGTGTAAGCATGGAAGTACGACATTTTTAAACTTGCTGGTATAGTGTAAATTATGAGTTCGGGTTTATTAATTTATATTGATCATGCAATTAAATTTATGGATTAATATGCTATGGTATGGCAAAATATTTACACGGCTCACCTGCATTCTTTTGACTTTTAAGGAATTTCGTCACTCACCTGGAATATAAAAAAGAAAATATTTATACGTGTTTCGCTTATAAGATAAAATTTTTGGAGAGTAATCTGTCTGATCAATGCAAAATCAAAAGGCAGTATACTAGTTTTAACGAATCATTTCAATGACATAATTCATACATAAAATTAAATATATATGTAGGCAAGCAGCAACTGTGCACAATAATTTAGCAGAATAATTAAAGAAGGAGTAAGTATTTTGACATAAATGTTGCGTTTGATAATAATTTTATACTAGCTTATTATAAGCCTCAGCAGTTGCCAGCCAGGTTACGCTCCACATGCTACAATTTCTATAAATGAACCTGATGTAGCTATTGATGAAGAGGAGGCTTTACAAGTTGTCGCCCCTCCATTGCAGGTATTTGTTTCGAGGTAAAACTACGGTCGTAACTAAGCACATGAAGTGTAAACTTTTTTCATCTTTTCCTGTCTTAGACTGTTAACAAAATAAAATCTTCCTCATTGTTGGATTGCCTCCTTCGAAATTCGTGTACCAGCAGAATGTAGCGCTCTATTGAATCAAAATTTTGTGGCCGCATGGAACTTCCGTCAAGCGATAAAATTTTCCCAGAAGGCAACATTTTCTGAGAACTTCACATCGCAAAATTAACTCCTAACAGACAATAAAACTTATAATAATTTTAACTTATACTATCAAAATGTGAAAGGCATTGCGCGAGACGCTTCCGTTGTTTTCGTGAAAACGGAAAAATTGGAAAAACGTGCTGTCATCAAATACATCTATTTGAAAGGTTTTACAACAAAACAAATAAAAGAAAAGATGGATTCAACACTAGGAGACTCCTCCCCATCGTATTCAACTATTAAGCACATCTGACGAGCCTCGCTCAGGACGGCCCGTTGAGAAAATCCATCAAATAGTGTTGGAAGACCGCAGGTTGAAAGTGCATGAGATAGCTGAGACCTGTAGGATGTCAGCTGCAACCATTTGAGCATGGAAAAGCTGCCGTGTTTGCTAACGCTCGACCAAAATCTCATTCAAAAATACATTTCTACCGACAATTTGGCGCTGTATAGGTGTAATCCAAACGAATTTTTGCGTCGATTCATAAATGTTGATGAGACTTGGATCCACTACTATACTCCTGAAAATAAAGAACAGCCAAAACAGAGGGGTTGGAAAAGGAGAACCAACTTCAAAGAAGGCAAAAACAATTTTATCGGCAAACAAAGTTATGGCTACTGTTTTTTGGGATGCGAGAGGAATTATATGCATTGATTACCCTGAAAAAGGTAAGACTACCACTGGTCAATACTACGCAGAGCTATTGCAACGTTTTATGCATGAGGTGAAAATTAAACGACCTCATTTGGCGAAGAAAAAATCTTGTTTCATCACGATAACGCACCAGCGCATTTGTCGATTGTTGCCATGTCCAAAATGAACAAATCGAAGTTTGAATTGATGCCGCATCCTCCCTACTCTCCAAGCTTAGCCCCCAGTGACTATTACCTATTTCTTAACCTCGAAAAATGGCTTGGCGATAAAAGATTTAACAGCAACGAAGAAGTTATCGAAGCTGTAAATCTGTATTTTGAGGAGCTTGGCGAATCTACGTTTAAAACTGGTATAACTAAATTAGAACACCGTTATGAGAAATGTATCAGTGTTGATGGAGATTGTGTTGAAAAATAAAGCAAAAAAATTTAAAAACGTTTTTCTTGGTCAGGCCGGAAACTTTTTAGCCTTTAGTCTATCGGAGGAACCATGATTTTAATCTTACAAAGAAATCTGATGATGGTGGAGTACTGATTGCTGTTGCTAGAGATCTTCCTAGTGAGCTTTGTGACAATTTTTATCCCCCGCATCTGTCTGCATATTTCTCCCCTATTACTCTTCTTTTGGTTTTTATGATTCACTTCATTCCACCTCACATATTATTCTTTGTGGTGACTTGAATCTTACTTCCGTAGAATGGGATTTAACATCATCTATTGATATCATGTCTTCCAATCGACAGTCTGGATTACTATCGAGTTTTCTTTCCCAATTCTCTCTCAACGAATTAAATAACGTTCCAAATACAACTAATCGGTTGCTAGATTTTGTAATGTCGAACATTGATTCTGGGTATATTCACGTAGCTGCCGCACCTCACTCTTACGTATCTTCTGACCCCTATCATCGCCTCTGTTATTGGACATTAGCATGAGCTTTCCAAAAAACATTTAAATGCCATCAGCAGCTCAAGTTCAACTTCTGGAAATCCAATTACAGCGCAATGTCAGAATCCTAGAATTCACTTGATTAGTACTCGTTTTTTGACTGCGTTGATTGCGAAGAAGCTTTTACTAAATTTGACTCCCACCTTGACTCGCTTATCCGTCAATTAACATCACTATGTAGGTCCAAAAAGAGCCCTAACCACCTTGCTCAACCGTGGCAACTTAAAAGCTTTGAAGATTAAGAACAAACTTTATGAAAAGCTTAATATAGATTGACAAGGGATTCTGATTCTTATAATGAGTATTCTAGTTCCTGTGAAATTATCAATTAAAAGTTCAAGAAAAAATTACTTTACGCACTGTTGCGAATTCCGGCGTACCAACTTCCTCCCATTCGCAACTTCAAATTGCCGGCGTAACATTGTCCCTTTCCTTTGGGCACTCCTACCTTTTCCTCGGTGTATGTATTTATTTTTATTAACATTTTTCCTATTTCCCTTTAATTTTTATGTCCACATCATCACAATCCTTTCCTTTCCCTGATTTCCAATTAGAACACCCTAGTAATAAAATAAGAAGTTTAATCTTCCCACTAACAACACTCCCTACATTAATTCCCACTAACAAAATTTCATTCTATTCATTCTTCCTAACAAAACCTAATTCCTTCCTTCATACTAACAAATTCTATTCACTAGTTCCCATTACCAAATTTTATTTTTCTTACTAACGAAAATTAATTCACGCTTCCCTACTAACAAAAATCAATCTCATGCCCAGATACATCGTTGAAGTTGCTAATCTGATGAATGGGAGATGGATAAGGCATAGCTCCATTGGTTACGTCGCGAGTTCTCGACCGTGGGACTGCTGGAACCCTGAGTTCAAGTTTCCCCCGGGCGCACGGAAGCACTCTTTTTGGGGTATCGGCAAACCCAATAGCTTTCGAAATGTTTATATGTGACACTTTGAATTCGACCAAGCGCTTCTTGGAGTGTTCAAATTGCCATATGTAAAACAATGGATACTATTGAGTTTGTCGATATGGACCAAAAGATGTGTGGGTAGCGGAATCGAAGTGTAATGAACTTCGATTACGTTACCCAGATGCGACAGCGGTAATTGGAGAAGAATTTGGATTGCGGGATCGGATGGAATAAAAGGTGGAAAGTGAAATGAAGTGGTGAGGATTGGGGCAGTGGATATTGGACTGGAAGTGAAAAAAGAATTGTGTTTGGCGGGGCGGAATAATTAATTCGCGAAAGGCAGTGAGATTTTGATTTGGGAAAGAAGAGGGAGTTTTTTTTCTTTTGTTTCTTTTCGTGGAATGGGTATTTTGGCTGTTTTTTTTTGTGACGGAGGAAAAAAGTGAAAGAATTAGAAAACTGAAGGAATTTTTAATTTGGAGGATGGAATTTTTGTTTTGAAAATTGACTTCAGTGACAGAATCAAAGTAGGGAAAGTGGAAAAGTGAATTAAAGTTGGAATGTGAGGATTATATTGATAATTTGAAGTGCGGGACCGCCTCAATACTAAATATATGAAAAAATTGAATAAGTGAGAGTTTGAAGTTTGAGAACTATATTGTTAATTTGAAGTGCGGGACCGTCTCAGTCTTTACTATATGCAAAAGATTTAGTTAGTGAAATTGACGTAATTGAAATAGAACAAAGTGCGAGAGTAATTCTTCCGTTTAAAATAACAGAAAAAGCAAGAAAAAAGGACCCATTTGGTTGGGTCAAGTGCCTGAATTAACGTTTTCGTGTTTGCGAGTGTACCATATTGACGGATCGTGGAGAGTGATAATTGGCCATTCTATTAGTGATTGAATTTTAAAATTAGTTTAAAGTTAATTTAAAATTTGGTTTTCAGTGGCCCCACACCTTTTTTTTTGTCTTCGCCGAGCGCTCGGATATCAACGAGGAAAAGGAGTGAGTATTTACCTATTGTGAGTATTTATCTATCACATCAACAAATTCTTATTTTTCTTTTGTTTTCCTTTAAATGAATTATTTAATTGGATTGTTTTTGCTCCGTACATAAAATTATTGAGGGGCCGGTTTGTTTTATTTGAATTGACATACTTTTGTTGAATTTGTAAATTTCTTTTTTTTTTGAGTTCAATAAACGGCCATGTTTTATTAAATTTTTTTCTAAATTTTTCATTTCTCAAAATGACATCTCCCTTTCCCATCCTTTTCCCTTTGCGCTAGTTTTTATGTAAGGTGGCTCAGCACGAGCAGAGGGTGTCCCTAAAGACCCACGACACGACTGAGTGCTAGCCGGCCTCAGTATGCCACCCCAGGCTACACACCCCTCTGCCAATACTTAATGTCTGCAACTGCGGTGACTTCCGTGGTTGCTACAGCACATAGAGCATTGACTTCATTCCAACCAGTTCTGGTCATATATTAATTATCTCAAGTCCTAACTGCACTTTTCTAGCACCACGTGTCGGAATGATAAACAAGATACAACATTGAAATCCATTTCAAACTTATTTGCGGATTTCTTTCCCGCTATAACTTCCTCTTCGGTATCCGTTTCTTTTTGAAATCTCCCTCTTCATTTAACTCTGGCTGATAATGCTGCTACAGTCAGCTCTGCAGATATCGAGTCCATAATTTATACTCTTGGTACAAGCATTGGTTCTTGGCCAGACAAAATTCCAAATGTGTTTGTCAAATCTCTGTCTTCTTCAATAAGTGTTCCCCTCAATTTTATCTTTAGGGTTCGGCCACATTGCAATTTTTCTGCCGTAACCAGCGATTTTCAGACGCAAATACGAACACACTGCGACAAGATCTCCGAAGGAACTTCAGGCATGCGCAGAACTAAAATGCTCATTTGAAGGTATGTCTTTGCCAGGAACACATGCGCTAACTCATTTCTGCGCTATGCAAGAAACTTCCATGCACGTCAGCGTCAAATGTCCAAATGATGTGCGCCTGCGCGAGTATCATAGAAACTACCTGCTAAACTGGTTTTAGGAAAAATCGCGAATTCCTGCGACTGCCGACCTGGACAAAATTGTCGAAAATCGCAGTGTGCGGGCTGCCATTTAACCATGTGTAACTTGCGACAGAAGTGCGGCTAAATAGTCGTAGTCTGATGCATCCCTTAATCCTAGCTTGTCCTCCGAAATTTTTCCTTGCTTCTGAAAGACAGCCAACATCTTCCCAATTCATAAATGTGGTTCCCTTTCGTGTGTCTCCAACTACCGTCCAATCTCATTTCTATCGTGTTTCCCGATCATCATAGAACGTTCAGTTTGTAATCACATATATGAACTTATATATTACTCGATATCTCCTACTCAACATGGCTTTCTTCTCGGTCGATCGACGACTACAAATCTACTTGAGTTTACTCACATTGTTGGTGAAGCCCTTGACAAGCACTTTCAGGTTGACGTCGTTTATACTGATTTCACCAAGGCGTTTGATACAGTAAATCATAATGCGCTATATGAAAAGCTAACACAACATAATATTTCTGGTTGTTCGCTCTCTTGGCTTGTCTCATACGTAAATAATCGTTCATGTAGAGTAAGTCTCTGTAGAGTGTTATCTCATTCCTTTAATCCGCAGACTGGAGTCCCTTAAACGTTTAGTCTGAGACCACTATTATTCCACATCAACATTAACGACTTTCCGTCTTTAATTGATGCTCCATGTATTCTCTGTGCTGATGATTTTAAAGTGATTAGATGTATTGATGGTTGCATTTCTCCCAAAATGACCTGAGCATCCTATGTAACTGGAGCAAATCAAATTTTCTTTCTCTTAATGTATAAAATATCAAACAATGACTTTCTTTTGAAAATCGAATCCAATCTCATTTTTATATAGCCTACACAATGAGCCGCTATCTGTAGTAACCAAGTTCAAAGACTTAGGGGTGATCTTCCACCCGCTACTCAAGTTCAAAGCACACATCCTTGACATCACATCCCGTGCTTCTCGGGTTTCCGGATTTATTTTCTGCCACTTTTGCATTTTTGGGAATATCAAATCTCCAGTACATCTTTACATAAGAACTGTTTGGCATATCCTCGAGTATTGTTCCCAAATTTGGACACCACATTATAAGTACTTAGACTCACTACTGGAATCTGTACAACGGAAGTTCATCCGAATATTATTCCTTCAATATAAAGTCCCATGCCAATCTTATGAAGAAAGACTTTCTTTTCTGCACCTCCTTTCGTTATCATCCCGTAGATTCTTTCTTGATAAGTGTCTCCTATATGTGCTTCACCACCATCAGTTGCAGACATCTAATTATCCCTCTAATAATGAAGGATCATACCAAATTCCATATGCAAGAACAGAAAATTTTACCATTCACCACTACTACATCTATCAAGAAATCACAATGCTATGGGTTTGGTTTGTATCCTCCATTTTCAATAATTTATAAGCATAGACTTAAGAATTAAATTTTAAATACGTAGCCTAGTAGATATACTTTGTTGTTCTTTTCCATTTTTATTGTTTGAACCAATCTTGCAATTGGTCTTTAGCCTGTAAATTGGTTGAAATAAATAAATAAATGATAGTTTGACGAGGTCTACATACATTCCATCGCTAGAAGACATACTGAAAACAGTCCTGCAGGCGAAAGAAAATAGCGAAGATATCCAAACTACGTGGAAAATGGTCAGACAAGCAACCACAGACACAGCGGAGAAGGTTTTGGGGTATCGGCCAAAAAATGATAGCGATAACTGGTTAAACGAAGACTGTCAAAATAAGGTTAACAAAGAAAATCAGGCAAACAAACTGTACATCCAAAGACCGACTTGGGAAAAAAACCAGCAACACATCACCCTCCGTCAACAAGTAAAAATGCTGTGCTGATAATTGAAAATATGGACCACCAACCAGAAGACGATAAATGCAGCCAGATCAGCACACCTCAATTAAACAGCTTGGAGGGGATATACACTACACACAAGCCTTATTACAGATGCAAAAGGTGCAATAATAGGAAGCCCCTTTTCATATTCAAAACAGGTGGAAGCAATACTTCCAAAAACTTCTCACTGCACCCAACCCATCAAACGAAACTGTGAGCATTCCAGGGGCTAGAAAAGATGTCCTGGCAATGCTATTAATAGCAGCAGAGGTACAGGCAGCCACTCGTGGTCTCAAAAAGAACAAGACTCCTAGAATTGACAGAATATCGACAGGACTGCTTCACCTGATATAAATGAACTCATGCAATAAGCCAAAGATCGAGCGACAAGCCCAGTGATCTAACTGCAGCTAGTTCAACAGGAAGACATCCCGCAAGGCTATTCAATGCAAGTACCAGGAGGAACTGCAGAAGAGGCTACAGGATCAACAAGTGCCGCTGAGGTGAAGAACGCTATGGCTCTTAGAAATTCCATAAAGGGAGGAAACGTATTGCATACACCAACAGCTGTCATTGGATATATTTCAATGTTTCATTCCATATACTTGCACGCCTGTATTGTACCCAACGGTGTCATACTAATTGTACAATTCTCACTTTATTCAGAGCTTCCACCAAGTTAACCACGTTTCTAAAGCTAATAAAACATCAGAAGAAGCTTGATCTGTATGTATATATATTAGTTTATTTCCACTATTCCGGATACATATTAGAAACTAGAACTAAATTGATGACCCAAACAAGGAAAGACATGCCTGTTCTTAGCAAACTACATGCTGGAAAGTGTGGATAGCATCCCATACTTATAGGCTCATCTTGAAGAAATGGTATGAAAAGAATGAAATATGGAAAAGGATAAACGCAGCAAACAAAGCCTAGTTTATAGTAGTTCCTATGCTAAAACCCAGAGATGTTCACAGCGCAAATGGGATTCGCATATACAAGTTACTAATAAAACCTGCGCTGATTTATGCATGTGAAACTTGGATTCTTACAAATACTTTGGTAAAGGCTCTGACCGTATTCAAACTCAAAGTGTTCACGATGATATATGGCCTAGTAAAGCATGAAACAGAGTGGAGCTTCGTTACAACGATGAGTTAGCTAATATTCATGGCGCCCCACATATATCCGCAATTGCAGAACCGCGACGATTGGAGGAGACTACTACTGGAGGCAAAGACCCGAAATAAATGATGATAAGTAAATAAAACGAAATTATTGTAGTATTGTTAATTCAAGATTTCTTTTGTGTTGATTGGTTTATCTTTGATTACTTTCAGGTATATCTCTTCTCACAGTCCAGTCGTAGTTCATTAATATTAATTTTTCCATTGTTGTATTTCAAAAAGGGATCGTTTGCATATTGGTCATTTAGTTTAGTGTCGTTTGCGGGATACATCATAAAGAGAGTGAAGAAACTGAATGTTGAGGTGGATGCTGCAACCTGTGAATACATTGGTAGAAGATTTTTGACAAGCAAATGTTTATTTCACATCTTCTATTGCCTAAAAATTCTTGAATGATTCTTTTAAAAGACTTCTCAGCCACTTTTTCCATGCCTTCTAAACTGCAACACTTGGGCTATCTTATGTTTCCCAACTAAGTACTGCATACGACTTATGCTGCTTAAGTTGGGTGATCTAACAACAAACAGAAAATATGTTTGACCGAAGCTGATTCTCATCTTAGGTTCTGTGAGAGTAATAATAAATATTCAATCTGAATACTGTTTGGCTAATTAATTGCTTTGTTTCTTACCGAAATAAATAAAAAAACTTTTATAGCCAATTTTTTTTTATTTGATGTCCGCAGGCTTATTCTCTTTTTCCTTGAAAAGCCATCGGGCCTTGCTTTGTTGTATAAACAGATGCGTTTTGACTCCTCATAACGCATCTCATCAGACTACAAAGCAAGATCCGAAGGTTTTTCGAAAACAAACGAGTTTTCAACTTATTTCTAATATCATTTTCAAGTTAAACTGTTAAAACTTTGAACAAGTTATTGTAAATAAGCCTACATTTTCGGCGGGAAAAACGACACGATAATTACATTACAGGTTTCATTACAAATTTGAGTTACGAAATCCGAAATGAAATTTCATTCGTATATGCATTACGTCTCCCTTATGAAATGCAAGCTGGCAATACTTTTTCAGCTACTCCCGGGGCTTTAAGGGGATTCAAACTTAGCCTGTTTGTGTCCATGTATGGACAATTATTCCGTCTCACTCCACCTGCTCGAAAAGCATCATTGCTGATGGCAATAATATCAATGAGAGATGGGCTACATATTCTAAAGAGCTCCTGAATCCATCTCATAACTCAAGAGCTTTGGAGTCAGTCGAAATATTTGATGAGCTCATATTGGTCCCTCAACTTTGCAAGAAATCAACTCTACATTCGAAAGGTAAGAAAATGAATGAAACATCTGTGTTGATGGAATTCTAGCAGAGCTCATAAAACATGGTGGTATGGCTTCATCAAAGAGCATATGAGTATGCAAGCTGATCCAGCATATCTGGAATCAAGAGCAGATTCCGTACAAGCGGTGCCAATCAATTGACATTCATAACCACAAAAAAGGTGACAAATTGTTATATGAAAATTACAGCGGCATATCACTAGTTTTTACATCCTACCAAATCCTTCCTAAGGTAATAGAACGTAGACTGACGCCTTATGCTGAAAAAATAATAATATCAAAGCGGTTTTAGAACTGGATTTCAAACCATTGGTCAACTGTTTACAGTTAGATAAATGCCGCGACTACAACATAGATGTAGATTTTAAACAAACATCTTTGTAGATTTTAAACAAACATACATATAATAGTATTGACCGAAAAGTATGGTACAAAATTAAGCTTCAGCTAAGACCCTTTGTAAAACTAAATCATCTGACGGGATTGATTATCGCATCAACAACTTCAAAAGTTGGAATCAATAACCAATTGACAAACGCCTTTGACACAAAGGTAATATTAAAGAAGAATGACGGGCTGGCTCCAACGCTATGGAAGCTAGCTTTAGAGTATGTAAAATG
This sequence comes from Odontomyia ornata, assembly GCA_963969285.1. Lineage (NCBI taxonomy): Eukaryota > Metazoa > Arthropoda > Insecta > Diptera > Stratiomyidae > Odontomyia > Odontomyia ornata. Next base: position 19,990,418 of record OZ017740.1, on the reverse strand, counting down.
GAAACTTCCAGTTGATATGAAAAGCACATTACAAATCGAGTCATATTGTAGCCCAAGCGGATGACATCAACACTTTGTTACAGCCGTCTTCATGCGTAAAATAACTTTTGCATAATCTGGATCATGAAACAAAGCAGGTAGAGCTACAAATCAATGAGCCCAAAACGCAAGTCATGATATAAATCAAGAAAACTACCCCAACATGTATCAATTAACGGATTTTATCTGGAAAATGTGGAAAAATTCGTTTATCTTGGCTCTAAGTTGGTAAAAGCGGAACTTACATGCAGAATCCAGCTTGCACACAACATTTTTTACTCAGTTATGGGTAACCTAAAGGCTAGCTGCATAGGCAGGAATACCAAAATTCAAGTTTACAAACCTGTTATAAGACTTGTACTATGCAACGGATGTGAGATATTGACCCTCACTCAAGCCTCCGTAAATGTTTTGAACGTTTTCGAAAGGCAGATCCTGAGGCGCATTTCCATTGCATTGCCATACCAGAAGGGAATTAATGGCAAATGCGATGCAAGAATTGCTTGACGAGCCAAAGGCCTCCACTACGATAAAACAATGAAAGCTTCAAGGGGCTGACCATGTAAAACAAATCGGCGAAAGGCGAGTACCTAAAAAGGTATTCTTCGGTAAAGCTGACAGACGAAGATCAGTTGAAAAACCAAAGAAACGCCTGTCTGACAAAGTGAACGGCGACAAGGAATTGCTACTCAGGTTTCAAAATTGGAGGAAGTGGTTGACAGACTGAGATAATTGGAGACGACTCCTACGACAAGCCGATAATCGAGATGGGCTGTAGCGCTACGATGACAACAAGGATGACTTGTAAGGGAGAATTAAATTTGGCACTGACACACAAAAAAAATTTCCAAAGCAATCAAAATCAATGGTGACCACTCTCGAAAAAATAGTCAAGCTGGGCCAATATGAAGTGGTAGGTGAAACGGCTATTGTGAAGTATGTGTTCATCTTCAAGGCCAACAAATTGAAACCGGACATGATCTGAAGAATCTTATGCAATAGTATCTCAGTCTTTGTGGGGCTAGAGCAAAGCCGAAATCAGTAAACCTAGCACGAAAGCGGGTAACAAACTGTGGAAGGAGAAAAATGGAAAAATTGACTGTAACTTGCTATAATTATCAAGAAGACGGAAATTTTTCGAGGGATTGTGGAAAACTGCAGGGAAGACCACGATGTAGTCACACTGGTAAAAGAAATCATGCCTTATCATAATGTAAAAGTGGACAGGTTAGAATCAACGCAGAAACTTTAGCGAAGCTAGTACAAATAAACGACCAATAATATTTTTGGAAAATAATAATAATAATATTAATAATATTAAATAATTAATTTCAAATTTAATAATTAATCGTACTAAATCGTTAAAAACTAAATAAAGTCAATAATAATTATAAATAATAATTATAAATAAATTAAACTAGAAATTTTCAGCATGTCGTGCAGTGCAGTATAGTGTATTGATCCAACCAATAAGACCCCTATGGTCCTCTGCTTTGGCTTTTGTGAGCTATCTTACCATTCGGCTTGCGTTAACCTTAAAGGTTCTTCAGCCGACCTGATCAATAAGGCTGGGAACGGCGTGTACTGGTATTGTGATTCTTGCAGGAGATACTCCTTGTCAGCATATGTTCCCAGTCTGCAATTAGCTGATAAAACAATAAAATCGCCCGCGGACGAGCTTAAACAGCTTCAAACCAAGTGCTCAAGTGCATGTCTGGAATTCGAGACCCTGTTGCGATTTAGAGAGGACGCGTCACCCAAAACTCTGGCTTCAGTGAATATCACTGACGTAAATAACCAGACGCAATTACTTACGCCGACAGCTCAGCAGGTATGCATTAGGGGCTCAATTACACCTGTACAAAGGCCTTCCATCCTTACTCGTAGTAAATCGCTGGCAAAGTTATCGGCTTCTAAAACCCCGAACCTTGCTGCTGGTTCTAGCACAACTACGTCGTGTTCTAATTCTCCTTTGCCTTCAGCAGCAACTCAGCATATGGTTAGTAATGAATTACCTGTGGCATGTGATAGCTTTCGGGGACCCTCATCAATAAATCGGGGGGCGATCCCTAAAATCAAAAATAATCAATCGCCTAGTCTTCCGCCCTCATCTGGTGTTGACACCTCGGCTGTGGCTACTCTGATTTCGGATGACGAAGTCCCAACACTTGACATCGTATCCCCTCCAAAGGAGAACTTTATTTCGCGCCTAAGCTACCATACAACTGCGGAATACCTAAAAAACTACGTTTGTAAAAAAATTGGGCCAGCTGTTAAAGTTATTGCTACAAATTAACTAAGGACAATCTTGAGGACAGAGTGGTAGCTTCTTTCAAGCTTACAGTGCCCTCAAATTGTGATACTTTTTTGAATTCTGAAGCTTGGCCGCCTGGAGTACTTATTAAACCATTCAGCTCAAGAAGAAGGAAGTCCTTTCGTGCACCGGGTAGACGCAACCTACAAACTAGTATAAGATTTCATGACTGTAGCTTAACTTCAAATATTTCAGTATATTACCAAAATGTAAGAGGGTTAAGGACCAAGCTTGATAAGCTCTTTTTATCGTTACAACTCAGCGAAGATGTATTTATATGTCTTACGGAAACCTGGTTAAATAGTAAAATCTTAAACTCGGAAATATCCCTTGATTTTGATATGTACCGTTGTGATCGGGACTTGGCCTCTACAAATAAAGTAGATGGGGGTGGTGTTCTTGTAGCTGTTAGTAATACAGTGCGTAGCTCCCTTTGTGCTAATTTTTGCTTTTCCCGTGTTGTGGATTGTGTGATTGTCAAGATCTTTCTTCCTAACAATACATCTTTATTAGTTTCCTCAGTCTACATACCTAGTAACTCTCCTTTGTATGTGTATGAGACATTCTTTGACGAGTTTTCCTCTTATGTATTATTGCTACATCCGCAATCTTTTATTATAATATGCGGTGATTTTAATTTGGGAACAGTGCAATGGACGAAGAACCTTCCTTTCTCTGTTTCATCAAACGATGCATCTTCTTTATCCCTCTCCTCGTTTCTATCACTCTGTTCACTATCGCAATTCAATAATATCCCTAATGCTAATGGTCGGGTACTTGACCTAGTTCTTTCTAACTTTCCACTAAACTGTCTATCTGTTTCCACTGCATTAAATCCTCTAGTGAGTATCGATAGTCATCATCCGCCATTATCGCTCGATCTCTCCATTACACCTTTGTCAAGCCGTACGTTTGCTTCTTCGCCGAAATTCAACTTCTTCAAAGCAAACTACGAAGCTTTAGCCTCCGAGCTGAGCTTGATTGACTGGCAGGAGTTTTTTGATAATTTGGAGTGTGAGGAAGCTCTGAATAAGTTTTATAATTACCTCTATGAGTTGATTAAACACTTCACACCTTTACAAGCTCTTCGCAAAGTAAAGCAGAAACCATGGCTAACCAAGTAAGTACTAAGTGCCTTGAATGCTAAAAGTAAGGCACACCGCCGTTTCAAGCGTTGTGGTACTGAAGAGTACAGAGCCCGCTTTTGTGATCTACGTCTTGCAGCAAAAAAAGAACTAAAGACTGCAATGAAAAACTATTTCAGTAGCTTGGAGAGTTCCCTCATGGCGAATAATGCGAAACCATTCTGGTCATACATTAGATCCTTTAAGTCCTCCTCTTCTGTCCCTCCTTCAGTCCGCTGGAATAATATAGTTAGCCCTTCTCCACAGGATATTTCCAATTTGTTCTCTCAGTTCTTCTTGTCAACTTTTATTCCTTCTTCTCATGTCTCTAATCCAGTTAATACACCCGTACTTCACTCCATTGACATTTCTTCACTTTTCACAGACCATATCGAAGTTGAATCCCTCATTAATTCACTTAATCCTAATATATCACCTGGTCCTGACGGCTTGCCGAATATTTTTGTCAAGTCATTAGCGTCTTCACTTTGTATCCCTCTGGCGTTTCTCTTCAACCTCAGTCTAAAGACTGGTATTTTCCCTACTTATTGGAAAAGAGCAAACGTTGTTCCTATTCTTAAAAGTGGTGATCCTTCTTCTGTGTCCAATTATCGTCCTATTTCCTTAATTCACTGTTTCCCAAAATTACTCGAGCGTCTGGTACATAACCGGCTTTCAGTTTCATTGAACCCTATCTTGTTGAAGGAACAACATGGGTTTCTCAAAGGTCGCTCTACGACCTCATATTTAATTAAATTCACCGATTTCATTGCAAAGGCCCTAAACAGTAGATTGCAGGTTGATGTCATCTTCACTGACTTCTCGAAGGCATTTGACATGGTCAACCATCAACTTCTCTGTTACAAACTTATAACTTTTGGGGTTGCTGGCCCTCTCTTATCATGGATGGAATCCTACCTGTCTTCTCGTATATGTTGTGTAAGTTACTGAGGAACTACCTCTTTTCCATTCTATCCGTCCTCGTGTCTTCAAGGTTCCATTTTAGGTCCCCTCCTATTCCTATTGTTTATAAATGATTTTCGTTCGGTTATCGCTTCCAATTGCCTACTGTATGCCGATGATTTTAAAGTCTTTCGAGCTATTAGGTCTGTACAAGATTGTCAATATCTTCAGATGGACCTGATTGCACTAAGTAACTGGTGTTCGTCTAATTACCTCTGTCTTAATGTTGCCAAATGCTATAAAATGACTTTTAATCTAAATCGTTCTCCACTGACTTTTACCTATATGTTAAATGAAGGCCCACTCGCTGCTGTGAGCTCTGCTAAGGACCTTGGCGTTACTTTTGATCCTAAGCTCAATTTTGATGCACACGCTCTAATCGCGACTACCAGGGCCTCGGAAATATTGGGACTTATTTTCAGGCACGCTCATAAATTTAACAATATATCTACCCCTGTCCGCTTGCTTATCTGTCTTGCCCGTCCTATCCTCGAATATTGCTCTGTAGTTTGGTCTCCCCGACACTCCTACCTCATTGACTCGTTAGAGAATGTCCAGCGTAAATTTACTCGTGTCTTGTTTTACAAATTCAAAATCCCATATCAACCCTATGACTGCCATTTATCCTTCCTACGTTTGCCTACTCTGTCATCCCGTCGCATGTATCTAGATCAATGTTTTCTGTTTCAACTCTGCCACAATCAAATTTCATAAACATTGTTTGCAGACCTACGTCTTCGTCAATCATCGCGTTCTTCTCGGGCAAACAATTTTTTCGTGCCACCGTATGCCCGTACAAATTTATATTTTCACTCTCCTATTATACGAATGGTAAGGAATCATGATAAGCTTGAGCTTGGTCCTTTTTCCGACTCATACCTAGTTTTTAAATTGAGGTTAAGAAGCCTGATTCTTAAAACTCAACTGGAGTAAATATTAGACTTTATTTTCTTTTTTTGTGTGCTTTAATTTAATTTTACACGCATATTTATTGTTGTTAGTACCATTGAATTTCTTTTTTATATTAACTTTAACCCTTAATTCTAATTTTCATTAATTTTCTTTTCTGTTTGTTTTGTTCCATTTTGTAATTGGATTATGTTTATCTGTTAAATGGAATTTAAATAAATAAATAAATAAATATTCAGCATTTATCGGCTTGAGGAGTAATTCGTCCTTGATTAGGGCACGAGAAAGACTTGAAGGAATTCTGGTTCAGGATTAGTCATGAGAAAGATTGCATTACCTTCCACGAAAGACAAGTGTAGATGACAAAGTTTGGTGAGAACGTAAATAATAAAACGAGAGTTGAAACAGTGATGCTAGTGAATGAAGTCAAAGACACTTTTGCGGGAAACATGGAAGGATTGGGGGCAGGTAACCCATACAAAATTTCAATACAATTGACTGATGAGACCGCCCTCTCGTTCCGAGCATATCGCTCTCCATTCAGACAATGCGATATATTTCACATGTATATACTTGGCAGACACGTGAAGATTATCACTGATTGTTCAGCTGTAGCAACAACGAGATTGAGCAAGCCATACACCCCCGGGAGGTAAGTTGGTGGCTGTGACTTGGTGAATATTATTTTCAATTATCCCACAAAAGAGGAGGGAAAAGTGCTGCACATCAGGATAGATACCACGACGCTATTGGACATTTATCTGTTGATAGAAAGTTGGAATTAAGTTGAAAGCAATTTTAGTTCCTGCGGATGTGGAACTATTTGAAAAACATATTTGTCTGCATGCATAACCTGCTGTTATCGCAGGAAGCCCGGTGGATGACCAAAAAGTGCGCTCCATCGTATGCCTCATTTCATAACTGAACGGGCTTATTGTCCCCTTTATGCTGAAATTAAAATGTATTTTATCGAATGTGATCAGTTATAAAATCAAGGGTCTTGATTATAACTTACAGAACACGAAATAAAAAAGTCATTTTATGCATCAGGGGGTCCAGGGGGTCCAATTTGTGTATACCCCCTCTCTCGTGACTAGGCGCCTTTGAGCCGAACAAACGGAAAAAAATCATCCTTAGGAGTACAAGGGCAACAAATAACTCAGAAATCAAAATTCACTCAACTTTCTTAATAATAATCGGATATGTCACTTTTACGTTTTCCAGCATAAAATCAAAATGGTACCATTAAACTTCTCAATTATGTAGATTTATATAAGATCCTCATGCTTACAAAATTTTATAGAAATCAGATCATATACAAGTGAATTTGAGCCATTTTAATTGTATGGAATCACGACAACAAAAGCTCGTGTTTCAAATCGACCTTGGCATTTTTTTTTTCTTCCCATTTTCATGAAAATTTGGGGAATAGTGGTTAATTTGAATATGTTCAATTGACCGAGCATTCAGAAAAGTTATTTCAGCTGCAATAAATTGGCGGCTGTTTTGTGCTTATAAAAGAAACTCTCCATCTTTTGGATAAATTTGAACGATTTTTTATACAAGCAATATTGGATTAATAATGCAAGTCATCGATTCATGGCATCAGAAAACTTGTCTCGAACTCTTTGATGGTTAACAAAACCCTTCTGGGAGGACCACTATCCTGCTTACTCGATTTGTTTTTTCTTTTGAAAATAGCTAGCGTAGCTAATTTTTTTAAACTGATTTATTAAGAAGTATAATAAATGTACGGAAATAGATTTAAAAAGTTTAAGTTTGATCTGATTATAGAGTATTGGTAGCACTTGACCTCCTCTAAGTGTAACATTTGGGGATTCATCATCTAACGCAATGCATATGAAAATTTTATTCAAAGCCATACAGTGACAGCCTCAAAAGAAGTCCAACCATTGCTTTTACACTTACATTTTTTTTTTTTGGTTTGAAGTTTGCGTTTTATTTTTATACGACGCAACAAATGAAATTGAGTTCATCCTAGAAGAACCAAAAACTGACTAATCTAAATCACATATTTTACTCACTTATTTTTTGTTGTCAGCAATAGTTAAAAATATATCTTCCTTAATTGTTCTAACCATATCCAAAACTTTTAATTACAATCCAAGATTCATTTCACTGCAGTCCTCACAATGACTTTGCTAAAATTAATCCTCAAACAAAACATGACGAATTCGGATTAGATAATTAGTAATGAAACCATCTTAAATCTTTTAAATTGCAAAAACTTCCCAAGCTTCATCAACGTCATATTGGACATAGAACCCCATCATTTGTTACACAACAAGTTGGCGCTTGATTATTTTTAATCTGGATATCATCTCATTTGAAGAATGAAAAAAAACTAGCCTTCAGTTTCCTCCTTTTTTTGCAATGTTCATTTATTTTCGTTCCACTTGAACTACAATTTAAATCGGCCGTGAGTATTCTAGTTTTTTCCATCTCCTGAATTTCTAAGTTTATTTTTATTATTTCAAGTGATCAAGCAATCAACCATAAAGGTATGAGGGCGGTATCGACAACACACGTTTTCCTTTTTTTCAAAACCCAGAGCTCTACGTACAATGAAATGGCACAATTTCATTTCAGTGCGTCGAATGCGAAAATGAGGTTGGCGTTTTAATTTGAATTAAAGCTCGTCGTCGGAAACTTGTTGGGACGGTAGTGACTGAAATAATTTTTTTTCCTTTTCAAATATTTATTTGAATAAATTAAATTAATTAATTAGTTTATGGTCTAATTGGTTTTGCATAGTAGTTACCTTTTCAGATTTATACCTGGCATATAGCTTTTTCAATAATGACTATGCAATCAGGAATTCAAATTGATTCAAATCTTTGATTACTCAAGAAAATTGGTACGCACTTTTAGCTTTAGTTGTTGCTCATTAGGCGTAAGAAAATATTTACTGATTGATTTCCTACTATACTACTATAGTTTGCATTATTAATTCGCACAATTTGGACTGAAAATAAATAAATTTCAAAATATCCTGTTATGAAATCGATTTAAAGTGAATTTTATTGTAATGCACTTTTCCTTTCAAGACTAATTTTTGAATAAATTAGATTATCTCAATTTATCCCTCAACAACATGTTTATGTAACTGAAACTGATCCGATCTACAATACTTAAATTTTCAACAAAAGCACGCCTATAAAATTTCACCGAACTCTATCAATCATTGTGTCCATTAATAAAACTAAGCTACAGAAGCCAAATGACCACGCACCTCAGGCATGCATGAAATTTCTTTTGCGTATTTCATTGGAGATCAAATTACATTTGTGATTTCTTCAAATACTTTTATTGTAAAAGTTTACATGACACTTACGTATTTGATTGTGATATCTGCTCAAAACCATTAATTTTTAAATTAAATTAATATGGGAGTGCAATAGATGATAAACAATGATTTAATTTAAAAATAAAAGCAATTTTGGCTTAATTTTAATTTATGACTGAAAATTATGCAGCAAAATTATCTCTTGCAAGAGAATTTTCAATTATGATTTTCGTTAAAGAATAAGTTTTGCTTAAAAAACCACAAATCTACTTGATGACCTACATAAAATATTAAATTAAAAATTCCAAAATATAATTTAATCGAACTACAGCTGAAAATATTTGATAAAGTCATCTCTATTTGTATTTCACCGTTAACAATTCTTCTAGCATCTGACGTCCACTTTAAATTGTTAATAATTTTACCGTCCACTTAACGTCAAAGAACAAACAATTTCATCTTTAAGCAACATTTAATCCGTTAGCTTGACACAATTTAACGCATCAAATATTTACACATCATCAAACCGTTGTTGCCATCGCAACAGCACTTACATGATGATAATCCACATCAAACACCACTCAAAGCTCTTTTCATCGTGCATCAAACAAACAAGCAACAATGCAACAACCATAAACATTCTTTCATTCCTTATGCTACAAAGTTAAAATACGAGTACGATTCCTCACTGTCTTCTTCATTCTATTACGAGACCCTTCAACTTGCTGACACATTAACACTAGACGATAGATGATGATGGTATGTTAAAAATTGTCTTGTTTTCTACTAGACATGACCAACGAGCTGGGCATGGAGATTTAAAAACCAAACAAAATTAACAATGTGTATGCGACTATGTGTGATGAAATCATACGTGACGCTTTTCACCCCAATGACGCCTTGAACAAATAATAGGCCAACTGTCCATCTTCATTATTTCCACCTTTTAACAGCAAATATTTCTTGTGTGATCAACTGATCGATAAAATTGTATTTCTTACTTTGTAGTTGTTGATCTAATATTAACGGCTGAGAAAATTCAAATCCATGCTTTGATAGTGATGAATGCATTAGAATGTTTCCTCAACGAAGAAGAAATCAGCTGAGAGTTGGTCAGGAAGTGACTCGATCGTGTAGTGAAGAAATTGCAATAATGTGAAAACAAAAGATTTAGGCCAGTAACTTGCTGATTTCTCTTATTTGGTGAAATTTAATTAAAACATTTAGTTGAAAAGATAATTGCTCACGTATTTTTTTAGAGTGATTTAAAGAACATTAGGTTTTAAGTTTCTTGTAGATTTAGATGACCTAATGACCACGAAATATAGTGTAACAAATTTGCATGAAAATAGGATCAAATTTGAATACCACAGACTAGTTGAACAAATGAAATGTCTTAGATATTGATTTGTATTACGTTATTATTTAGTAGGCCATCTTTTTTTGATTCAAGATGCACTAACGATAAATACTGTTTTGGCTCAGAAAGCAAGCTCACATGAGTGAGAGGATATACTTTATTGCTGAGCGTACCTAAAAACTAGGAATTGCTTCCATGCGTACTCCATTTATACTTTTTTCTCCTCCACGTTGAGGATGCTTTGGACTCGGACTCAGTTTGCCCATTAAAGTTGGTCGTAGGAGATGCCACTTGCTTGTTCCTTGGTTCCAAGTAGCCGCTAAGCACGAAACGTGGCCGCCGAACACGCCTCACACAGCTGGAATCAAGATCTACTCGTGTTATCCTAACCTGGCAGAGCCTCCCCGATAGGATTTATGTGGAAAGAAAGAATTATTCAAGGACGGGGTGACCATTTCACACTCTTTAGCCGGCATGTGTTCACCAGACGTAGGACGAACTGAAAACCCCCCGAAAAATTTATTCCGGACACTGCAACACAATTCACTCTAGATTAATTTTTCAAATAAATTTCAAGTCTAAGATTTGAAAACGAAAACCAATCGCAAAATATAATTTAACCGTTTAGTGCTGTATCAAATGCACAATATTTTCATAATATCTATCCTTACGTCTGATTCTCTGGTTTGGTGGCCCCGCAAATTAAGTCACATCGCGAAATTATCTCTCCAGCGCACTACTCGATAAACTTCCACAGCCAATATTCGACGTCGCTGATGAAATTCTACCGAATGATCTTCTATTCCTTCGTTGTGCTGCTAAATAGAATACACATCCTTGATATTTCCTCGTACTGTCGATTCTTTGGTGTCGATCCTCGTCCACTAAAAGCAACCCGTCCTTTGTCCGTAGGTTTCTCATCAGCTCGGTTTCAACCGGCGAGCCGTTAATTTTTCTCTTCGAGGCAATTCATCTTTCATTTGCGGTGCTGGCTTGCATCAGCGACCCCCCAACTGGCGTTCATTGGGTACACACCTACGTCCCACATTCGCTGCATTGGGTTTCGCCATCGTTGGTTGTCCGATGGATTGTCATCTACCTTCAAAACAAGCTCATTCCAAGAATCGTCTGTGCTGTCACTGTGGAAATATTAGGCTGCCATATCAGGTTTAAAAGACTGCTCTTGCCGACATTCGGTTTACCAATAATCGTAGCTTGGGCCCCATCGAAAAAGATTTTACCTTGCCTTTGATCATTTAGGTGGATCCTAACTTCAGACACTACTTCACGCACATTCTGTTCAACAGCAATCACCACATCTTCTCCAAGTTGTTCATCTTCCGCAAAGTCAATTGTAGCTTCGAGATATTGACGCCATTTTTTATATAATTTTGATAGAGCACCACTAGTTTGCAATAAAGTCTGCTATCTTTGCGCTTCAGTTTCTTCATGGATAATATCGGCAAGACCTTCCACTTCCGTCAAATCCACACGCTTTGTAAGCTTTCCTGGTTTAAGTAACCGCAAATCTGGCTAGGAACCTAATGCATCTAACATTGTCTTGACAACCACTGAACCGCTATGTACTTGAAACTCACAGGAATCTTCTCCTGTAAAACTATTAGCACCTAGAAACCACAAAATCAATCAATCACCTCTTTGGTTTTAGGGCGCAAAAGTGAACGAAGAACTGCAGTCGAGGTTGCGGATTGAAGTTGTCGTTAATTAACGATCTCAATGCGGAAAATGTTTTTGCATCGGATACTCGGATAATTGCGACACTACATTTTCCTTGGCCGAATGACAAGCTGAATATTGTCTTTGAAGAAAACTTTCTACTTTCTGCGTGTTTTAAACTAAGCGTTTCTACTATAGCTGCTTGACAATCATTAAAAGAAGGCTCGAAAACTTAAAAATGAATTCTTTCTAGTTTGTTACATGAAGTGCAATTATTCGTCAATATTTGATAAAATTCATAGTTGGCTTGTCCAACGGTACACGGATCCTCTCTTCGCCCTTACGCTCAACTGCAATTACAAGTTGATATATAAATAACACCACTAGAGTAGTCTGTGGGATCTTTGGCAACCTGTTCCAGCTTTATACCTGGATTACTTTAGAAACTTAAATACTCGCATTGTTGTTTTCCATTTTTCCAAGTTTGTTCGCATTTTTCACTTAGTTTTCTTCTCATTAATAGATGTAGGAGGGTCATTCAACAACTACTTAACTTCACCGCCCGATGGCGCTGCTATTACAAAAGAGTTTTACCACTATGCAATGCATTTTTTTAAGTAGCCTACTGTCAAAGTTTCAGTCAATTCCCTTCATTAGTTTTGTTTTGATGGCCTTTGGAAACGAGCGTGTCGCTCAGCTGTACAAAAATGGAAAAAGCACAATACCGTTCAGAGATTACTTTCTTGTTTTTGGAAGGGAAAACGCGCAGCGAAATCAAAGATCGCTTGAATGCTGTGTACGGTGACTCTTTTCTTTCGATGGCGGCCGTCAAGAATTGGTTCAACGAGTTTGTTCGTGGCCGCACGTCGGTTTTTGATGAGCCACGCCCAGGTGCCCCGGAAACGGCTGTTACGGAGGAAAACGTTAAAAAAATCCACGATCTCGTGTTGGCAGACCGTCGATTGAAGGCTCGCGAGATAGCTGAGACTGTGGGCATCGCAAGAGGAATGGTGCATCATATTCTACACGAAGAACTGGGCATGAAAAAGCTGTCGGCACGATGGGTGCCGCGTTTGCTCACACCGGAAAACTAACGCAACCGTGAGACCACATCGGCGACGTGTTTGGCGCTGTTTCAGTGCAATCCGTCGAAGTTCTTGCATCGTTTTGTGATCGCTGACGAAACATGGATACACTGGTACACACCGGAGACCAAGGAACAGTCGAACCAGTGGACTTCACCCGGCGAACGTGCTCCGAAGAAGGCGAAGACTGTTCGATCGGCCGGAAAGGTGATGGCCACCGTTTTCTGGGATTCACAAGGTTTGATCCACATCGATTACCTCGAGAAGGGTAAAACACTCACGGGGCGCTACTATGCAGACTTACTGGGCCGATTTGACGTCGAATTGAAGAAAAAGTGGCCCTGCTTGGCGAAGAAAAAAGTGCTGTTCCAACACGACAACGCGCCGGCTCTCACCTCCGCCGTCGCCATGGCCAAATTGGTCGAATTGCGCTAAGAATTGCTGCCCCATCCACTGTATCCTCCAGATTTGGCCCCCTGTGAGTACTTTTTGTTTCCATACCTGAAAAAATCACTCGCCGGGAATAGATTTGGGTCGAATGAGGAGGTCATCGCCGCCACGAAGGCCTATTTTGCAGCCCTCGAGAAAATGTATTTTTTGGACGGGTTAAGAAAGTTAGAGCATCGCTGGGCCAAGTGTATCGAGCTTGAAGGAGATTATGTGGAAAAATAAATTGCCACCTTTCCAAAATTTTCGTGTTTCTTTTGTAGGTTAAGTACTTGTTGAATGACCCTCGTATGTGGTCCACGCGCATATTTTATGGACAAACCAACAGCATCCTCAGGCAAACTTTTATGAAATGCCCTGCTATAATGAATTACCAATGGGTTGTTGTATATCGTTTTTTTTTCAATCCGGTATCACAGCATTTCGAGAAAAATTCTTCATCAATGTCCATAATCTTATCAAAATTCTCAAGGTAAGATCTGTCGCCCGGATCGCTTGCTTCAAAATTAGGACTGTCCGGGTGCTCAATAAATATTTTGTGTAGTCATTTATATGTGTCTTACCAAGCCTTCATTTTGCGTATGTTAAAATGACTTTTGCGCATGAATTTCGACGTGCTATCATCAAATCTGCTTTGATGGTCTTCTTGTATGTGACCCTTCAACAAAGAAGAACGTGCTATTCCCTTAAAATTTTTAATGATTTGAAAAGCGACAAATAAGACACATTATACACTGTGCTTGTTTCAATTAGCACTATTATGTGACAGATCTGTGTAGAAAATAAAAGAACTCTGGGAAATTGTGCTCTGACATATCTATTGAAGCTCATAAATTGATTTACGTCATCTCGCTTAACTACGTTTCCCAATAATTTTTCCATACAGTGTTTGTTTTGAAATGGAGAAATATCTTAGGTTCTTCTGATCTTTTAAAGTAAAATATAATGCGGCCTTGGTTACAATTGACATTCACAAATTTTATCCATTAAAACATCCATGCGTCCTTGACGAGTGTCCAATTCATCGGGATAAATGAAAATGGGTGACTCATCGAGGTTGAGCAGAAGCTATTTCATTGCTGGATCGCATTTCACTAGAACTCCTCAATTTCGCTCGCCATAATTTTTATTTGACTTTGAATTCAAATCAAAGTGTTCAGGTTCTACACTTAATCTATTTTCTTACTTTTTTACTTAACATTTTGACTTTAAACTTTATAACCTTGGCTCTGGGGGCATCCTAACGACCGCATGAGAGAGTGCAAAGGATTTCCGCGACACTCTGGAAGACATGAAAATTGAGCCAACCATTTGTGAATTTCATGAACTATGATGCCAAGCATTGAGTTCACTAAGAAAGAGGCTTGCTTACTAGTAATTGAAGAGAGGAGAAGACAGGAATTCTACTCTGCTGTCAAAGAGATATACGAGTATGTTCAAATACTTGTGGTTTTTGTTCCGAAAGCATGCGAGCAAAGGTAAAAAATACATCCTTCAAAAACTAACTTTACATGATGGTTGGGACGTGAAGGCTGTTTACACTCTAAGTAAGGAGCTTCTGTCACTGCGAGTCGGTATGACTACTCTCTAAACAACTGTGCTGTCACCTTCAAAACGGAGCCATAAACTGTTTGCCACATTATTTCGGACTAGGTCCCTTTTCCCACGCTAGTGCCTTCAGGTTAGGGGATCGATTTTTCAGCTTGAAGAGAGGGAGTGGATAGGAATTCATACAAAGAAGGTCTCCACATCCTTTGAGCCAACAGACTACCAAGGGTGCCTTTTTTTTAAGGAGAACCACCCGAGCATAATGCGCCATGCAGTCTCTCGAGTAATAGCCCCTCTTTCTGGTTAGTTTTTATGCAAGTAGGTCCTTCTATATTCTGTGTTCTTCAACTAAAGGATTGGTACGTACCACACTGGCAAAATGCTGGCCCGAAAACAGTATTTATGTAGAACCAGCATGCAAAGTTCCTCGCCACTGCACCTGAATGAGGCTATACATTAGCACTGAACTCACTGGGCTTATAAGTAAACATCTCTTCCTTAAAACCGGCCCTCAGAGTTGGCCATAAAACAACTAAGAGCGTCGGCCGTCACTTTTATTGAATCGTCGCGCCAAGGTATTCAATCATATTTTTGGACTCCATGGTTGCTTCTACAACTTGGATAGGTAGAATTTTGGGAATCCGCTTCTTAGTTAAGATAATTATCTAAACATTTTCTTACGCTACTCTGAAGCCCCATTTAATCATCGTTTTACCCACTCAACGCAATGCCGTAGCTAGTTTGAGTTTCACTTGCTTGACGATGCGTTCAGTGACTAAAACTGCTACATTGACTCCATATCTGATCAACCATGACTTTCGTAGTAACTAGAGTCTCAGAAAATTTTTTATGAGACGTCCCAGAGGCTAGAATCATGGATAGCACCTAATTTTATGCCTAATATATCGTCCATTCTTCGCCATCCGTCTGGAGTATCGTAAATTAAATTCCAATCCCACTAGTAATCCCTCAATATTCACATGAGGTACAGCGGTACATTGTAAGGTTCTCCTAGAGCGCAGAGAATATCTCCCATCTAGCAAATTGAAGGCGGTTCTATGCTTCTGCTTGCTCAACTGCACCTGGTACTTCAATGACTACGTCAATGGTGCCCGGAAGCCATACTGCTGTGGATCCTCTGCGGCTCAAATCGGCTCAATAAGCTTATCCCTGACGAGCTTTCCAATGCTTTACCAGGAGCATATAGCAAGCATAAGGGATGGTATGTAGACGGTGGTTCTAGTATTTCCACCCTCTTATTAATCAACATTAGCCTGATCTCCCATCCTTATGGAAATACTCCATCCTTTAAGTAGGCATTAAATTTATTTAGCAGCATATCAAGGCAAATGTGATGAATTGGTTATTGCAATTGTTTCATAACATTTCCGCAGTGAATTCAGTGCTAATGCATAGCTCTGACACCTGAGCTGACGCTTTTAGCAAGGTTTTGTGTCCGAAGAGACTCATTCAAATTCAGGGGCGAAAAACTTTCCAGGTTAGTTCGACATAAACGTTGCCTTCAAGCCAACAATTCTGGTTATCGCCAGTATGGTACCTACAAACCTTTTAGCTAAAGAATACAAAACGACCAACTTGCACAAAGGATAACCCAAAAGAGGGGCTATTGTATTTAATGCCTACCTAAAGAATGTAGTATTTCCACAAGGATGGAGGGAGCAGACACTAGCACTGATCAACAAGGGGATAGGAAATCTTAAGCTATCCTCTAAATACCGCTCCTCATGGCGCTGATAAGGCATTGAAAAAGGTTCAGATGCGATGCCAACAAGACCTGTAGCTTTTTGCTTCTTCGTGTTTTGCAGCACCTCCTCTACCTCCTTCGTGTTGAAGAGGGGACAGCCACCCAGTTTTTCTTCGGACAAAGCGTCAAAGTTCTCGAAAGGCCTTGACCATTTTTTCTACCTCAAGTGAACAGGGCATCCTTGAGGCTCCAAGCATCCACGTGACCAGTATATAAACCAAGCCCCATGGGTCTTACAGCGAGCCTTGCTATTTTTGATGAGTTTTTGAAGGTGTTTTCTTGCCGGCTTGCATGCTGTCATTCGGATAAATTACTCATTCTTATTCCTTGAATGCTGACCTTTCCGCTGGAGCATATGACAGTCACTTCGCTTTTCAGCGATTTACACCGGCCACTAATACAAAGCTGGCATACCATGTCGTGGTTGACATTTGGGTATAGAAGAGCTCCAGGCAGACGTGATGGAACACATTATGGTGTTTACAACATCTCCAGCTGCTCATTCATCAGTCCTTACCGAAATTCCCAGCAAAGGTTCAACCCCTTAAGAGCATTTTTTTAAATTTTTTGTTCATTTCATAAAACCCCTCAATAAGTGAGACAATGCATCTTTCTTGTGTTTGTATTTCTTATTTATTTAACTTTGATTTGAAAATATGTAAGAAGTTGAAAAAACCTTTATTATGTATATTAACACAATTTACATTTTATGCTTCTTTGTTTTGGAATCTCTTCCATAATCCTAATTCCTATCAAGGTGTGATAAACAAGTATATGCCAAAAGCTTAAATGAATAAGTTTTAATTGTCCTTAGTGAAGAAGTTCACCATCCAATCTGATCTCATTGTCCATTGATAAGAAAAAGCAAACATCAGTGAAATTCTCGACACCAAGCATCCCAATGATCCACCCTGTAGGTGAAGATCAGGTCGCCGCTATGTACTGGTGATTGTTTACTGATAGCCCTCCAGTACCCTCCATTTTTGCACCATAGGCGCAAAGAACTTTCAAGCAAATGATACATCCGGGATGGTTTTGTTGCAGCCAGTGCGTCGAAGAGTGGGTGCATTGCCAACATTTAAAAAGACAATTTTAGTTTTGCGATTTTTAGGGTTTTGTAAAATAATTTTACAAAACCCTTCTAAAATCGCGTCCTGTCTGTCCGTCTGTCCGTCTGTCCGTCTGTCTGTCCGTCCGTCCGTCCGTCCGTCCGTCCGTCCGTCCGTGTGTCACAGCAGTTTTTCTCGGAAACTACTTAAGCTAGAAACATCAAATTTTGTATGTAGGTGTAAAGTGGTGATCTCTTCAAAGTTCAACTACAACAAAATTTTTGTAAGGTATTTAAGGGGGGTCTCCCCATATAGGGGAGTGACCCCCCGAAAAAAAAATTTCGTTGAAGGTAGCCGATATGGGTATCAAATGAAAGGTCTTGATGAGAACTTTTCAAAACAGGTCTTAATTTGGCAAAGTATGCTTCGAGGGGCGCACAGGGAGGGGAAATACACGAAAAATTTGTGTCCCCCCCCCCCTCGCGATTGGACACCTGTGATCCGAAAAATCTGAAAAAAATCAGGAATGTAGGCCTTGGTGAGAACAACAACAACAAATACGTGAGAAGTCGCAATTCACTCAACTTTGTTAGTAATAGTATGGTTTATCGATTTTATGTTTTCTTGAATAAAATCTTAACGGTACCCTTAAATTCTATGAAATTCAGTATACAGATGACTATTTATAAGGTTGATCTATCCTGAAAGTTTCATAAAGATTGAATCATATTTAGTGAAGTTATAGCGGTTTGAAATTTCCTGTATTACTATGGAACAATATGCGCTGCATGTATTACTATGGCAACATATGGCTATGGAACAAAATGCGCTTTTTACCGACATAGACACTACAGTTTTGCTAGGATTTGCATGAAAATTTCAGGAATGATAGGTGTCATGTATGTCTTTGAGAATCGGTTCAGCTAGTGGTATCAGTAATCGTAAAACCAAAAAGTGGCTGTTTTAAATGCGAAGATTGAATAATTTTGAGTTATTTTTCCCAATTTCAACGTTTAAGGTGCATGCTTTGAACACTTGATTCAATTTAATGAATGACTGAAAATGAGTACCTACAATTGATGCTCATAAGTGAAACAAGTCAAGCAGGCGGGAGAGAGCTCCTAGCAAAAGGGTTTTGTAACCATTCTAGGATTCGAACAAATTGTGTTTCCTCCCTCGCGGATGGACATCTGAAATAATTATCAAGGGAGATATTTATGAGTATAACAAAAACAAAAACCTCAGAAGTCGAAATTCGTTCAACTTTGTTAATAATAGTATGATCTTCGTATTTCCTATTTCCTCCAATAAAATCGTCGTTGACGTGTTTCTTGATTTGATTCGATCTGGTGACTGCATTTTGTAAATTACCTTTTATGGAATTGTTTGCAGCTACATATAAATGAGTTGCATATTTTGAATAATAATTTTTCTGAAAAATTATTAGAGAAGAAAAATGTTAGAAGAAGGTGGTTTCGACGTGTGCACTAATTCTCCTCAGGCCATCACACTTAGATACACACCGGTGATGGCGACCACCATGCTCAGAGGTGAGGGAGTAAATTTTTAACTTTTCTACTAATGCAAACTCAATATGTTTTTGTTTCTGCAAGTTATATTCAAGGTAAATTTCTCTTGTAAGTACTTGTATTAGCTAAACTTTTTAATTGGATCATTTCACCCTTTTCACATCAATTTAATGTAAATCTATACGACAAATTTGCTCTACATTTGAAGCTTTATCTAACGTCGCGCGGATATCGATCACTCTTTCGGATGGCTCCGATAGCTTTTTAAATTACTTTTTATGGAATTGTTTGCAGCTACATATAAATGAGTTGCATATTTTGAATAATAATTTTTCTGAAAAATTATTAGAGAAGAAAAATGTTAGAAGAAGGTGGTTTCGACGTGTGCACTAATTCTCCTCAGGCCATCACACTTAGATACACACCGGTGATGGCGACCACCATGCTCAGAGGTGAGGGAGTAAATTTTTAACTTTTCTACTAATGCAAACTCAATATGTTTTTGTTTCTGCAAGTTATATTCAAGGTAAATTTCTCTTGTAAGTACTGGTATTAGCTAAACTTTTTAATTGGATCATTTCACCCTTTTCACATCAATTTAATGTAAATCTATACGACAAATTTGCTCTACATTTGAGGCTTTATCTAACGTCGCGCGGATATCGATCACTCTTTCGGATGGCTCCGATAGCTTTTTAAATTACTTTTTATGGAATTGTTTGCAGCTACATATAAATGAGTTGCATATTTTGAATAATAATTTTTCTGAAAAATTATTAGAGAAGAAAAATGTTAGAAGAAGGTGGTTTCGACGTGTGCACTAATTCTCCTCAGGCCATCACACTTAGATACACACCGGTGATGGCGACCACCATGCTCAGAGGTGAGGGAGTAAATTTTTAACTTTTCTACTAATGCAAACTCAATATGTTTTTGTTTCTGCAAGTTATATTCAAGGTAAATTTCTCTTGTAAGTACTTGTATTAGCTAAACTTTTTAATTGGATCATTTCACCCTTTTCACATCAATTTAATGTAAATCTATACGACAAATTTGCTCTACATTTGAAGCTTTATCTAACGTCGCGCGGATATCGATCACTCTTTCGGATGGCTCCGATAGCTTTTTAAATTACTTTTTATGGAATTGTTTGCAGCTACATATAAATGAGTTGCATATTTTGAATAATAATTTTTCTGAAAAATTATTAGAGAAGAAAAATGTTAGAAGAAGGTGGTTTCGACGTGTGCACTAATTCTCCTCAGGCCATCACACTTAGATACACACCGGTGATGGCGACCACCATGCTCAGAGGTGAGGGAGTAAATTTTTAACTTTTCTACTAATGCAAACTCAATATGTTTTTGTTTCTGCAAGTTATATTCAAGGTAAATTTCTCTTGTAAGTACTTGTATTAGCTAAACTTTTTAATTGGATCCGAAAGAGTGATCGATATCCGCGCGACGTTAGATAAAGCTTCAAATGTAGAGCAAATTTGTCGTATAGATTTACATTAAATTGATGTGAAAAGGGTGAAATGATCCAATTAAAAAGTTTAGCTAATACAAGTACTTACAAGAGAAATTTACCTTGAATATAACTTGCAGAAACAAAAACATATTGAGTTTGCATTAGTAGAAAAGTTAAAAATTTACTCCCTCACCTCTGAGCATGGTGGTCGCCATCACCG
Source organism: Odontomyia ornata (assembly GCA_963969285.1). Taxonomy (NCBI): domain Eukaryota; kingdom Metazoa; phylum Arthropoda; class Insecta; order Diptera; family Stratiomyidae; genus Odontomyia; species Odontomyia ornata. The sequence continues at coordinate 19,969,612 of OZ017740.1, read as the reverse complement.
GTGTGTATCTAAGTGTGATGGCCTGAGGAGAATTAGTGCACACGTCGAAACCACCTTCTTCTAACATTTTTCTTCTCTAATAATTTTTCAGAAAAATTATTATTCAAAATATGCAACTCATTTATATGTAGCTGCAAACAATTCCATAAAAAGTAATTTAAAAAGCTATCGGAGCCATCCGAAAGAGTGATCGATATCCGCGCGACGTTAGATAAAGCTTCAAATGTAGAGCAAATTTGTCGTATAGATTTACATTAAATTGATGTGAAAAGGGTGAAATGATCCAATTAAAAAGTTTAGCTAATACAAGTACTTACAAGAGAAATTTACCTTGAATATAACTTGCAGAAACAAAAACATATTGAGTTTGCATTAGTAGAAAAGTTAAAAATTTACTCCCTCACCTCTGAGCATGGTGGTCGCCATCACCGGTGTGTATCTAAGTGTGATGGCCTGAGGAGAATTAGTGCACACGTCGAAACCACCTTCTTCTAACATTTTTCTTCTCTAATAATTTTTCAGAAAAATTATTATTCAAAATATGCAACTCATTTATATGTAGCTGCAAACAATTCCATAAAAAGTAATTTAAAAAGCTATCGGAGCCATCCGAAAGAGTGATCGATATCCGCGCGACGTTAGATAAAGCTTCAAATGTAGAGCAAATTTGTCGTATAGATTTACATTAAATTGATGTGAAAAGGGTGAAATGATCCAATTAAAAAGTTTAGCTAATACAAGTACTTACAAGAGAAATTTACCTTGAATATAACTTGCAGAAACAAAAACATATTGAGTTTGCATTAGTAGAAAAGTTAAAAATTTACTCCCTCACCTCTGAGCATGGTGGTCGCCATCACCGGTGTGTATCTAAGTGTGATGGCCTGAGGAGAATTAGTGCACACGTCGAAACCACCTTCTTCTAACATTTTTCTTCTCTAATAATTTTTCAGAAAAATTATTATTCAAAATATGCAACTCATTTATATGTAGCTGCAAACAATTCCATAAAAAGTAATTTAAAAAGCTATCGGAGCCATCCGAAAGAGTGATCGATATCCGCGCGACGTTAGATAAAGCTTCAAATGTAGAGCAAATTTGTCGTATAGATTTACATTAAATTGATGTGAAAAGGGTGAAATGATCCAATTAAAAAGTTTAGCTAATACAAGTACTTACAAGAGAAATTTACCTTGAATATAACTTGCAGAAACAAAAACATATTGAGTTTGCATTAGTAGAAAAGTTAAAAATTTACTCCCTCACCTCTGAGCATGGTGGTCGCCATCACCGGTGTGTATCTAAGTGTGATGGCCTGAGGAGAATTAGTGCACACGTCGAAACCACCTTCTTCTAACATTTTTCTTCTCTAATAATTTTTCAGAAAAATTATTATTCAAAATATGCAACTCATTTATATGTAGCTGCAAACAATTCCATAAAAAGTAATTTAAAAAGCTATCGGAGCCATCCGAAAGAGTGATCGATATCCGCGCGACGTTAGATAAAGCCTCAAATGTAGAGCAAATTTGTCGTATAGATTTACATTAAATTGATGTGAAAAGGGTGAAATGATCCAATTAAAAAGTTTAGCTAATACCAGTACTTACAAGAGAAATTTACCTTGAATATAACTTGCAGAAACAAAAACATATTGAGTTTGCATTAGTAGAAAAGTTAAAAATTTACTCCCTCACCTCTGAGCATGGTGGTCGCCATCACCGGTGTGTATCTAAGTGTGATGGCCTGAGGAGAATTAGTGCACACGTCGAAACCACCTTCTTCTAACATTTTTCTTCTCTAATAATTTTTCAGAAAAATTATTATTCAAAATATGCAACTCATTTATATGTAGCTGCAAACAATTCCATAAAAAGTAATTTAAAAAGCTATCGGAGCCATCCGAAAGAGTGATCGATATCCGCGCGACGTTAGATAAAGCTTCAAATGTAGAGCAAATTTGTCGTATAGATTTACATTAAATTGATGTGAAAAGGGTGAAATGATCCAATTAAAAAGTTTAGCTAATACAAGTACTTACAAGAGAAATTTACCTTGAATATAACTTGCAGAAACAAAAACATATTGAGTTTGCATTAGTAGAAAAGTTAAAAATTTACTCCCTCACCTCTGAGCATGGTGGTCGCCATCACCGGTGTGTATCTAAGTGTGATGGCCTGAGGAGAATTAGTGCACACGTCGAAACCACCTTCTTCTAACATTTTTCTTCTCTAATAATTTTTCAGAAAAATTATTATTCAAAATATGCAACTCATTTATATGTAGCTGCAAACAATTCCATAAAAAGTAATTTAAAAAGCTATCGGAGCCATCCGAAAGAGTGATCGATATCCGCGCGACGTTAGATAAAGCTTCAAATGTAGAGCAAATTTGTCGTATAGATTTACATTAAATTGATGTGAAAAGGGTGAAATGATCCAATTAAAAAGTTTAGCTAATACAAGTACTTACAAGAGAAATTTACCTTGAATATAACTTGCAGAAACAAAAACATATTGAGTTTGCATTAGTAGAAAAGTTAAAAATTTACTCCCTCACCTCTGAGCATGGTGGTCGCCATCACCGGTGTGTATCTAAGTGTGATGGCCTGAGGAGAATTAGTGCACACGTCGAAACCACCTTCTTCTAACATTTTTCTTCTCTAATAATTTTTCAGAAAAATTATTATTCAAAATATGCAACTCATTTATATGTAGCTGCAAACAATTCCATAAAAAGTAATTTAAAAAGCTATCGGAGCCATCCGAAAGAGTGATCGATATCCGCGCGACGTTAGATAAAGCTTCAAATGTAGAGCAAATTTGTCGTATAGATTTACATTAAATTGATGTGAAAAGGGTGAAATGATCCAATTAAAAAGTTTAGCTAATACAAGTACTTACAAGAGAAATTTACCTTGAATATAACTTGCAGAAACAAAAACATATTGAGTTTGCATTAGTAGAAAAGTTAAAAATTTACTCCCTCACCTCTGAGCATGGTGGTCGCCATCACCGGTGTGTATCTAAGTGTGATGGCCTGAGGAGAATTAGTGCACACGTCGAAACCACCTTCTTCTAACATTTTTCTTCTCTAATAATTTTTCAGAAAAATTATTATTCAAAATATGCAACTCATTTATATGTAGCTGCAAACAATTCCATAAAAAGTAATTTAAAAAGCTATCGGAGCCATCCGAAAGAGTGATCGATATCCGCGCGACGTTAGATAAAGCTTCAAATGTAGAGCAAATTTGTCGTATAGATTTACATTAAATTGATGTGAAAAGGGTGAAATGATCCAATTAAAAAGTTTAGCTAATACATGCATTTTGTAAATTGAATACAAAACCCTTCTGACATGAGCGTAGGTCTGTTTACCCAACTTGTTTTATTCTCCTCTTTTATTGGTTTAGTGTCTGGATTTGTTTTCCATGATTTAAAAGAAAGGTTGTATCCTAAGTGTAAAACATACTCCATAAATCTAATTCGAGCATGTAAGGTGGACATTCCCAATTTTAAAGCTTCGTCGTTGATATTCTTCGAGCTTATGGACTCTAACTCATTCATCTCGGATGGCTTCGCACCGCAAATGACGCAGTTCATAGATGAGGCTGTTCCGGTTACAACTTGGGCAACCTTGCCATCTATCATGGTAAAAAATAGGTCATGTTTTACCAATATCTCTTGTCCCTTAATAATGATTTTGGTTTCCCTGAGTTTTTGAATTTCACTTTCAACGCGGTTTTTTTCTTCTAGAATTAAAGCTGGAGTTTCTTTTGCAAATTGGAATTTGATGGCTCTGCAAAACCTTGTCGATGAAGGCCGTGTATTTTCCCAGAAAGTACGCGAAGAATTTTTTTTACTAATAAGTCTGAGGGTGACCATTGATGTCATAAATAAATGTGAGTCAGATATGTCGCTCGTATCAGAGCTATGAAATTTTTGTGCGTACTCACTTTGACCAGATGCACCATCGCAACCCCATTTGGTCTGCAGCACGAAATCAGTTTCGGTTATGTCATCTTCAGGAATCGTTTTAAATATTCTTTGAGTAGTGTGGTCTAGGAGTTTTTGCAGTGGCACATAAGCAGAGGTTTCTGTCACTGAAATGTCTTCAGGATAGCAGTCTTTTTTTGCTGCGATGACTTCTTTATATCCCGGGAATATATCATGGCCTATTGATTCACTGGCTTGTCGAATTACCTCATATTGGTATTTCGAAAGTTTGGCCTGAGTGATTAAAGCTAAAGCGGAATCCGAAGAAAAACTGTCTTTTTTGCGTACCACAGGTGCTGATGCAGCCTCAATAATATCTTGAGAATAGTTCTGTTTTAATTCTTTGACTTTGTATCGCTTTGCTCGGTCACTGCAGAATTCAAAGTCTTTTTTTGGTCTTCCACTTGTACTCGTTGAAGTTGATGAACCTTCACCAAAATCTTCAATTGTGCACTTAAAATCGTTTTCAAGCCAGTCTTTATATTTTTTGAAAAACTTTTCCCGATTTCGACATACGGAATTTAATTTCTGTCTAAAATGAGGCAAAAATCGTTTTTGTATTGCTGATGCAGCAAAAGAAACACTATCATCTTTAAATAAGGGAAAATTAATTTTGATTCAGTTTACCAGGCCCTCGAAATCATTGCCTGAACTCAAAAAAAGTCGCACAATAGAGAATAAGGAATCACAATATTTGACATTATGATTTTTTTACACGGACCGTTAACATTGAACAGATTTAAAATTTATCTAGTAACAATTAAGATACACGAGAACTCAACTGAACTCTTATCAACCTAACAATCCTCTTTATACCTTACGAACTATTCTTAACTATATGTATCTTACCAACTTTAATTACATAACATACATTCATAATTTTCGAGGATTTTCCTTATCCTAAGTATTTTATGGCTTGAGGATTTTCCCTATCCGAGACATAAAATCTTAACTCTATCTCATCATAAAATGTATGATTCGAATGTCCCGGGTTTTACCGAGAGTTATTTAAAAAGCGAAAACGCGTGTTTTTTCGATTTATTGCTCTACCAAGAATTTGGGTTGAGATGTACGTGTAGATGAGATGTACGTCTACTTGCATAACTAATTACTTACGCCTTAACTGTAACATCCTATTGAATATTTGTAAGCGAAATTGCATTGCGATACAGTCAGAATCATCATTAAGGGAATTTACTCTAGTTATTATTAGCTATTTTTGCTCGACTTATATGTAAAAAACTGCCAGAGTCGCATGTAGTCGCAGCTTAAAACTGTTTGAACAGTTAGATGAGAGTTTTATTTTTTCAGTTTTACTATCAACTACGCGGAGGTAAGCGGAGCTTTTTTTGTTTCACTAAGTTAAGAAAATTTTCGAATGCAACTTTTTACTATTTTTATATTTAATTATAAACATACCAATATAATTCATTTATTACTCAATATTGGGAAAATCACTCAAAAAACGTCTAAAATGCAAAGTCAAAGTTTTCAATTAAATTAATTTCACTTATATTTCACGAGGAGAACAATTATAACAACAAGTACAGTGAAGCAATAAATACCACCACTGTAAGATTCATGGAAATATCAGTTTGTATAGGCTACGCAAATTGAAATATTGCAGCTTTTTCTGCTGAATGTGACAAATTAAACCTTCAGGTACTAGGTTTTAATGAGTTCGAATTGAAATCAAGCATTTCAATTTTTGGGGTTTTTTCCGCATTTGCACCACTGTGCGCCGCCGCTTTCATAGAACAGATGTTTGTTCATATGAAAACTTTTCTCTAGTAAAAGGGAATTCCCTAAGTTTTGAGAGCGCGGTTTTCGTAGGAAAGTTTTCGTCTTTGGCGTTCATACAGTATAGACCGAGGTTGTGTTCTTGATTATGTACATTCAAATATTTGGAAAGGATTTCGTGTTTGATTGGTGTTTGAATCATTGATTAGTTTTGTGCTGTTTTGTATTATATACATATACATACATACCTACGTACAAATATTATTTTGAATCATCTAAGGTACGTAATGGCATTTAGATAAAATTAAATATCTATTTAGCTATGTGCATATGTCTTCTATTTGTCTACGTATAAGCATATTGTATTATATTATGCACAATTTGAGCTTTTCTCTTTATAGCAATCAAATGGATAGAACCGAGTGACAAAATTTTCTTCAGAAGTCCAAAGATAATGCGATAAACAGTGACAATTGGCAAGACACTAAAAATTTTGAAACGTTTCGATGAAGGTGGAAATTGGCAGGTATAGCAGGTGTTATGGAATTTCTCCCAACAACTGTTCGAGCCATTATCAGCAATATAAAAAAAAGTGAATCAGCTAAAAAGCACGGGCATCCACAAGTGCTACAATAATTACCAAAAAAAGAGCCCCCGCATTGGAAAAATAGGAAGAAATGTTTATTATTTGGATCAAAAACCTGAATCATTAAAATTCACTGGTGAGCACGTTAACTATTAAGCTTGTTCAAATATGTAAATTTGAATCCAGAAGACACTGTCGTTGCCAGCAATGGATAGTTTGAAAACTTCAAGAAAAGAAGTAAAATTCACAATGCTAAGTAACAGATGAAGCGACTAGTGTAGACAACGACGCAACAAAGATCTTTCCAAACACTTTACATGCTATTATTGACAATGGAGGATATCGTTTATAGCAGGTGTTTAATGTTGACGACACAGGCCTGTATACCTGTAACGCATGCCCTCAAGAACATTTCTTTCGATTGAAGAAAGAAGAGCTCCTGGCCTTAAGGCAGAAAAATCCAGGATCACTTTGCTTCTTGGAAGGAATGCATCAGTCGATTTGAAACTGAAACCTCTTACAGTTTATCAATCAGAAAATCCAAGGGCTTTCAAAAATGTATGCAAGGAAGATTTACTAGTTATCTGTAGGTCCAATAAAAAGGCTTGGGTTACTGCTAATATATTTCGTGATTGGTTTGATCAATATTTCTCTCCGAAAATAAAAAAGTATTTGGAAGCTTATAACCTTTCTCATAAAGCGTTATTAACCATGGATAACGCTTCAAGTCATCCCATAAATCTCAGCAATGATGACTTTAAGCTGATCTTTTTGTCTTCTAATACGACCGCAATTCTGCAACCAATGGATCAAGGTCTTATAGCATCCTTTAAGGCCTATTATTTGCGGCGTATATATCACCAATTAATTGTAGCTACTGAGCCTGGGAACAACAGTGAAATGTCGATTAAAATTTTTTGGTCAAGTATGATATTGCAAAGGCAATCGGCAATATAAAGAATCATGGCTAGAAGTTTCATCGGCAAATATAAACAAGGTGTGGAGAAAAATATGGCCCGATTGTGTAACAAGTGCAACTAATGAATTTGATACAGAACCCATTGAAAAGGATATTCTTGAATTAGGCAGACGAATAGGACTTACAACAGTTGATCAGACTGACATTCAAGAATCATTGAGCTGCGGAGACAAGCCACTGAGTAATGAGGAGCTTAAGTCAATTCTGGGAAGTGAGAATGAAACATAAGCAACATCAAAGAATCAAAGTGTAAACAAGGTAAAAACATTTAAATTAAAGGATTAGGCCGAAACATTTGAGCATGACAAATTAAGAAGTGCAGAAATTTCAAACAAAGTCTACACTCTTGTCAACGATTATAAGCAGTCGCTCGAATAAAAAAAAACGGTGTCCCAAACACGAATTTTGACCTTCTTTGTGAGTAAACCAGTCAACCCAAAAACAGTGGAAATAGAAGCTTTTTCTTTTAATGATGATAACAATTAATGTGTTGATTTTAGTGCTTTATGTCAAATACATATTGTCGCGTGTTATGGTTTGCGGCCAATAATTTTAATGTTCCGGGAAAGTGAAAACGCAATGTCTTTTAAATTAAGTTAAAAGAGTTTATTTACTAAAAATTCACAACTATTAATTTTTAACTATTTCACCAAATTTTACTTTCACTTGTCTATCAATTTTTTTTACTACTGTCTATCACTTCACAATCAATATCGCTCTTAATTCGCACTCCACACTATCGCAGTCTTACTATATCGAGGTTGTAATGAATCGCCCCATTCATTCAGCTCGCCTTTATATAGTGTCTCTAGTCATTCAATTCATTTCTCTTAGATTGGCGAATTAACTGGAATATTTGAGCAGCTTAATGAATGGGCAGTGATGTCACATTCAAATGTTGATCATGCTTGGCGTGGTTTTGAGTACATTCGTTTGTTCATGTTCTTAATGGTTGTAAAAATAATTGCGACAGTAGCTCGCAGAATTATTCGTACATATAACAATATGTATTTGTATTTAAAGAAAGCAGTCTGTTATCTTCTTCGTAAGTTTTATGAATGCGTATTTCGGTTGGTATAGTCATGTACAGACACTTGATGAAGGCTGCAAGTAACACCCATCATGCGCAACTGTATACAAAAATAAAACTTATGTAAATGAAAACTCACGATTTTTTTTGAAAAAGTAAATTATGTACTAACTTAAAAAGTATGTACATTCATATTCAAAAAAAAGAAAGTTTATGCATTTATTGTGTGAAATTGATTCTACCCTGGAGTTACGTCGTTTTCGACTTACGTCCCAAATTCTCGGAACCAAATTCCGACGTAAGTCGAGGGACTACTGTATGGAGCGAGAAGTCGAATAGTTAAATTAAATTTGCTATCAAGAAGTTTTTCTAATCTCAGATAATTCATGGATTCGGTGTTGTGAAAGTATTCACCAAAGTGAGGTAATGAGGAAGGCGATGCTGCAGGATGATCAGCAACGAGCGTACAAGATCAAATATAAGGAATACAATATCCTCGATTATATGTTAATTGTTTGAAAATATTTCAAATAGACCTGAACACAACTATTTACTCCGAACAAAAATTTCAGGACTTATTTTTAATTTAAATAAAATGAATTGACCAACAAAGAATGATATCATTTTAACATTGGAAAAACAAAGTAGCTTGCATTAAAAATTTTCATAAAATACAGAATAAAAATAGAAAAGAAATCCCAAATTTATTCGACACAAAGATCAGATTATAAGTCAAAGAAAAAATCATCAAAATCGGCAACTCCTTGCATGACTCAAATGGATTAATTCAATAAATAAATGTGCACTGAATTTAAATTCATTAGCCATATTCATCGTCCACACGAATTCCTCACAAAGTCTCATCATTTCACAAGAATGACAGGATGAAAAATACGAGGACATATTATACCAAGTAATGGAGTGCTAATTGCATATTTTGACAAAGAATGAAATATACACTTTAAGTCATTCCGCGTGACTGCCGAAGCACAATATAAATTTCCATGGAGGATTATTCAAAACGATTTGGTTTTTTCCTCTTCTTTCATATCAAAGGGAGTTGAAGAAATGCAATATATTTCCGTATGTTGAATTTGCACATTTATCACTGCTTGTATGAATGTTCAACCATTTAAGCTGAGACCTTAGGGTAATACTGTTCTCAAAAAAAGGATTTAGCTTGGAAAAACCGTTTCCCTTTGAAAGGTATCCTCACTGACACACTTTCATGGAAATAATATCATTCTTTTCAAACACAACATAATAGTGGCTTCTTCGGCAATCCAAAACCATTTCCCAAACTAAATCGTGCTGTTTGGAAAATAGTAAAGAAATACGATTTTGCGCCATCACTTCTTCAGATAACTGTTTTACTAGCATTTATGGTCATTGGAACGTTTCATTCTTGATGCAATTCTTCTTGTGGCTCAACTTCTTGGGATGGTGTTAATGCTGCTAACATAGAATTGAAACCAGTTCGTTGGTTGGTAGACTGCTAAAACTATTCAAGCATATAACATATTGCACATATTATATGAAATGATGTTTAGCATTTCCTCGGCAATTTCTTCACCGAGTTTTCACGCTGCAAACTAATCATTGCAACTTTGTTGTTGATCTTGAAAGATGAATTACGCTTGAGGAAAAATTTCTATTTAAATAGTTTGTCAGGAGTGCGAGTACGTGATGAAACATGAGATAAAGTGAGTGGGTTGAATTTATTGAAATTATTTCCAAACGAGGTGTGTGGCTTCGTGCAATGTGGAGAATATGTATGTTATGTTTATTCTTGTGGATCAAATTATAATCATAGTTCAAATGACGAATGAAATCTAGAAATTCAATTTATTGCTCTTTGATTTGCAGAGGAAATATAATCAAAGGTAATGTAAAAAATTGAATTTTTGATTAGAAAAATTCAATGAATGAAACTTAAAAACATTCAGGTCAGGTTAATCGATTTGAACTAGAAACTCCATGAAATTTGTTTAGAAATTTATTAAAAATAATCATCTTGAACTTCTTTTACCATTTCTATGATCTTTCAACTAGTTTCTCATCCGTACCCTGCCATTATAATCAACACTGAATAAGAAACGGTCAAATGACTTCCGCAGTGCTAGACGAAAATACTTGGTCTATTTCATTAATCCCGAGTGCGGAGTTAAAGACAAAAGACCACAAGAATTAAAAAAAAACTTTTAATCAAACTTCAGTGAAATGATACTAGAAAAATCGTAATGATTTCTATCGATCAATCACCAGACGAATCAGTGTGAATCATTTATTACCGTTCACTATCACCAATATAAATTTATACGCTTCCGATCAAACGGTCCGATCGATGAATTTGATCAAACGGCGGCGGCGGCGCAGTTGAAGAACAAGAAGGCATCTTAACATTTACGAGTACCTCATTTCGTGCTCTCTCCATCAACTTTGATTCGATCCGATATCGACTTTTCGACATGCATCCAAATTGAAATGAACATATGCAAAAGTATTTTTACCTTCTGTGTTTTACCTGATTCCAAAGAGATTTTTAGTTGATTTTCATTCGAGTCTCTTTGATTTCTATCCATCCCCAGCAAATCGGTGGTAAATTAGAATTATATAATTGCAGAAAACATGATGAACTTTAACATTCAAGTTAATGAAACAATTAAATAGTATTGATTTTCTGTTACGAAGGGTAATTTGGTAGTGCACAGTTTTTATGTGTTTTTAAAGGAGCTGAAATTTCCTAATTTGATGAGCTTTCTCTGGGTCAATGCAATGCAATTAAGAAAGTCAATTAAATTACAAAATATAATTTGCGATTAATTTTTCAATGGTAATTGTATAAATTTTGATTGGAAAACTAATTATCATTGTGTAAAATAATATATATCTTCATCTTTTATTAACCGAATTCCTAGCATTGAACAAAGGTTATTAGAGGATTCAGGTTTTCACTAAACTGTTGGTTTTACTTTCTATTAGGTTCCATATACAGAAAAGGAACTAGAAAAAAAGAAAATGTCATTTACAGTTACAAGGATAAAATGCTCGACTTGCCGCCAATTCACGCCAAAATTAATCCATGCACAAATATATTTTAATGATTAAGGTTTAATATGATAGACGACGCTGGTCCGCGTAGTATAGCAATTGGAGTGCTTGCTTTGTAAGCCGAAGGTTCCTGGTTCGAACCCTGTTGGTGACACTATGATTTTTTCCAGTGACTTTTTAGACGAACTGTTAGCCCGTTCAGTTCTGATACTTACTGATTTAAAATCAGGACGTATCGCAGCTAGATGGACAGATCAATGGCCAAAGCATGGTAGTGACCATATTACCTTCTGGAGTGCTGATATATTTGATCAAGATAGTGGGATACTTTGTCATTAAGCGAAGGTCCAAAAAGGGCTGTGGAACTAAAGCAAAAAATGATAGACAACATATTGGACTAAAACGCATCGGAGCAGAATTGAAATCCACTGGTGAGATCTGAAGATATTAGTGATAACATTTTGTTGACTGTAGTTCATAAACTCAACTTTAGAAAACTTTCATATAAAATGCACTCAATAATCATCTATCCTTATGTTTCCTTGCGACTTGTTGAAAATCCATTGAAACAATCAGTGTCTTCAATACAAATTTTTCATGTAGTTCCCCTTGCTTTGCAAGCGACTTAGTTTTAAAACTCATTTTAGAACGTTCTCGACAAAACAGTTCACTGCATACTCATCATGATCGCCTTTCGTAAAAAAAATGGTTAAGGGTCTATTGGAGGCTATGGCTGCCATTAAAACGTACATACTCTATATGAACAATTTATTTCTAGCCTAAACTTATGAGAGCTCAGAACGCTCAATGGTGTCTGCGTGAAACGGTCTTCCCAAAGCGTTGGAAGAAAACCCTAATCATAGTGACCAGCAAAGAGAAAGAGATTTTGGATCGTCCTTTCCCAACGGGAAACGAAGCGCTTCGAAAGGCCTTAAGAAGCGCTTGTTCTGAAGCACTAAAGCGCTTATTCTTCATACGAGTGTTCATTATCATTTTAGCATTTGATGTCCACAGAAGTAAGCGCTTACCTCTAGATGACTTCGAAGCGCTTTTGAAGCACTTCAAACCAAGGCGCAGAAGAATGGTTTGGAAGCGCTTTTGAAGCGCTTCTAACAATGCAAAGAAGAGCGGTTTTGATTCGTTTCAGAGTCTCATCTGAAAATTTTTAGACAGTCGGCAAGTAAATTTCTTTTAATTTTAATCTGTGAAACGTCATTTATTCTTTTTCTTATCTTTAACACTACAGCCCCTCTCGGGCCTTCGCTTAGAGATGGTTAGAGTATCTCATTTTCATGACTGTATTGACTTTTTTGGAAATTGGTTTGGTCAGTACCATGCTCCATGTGATGAAATTGATCTTTTCTTGCTGTAAAGTCCTCACCTGTTCTTAATGAAGCAAAAGATGTAGCATATGTAAGCCGATTGTTTTTCTTTTTAGCAGTTTGCGTGCATTTAGAGCAACCTTTACTTGAATTATGACCAACTATTCCTACGATAAAAGCTCTTGCAGGTGCATCACAAATAATGGCATTTATTTTGAAAGAAAAAGGGATTCCGTTTATTAATAATCCGACACTGTTTAAATGTTTTATTTCTTTCACAAATTCCGATAGATATTCATTAACATTTTCCGGTTCTGGAGGACCAACATAAGCACCTATGAGGAACGGTTTTCTATTTATTTTTAGGAAGTTAGATAGACATCCCAATATAGGCCAAATTTGAGTTCCACTACTTTTAAAAAGTGGCAGGCCATCGATACTTATGTCAATTAGCAAACATGTTTCTTCTCCTGTTACAGATATATTTAACATTTCTAAGGCTTTTTGCGGACCAAAATGGAAGTATGTTCCTGGAGGTAGTGTGAAGATTTCAATTTGTTTATATTTTGTCTCTAATAAAGTTTTACTTGATGACGGTACATCTAGTCCGGCTTGTTTTATTGTTTGCAAAATTTCATCGCAGGCCTTGGGCTTTATTTGGTTTTCAATGGCCCAATCTCTTATTTTTGGCTTTTGTTTGATTTCCTGTCTGATGCTCATGCTCTGGCGGCACATTTTCTTGCATTATGATAACCTGATTAGTAGGACTGGCATCTCTTATTTTTTGGGCCGTCGTTAGATTTTCTGCCTGATGCTCACTCGTGTTTACAGTAAAATCAGACTCTGTTGCATTTTCCTGCATTGCAATAACATGATCAGTAGGGCTGGTATCGTTCATTAGCTCACGATTTATATTTGAGTTTTTGTTAATATATATTTCACGCGCAACTAAATGCCTCATATGTCGCTTACTAGTGCCGCTTCATTTTTAATCAAATTCTGAACACAAAATGTTATAGTAAGCAAAATCCTTAACACTTTCACAAAAGAATATCCATACAACAAGAAGCGACTTTTTTTCCTCTAACCTCACCAAGGAATACACAAAATCCCATTCCTTAGGTGAAAGTAGTGCAGAGCTGTATTTTAAAATCATTGGAAATCTATGAACGATAAAAAGATTCAATATTTGACCTGTAAAGCCGAAAATACAATTTTTTCATTACTAGGGCTTTTAGCATGTAGCCAAATACATATTTCCCTGTTCTGCTAGGATGATCGCTTTGTAATCAATGGGTTGTAAAGGATAGCAAACCTTCGAAAAACGGACACTTTGCGAACAGATTCAAATTTTGCATTTTTATCCTGCTTATGGAATAATTCACTACCTAACTCATGCGCATAGGTTGTGAAGGTTACGAACAATTTGGGTAGAAATGGAAATTACGCTTCTTGTCATGTAGATATGCATGATTGACTTTTTACTTACGTTTTTATCTCAGCAAAAAACTCATCACAAACCACTTTAAAAATGTTTACTTGACTACCTTGTCTCCTCGCGCACTTCAATAAAATGACCACTTTCCAGGGAAAACGCTTTGTGATTCTGCGCCATTTGTTTCATTACAGGGCAGGTCCTGTAACGAACAAGTTGCGCAGAATCAACCAACCGCGTTGAATTCGCTTTTAAATGAAGCGTAAACAAAGCGCTTTATTGTCGCTTCATTTACAAGCGCATATGAAGCGCTTGGTGACTTGTGGGTATGCACAGAAAATCAAGCGCTTATAACCGGCTTGTTGATGAAGCGACAACAAAGCGCTTCGAATGCGCTTCCTATACAAGCGCTTCTTAATTTGCATCCTAGAAATGGCTAGGGACTTATGTCCCCGGCAGTACGATTTTAGAGCATTCATGCGGGTGCGAAGTTAGTGAGTCCTATCAAATGAGCGGAAGTATACAGCAAGACTACGCAATGGGTAACCTATTGCGTAGTGTTGATTTTAAGGACGCCTTTAACTGCGTTTGGTGGATGGGTATCCTGGAGACTTTGAGAACCTTTTTTCAAGTTCCAGAATATCTGATGAATATTTCCAGAGACCACTTGAGGGACCAAAACCTGTTTTATAACACAAACAAGGTGAACGAAGGATAGAACTTAAATCAAGTATTACTGAAGAATCTATCCCTCGCCTAGACCTGTAGAACATATCGAGCAAAAGTTGACACTAATCGCTATACGCTTATGCAACTTAGATTACGTATGCTAATGCGCAAAGTGAGGGGATGGATGACTGCCTGCGGACTCAGCCTAGAACTGGAGAAAATCATAGTGGCTATCCTGGGAAAAAAGAGTCCCCAGACGGTTAATATTTGGGAAGTGTTGATTAAATTGAGACCACAAAGAAAAACCTGGGCAGTACCTGGGTTTGCTAATTGATTCGAAGATGAGTTTCTCTAAACTAAGCACAGCAACGGGTGATCAGATTGCTTCAGGCATATCTGTTTTGAGTCGGCTTTGGCCAATGTTCCGGGATCCAATTCATCAAGAAGATGACTTTCGCTGAATACCGTGCAGTATGTGCTACTGTACAGAGCAGAAATATGGAGTGACGCTATCAGTAAGCTGTACCAAAAACACCTAACATAAATACAGAGAAGAGGAGTATATCCGGCAGTCTCTCTATCAGTCGTGCTGCTCATTGCAGGTTTGATACCCATCTCCCTCCTTGTGTAATCTATCTGGACTGAAATGAACACATTAGATATTCAGTTGATCAGAAGAAGAGAGAATGCTCCAATTAAGCCACTAAGTAAGCAACGGGGCTTGCCAGAATCATTCACCCAATGCCTACTCAACTACACTTTCAAGTCACTGCTCAAATCACTTGCAACTTTATTTCCTCAGAAACTAATGTAATAAACATAAGCAGTCAAGCAGCCCCGTGCTGACCAGGAGTGGTTGCTTCTGAAGAAATACGGTGATGACCCCGTCGAAACTGCTTAGTTTATTGTTTTACTAGATTAAAGTTAACTATGTTACATCCGTCAAGCTACCATCCTAAAGGCAAAGATAAGTGGTTCACTTTAGCCAATCTAGCATCTTTATGTTTGACATTCCTCTTGTAATGCAACGACCTTCCTTAGAGAAAGTAATGGTTGATTTTTGTAGAATGTTTGCGTTTGTCTAAAGCCTCCATACCCGTTAACGTTAACGAGACAAAAAAAATTTGAATTACTGTTGAATAGCTTAATTGTAACATCATCGAACATTTCTAAAGATTATTAAAAATTTATCGGTACGTCTTGTGAAGTAGAGTACTCAGGATAAATATTTTGTAGTGTAGCTTCTTAGCACAACAAGAACATACCTCATCTGATCCCGCAAATAGCCAATCGACAAAAACGCGTACTCGGTCGTCAAGCGAAGTAGTAGTCAGCTGAGCTCGGTCTTATTTATAGCTCGCTGACACTTGTGCCAGACAGTCGGCACCCGTATGCTACACGGATTGTTAGAAAAAAAAATCATTAAGCTAAGCCCCTCACAATTTTTCTGTGCTTCAATTTTCTTCAAAGAGCAAAAAGTGATTTTCGTCGGTTTGCAGCAAAATGGCGATCGTTGAAAGTAGAAAAACAATGGATTTTCCTTTGAACGTGCACATCTCTTTGACATATTTCTTGAGGTTATTCATTGCTGGTGACTGGATTTCTGAGAAGTTGGGTACAAAACCCTTCTTACATGAGCGTAGGTCTGTTTACCCAACTTGTTTTTCTTCACGTGGTGTTGCTCGATCAATCTAAAAGGAGTCAAAACGCGTTTACTCATTCAAAAAAAGTAAGGTCCAATGACTTTTCGAGAGAAAAGAAAAACAAATCATCTCTGTAGTTTCTTGATATTGAAGGAAGTTTTGGTAACATACGCCATATAGGAGCTTGGGCTGTTTGCTGGTTAGCTCAATCCCTTGCGAAGTGGACTGCAGCATATAAGGTGGGGCTAGCACCATCAATACAATATATAGATATATGATTCGTGGATGCTCTTCTGAAAACTTGTTGCAGATAATGTCTAGGTGAGAGTGTCTGAAGTTGGAGCAATAAATTTTGCAAATATTAATGACATAATAATTATTGCCATTGACAAGGAATTCTCCAGGAAGAGTTGGTGTTGTTCCTAAAAATATGTTGGTACTGCTTGCATCCAAATACTTCTTATCAGCGTATAAGTCTTAGTTAGTGTGGTTGTCTTTGTGGCACATGATGGATGCTTTTAACCTTCTGTACCAGCTCTCCACTAACCCATTCAATACTGGGTGGCGTGGAAAAGTGCGCGTACGACTGAAGTCCAGTAAATTTAATAGAGCCAAGAATAGAACAGATTTAAATTGAGAGCTCTGGTCTCTTATGATGACTTGCGGTACTCCAAATCGCGGCACTCAGTTGGTATACAAGCTGAGTATGACAATCTCCACTATTTTATCAGTTAACTGAATGGATTCCCGCCATCGGGAAAATATACTGACCTCGGTTAGGTAATAGCGATATCCATTTGAAGGTCTTAATGGTCCCATGATGTCTAAATAGAGTTCCGCAAACCAATTGTTAGGAATAGGAAAGGTTTGCATCGTATTTTTAGTGTATCTTCCTACTTTTGACGCTTGACATGGGAGGCAAGCTCAGGTGAGGAAACTTCATCTTTCCATATAGAAGGCCAGACGTACTTCTACTTGCAAGGTTCTAAACACAGAGCATGCTTCAGGGTGTGAACGCCAGTGAAATGTGTTAAAAATACGATATCGAAGCGATTATGAAACAAAGAGCCAGATTCACTCAGCTGATGCGTCACAGTAAAGGTTTCCATGGTCTGCGACTAGTAGTGCTCAAAGTTTCAGTGAAGTTATTGTAGGTATAACGATGGATTCGATTCGCGGTAAAGTATATGCTCTAATGTTTGCCTACCTAGCTAAATGCACAATGTTGGTACAAAACTGTAAGATATAGCTTATGTGTCTCACTTGAGTAGGTGAGGCTTTCTCCGATTTCTGCGAAAATACATATACTAAAGACTTGAAATCTATTTTAATCACAAACTGACCTGTTTCGAACCAGTGGCGAAAGTGTTTTATTCTGAAGTAGATTTCTAGCAACTCTCGACGGTTCGGCCTATATTTAGACTCTGTATTAGTGATTTTTTGCTGGTTTTAAGCTAATGCTCCAGGGCCAACCCAACTGCAACGTTTGAAGCATCTGTGACAATGACAATGGCATTCCAAGTGAAAAATGTAATAATAGAGTTACCTGAGCTAGGCTTTGATTGCATGCATCCAAAGCTTGAATGGCGATATCTGACCATTGGATCACAGTTTTATCACCTTTCTTTGAATTGCATCTCGGAGCAAACGAGCAGTTGCCTAAGCAAACTGCTCGAAAAATACAATTTTTTTTCCTATTCAAAAAAAATCCTTAACCATCATCCAATTTTATTTAAAAACAAAAAGATAAAAAAAATTTTTTAATATAAAAATATTAAGTGAGAAAAATTACAATCAAAATCCGATTACAGCAACTCCCTTTGCAACGCAATTTACAAAATAATTTGCGTTATCTCGACGGAGAGAAACCACCGTTGCCGGCAAGCTGAGGGCTTGGCAAAGAAAGCCACCGTTGATGGTATGCAGGGGAATCGCATTTGAAATATCGACGGGGGAACGTTGAGTGAGGTTCGTCTGGCACGAAAAACAGAATCAACTTTTGTTTTGCATGACCTAGTCTGGTTGAATTTGCATCTGCAAAGAAAAACCGGATAAACAATGAAGTAATAAATAACTTATCTAGGTCCAAATAAATCAAATATATCACAGAAAGTTGACATCCTAAGATCCAGAAGCCATAATTTCAATTTAGCTTTAAATATTTGTGTTCTGTCAGAATTGCTTCGAATGCCAACCGGTAGTTTGTTAAATATATACAGGCCAGAAAAAGAGAGGTAGTTTTGTAATGATATTTTTTGGGTGGTTCTGGCCTATCGTGGTTATGCCTAGTATTCTTTCATGATTCATTCTGCTCACATTTCCTGACACTTGATGTATAGTGCTCGTATGTGTAATATTTTGATATTAAAGAAGAGCTCTTCAGACGAAAACAGACTTGGCAGATTGTAACTATATAAAATATAACTAGCTTATGAGTCGTTTCCAGATTGGATAAATGGGATCCAAACGTACCACCCCAAACGATTATAGCGTATTGCAAAATAGACTGAACGATAGAGAAGTATACCTGCTCCAGCTGCTGTACCGATAATATGGATCGAGTTGTTTTGAAGACATGCAGCGCTTGTCAGATTTTTCTGTTGATGTTTTTGATATGGTGATTCCATTTAAGAGTACTGTCGATTATTAGTCCTAAGTATTTCGTATTATCGTTCCTCTCGATCCGTTCACATTCGCATTGGGCACTATATGAAATTTGGCAGTTAGTATCGGGTAACGTTCAGGGTGATCCTATTGGTTGCCTTGCCTTATTTACGTAGAATGTTAAAAATTTAGCTTTGCTTGTGTTTAATTTCAAGTAATTTCTATTCAACCATGGTTTTATTGCTTGCATTTCTCGCTCTGCATCCTTATGACAGATGTTTCATCCCATGATTTCGAGGAAATAAGAAGAACTGTGCCATCAGCAAATGCTACTATTTTTCCATTCATAATACTTGCATCGCACAATTCATTTACATAGATTATGAACAAAAGAGGTGAGAGAACAGTACCCTGCGGAATACCATAAGGTTTGTTCTTTACCTAATCACTGCATATATTCAAAATCTTCACACAATGTTCCCGGTTTGCTAATTAGCTTTCTAAAAAATTCAACGATTTTCTCTATAGTCCTGGGTTTCTGAGGTTTCTGATTAGGATGTTGTGAGAAATTGTGTCGAACACTTTGGCTATGTGGATAAAAATAGCCAGTGGCTTATTGTTTTTGTCAATTTCCTAATGAAGGTAATTACAAACTTCAATGATAGCTGTTTCTGTGCTAGATCCTGGTTTAATTTATTTATTTAAATCAATTTAACAGACAAAAATCCAATTAGAAAATAGACTTAGACAATTAAATATGGTTAAATAGAGTTTACAGTAAGACAGAATAATACAACAAAATCAAGCAGAGAAAAGTTAATTAAAACATGTAAGAAATGAAGTTAGAGTCTAGATGAAAGTTTGAAAAAATTTGGAGAAATTGAGTGATATGGAAACATTAAGCACTATTCCCAAAATGTAACGTCCTCAGTTTATTTTTAAAAACAAAGTAGGACGTGGATAGAGAACCAAGCTCGAGGCTGTTATGCTTTCTGATGATTCGGGGGATAATTGACTGAAAATATAAATCTGTCCGGGCATACGAAACCTCGAGAATGTTATTAGACCGACTAGGACGCGCATACAGTTTAAAGCGAAACTGCTGCGATGATAAAATATTGTTTTCACTTAGAAAACCGTACATGAGTCGTTTGATTTGCGTGAGTACCTACGCGGTACGGGGCTAACCTCACAGTCTCAATTAGACAGCGATTGACTTAATCATTCGTCCCTAATTTCGATACCAGTTTACATTGAAGGAACTCTCAACTTTCATACTGGTAGATCCGAGACCCAGCTATATCTGACACTATAAGGTCAACGCCAACCTTTGTTTTTAACCATCAGCCACCACGATACTCCCCAAAGGGCCGCAGTCAATCAGCTGACCATCCGAAGGGGGGGCTTATCAGCTGCCCGTAGTATCTGAATATACCTCCAGGGTTGAGGTTCGCAGCAATAAGTTGATCTTGTTATCGAACAATCACAAAGCCACTATGTTTCGGGTCAAGTTAATGCCCTAGTATTTTTACTAAGCGATTCGGGTACCCCCGAGAACGCCAGTGTCCGTCGGCTTCACTGGAATTGGAGACGACAACCCAACAATAGCTATTGCACCCCTTTGCATTACCAGATCAGTTCCGCCCTGAAGGCTAAAAAACCACACAGTTGATCTTTTAGACAATGTTAAAAAATTTTCGCAATAGTTGGCAGTACAGAAATAGGTCTGTAGTTTGATGTTTTTTTCAATGATACTGGACAGTTTCCTTCTTTTATGTTTTTGTTGAATACATATTTAAGCGGCTCCAAAACTTCATCTGATACATACTTTATCATACTAGCACTGTTTTATCATGCTATGGAGAATAAGTTTTTAATTTTTTCATAACTACTTTTATTTCATTTGTAGTTATATCTCTGAAATGAAACGAATTCCGTATATTGATTCTGGCAATAGAGCCATCATTATGTTTAATACTTTGAAATTTGGGGTATCATGATTATTTGATTTACAATAACCACAAAAACGCAATCTTTCATATTTGATATCTTTTGATTTTGACTTGATGTTTCCTGTAGTTTTCATTTTATATATGTATATTTCTGAAGTCATTAATAGGAATGTTAATAGAATAATTTAGTGATGATTCGATTTTGCTGATTTATGAAGAATTTAATTTATAGAATTTCTGAAGAAAAATTTATATTTTTGCCAATATGATTCAAATAAAGAGATAATATTGAAGAAAAAGTCGGCCTTTCTATTTGTTTAAAACCCTGACCGGGTATGGGACCCGCCACGCTGGCTGCCCCTGCCCTCATGAGCTAGCAATCGGGTGAGCTCACCCCTTCTCTTTGCGTTGCAGGTTCTCTTGCAGGGTAGAGTGGCCGCTTGAGTTTCCTATTTATATTATAGTATTATGTGATTATATCATATAAGACTTTACCATAAATCTGAAACGTTGATTCATGCGAACTATATTTGTATGAGTTTTTCATTTAAATGGAAAATATCTGGCGACGTCCATAATGGATATTGTTCCGGATGGAGGGAGGGGGTGCGAGGGAGAACCGCTTTCACCTGGATCCTGCACTCTTATTTGGGGGCCGTAAGTATACATGGTAAAGACGAGATCTTCTCGAGTCTCGCTCGCTTTCGCCAAGCCCAGTCAGTCGTTTTGCTTTGCAATCTATCCCTTCAGTAGGTAACCTCGGCCTCGACACCGTCAAACCGAATGTTTTATATCTTAATTCGTGGATGCGAAATTTTGTGGTAGTGGGCACTTGGGGAAAAGAACCCACCCCACGATACCGCAATGCTAGCCTGCCAGCACATTCACGCGTCCTTAGACAAGGGCAATTTCGGTGAGCATCAACATCTTCGCTCGCCGAGGCAGCAGACCATCGTTGCAGTCCTTTATGGACATTTAATATCCGAGTCAAAACACTACAAAATTCAGCCCTCCGAGAAATCGGCATAAGTCCTTGTCTGTCGACAGTAGTTTGTACTCAAGTATAGCCTGGACTCGTGACCGGGGAGGAGAGATGTCGTCTAGTTTGGAGGATATAGTTCTACCAGCTAACGACCTGGAAGCATGACCGTGTTTAGTCGGCAGTAATCTTTGCATGCCCGCCAAGAACCCTTTTTTTGGTACCAGCAGCAGTGGGCTGGCCCACGGGCTATTGGATGGGCAACAGTAGTCTCTGTCAAACAAGTACTGAAATTCTTGCTTTACAGCCTTAAGTTTGGCGGATGATAGATGCCTTAGCTGCTCTCAAATAGGGGGTGCTGTTGCAACTATGTGTTGGTGCTAACTCTGGATTGGTAATCGCCGGGTATGCCTTTTAACGTTCGTTGTATCAAGGTAACAATGAGTTAGTTTGTGTGAGTACTGAAGTTCTTTCCGCCAACTCTCGTCAAAACCAAAAACAGTTTTTTTTATATGTTCACGAAAAAATTGAAGAATATTGTGAACCTCTTTAAGGATTTGTTCAATCATTGATATTATCAGAGCAAAGCCAAAATGCTGCCCGGTTCGAATGGTCTGTGGGTAAATTTGTGCCCTTTATTGAAGTACTTAATTACATTGTGTTCAATTTCTTGATGAAAATGGGTCTAGATAAAATTTTGCATTTTATAGTTTGAATACATCACATTCCTATCTACTTCGCTTGCTAAAAATCGCCACCTAGCCGCATTAACTTCATTTGAAATATTCGAAAGGCCTCCTTAAATCATCGCAACAATCACGCTCAATTGGAATTTCTTTCTGCGACTGCTGCCGCCGCCAAAAGAAAATCCGGAATAAATTCATTCTTGCCTTCAACTCGGTTTTCTCTCGATCTCTTGCTACAATAAAATATTTAAATGCATACAAAACGGCTGTCATTTTCAATATTGCATGGATTATTGTTATTATTACTGTTGTTGTGGTATTCGCGGACTTACGCGATCACGTTGCCTTCCTGCAAGCTCATATCCAACCACGCTTTCTTACCCACGAGTACATGCTGCACTCGACGACTTACTGGAGTACCTTGTATAACTTCATGCATACTTCAATCCATAATTCGATGAATATTTTAATAATTTTCAGTTGTTCAGCTGAAAGATAGTCTCACTCGTACGGCACGGATTCAATGCTTCATAAATGCGAGTATAGCCGCGCATAGGTTGCAAGGGTACTCGGTAGTCGCGCTATGTGGATACCAAGCGTGATGTATATGAAGACCGAAAGTTAAAAAAAAAAACAACGCCAAGACGTTTGTTTTCATACGATCCATATCTACCCATATATTGTCAATATCAGCCTTTGTATCTTGTATAGTAAATATAGTAAAGTCTGGGACAATATTCGGTTGGGGTACGCAAACGGATCGCAGAAGAAGTGAAAGTTGATTGATCCTCAACATCTTGTTTGTCCGCCTTGATATTATGCATGCAGCAAACATCTGGACCGAGAGACACAGAACTGGCGGACTGTTGCTGTCCTGCGTCCATTCCAACCATAAAACAATGATACAATGATATGTAGGAGTCGAGCCTGCATTTCCTCGTATGTGACTGCAAGTTAGCTCTGCACATTCATTTTTAGTGACATTTCAACCGTTACGATTTGATACAATTAGGTTTCATATGTTTTGATTGATGCACTGACCCATATTTTATATTTATGGCTCGGCGTGCTTTGAATGGGCCCCAAAGCTGTTTAATTGGAAATGATGGTCAAATGGAGATTGTTGAATGCGAAATATCTCGAAGGCTTACATCTCGCATTTAGAGCTCGCTTTTAATTTTCCATTTAGAAGATTGTCTTATAATTGTTTTCTCAATTAGCGTTGAATTTATTCACAAAATGTGAAGTCTCTCCAAGAGGGATGCAAGAATCACACTCCGAGTTAACCATTTAAAAGACAATTATCAGCAAATTAAGGCCAAGTGAAACATTAGAAAGAAATTTAAACAAATAATAGTCCTCCGTGTCCACGAGCTCTGTCACATGCTCCCGGGCACACATAATTGATTCTCTTGACCTACATTCCTTTTTCAGTCGCTGCAGACTGCATCGTGGACATTTGCTAAGAAAACCACAAAGCAATGATGATCATTGGAATGCCATCAGATTCCATTTCGAATAACAACCAAGCAACCACCATTTTGCCTTAGACACGTCTCGTTCCGGCAGTGAAAGTGGCACTCGAGACCGCAAATATTACTTTGGATTCCTCTCTGCGAAATGATGACCTATCACATCCTAACAATCCCCGGGGTCATGCAGCCCCATCATCAATCTCGAAAAGCAATTTAATGTTGGAGTAATTAACGATCGAGCAATACAAGTATCTCTCTTGGGAAATAGTACGACGCGGACGACTGAGACTCTCAGACTCGCCTCCTTTTCTAGCTCCATATCGAACCTGATCCAGGTGCGAGCGTTACTGTTGGCTGCGTTTTAAACAATCATTCGAATCGTTTGATGGATTGTTGGGAATGATCTAAGACAAAATAGATTTCGAATAGACTCAATGCTAACTGTATTGCAACATCGGCTTTCCTCTTAGTCAGGCACAGGCAATTGCCTAAGCCGCTAAATCACGTGGGACGTAAGTTAATGGAAATTACTGGTAGATCGCGAGACTAATTGACGGTCAGCATGCACCACGAATGTTATTTTGTGTGTGGTTTTCAGTTTTCCACAAAATCCTCATTCTGACAAAGTTCTGCAGAACAGCAGGTAGTCGTTGGTGGTTGATGTTGTCGTTAGGATCGTTTTAGGGCATTTCGACAGTAGCAAATATTGAATGGCGTGGCGTGTTTGCAAAATTGCCAATCTTTTGCATCTCCTTTTTGCAGATACAAGTTGCTGGAGTATCGTGTAACAACTTCAGCCCAATATTGCGATTTTCCAAATCTGCGAGGCTCACAAGTAAATAAGCAGAGCAAGAGGGCAATATGAGAAAAAATAGCACTTTTGAAATAAAACCATGCAGCTTAATGGGATAACTATTTGTTTAGTTGAAATTTATTTAAACTCGATTTATAATATGGCTTAATAATAATTATTTTGCATTACAGCAAGAAGTAGAAGACAGAAGAAAATGGAATCTACACTCGAGGATAAATAAAAGCTACCATTTGTAGACTTGAGCATACGGATATTTTAAATGCATACCCTTCCCTTAGTATTTTCGTTTTGCTATTTAGATGAGAATTTCATAAAAAAACAAAATTGACAAAAAAAGATACGCGTGTGAATAAAGAATATGCAGGACGAATTGAGAAGTTTTTCGTTCACAGTCCGAGTAAAACAATCCGGGCCGAATTGTGTTTTTGTGTACGTTTTGTTCGAAAGGCAATAGCGCAAAAGGGACGCTGGGTACTTGTTTTGATTACGAAGACGCTTATAAGAAGTGATCAATTTAACGTAAACAGTCCAACTCTAACGACCACCAAAACAAATATAATATTATACTCAAATAAACCTCATAATACTTTTAATTCAATCTACTCTTTTATTTCCTATACTGTTATTCACAATAGGTTATGGTTTCAGTATACCCATAAAAGAGCATTGAATAAAATAGTCGAAAATACTAGACAAGATGGCAAAAAATATTTGAATGTGCGAATTGAGCCGCTAAACGCCGGAAATTACGATACGTGGAAGTTACAGATTGGCGCAATCCTCATGAAAAACGATTTATAGGGTTATGCAAATGGTGAAATAGTTTGCCCTGACTCGCCTGATATTTCTGGTATTGCAAAATGGAAACACAACGATCAGAAAGCATGTGCCGACATCATGCTAGCAGTAAGCACCGCAGAGTTAGGTCTCATAAATGAGACAGACACATCGAAAGAAATTTGGGATAAACTGAAAGAAACGTTTCAGTCAAAAGTGCCAGCAAGAAAAGCCCAACTGCTTAAGAAAATTGCGCTATCTCAGATGAAAGAAGGTGTCAAAATGCGGGAACATCTTCAAGAATTTTTCGATGCGGTGCCACAACATTAAGAAGTCGGAATAACTGTTGGAGATGAGCTGTTATTAATACTACTATTATACAGCTTGCCTGATTCATATGAAACTTTCAGGTGCGCACTATAAACGCGCGATGAAATGCCAAAGCTGGATGTAGTTCGCATAGAAATCATGGAAGAGTACGAAGCTCGTAAATCGAAGGAAGTTAGAGCGGAGCAAGGCGCATTATTCGTAAACAGAATGAATAAATGAAATTGGCGGGAAACTAATAGAGAACGAAAACAAAATCATCAACAGAAAGCGGAATCAACGAGCAAAATAACGTGCTACAAATGCGGGAAGACTAGACACATAGCCAGAGAGTGTACGTTAAGAGCGCCAACACAGAGCGCACGACACGTCGTAAACTTAAAATCGAGAAATATACAAGCGTTTATGACAACAGAAACTGCCTTAGTTACACCTTCAATTGACCAAAAGAATTCATGGTGCTCACATATGAGCGCAAACAGAGAAGCTTTTATGAACTTTTCAAACAAAAACATAACGTTGAATTTAGTAAACAATAAATCAACGACGATCGAAGGAGTTGGACAAATAAATTTAATATTTCCAAACGAAGAAAATAATGATGATATAATACTAGAAAATGTATAATATGTTCCTGATTTGAGAAAAAATTTATTGTATGTAGCAAGTATCACCGACGAAGGATTCGAGGTACGCTTAAGAAAAAATGATGCAGTTATAATGGATAAGTAACGCGCTGATCTAATGTGCGCCACAGCGATAGCGAAAATGCAAAAATGAGTAGAGAAAATGATGCAGGAAAAGATATAGATATGTGGCACCGTCGACTCGGATATTTAAATGAAAAAGATTTGAAGGCTTTAGCAAAAAGCAGTGCGGTATACGGTTTAAAAACTAAATCAGAAGAAATATTGACAATGTGCAAAGTGTGCATTAATGAAAAACCGACTGAAACAGCATTTTTGAAAACTGAGAGTCCGCGCACAAGACAATTATTGGAAATAGTGTACAGTGATGTGTGAGGACCATCGAAAAGCGCATCATTTTCGAGTGCGAGATACTTTGATACGTTTATTGACGACAAGCCAAGGTGGTGCAAAATTTATATCCTGGAACAAAAATCAAAAGTGCTGAACGCGTTTGAAGATTTTAAAGCCGCCGCGGAAAAATTTACGGGAAAAAGAATAAAAGCCCTCCAATCGGATAATGGACGCAAATATTGCAATCACGAGTGTCACGCTTTTCTCGCGAAACACAGAATTAGAAGACAATTGCCTACGCCATATACCCCGTAACAAAACGGTATCGCAGAGCGTAAAAATCGGACATTGGTTGAAATGGCGCGTTGTATGATAAAACAAGCGCAAGTGACTCGTACATTTTGAGCAGGAGCGATTAATACTGCGTGTTACATACGTAATGGATGCCCATCGAAAGCGCTGAACGGGAAAGTGCCTTGTACCGAGTGGAGAGGTAAAACACCGACATAAATTGACATGAAAACATTCGGAACAAAGGCGTTCGTTTTAGAAAAAGGACGCAAAGATAAATTTGATTCGAGATCATCGCCATGTATGTTAGTTGGTTATTCGGCAGAAACAAAAGCATATCGTTTGTGGTCACAAAAAAGCGCAAATTAATTGTGAGTCGAGACGTTAGATTTGTTGACGAATCAGTCACAATAAAACGCGGTATAGACATTGATGTGAGTGAATCGGACAATGACAGTAAATCTGTGGAACTAGAGGTTAAGAAAGACACAGAAAGTGAGAGTGACGAAGAAGAAAAAATCGTCATTACACGACAGCGCAGAAATCATGAATCAAGTGTAAACAACAAAGCTACGCGCGGCAGAGGGAGACCTATAATCCATCGTACGGGATCAGTAGGAAGACCCAGAAAAATACATCATCCGTTAAATCCGGAATATGAAGAAAATTACGAAGTGCCTTCGATAATAGTGGACGAAACAGATGATGATGAGGTATTCGAGGAAGCTAAATACCCAAATCGCGTGAGCATAGCGGAACCAATGAATTGGGAAGAAGCGCAAAATTCGGATGATGCGACAAATTATAAACAAAATCTGGGAAGTTGTGTAACATTCAAAAATAAAAAAATTATTGGAAGTCACTTTGTTTTTTGTACAAAAGAAAACAATTAGAAAAAAATGCGGTTAGTCGCGAAAGGATGCTCGCAGCGTTCTGGGGAAGATTATCATGAAACGTTTTATCCAGTTGCAAATATGACATTCATAAGATTATTGACAGCGCTGTCAGCTGAATTGAATCTTGAGATACATCAAATGGTTGTAGTAATGGCATATTTAAACGGCGAATGAAAAGACAATGTTTATATGGAGATACCTGAAAACTTGAAGAAAGTATTGGTAAAAATAACATCAAATCAAAGTGCGACATCGACAGACAAACAAGTGACAGAGAGCGATAAAGTGGCTTAAGCAAATGAATGAGAAAGAGAGTGCGGTGTGTAAGCTAGTGAAGGCGGTATACGGACTTAAACAATCGGGACTCAGATCGTATCAGAGGCTTACCGAAAAACTAAATTTAAAGGCCACAAAATAAGATCCTTATTTATTTACTGCGCGACGAAATGACTAAGTTATGATTGTCACAGTGTACGTAGATGACTTATTATTGGTACCGAATGACAATAAATAGATTGATGAATTAAAAGAATCGCGAAACAACGATTTTGAATTGAAAGACCTAGGTAAAGTGAAAAACTGTTTAGGAATTGAATTCAATCAAAATTTGAACACAAGTGAAGTGTCATTAGCCCAGCGGAAATATACGGAAAAGATCCTGGAGCAATTTAATATGAAGGAGTGCAAGCCAGTTAAGACGCCAATCAAATTGATTTGAAAGCTTGCAAAACCAGAAAAAATAAATGAAGCTGATATGCGGAAACACCCATATCAGAGACTTTAACGGCACGTTAATGTATCTCTCGGTTACAATACGACCAGATATTTCGTATACAGTGAATTTCTTAAGTCAATTTAATTCAAATTACAATGAAAAACATTGGCAAGCGGCAAAGAGGTTATTAAGGTATCTGAAAGGGACAAAAAGTCACGGTATAATATACCAAAAGACAGAGCACGAGCTTTACGGACTAGTTGACGCTGACTGGGGCGGAGACGTAAATGACAGGGGGTCATATTCAGGATACCCATTCATGTTATCCGGAGCAGCGATTAGCTGGGAAGCGCGCGAACAGCGCACGGTTGCATTATCAAGTACAGAAGCAGAGTACTTGGCGATATCAGAAGCCACGAGAGAAGCGCTATACTTTCGTGGGTTATTAAACGACTTCGGCGAAAAATGCGGTAATGTCAAATTATATAATGATAATCAAAGCGCAATAAAGTTGTTACAAAATACCAAAAATCATTCGCGAACAAAACACATTGATGTGAGACATCATTTTATAAGAAATCACGTGCAAGACGTGCGCATCGAATGCCCGCTGACGTATTAACGAAAAGTGTAAATGAAACAAAACACCAACAATGCAGTGAATGGTTAGGAGTAGTAAAAATCAGCGCATAGTGACGAAAAGTCTTAGCGAGCGTCTGTGGTATTATATTGTGGGGAAGTGTTAGAGAGGCAAGATATACACACACAAAAACAGCGCAATAGACGCGCTGGGCTCTTGTTTTGATTACGAGGATGCTTATGAAAAATGATATAACGTAAATAGTCCAACTGTAACGACCACCAAAACGAATATAATATTATACTCAAATAAACCTCATAATACTTTTAATTTAATCTACTCTTTTATTTCCTCAACTGCTATTCGCTATACGTTTAAAATCTAAACATGGCCCCGAATTTTGATTAAAAATTGTTAAAACATTATATTCAACTCTCATTCTGCACTGATCTTTTTCATTCACAAACTCAAATACATGAAGTGGGCTCCTTTTTGTTTTTTTTTTTTTCTTTGGTAAATGTGAATTTAAACGCATCGGACGTGTATAATTTTGCTCCACTAATTTTTTCGCTCGGGTCGTTTGTTAACAGGTTATGGGCCCAGCCACAGCAAATGCCTGCATGTGGTATAGTATAAAGAATATTTAATACCGCGATAGTGGATTTGTGAGTCCGTCGCGTTGAGGTGATTTCTTCGAAATGAAGCAAAATTTCGTCAACTCCGCTCGTCTGAAAATGCTATCTCGTGATAACTAAGATACCTGGAAAATCCAAGTGGAAACCATTCTGGTGAAAAATAATACCTGGAGTTACGTAAGTGGCGAAATCCCGGAACCACCAATAAAGGGGACCGATAGTTAATTCACAGCGTCGCAAAAAGCGCATTCAGTCTGGCTCACGCAAGACAGAAAAGTGAAATCGGACATCATCCTCACTATTTCTCCTACTTCTACGGAGTTCAAACAAATTCGTTGCTGTGTAACATCAAAGAAAGTTTGGGACAAACTCGAGTCAATTTACGCCTCAAAAGGTCCAGCTCGCAAAGCAGTATTGTTGAAACAACTCATGCAGCATAAAATGGTGGATGGGGGAGACGTGAAGGAGCATCTCGCAAAATTTATTGAGATTGTGGACAAATTGCAGTCAATGGAGGTGGAAATCAATGGTGACATGCTTACAATAATGTTGCTGTATAGCTTGCCGAATAGCTCCGAAAATTTCCAATGTGCGATCGAGACCCGAGATACTACCCTACATATCGAATCTATGAAAGTTAAAATAATCGAAGAGGTCATTGCAACAAACCATCCTGACGAAAGCGGGGCAGCTGCTATGTTCATAAAGCACCACGCAAATAACAGCAAAGCAAGCCCCATGCAAATAACAGCAAAGAAAAACGTGAAAAAAGGAAACGCTCAACAATACAAACAAGGCTCAGAGCGACGCACCAAGCCCAAGTGCAAGTATTGTAAGAAGAAAGGGCACACCACTTCATCATGCTGGTTAAAGAACAAGAGAAACATAGAAGAAGCGAAATACGTTGACGAAGCATTCTTTGCACACACCGACAAGAATGCAAAACACGCATCCAAAGCCAAATGGTGTTTAGACAGCGGTTGCACGACACACATATGCAACAACAAGTCAATGCTTAGAAACGGAAAAATAGTCAATAGTGGAATAAGGTTCGCTAGCAATGCTACAGCTCAAGCAAACGCATGCGGAAACGTCGTATTCTCTACGACAGACGGCGAGAAAACTCAAACATAAAGCTTGAAGATACGCTTTACGCTCCTGAATCCCGCGCTCATTTAATTTCAATCGCGAAAATCGTCGGCAAACGTCCCGAAATTATATTTCGTCAGGACTGCGCAATAGTAAGAGACGAGCAAGTCATCAAGACAATGATCGCCGATCGCAAAGGAAATTTGTTTTATCTATATAACACGGACTACCAGGCTTGTGTGGCGGACATCGAAGCAGCGAAGTTCGATATGAAATGTTGGCATGAGTGACACGGCCACATGAATCTATACGGTCTAAGGAAAACGCCAAAAAAGACAATTGGATGCACTTTCACGGGAAATGTGGAATAGCTTTGAAATTGTAAAGTATGTGCTGCTGGTAAACTTACACGGAAACTATTTCGAACCCGCATTCATAGACCACCAGACATTCTTGAAATCGTACACACAGATCTATGCGCTCTTATGCGCTCAACTTCCATTGGCGGAGCGCGATATTTTATAACAGTAACGAACGATAAAAGTCATTGGTGCCAAGTTTACTTTCTTCGAAGCAAAGACGAAGTGGTTTCCCATTTATCGAGTATAAAAACTACGTGGAGACTAAAACTGGTCATAAAATTCAAGCCGTTCAATTGGACAACTCCATATAAGCCACAGCAAACGGTGTTGTGGAACGCAAAAACCGCACACTTGTAAAATCTGCTCATTGTATGCTGATCCAATCCGGACTTCCACCATCCTTTTGGGCTGAAGCAATCGCTATAGCTAATCACGCCAGGAATCGATGCAAAGCCTCGAAAAAGGTACCCTATTCGAAAATGGGACAGGACAAAAATTGGACACCAAATACTTCAAATCATTCGCAACCAAAGTTTATGAGCTCGATAAATCTCCAGGAAAAGGAAAATTCGATGCCAGAGGTGTAGAGGGAACATTCGTGGGATATTCAAATACATCTAAAGCATATAATGATTGGATTCCCATCCAAAGAAAATTTTTTGACGAATTTGAAACCAAAAATAAATATGAAAATTTTGTTTCCGACATGCCTAGCCAGTAATCAACATTCATTTCCACATGGTGTTCAAATCGACGATGCTCAAAACTAAATAATTTCCAATACGAATCTCATCGAGCACATATTCATACTGAGCACATCATCGTCGGAAATTCCACAAAGTAAAACCAGTTCAAGTTTCAAATCTCAGTATGACAACGAAACGAAAATAAACATACCAATGAAGCAAAGAATTATTAGAGAAGCTGGAACTAGAGAGGAAAGCATCATCATAAGCGGCAAAGGATCGGCTTTCAACTCTCATGATTTTGAGGAGTATTGTACTGAGCAGAAGATCAAGCATTTAAAAATCACGACAGAACTACCACGAGCTAGCAGTCAGGTGGAACGCTTAAACGCGATAATTGGATCTGTGTTAACTAAAATGGCAATTGATGAGCCCGCCAAATGGTATAAGTATGTAGATTCACTGCAACGACCTATAAATTCCTTGTATCAAAAAAGTATCAACATGACGCCATTTGAACTAATGTTTGGGAAAAAACTACGAGACGAAGCTGATATAGAACTGAAGAAATTGCTAGAGGATGAGATCAGGAACAATTTTATGGGCAAGCGAAAGGAGCTGCGGAAGACGGCCAAATAAAATACGTACAAGAAGACGGCCAAGTAAATGCGTACAAATACGGCCAATTAAAATACGTACAATTCACGACGAAGGCCAGCTAAAAGTTATCAAATGGACAACTCGTGGCAATTATACGAACACAAGGAGGACTGGGTCTTAAACTAAGACGAAAGTTTCTGGGATCCTATATTATTGCTGAAGTAAATCTAGGTGATACGTAGGATGTAGAGAAGTAGGTACTTTTTGAAGGTCCATTGCACACCAGCACTTGTGCCGAGTATATGAAGCCATGGGTGAACGAGGACGAGGATAGTGACAGCAATTATCTACAGATCATCACAAAGGGTCATCTGAGGCGGATAACGTGCAGGACGGCCGAGTTGTGGGATCGGCAACCCTAAATATACCGATAATCTACTGAACAATAAGCGCAATTGAACAACGAAGCCCGAAGACGAATGAGGTGAAGTTACACAACGACGCCAAAAGACGTCAATTTGAATAACGACGGCTGAAGGTTAACGACGCGAGAATCGAATCGAATCAAGTGATTATTTTATTAACTACGGAATAGAGATATTGTTTCATTTTTATCTATTAAGAATACATTCCTGAAAAAGATTGTGTTTTAATATCATAAAATTGTGTATAAGGCGAATTTCCTACACAACATATAATTTTTTTTTCTGAATTCGTTTATTATTTCATAGCTATGTTTATCCTTTTGATATTCATAATGCAAATGAAATGAATAAAAAACGCAATCCAAACTTTTGAATAAATGAATTTATTCAGATTATGAACAGTGTAATCGTGATAAATCCTTAAAAGCAAATAAACTAAAATTACTAAATCGAAATGAAACACTCCAAACCATACCTACTCACAGATCCAATCGTAAACCATTGCATTACATTTCGAAAAGCAATAGTCGCACTTTGACTTTCCTTCAGTATTGAATTACATGCAATTTATTGTAACAATTCGCTAATATAGTTATTAGACTACCTACTGCTACATGCTTCAACAGATATTGCAGGTCTACGAGTATACCTCGCCAATATCAAATGTGTAGATAATATTATTTCAAATGAGTGTGCGGTCGCGGTGCATTGAATTACAAGAATTTAATTAAGGCGAGAAACTTTGCAAATGATTTTGATATTTAATACACTATTGCAAGTTAATGAAGAATTATCGCGACGACAACAACGACGACGACTAAGACTAAGTCTAGTATATAACATTCGTATCTGCTCGTATGTTAGCGACATATGTAAATAATATAACGTATGTTCAATTCAGTTGGGTTATGGCAAAGAGGTGTGTTACTTCTGGGAATTATTTGTTAAATGATATCATAACATGGTGAAATGTCACAAAGTAAGAGGAATGGCGCATTAGCACGTTTTAAAATTGTTTCAGCAATATTTCTTGTTAATTAGCGCTAAATGTTTTGAAAGATACTGAAATGCAATTTAGGGAGGATGCCTTAAATCTTTTCAGGTACGATTATAAATTCAAGCGCCATTACCCACATAAGTTTGAATATTCGATCCGTTAAATAAAGCATTAATTTTCCGCGAGAAGGCGATCAACCCATGCAAACAGAATTACAATATATCAACTTAACTACCCCTAAAAGCCCACAATCACTGCACGATTACCTTTCCTGCGGATATCAATATCATTTCAATTAAGAATGCGCATACAACTTGCATTCAACGCCATGCTGATATCCAATTGGTTTTTCAATTTTTATCCTTTCAACTGATTTCATTCTCTCCATCGAGGGTCTTTTCTTTCGCAGAAATTTATTTATGATAGCTATAGTTGTCTTCGTGAAAAATTCTTTTCCTGAAAGGGATCGTTACAGCTGGACCGTGCTTAAAATTTCATAAAACATATTGTTGGCAGTTTGCAACATTGTTGCAACTGTTGTGCCATGTAGTGATTTCTTGCGCATTTTTCATGTTAATAATAACACGATCTTACCATTTTGCAACCGACGAAGGTGGTGTGATCATCTATAAA
This sequence comes from Odontomyia ornata, assembly GCA_963969285.1. Taxonomy (NCBI): domain Eukaryota; kingdom Metazoa; phylum Arthropoda; class Insecta; order Diptera; family Stratiomyidae; genus Odontomyia; species Odontomyia ornata. The sequence goes on along the minus strand of OZ017740.1, from coordinate 19,934,656 downwards.
AGGCGGATGAGAGTTTTAAGTCGGTAATGATAGTTTATTTGACTTATTTTTGGTATTAATGTTGATCAGGAGTGATAAACTGGTGATTTTTATTAATTTTCAATTAATGGTAATGGAAATTGGGTTTCATTTTAACTTAAGAAGTTTGTTGATCTCATGATATACGCTCGAATATTTTTTGATTTTTCTTTTTCATTTAAAAACGAAGGCTAATATGAAGGTAAGAAATAATATAGATTTATTTTTAACTTTTTTACCCTTTTTTTTTAATATAACGATAAAGAACTCGCATATGCTTACAGCACAACAAAAAAATCCGTTGCCAACAATCAACGAGATTTGAACCCAGAAACCATTGGGCATGAGATAAGAACCATAACCACTACACAAGTAGACTTTACGTGAAATAAATACAATATGGCACTGCATGTTCGAAGTTAAAAACACCGCGGTATGAAAAATACGGTACAGGATTTTCCAATAAGAGGTGTTATTTTGATATTAAAAGAAAAATGCCATTTTCAATATAAATGATCAAATGTTTATTTCATTATAAAGAGAAAGGTATGCCGTTAATAGTAAACAAGTTGAAGTAGCAGGAGGATGCTCCTGCCAGAAGGGTATTGTAAAATAATTACTAAATCAAGCAATATATTCTGCATATCAAAACTTAACTAATATACAGATTCCATAAATTGAATTCGAAGAATTATTATGGTTATTATGATTTTAAACTCGCCACCATTTTGTTTTAAACGTTTTGATCCCGTCACTTGATTAGTCATGATAAAACATCAATATTACAAGCAATTTCTGAAATTTTTATCGATTCCTACATATTTGTATTGTCTAGGTCCGTTGCAAGCGTGTATCTCCCTAGTATCACGTGTTAATGTTGTTGTAATTGTTAAATGTTCAATCGGCTGTAATTCAGCTGTATTGTTCAATTATTGTGAAACTTTCGAACCATATACAATTACCTTTAGAAAACCTAAATTATAGATTTTGGGAAATTTAAGGGTCCCATCTTGATTTTATAGGCAAAACAGCAAAATTTATAAATTGTACTAATATTAACAAAGTTGATCGAATTTCGACTTCTAAAATATTTGTTGCCCTTGTGAAGGAAAAGTTGTCAGTTTAAGTACTGTTTTCAAAAGCTCTAATAAAGAACTTTCATTTGATATTCATATCGGCTAACTTTGATGAAGTTTTTTTTTCAGCAGCCTCTACCCTGTACTGCAATCATCGATTCATGGCCAATTTTTTCGAATCCTAGAATAGTTACAAAGCCCTTTTGCTAGGAGCTCTCTCCTGCCTCCTCCACTTGTTTCACGTATGAGTATTCATTGTAGGTACTCATCTTCAGTCATTCATTAATTTGAATCAAGTGTTAAAAGCATGCGCCTTAAACGTTGAAGTTGAGGCAAAATAACTCAAAATTATTCAATCTTCGCATTTAAAACAGCCACTATTCTGCTTGACGATTACTAATACCACTAGCTGAGCCAATTCTCAAAGATATTCATGGTACCTATCATTCTTGAATTTTTCATGCAAATCCTAGCAAAGCTGTAGCGCCGAAGTCGGTAAAAAGCGCATATTGTTCCATAGCCATACTCTTATGTTTCCATAGTAATACAGCGCATATTGTTCCATAGTACAATAATACAGGGAAAATTAAAATCGCTCTAGCTTCGTTAAATACTATTCGATCTTTATGAAACTTTCAGGGCAGGTTAATCTTATAAATTGTCATCTGTGTACTGAATTTTATTTAATTTAAGGGCACTGTTAAGATTTTATTCAAGAAAAAATAAAATCGATAAATCATACTATTACTAACATAGTTGAGTGAATTTCGACTTCTCATGTATTTGTTGTTGTACTCATAAAGGCCTACATTCATGATTTTTTTCAGATTTTTTGGGTCAAAGGTGTCGTACGTTTCCCCTTCCCCTGCACCCCTTTTAACACCAATTTTGAAAAGTTCTCATCAAGACCTTTCATTTGATACCCATATTGCCTACATGCGATGAAAACTTTTTTTTCAGGAGCAACTCCCCTATATGGGGAGACCCCCCTTAAAGACCTTATAAATTTCTTTTCGGGGTGAAACTTTGAAGAGGTCGTCACTTCGTACCTACTTACAAAATTTTATGTTTCTAGCTTATGTAGTTTGCGAGAAAAAGTGGTGTGACACACGGACTGACAGACGGACGGACGGACAGACGGACAGACAGGACGCGGTTTTAGTAGGGTATTATGAAATGATTTTATAACACCCTAAAAATAACATCAGGCAAATGACTATCACGACCACGCTTAGAGGACCATAGCCTTTTCATGAAATTTTCCATAACCAAATCGCAAAATGGCTGCCCTATGTCCTCGATAGCCTCACGAATTCCATCTTTGAGGTCTTGAATCGACGCTGGGCTGTTGGCGTAGACCTTCTGTTTCACGTGGCTCCAAAGGGAAAAGTCACAAGGTGTTAAATTACAAGATCTCGGTGGCCAATTGTGATCACCTCTTCGAGAGATAACGCGGTTCGGAAACTTTCCCCGTAAAAGATCAACGGTTTCGTTGCTTTTGTGTTACGTAGCGCCGTCTTGTTGAAAGTGAACGTTGTCCAAATCAATACCACCCAATTCCGGCCAGAAAAAATCATTAATCATCTCTCGATAGCGCAACCCATTCACCGTAACTATTGCTCCAGCCTCATTTTCGAAAAAGTAAGGTCCAATGACTCCGCCATACCATAGACCGCACCAAACATTCACACATTGAGGATAGAGACTCAACAATAACTCAAATGTGACAATTTTGCTTGTTGACGAAGCCACCGATGTGGAAATGGGCCTCATCACTCAAGATGATTTTTCAATGGAATTCCGGATCATTTTCATGCATTTCAAGGGCCAGCGGGGTCAGCGAAGACACGACGTTGTTGATGATCGACCGGCTTGAGTTCTTGTGTAAACTGAACTTTGTAAGCCTTAAGACTCAAATTTTTATGCAAAATAAGTTGTCATGACGTTTGTGGAATGCCTAATTCCAAAGAACCACGAGAAATGGACAAACCTGGGTTTCCTTCAACACTTTCGGCTACAGCAGCAATATTCTCGGCTGTTCTTGAGTGATGTGCACGAATTTTATTCTTCACATTATTAAGTTGCCCCAACACTTCGAATTTTCGCACCAATTTCTGTATGGCGGTCCGACAAGGTGCTTCACGACGACCCAAAATTGTTCGAATTTTACGAACCGTCTCTGCCAAATTTTTAGTGAATGTTAATAATTTCAATGGGTTGTTGAAGCGTGTATCGTTCCATTTTTATTAATGGCGAAGTTTCTACTTGTCAAATGTCAAAAAATGACAGCTTCAAAAGTGAAATCTACCGAAATAGAGGGCTATTTAAAATAACACCTCTGTATGGAAAGCCCTTTAGTAAATATTTTAATGTTTTGCATGTTTTCCTCATAATGGTGAAGGTTTTTCAAATAGAAAAAAATTCTTAGGATTATTTGAAAATTTGTTTTCATTGAGCAGCAGCCATGTTTGCTTGTGCAATTTGGCTCTCTCTTAGGTTGTAAACAAGAGCGCAGCAGTAGGAAAAGTGGTCGCAGGGGTTGTTGCGACCACTTGGTCACGTGGCTGTCCACTCCAGTATTATTTAATTACTCAATGCTTTGTTGCATTTCAATTTCAGCTTTTCATGACTCTGGTTTACTGCAAGCTCTACAGCTATATCGCTTCTGAGCTTAGCATTAGCCTCACAATATTTTCAATACTTTTAAATTCAGTTTTGGTCTGCATTCGGCGAATTAGAGGCACCAGAACATTACATGTTTAATTTCTTCTTTCATCCCTCCACACTCCAAATAGTACAGGAAATCGTCATGGGTGAATATGTGTGAATACTTTCGGGAACCTTTATGTCTACTTAGAAACTGAGTTAGCTTATTGCGCACATTACCATGAATCTTACTGTCCACAAAGAAATGATAGGGTTAGACTAGTGAATCAATTTTCCTTGCTGTAACATACATACATGTAGCCATCGTGTCTGCTATATAGAATTACGTTATTTATTTTTGCTATTTCAGTTATCCCACCCGTGGAGTCGCCAGGCATCATCAGCCAGTACATTCATAGGGCGATGTCATACGCTTCAGCTTGTTGCCGTCCTTAAACAGGTAAATCCTGTTTTCTACGACGCCGAGAGGAAGAAAACAAGACGCATGAGTCCTGAAAATTTTCTAATGGCCTGGCCGCACGCACTGCAATAAATACGTACCTATCTGAGGCACCTCAAAAAATTTCTTAAGTCTCTAGGCAATCATTCATCTATCGATAGCTCAAGGGAAACGATCTCATATGGGGGGCGATTGGAAATCCGTTCTTAGCTTCAAGATAAAACAGGTTAGGATGCACATCTCATGTATGTTACTCGTGTTCACTTGTCGACGGCTGACAATGAAATGGACTCTGTGATATACATACATTGAAAAAATGTATATCGTATACAAAGTGAGCATGGGTGCAATGTTGGACCATGTATACCTCAGACAGGGTTCAGTTAACCTGAATGTTGAAAAAGGTCGCAATCTTGTTTACGAATACGTCTGACCTGGCCCAATGGGATTAATCCTGTTACTATGTGATATGCATATTTTCTTAGAGTACTTAATGTACGTGGCCGGAAATTTCTTTCCGTTGATTATCTTTTCAATTGCAGATATTCTCCCTGCTGCTGGATGTAGCATAAATGAGCATACTACGTGCAAAAATAAAAGTCTTCAGTTACTCCTGGGGCCGACTATGTCTGAGAGTATCCTTTCTAATGCTGCGCTATTATTTTCTGACATTTTCAATTGTGATTTGAAAATAATTTTTGAGTCAATATTTAGTCCGAGGTATCTTATATTTGGCTGTAAGTATTCACGCTTCCTTTCATCCCTTTTGTGCTCTACTATTTCAAGGTTTGAGCTTTCTTGACACGGTTTGATGCTCCAAATGGCCTTACTTGCATAGACTGCTTCATCATTGGACTGGTCTTCAGTTACGACAATTACGATGTCATAATCTATTTTCGTCACTTGTTTTGTTTTGTGGTACATTTTACCCGACAGCAAAGAGCCTCGAACGGATCCTTGTGGAACTCATGTCACTATGAAGAAACACGAACGTGAAGAGAGACGACGATCACTCAATGATGGGCAGCAGTCCTGGGTGAAAAGAATGAAGGAAAGATAGGGTACGTACCTCATCCCTGATCTAAGAACCGAATTGAACACGCGGTGAGACAGACTTCCACCTGACACAGCTCTTCAGCGGCCATGGGTATTTTCAGTCTTACTTGTACAATATTGTTAAGTCACGTTCCGCCGACTGTACATTTTGTGCAAGAGAGGAAGACAAACCCTTCCACACTTTTAGTGCATGCAAAAATTGAATCAGGCTGCACTGGGACATCTACAAGAAAACAGAAGAGCCTTCCCCGGATACTCTAATTGCTGAGGTTATTGTATCAGTTGACAAATGGAACTATGAGACACATTATATATATAATTCCTGCAATATTTCAGAGAAATATCCGATATAAGACTTGAATTATGAAAAAGGGCTAGCACAATCCAAGGAGCAGTCAAAACAGTGGACCGAAAAGAAAAACCCGACTCCAAAAAGCAATAATAGTTCAGTCAGCTGACAAGATCATGGCATCCGTTTTCTGGGATACGCGTGGAATAATATTTATGGATTATCTCCAAAAAGGAAAAACAATCAACGGCGCATATTATGCAGCCTTACCGCAGCGTTTGAGTAATGTAATCAAGAAAAAACGGTCCCATCTGACGAAAACGAAAGTTTTTTTCATCACGACAACGCACCAGTCCCCACGTGCGTCATTGCGATGGTTAAAATCAATGAGTTGAAATTCGAATTGCTTCCTCACGCACCCTATTCACCAGATCTGGCTCCTTTCTTTTTCCGAATTTGAAAAAATGGCTCGGCGTCAAAAGCTTTGCCAACGATGAAGAGGTTGAGTCTGAGTAGCTTGACGCTTCCTACTATAAAGCGGGTATCGAAGCTATTGAACATCGTTGGAAAAAGTGTATCGAGCTGAGAGGAGAATATATTGAAAAATAAAAAAACATTTTCGCAATTTTTTTACTGTTTTCTTTGTCGGGTTGGGTACTTTTGGGACCACCCTTGTAGTTCACGGACAAAAACTAGAGACCACAGGTTTCCCGGTAATAAGAGATACAATACAAAGACTAGCGCTTGAGTTCGCCAAAAAACTGGGTATTGATCACAATTTCGGCAAAGCTGAACATCATTGCCTACGATCCTTTTCAGAACCGCATCCTGAGTTCGGCGTACACCAAGCTGAAGGCTTATCTTTGCTCCGAGCTCAGGAGCTTAATCGTCAAGAAATCACCAAGATGTTAGATATCTGGTTACAAATTTTGACAGAGCATGATTTACTGGGCAAGCCAGACAGTCTATTCAATATTAATGAAACTGGTGTCCAGCTAAATAACAAATCTGGGAAAATTATTTTTAAGATGGGCACAAAAACAGTTCACTTAGTAACACCCGGGGAGAAGGGAGAGACTGTGTCAAAAATAGCCTGCCTACCGCGGGAAATTTTCTTCCTCCAGTTTTCATTATAAAAAAAGCAAACAAAAACTCAGGATTTCATAATGAACCTTCCTGGTCAAAATGACTACATGAACAAAAAATCAGCTTATGTCAATGCAGAGTTGTTCCAAAAATGGTTATTGCAGCATTTTGTACCACATAAGCCTCAAGATGAAGTCGTTTTGTTTCCTAACGGGCATCCCTCACACACGAATTCTGCTGATATGTTAGAGATAGTAGAACATAATGATGTAGTCGTCTTTTATTAGCCAAGTCACAGTACGCAAGCTTTGCAACCATAACACCGAAGTTTTTCAAGTCGTTTAAACATAAAAACATAAAACATTTTATGCAACCGAGACTAGAAAATGGATACTTGCAAACAAAGAAAAGAAAATCAGTCGGTCAGTAGCGGGTAGACTAATCGGCAATGCATGAATGCGAGCGGTGACGCCTTCCAATGCTATATCAAGTTTCAGATCTTTCGATATGTACCAATATCATCTAGCTGCTTTTCCAGATTTATTCTTTGCCATCTCTGATTTGTCTTCAAGTAGTCATCTCTGCAATCTGCAGGAAAATGTTTCGGTTGATGTATGTGATGTATTATTGGAACCTGAACCTGCTTCATCATGAAATAATAAAAAGTTGCCAAGTTCGGATCATGACGAAGTTCACATTTGTCCAACCTCGACTCAAATATGCAGGTTTACACCAACAAACCTAAGTCAAAGTGAAGAGACTTCTCCATCTTTTTCTACCCAACATCATAGGGCAGAAACCCAAAATGAAATACCAAGCCAGTTTCCTCAACAATGGTCTCTAGTACCGAAAATTCCGAAAACATTATACAAGAGGGTAAAATAATCAGCTGCAGTATTGACTTTCAAGGAAAATATTGTTGCTAAGAAAAATAAAGATAAAACATAGATCAGCTTCAAAGGAGACAAATGCAAGTGCGACCTGTGATTCTGATGATTCTCTCATGGAAAATGAATCAGATATTACTTTGAAAAGGACAAAAGCACGGAGAGCAAAGAAAACTGCAACAGGACATTCTATCAAATGATACAGAATTATCTCGAAACGCGGCAAATTTATGTGTGGAGTATGTCGAAGAGACAAAATTCAAGATAGACTGGCTTCAGAGCATCATGTGCAAGACGTGGCTGCACAAAACTGGCAGCATTTACGGCGATTATTGCAATCAATGTCGGCGTTTAAAGTTTCAGAATGAAAGAAGTCTAATATGTAAATAAAAAAGAGCTGGTTATATGGGTTGAAATGAATCTTTTTTTTTTTTTTTACGTTTTATATTTGCAAAAGAAATGAGTTAAAAAGCCAACACGGATTAAAATAGACTATGCGTGAATAAACCCTAACAAACAAATAAAAATATTTTTATTAATTCCTACGGGAAACCATCTCACTGGTCAAAAGATAAAAGTGGCATCTAACCCACGTGGTAGGCATCTATCCTCATTTATAATAATCGCTAATTTTGCTAAAGCATAAGTAATAAAAACAAACAGTCATAAATTTTCTTAATTATTTTCTTCTTTGGTATATCTATAAATAAATTTAAAAGTTTAAAACCATTTAATCCTCATCTTCTGTATGTTAATCAACTTTTTCAAAAGGTTGAGCAGCTACCCAACATTTAACCGTTCAGTGGCCATGATTGTCAACATATTTGAATTAGATTTTATAAAGGGGGGTCCAACCATAATGCACAATGTTAATTGTGAGTCCGTAACGTCAAGTCTTTTGCCCAACTTAATTTGACATTTCTTTGTTTCAGTGTTTGACAAATTCAACCATGGAGAGATATACAATTGAGCAGCCCATTAAGGTTGTTGAAGCGTTTTACGAAAATGGGCGTTCGAATCAAAATGCATTTCGTGCACTTCGTGATTTTTTTGGTCAGCATAATCAACCAAATGTGTCCACAATCGGGAGAATTGTGCGCGAATTTCAGCAAACCGGGTCTGTCGCAAATGTGAAATCACCTGTGCATGTTCGCCCAGTTCGTTCTGAGGAAAACATTGCTGTTGTTCACGACAGTGTGGCACAAGAGCCGTTAACCTTGACTCATCGTCATGCTCAGTAATTGAACATCTCACGAACATTACTGATGCAAATTTTGAATAAAGATATGAATTTATGTGCTTACAAGGTTCAATAGACTCAAGAGCTGAAGCTTAGTGTCCATTTCAAGCGTCGGCAATACGCCGAATCATTGGTTGAACAGACAGAAGGGAATGGTGACTTTACAACGATAATCATCTTCAGCGACGAGGCACACTTTCACCTCAGTGGATTGGTTTAAAAGCAGAATAGCCGCATTTGGGCTAATGAAAATCCACGAGTGATTGTTGAAAAGACGATGTATCCACAAAGAGTGACTGTTCGATGCGGTTTATGGGCTGGCGGCGTCACCGGGCCGTACTTCTTCGAAAATGAGGACGGCCAAGCAGTTACCGTGAATGGTGTTCGCTATTGCGAGGTGACAACGGACTTCTTGTGGCTAGAAATTGAGGTTTTGGACCTGGGTTATGTGTGGTTCCGACAGGATGGTGCCACTTGCCACGCAGCCAACGAAACAATGGCTCTTTTGCGCGAGAAATTCAATGGCAGTGTTATTTCACGTTGTGGCGATGTGAATTAGCCGTCACGGTCATGTGATTTGATACCGTTGGACTTCTTTCTCTGGGGATATTTAAAAGAAAAAGTGTACGTCAACAAGCCGAGAACAATTCAAGGGCTAAAGGATGAGACAATTCAGCACATTAACAACATTGAACCTCAATTATGTCTGAGTCATTGAAACTATGGACCATCGGATAGTAGTATGCCACCATAGCCGTGGCGAGCATTTGAGCGATATTTTGTTTTACACATAATTGTCATAGATCCTTCTTTTATTCACAATCAACATCGTGCGTTTTAGTTGGACCACTCTTTATAAGAGCGGCTCAAATTCTTCTCAAATACAAAAAAAAAAATACTTTATGCCGGCTCACTAATACGAAAAGTAAAAGATTCTTTTTTGATAATAATCATTTATTGTTAGTAAAGTTCCAGTCAGAATACCACTATTGCGCGTGCTTATTTGCTTATCAGAATCTTTCTGCCTGCAAGAAATGTACCTTTTCAAGCTGGTGGAATTTTTTCCCTAAGAATAGTGAAGCTTGAAACCGCCTGAATTTCAAAGGCTTTTTTTTGTTTTTAGCAGCAATTAGCACGTTCCACATATGAATTTCCCGCAAGATGCAATCACATTCAAATAAATTGAATTTGTCTTCTTTCAAATGCCAGAGATTCAAATGAAAAGTACTCCGATGCCGTTGCTCGATCAACATACAAAGCCCTTTAAACCCAACATAGCTTTAATCATGCCAACAAATTAACCCATGAACTGATGGTCTTTTATGACACCTTTCTCTTCCTTGGCAAATCAAAATAGTCAATCGCATCGTTCCTAATTCATACCCTCAAGTCAAATCTCTATCCAACATTTTGATCTTTTGCTACAATTAAATTTCACTTTGGTTTGAAGAAAACATTTTACCATTTTGATTTGTCTCATGATTATACCATCCAAGCAACAACTCTCAATGGTAACAATAGTCTGAAAGATGCTCCAAGCTATAACGAAACTCTAGTTTTGAAAATGGGGAACTGTTAAACCGTTATTCGAAGCTCCTTCAAGAAAACTAGTTAGTCAACCGAGTGACTGACTATGGATACATAAGTGGCACAAAAGCAACAAAACTGTCGAATAAAACATGAAAATACAATAAAAAAGTACAAAAAAATGGAATCGACTAAATTGCAACAAAAATACGACACTATGACACCATACCATCTGCAAGCTGGAGGAAGCAATCCAAATTCAAGTAACCAATCGTCTTTTGACTAGAAGTAAGTACGAGTAAGCACATCTTTCATAGTCAATTGTTGCTGTTGTCGCCTAATGTTTGCTGGTGTCTCGCGCTCCTTCTTGCAATTCGTCGAGTTTTCACGTTTACGTCTACTAGAGTTGGCGTGTTTTCCACCACCAAGGCGTCGAAGGAAGACAACAACGACGACGCCGCTAACGTTTACACTAACCATATAGTAAAGACAAACGTCTTAAGATGAAATAACGCTTTATTGGGCTTACCCTCGCGCGATTCAACGTGCCTTCATTGACCCAAAAGACAATCGATGAGAATTATTCAAAATATTTTTCGACGACAGGAAATAATTTATATCTCAATTGTAAGGGAATGCAAGAGATGTTGAGGATGAAGAGGATGAGGGAGTTGTGGTACTTGGTCTTCTATTCAAATGCTGAAGTTTCGGATGAAGTGAGAATTTGAATTAGAAAATAGTGAGTGTTACAAACAACTGTTAGTCAGCATAATGGGACAGCTGTGTCGACGTTGGAAATATTCAAAGATACTTGAAGACGTTGAGACGTACTACAAAGCCAAGATGGTATCACCTCGAGCAAGGAATGGCGGCTACCTACATTCATTGCTGGTAACTGGGTCTTGGTGTCAGGATGAAAGAAATATTTATTGTAACGTTTATGATATTTATTGATTATTTATTTGTTTGAACGTGATAGGTTTACCTACTTTTAGTTCATTATTGTTGATTAGGTGGTTTTCATTAATATATAAAGGGTTTTCCAATAAGAGGTGTTATTTTGAATAGCCCGCTATTTCGATAGATGCCACTTTTGAGGCTGTCATTTTTTGACATTTGACAAGTAGAAACTACGCCATTAATAAAAATGGAACAATACACGCTTGGAAGATGCATTGAAATTATTAAAATTCACTATAAAAATGGTAAAAATTTAGCAGAGACGGTTCGTAAAACTCGAACATTTTTGAGTCCCAGTGAAGCACCTTGTTGGACCGCAATACAGAAATTTATGGGACTCGAGCTGTTGGGACGACTTAGTTTTGAAGAATAAAACCCGTGCACGCCACTCAAGAACAGTCGAGAATATTGCTGCTGTAGCCGGAAGTGTTGAAGAAAACCCAGGTTTGTCAATTTTTCGTCGGTCTTTCGAATTAGGCATTCCAAAAACGTCATTACACCGTATTTTGTATAAAGATTCGGGTCTAACGGCTAATAAAGTTCTGTTAATACAAGATATCAAGCCAGTCGATTCTCAACGTCCAGGAACGGGATCCTACCATCTCCCTCTATTTCCATGCTGAATTGGAATTGGATCACTTGTTTAAATTTGGAAGATTTATAGCTAGGGTAGTTACCTATAATTGTTAAACCCCTTAATAGACCATTTAGCACGGAAAAATTGTTAGCTGTATGGAAAAAACTTAGATGTATAAAAAAGGACTGTAAATTGCTTATACGAAACACTTGTAGAAAAGCACTGAAGAAGTAAGGATGTTCCTTTCGAAACGCGCGTATGCAATTCAATAAAAACCTAATATTCACCTAATACAAAGGAAGATTTTCGTTTATTTAGTATCGTTAAAGCGAGGTAAAAACAGCCGAGAAAGAACAAAAAACATTGTAGATTATTTTGCTGGGAAACATAAGACCTGATGAAGTTAATGTTGTTGGAAGTTGATTATAAAAACATTAAAAAAAAGTGGTCTTTAAAAAGAGCCATGTGGAATGCCAATGATGGAAGAAGGGAGATGAAATGACTCGCTGAGCAACAACTTAACATTTTCGTGAAGACATGTAGAGAGATAGCCAAGTAAAAGCATTTTCTACAATGCCAAAACTTAAATGCTTACGAATCAGACTCGGGAAGTAACTGAGTAACAAGTTGGGTAGACAGACCTATGCTCATGTCAGAAGGGTTTTGTACTCAACTTACAAAATGCAGTAACCAGCAACGAATAAAATCAAGAAACATGTCAAAGACGATTTTATTGGAGAAAATGTGAAATTCGAGGATCATACTATTATTAACAAAGTTGAACGAATTTTGACTTCTGAGGTATTTGTTATAGTTATACCCATAAATATCTCCTTTGATATTTTTTTCAGATTTTTTAGATCAGTGGTGTCCATTCGCGAGGGAGGAAACACATTTTTCATTTATTTCCCCCCCCCTGTGCCCCCACTGAAGCAAAAACTGTCAGTTTAAGAACTGTTTTGAAAAGCTCTCATAGAGAACTTTCATTTGATACTCATATCGGCTACCTTTCATGAAATTTTTTTTCAGGGGCCACTCCTCTGTACTGTAATCATCGATTCATGGCCTATTTTTTCGAATCCTAGAATGGTTACAAAGCCCTTTTGCTAGGAGCTCTCTCCTGCCTCTTCGACTTGTTTCAATTGTATGTACTCATCTTCATGATACCTATCACTCCTGAAATTTTCATACAAATTCTAGCAAAGCTGTAGTGTCTAAGTCGGTAAAAAGCGCATATGGCTCCATAGCAATATGTTTCCATAGTAATACAGGGCATATTGCTCCATAGTAATACACGAAAATTCAAATCGCTATAACTTCGGTAAATACTATTCGAACTTTATGAAACTTTCAGAAAGATCAATCTTATAAATAGTCATCTGCTTGCTAAATTTTATTGAGTTTAAGGGTACCGTTTAGATTTTATTCAAGAAAACACAAAATCGATAAATCATACTATTACTAACAAAGTTGAGTGAATTTCGACTTCTCATGTATTTGTTGTTGTTGTACTCATTAAGGCCTACATTCATGATTTTTTTCAGATTTTTCGGATGGAAGGTGTCCAATCGCGAGGGGGGTACGCGAAAAGATCGTGCTTTTCCCCTTCCCCTGCCCCCCTCGGTACTTATAAGACAATTTTAAGACTTGTTTTGAAAAGATCTCATCGAGACCTTTCCAATGACACCCTACTCGACTACCAATGGTGAAATTTTTTTTTTGAGGGGTCACCCCCTTATATGGGGAGACCCCCCCTTAAACGCCTTTGTAAAAATTTTCCACCCTTGAACTTTCAAGAGGTCACCACTTCTGACCTTTCTTGAAAGTTTCATAGCTGTAGCCCTTATAGTTTCGGAGAAAAAGTGCTGTGACATACAGACGGACGGACGGACGGACGGACGGACAGACGGACAGACGGACGGACAGACGGACAGACGGACACAGGTTGTGATTGCAATAGGGTTTTGTATTTTAGTACAAAACCCTAAAAAACTTTGGAATGGTCTGTGTAAATTTGGTCAAACTGAAGTCTTTTATCAAGAGCAGAAGCCAATTTGCAGCTGTTTATAGAACATTGTGGAATAAAGCCATGTGATATAAAAGAAACACAATTACAAAATGCTCATCATAAACTGTATATTCAAGGATTTTTTGGAAGCTGGATAGTTTTGAGGTAGAACAATAATGATTGATCAAAATGTGATCAATTTTTTCAAAATTAGCGTTAATATTGACAGCATTGTAGAAGCCAGCCGCGGATCAAACTAAGGTTAATTATAATTGACAGAGGTTCACTTATGGAAGCAGATACCAACCTTAAAAATAAGCTTAAAAATTCTGTCAGCATCGATAATTATCGCAATATTCAATAGACTCAGAAGCATTGTCTTTAAGTTTCTTTACAACTCCTGGAAAGTGATTTTTGTTAGAACCGGTGCAAAAAGGTACGATTTCGTTGATAACAAGGAAATTTTTTGTGATCTTGTTTACAAACATTATCCTTGAGAAAATTCGGCCAATCAGCGGTAGAAAGTTTGGCAAATATATCTTGAGCTTTATAGAAAGTAAGAAATGGGACGTGAAGAACGATATTTTATGTAAGCTCACAGAAATCAAATGGCACATAAGGAAACAATGACTCTAACAATGAAGTCTTTGGAGATGGAAGATACAATAGAACAAGATCAAAACTATTTGTATTGGATACAATGTTAAATTGAAACAAAGAATAGTGCGAAAGAAAAGTTGATAGGGTTATATTGAAGGAGATAAGACACCGAAAGCCAGAGGTGAAGATCGATTGGTGGTAAGGCAGTAGAAGTCACCGCATAAAAAGATATAGAATTTCTAATGACCGATTTTAAAGCAATTTGACACTGACACTTCTTCAAAAGCGATGTTGTATATATTGTTGGATAAATTACACAGTATATAAGCTGGCGCACTAAAACGATAAAAATTCGGTTGAAGTTTTAGCTTTAACAGAAATCCATTCAGCCACGATAGAAAAATGGGATGATTAAATTATGTTGAAGTAGACAGGCAATGGCAGGTACTACCCAGCAAACGCCTCCCTCGTCAACTTGAAAACCTAACCTGGAACAGGTCAATATAATTACTTTGGGCTAGGCTTCATTTTCTTATGCTAGAGATGCCTATGGATCACATAAATCTCTTTTCTAGTGGGAATGAAGAGAAGGAAAGGGATTTCTGGAAAAGGTCTCCCTGCACCCTCATACATGGACCGCTTCTTTTTTGTCTTCCAGGATAGCCCAAACATAATGTGCTGTGTGGTTCCATTTGTCAAAATACGTAAGAATCTTTACGAGTAAATTCTTCGGAGAGAGCTATTTGACTCCATCGAAGAATCATCATGATGCCTTTTCCATCCTTAGCAAAAAAAATTTGTGGCAGATATCATAAACCTCTCCTCTGCAATGCACACTGTCAGGAGGCCGTGATTTGCCAATCTTGTCCGCAAAACATTGAAAACATTCATGCTAACTCAAGAGCTAGGTCAGGTAGAATCCGCCTCATTGTACGATGTTCTGGTTAGAGATCAGGCGCACATTCCATCTTCCCTTTATGCTGCTCTTCCAGAATTGTTGTCAATCATTGTTAGAGCATTGTCTCTCCTTTTTAGCCAGCATTTCGCCGTCCCTTTCGATTTTTGTGCTTTCTAGCAAGGAAGTCAAAAGATATCACCACTGTGATTACCAATACCACCGACCTGAAGATTGTTTGATATGCGTGGGGGGTTCGCAGCATTCCTTGTCTCTGTAGCAGTGCCATCACTTTCGGTGCTAAAACGGTTGCCCCCTAGTTGTGATCCGTGGAACAGAAAACACTGCGCAGTGCTCATCAAGAGTCGTATTTTTTATGAGGTGGGTCTCCCTATGTTGGCCATCAGCCGCATGAGTGCCATTACTCTTGCTGCCATCTTATCAGCTGATACCCTGATTTGCTTGGAAAAACTGTTCTCCTCTTCTCCTGATGAGTTTTTGAGTACATTTCTCGCCCTTACTAGAATACATAATGGGCAGTCTACAGACGGTGGCTCAGGATTCCCCTTCTCTTTGGTGATCAACACAAGCCTCACTATCTTCTAGCATTCTAGGAATACGTTTCACTCAGGCAAGCACTAAAAGTATTGAACAGCAAGACAGAGCACAAGTGAAAGACATACATAAGACTGCATCTTCTAATTCCACCATCGTAAATACTACTGAGGTTTTACCGTGAATAGTATCAACATGGGCGAGATGTATAGAGAAAAGAGCCCACAAAATTTTGTTGTGAATTCCGGTGTGGCGGAATTCTCCCATTCGCAACTTCAAATTGCCTCCGTAACATCTCCAGCTTCTTTTGGGCACATATACCTTTTAATCCATACATTTATTTTCTATACTATTTAACAATTTCCCTTTACTTTTTATTTCCACATCATCTCGATTCTATCCACATACCCTATTTTTAATGCAAAAAAAAATTAATATAATAATAATCTTATTTTTCCCACTAACAACATTCCATTCATTATTTCCCATTAACAAAATTTCATTCCATACCCTTCACTAATAAAATCTAATTCCTTCCTTTATACTAACTAATTTCATGCATTATCTCCCACTAACAAAATTTTATTTATTAGACTAACAAAAATTCATCCACACTTCCCTACTAACAAATTTCATTGCGATGCCCATTAAGAAGGGTTAACGGTTGAGGTTGAAGAATAAATGCATGGGATATCAACAGAAGGTGGCTCCAGTGATAGCGTTATAGTTTCTCGACGGTGCGGTCTACTGGGACCCTGAGTTTAAGTTCTGCCAAGCGCAGGAAAAAACTCTTTTTGGGATACCGGCAAAAGCAATAACTTCCATGTATATGACGATTTCTATACAACCAAAAACTCTCATGGTTATGTACTCGTAAATCAACATATATGCAAAATGGAAATTGCTGCATTTGTTTATATGAAAAAGATGTGTAGGTAACGGAATCAAAGTGTATTGAACTTCGATTACGTTACCCGGGTATGGCAGCGGGAATTGGGGAAGGTAAAGAATTGCGGTATTGGTCTTTTGGTTGGGCATTCAGTTTTTGGTTTTGAAAAGAAGAAGACGTTCTTTGGCGATGTGGGGAAAAAATTTTAATTTAGGATTTGAGTAGAAAGTTTGATGATCGTTAAGTGAATTTTAATTTGGATTTTGGGTAAAAGATTTTTCATTTGGGTTTCACTCGAGAAAGTTTTAGTGGACGAAAGTTCAAGGGGATGATTTCAATTTTAACTTGGATACACAATTACAATTCAAAGGATGTCGTGAAAGAATTTCGGCTTAGAAATAAAGAAATAAACAAAATGTATATGAAAAAAAATTAAAAAGGAGTGAGAAAAAAACAGTGGATGCTAAGACATATAAGTTAGTTTAAATTGAAGAGGAATTAAGGTACAGTGCCGGAAAATAAAAGTGGAAAGTTCAGTTCAAGCCAGGGGCGGGGTTGCGAATGTGTAAAAAAACAAATGAAGGAAAATAAACACAAAAAACAAAGAAGATTGGTGGCAGTTCGCCATGGTTTCTTCTTAACTTGAAATTAATTATAGATTACTTGATTTTTGTAATTTTTAATTGAATGGTTTATTTTAATTTGATTGGCTTGAGTTTCTGCAATGCAGAATTTCAGGAGTACCTACAATGCAGAATTCCTTGAGAACCTGCAATGTAGAATTCTATGAAATTTTGTTTTCGTAGTGAAGGCAATAGCAATAAGACTTTCGAAAATTGTAGTAAACTAGAAACAAAATTATACGGAGTTTCGAGACTTCATTTATATTTTAATTATTTATTTTTTTTTTTGACACAAATTAGTTGAAATTTTAACGAAAACGTGATGTGGTTTGATAGGTTGTACCTAGAGTTCCTTACCCTATTTCTTTCGCAAAGGAAAATCTTTTCTGGGTATCGTATTGCATGTTTCCTTCAAATACTTATTGTTGAGCAAAATGTTTCCTCTATTAGGCCAATTGGCAAATTTAAGTTAGATCAGAGTTGCCTGACCTGTGGGACTATCCACAGAGTCACAATTTCAATTGGTGGCCCCGAGGTTGTACGCTGATCAAGGTGGCTTGCTACACCTATACCCTTCCAGGAGAGAGAAAGGTGACTCTCTATCTCAAAGGAGTGCACAGCTCATCTGACGAGAATGATGTCGCGGCTGAGCTGAAGGAACATCTCGGAGAAGATATCCTTTTAGCAAAAATGTTCTCCACAATAACCTCCAGGAGGGAAAAAAAGATGCTTTCATCCCTCTTAGTCCAGTGCAAACCGGACTTGGAAGTCAGAAACGCAATAGACATAAAGTTGTATCAGACAATACAATGGGAGCGTTTACAGAAAAACTGCACTTCCCAGTGGTTTAACAGCCAAAGATTTTGCCATGTCGCTTCTAACTGCGGACTCGAAGTTAGATGCGTAAAATGCGATAAGCAGCATAAGTCCATTGAATGCTCCATCTCGAAGGACGAGAAAAAAGACGAGATCTTCTGCATCAACTGCAATACTAAGGAGCACCCTGCTAGTTTCAGAGGTTGTCCCAAAGCAAAAGAGGTTGAAGAGAGGAAGAAGAACCTTCAAAAGAAAGAAGAGGAAAGGAGGGATTCTATCATCGCCTCTATAAAAAAAACTGTACGTGAAGGGGTCTCGTACTCTAGCCTTTTGCAAGGTGCAGAGAAGCAGCCTACATTGCAGCGTGTACGGCAACAAAAACAGCAACCAATGCAACAACCCCAGCAGTCGCAGAATGACCAAAATACGGTTTTGAGCACTAACTACCAACAATTTCCCGGGTGTGACCTGTTCATACTCATTTGAAAAGGGGACTCTTTAATTCCCCACTATGAAAAACTCACTTACCCTAGTAAGAAAAAAGCTGCGTACTTAGAATTCGGCTTCAAAGTACGTTGTCGTGATGAGTTCCATTAAACTCTTCATCATCAACATATGTTCACTAGCTCCACGCTACATAAGGAATTTTGTTCAAGAATACTTGAACGCCCATAGACCAGACTTCCTGTTTATATCAGAAACAAGACTCAAAGAAAGGCACAGAGTGCATCTGGGAAAATACAAGATCATTAGGCGTGATGATTCAGAGGGAAGTCTTTGAGTAGCTATCGCTCACAAACACCATCTGAAAGTCCGAAGGCACTGGCTTCCAAGTCTGAAATGTATTGAAAAAGAAATAATAAGCTCCATGCTGGAAGGGTGCACCTTTGTGTTCGTGAGGATCTATGTCCGACATGGATACTCGGTGAAGGAACTCACTGACGACTTGGAAACAGTGCTTACTCTGTGCAAAAAATTCGATTTCTGTTCCATGCGAGGTGACTTTAATGCGAAGCATTCCTCGTGGGGAAATATCGCATCTAATGGCTATGGAACAGCTATTTCTAGCTGGGTTCAATCAAATATCGATCTGATACTGATTGCCCCGAAAGAGCTTCCTTCCGCCGAAGCTCGTCTATTATTGACTTCTTCATTGTATCTCCCAATCTGTTAAATCTCTCCCACAGTTGGAGAAATTTCGAGTGTGGAGTTCTTGACGCCAAGTCTGACCATCTTTTGGTTGAGCTGACCTTAAGAGTGAAAAACGGTGTAAAACTTGGTTGCAGGTCCTCAACTTTTCATTTCATACAAGCGAATCGATTGAGCAGCAGTAAGTGGTGACCTTGACGAAAAATTGAAGGAGATTTTGATCAATTTCTATATCTGAAATCGATGAGGGAGTCGCTTGTATAAATTCAACCCTAGATACGGCGATCTCAAAGATCTCCATTAAGAAATCCTCGACGAATTACCTTTATCGAGATTTACCGAAAGACATCTTGGAGCTTCATCTTAGACCTAGTTGGCTTGGAAAACTACTCGCAAGAATCTACCACTGCAAATTAAATATGGTCAACTGGGAGTATGAACGTATTCACCTAGTGATTACGTCTCTAAACCAAATGATCTCGAGGAGAATGGCTTTTGCTAATGAGCGATTTGAGTAGGCCCTGGAAAGTATCGAACCAGGTCCCTATATGTTTCCTCACATCAATAGGATAACGTGCAGAAAAAGGCTGCCCGGGGTCCTCACTTATGATGGATCAATGCTTATGGATGACGAAGCCATCGCTGATTCTATCGCAAAACATTTACCGAAAGTTCTTTAAGGAGAGAAAGCAAGTGAGGACTCTTCCGTTGCTTCGTTAGTGAGCAGGGACAATGATCAATTGTGGTTGACTCGGTTCTCTATTTCAAATCCCTCTGACGAACTTACTGGCCATGGTCTGTTGGTCAGCCCTGAAGGGCTGACTTTATTGGCACTGGAGGGGGGCATCAGCAGGGGCTGATGGAATCTCCAATTATATGCTTAAACGGCCTCCCCATGTTTGCTTTGTTCTCCTCGCGATCATTCTAAATAATTGCATTAACATTTGCTACTTCCCTCAGCAATGGAAATGTGCTAAAATATTCGCAATACCCAAGAAGTTGGACAGTATTGACGTAGTCGATACACGTCCGATTTCATTGCTTTCAAACACTGGTAATACTTGAAAACATCCTACAATTCTCTGTCGGGGCAAGAATTGTGCCGGAAAGACAATTTGGCTTCAAAAAAGCTCACTCCACGGTGGATGCTGTGACCGTGTTCCAAGCTGTTATATAGAGAAGCTGGCGCAACAATAAGCTTGTTGTAGCTTGCCTGATCGATGTGGAGGAAGCCTTTGACTCTGTATGGATCAATGGGTTTCTCTACAAAATGATAAATCTTGGGTTTCCGGCCCATACTGTGAAAATTATGGGCAGCTTCACTGCCTTTGCGGTGGCTGGTGGAGCTATTTCAGACCCATTCAGTATTGGTTCAGGGATCCCACAGGGGTCCATATTAGGCCCAATTTTTTTTCAACATATTCACATCTGACATCCCGGGGGTAAGAGATGAATATAAGCGCGGAATCCAGGTGAACCTCTTCACTGACGACTTGTTAGTGTGGTCATTTCAGCACAATTTGCACTTTGCTAGGATGCAACTCCAAAGATATTTGGAATCTCTTATTGTATATTACCGGAAATGGGGAATCAAGGTAAATGCAAAGAAAATTGAATTGATTGTGTTAAAGAACCCCACAAAGACTTTGGTCGTCGTACAAGAGACATCTCTGGCTCCAGAGTTAAGTTGAATGGGCAGATAGTGCACTTCTCTGGGCAATCGAAGTAGTTGGGGGTAGTTTTCGACAGAAAAGCTACCTTTAGTGCTCACGTTGATAATACTTTGAAAAAAGTAACTTATGCGTACCATCTTCTTTTGCCTCTTTTCAGGAAACATTCGACAGCGAGCCAGCGAATTTAAGTTTTGGACAATAAAAACCTTGATTTGTCCGATCATCACACATGCAGTGAAGATATGGATTGGAGCTCCAAAAACAAAATGGGGCAAGATAGGATTAGTGGAGCGAAAAATTCTTTGGGCTTGCACAGAACTATACAGACGGAAGGACGGACAATCTTACCCCAACGAGGTACTGTACCAGGAAACTGAAATGGAGCCGATAAAATCGTATGCACAAAAGCTTGCGGAAGCGGGAATCAAGAGAGCCAAGGAGCACAAGGCGGAGTTGTCAGGAGAGCGACGGGCAACCGTTCTATGGATGCAGCGAATGAGTACTTTTAAAAGTAGTCTTAACAAAAAAATGTACTTAATTTTAAGGAAATCAATTTTTAAAACTATTTATTAGAACAAATAATTTGTGAAACTTCTTTTACAATCTATTAATGTATGATAATGTTGTGGGTATCAACATTTTTAAGTATTCTTTTGCCAAAAAATTATTTTTTTTTTTTTGTGGTAGGGAGGTGAATGCCATTTATGCACAGAGTGTGGGACTCCCATGCGCGACTAGACTACCCACTAAACACCTCCCCTGTCAACCGGAGAACCCAGCCTGGAACCGTTTGACACATTACTTCGGGCCAGGTCTCGTTTTGTTACGCCGTGGGGCGCCTGCAACCTGAGGAGTCCCTTTCCTAGCGGGAGGGGAGAGGGGAAGAGAAAATGCCAGAAGAGCGATCCTCCAGCCACAGCGCCCCCGACTGCTGTGAGTCCCTTTTATATTTTAGGACTGCCCGAACATAATTTGCCATCTGGTTTCATTTGTCAACCGATTCGAGCATCACCGCAACTATATTATCCGGGGTAAGCTCTCCCGTCTCCCTGTAGAGTTCCCTTCGCAGCCTGACCCATTTTGTAAACGCAAAACAAGTGTGACCGGCATTGTCTTCTTCTCCTGGGCAAAACCGACAATCGGGAGACCGTGACTTACCAATCTTGTGCAGGTAAGACTGAAAACACCCGTGCCCGCTCAAAAGCTGGGTCAGATAGAAGTCAGTCTCACCATGCCTTCGATTTAGCCACGGTCTCACATCCGGGATGAGGCGCGCAGTCCACCTTCCCTTCGTGCAATTCACCCGAGACTACTGCCAATCGTTGAGCGAGCGCTGTGTCTCCTCGCGGACAACGATCTCCCTCGCATCCTCGTTTCGGCACAGGTAAATAGCGCGGCGCTCTCTAGCAAGGAGGGCAACATTTATCACACCTGCAATCACTCTCAGCGCCGAGTCGGAGACTGTTGGATAGGAAGATGCAATTCTCAGTGCTCCTATTCTTTGTACCTGTCCCAAACGTTTTCGGTATACCTCCTTGCTGAGAGCGTCGCCCCATACCTCTGCTCCGTACAGTAGCACTGACCCTACAGCACTCATCAAGAGGCGTCTTCTTGATGGGCTGAGTCCCCCTACGTTGGCCATAACTCGACTCAGAGCCGATATTCCCGAAGCAGGCTTCTCAGCCGTTGCCCTGATTTGCTCAGAGAAACTCATCTTCGAATCTATCAGTAGCCCCAGGTACTTCACCGCTGGCTTCGATTCGATTTGTATGTCTCCAATACTGATCATCCTTACTCTAGGGATTCTCTTTTTTAATATTATAATGTAATTAAAGTATATTATTATTGAACTCCGGGAAAAGCCCTAAGGCAAACCCCGCATGTATATTGTTAGGTTCAGCTATTGATGAATTGTATATATGTAAAAAAAAAAAATGAAAAATCATCAAATAAAGATCATGAATCTTGAATCGTTCCTCTATTCTTACTGCTATCTTCAAAGTCTGCAAACCGTGCTTCAGGAGTCTTCCTAAATTGTTAATCAAATTGTGAAGTAAGATAGTTTGAATGACTTTTGGGCTTCATCAAGATCTATTTTTACAAATTTTCCATCTTATGTTAAAGAAAAAGAATAAAAAGTTTAGAATGTTTTCTTCCAAATTTTAAAGAAAAATTATGAAAATTTGGAACGATTTAAGAGTCCGATACTTAGTTTTAGAATATTGCAGAACAGCAGAGATTCGGTGCTTATATGATAACGTATTTTTAAACGATTATCGAAGACTTGAGACGTGAGTCCATGGATACAACACAATCAAATATAACAGACCAATCATGTAAATCTATAATGATTATTGAATTTCCTATAATTGCTTATGACTACTTTCATTGCTGTTTTTCATACAATTCAAACTCAATCTTGTATGGCGTTCAGTGTATTTCAACAAAACTTCTTTCACACAGCAGCTCTTGCTATTGGTGCGAGTTAAAATTGCAGTAAAACAGATTTTCCGTTGTGGCCAAGCTTATAGTAATACCTCATAAATCAGTCATTTCTATTCAAGTTATGATTGTTATTAAATATATTCTCACTTTTTCTCTCCTCTTTCATTTTCATCCAATCCAAAGTGAAGGCCAACTTCAGACACAAAAGAGCCAGGATACGGTAGACAGACAGACAGAAATACATCGTATTTCATTGAATTTATTCTTCATTTGCAAAGGGTCGCAGTTATGGGGTCTGGACTGTTAATTAAAATCAATTTAAATTTTATTGAATAGCCACGGTAAGGTGTTAAAATTTTATTTCATATTCAACTTGTCGTTGGGTTGGTCTGTGTGGGTAATATTGATGGAATGATTTTGCAATTTTATTTGGGATTTGCTATCGCTTTAAACAGAATTAAGTACGAGTTGTTAGAAATTTTCTGGATAACAAATCTTATTTTAAATTTAAGCTGCAAATTTATATCCCAGAAAATCAACCTCATAAACTTATTATCGGACAAGATGTGAAATTACCACAGACTAATTTTGGTCGCCACTTAATCAGCCTTAATGCCAATAACAGACTTTATTTTCAATGTCTCAATTCATTTGCAATGCAATTGCCTTTGAAGCAAGATCCTAAATATTACAGATACTCATAAATTTTACACGTTCACTTTGGCTCCAATCGCTCTCCTAGACTCCTATGCATGAGACGAGGGAAAACGCTAAAATCATCACTATGAATGCATGCTAAGGAAATTACCAGCAATATTGTATGATACACTAACAGCTCATAAAAATGTTGGGTGGGATAATTGAGATTTAAAATTATTATTCCCAGATTTTACGAGCTCTCTGTCGATAGGTGAATACATTCTGGTACATATGTAAGTTAGTTGCAATACTTGAACTTCAACTACACCAGAAACTTGAGTACGGCACAGGAAATAGTAACACAAAAGAAGTATTTTACAAGAATTTCAATGGGTTGTAATAATTTGTTTATTATTCACCTTGTAACTTTTCTTGCATCTTTATCGAGCCTTTCGTTTAATTCCGCACGCACAGATTACACACACATATGAAATCGCACGCACGTTCATACTCGTATCCTTGTGATCATCAGCTTATGCATTTACTCTTATCGAATACAATAATTTGCTCGGATACCTATGCATGATATGTTGATAGCGGTGGTGGTCAGTATTCATACTTTGTGCCAAGGATAAAATCCCCAACAACTCAAGACCATTTAGTTGATGAATTATGAGACAGCGGAACATGGCATGGAAATCGGTTTTTTGGTTTAGGGGCAAAGAAACCTGATAGCAATTATGGAAAAAGAGCTTTAATAAATGATTTAAGGAAAAATTGTTGAAGTTAATTGATCGTAGATCGGGTTGTTTCAGGATCGCATATGTATATACTCATGTTAAAGTTTGAAGCTGCTGAATATATTAATAAATTATTCTTGTACTGAGAAGTGTTCCAATTAAGACGAGTTACTCGCTTAAGTCTTTTGTTTCATCAAGTGAGGAATTATTTAATTAGCAGTTTTCCTAGGATCTTACGGTTGAGATAACCTTTGAAATCCTTTCACAACATACACATGCTGAGATTACAATGAAGTGATCAATTTTAATGGCTTGCAATTTTTCGTGACATTAACGAAAAGCAAATTAATTATTGAGTGTTCAAAATGATCAACTTGGCCGATAATCCATATTCAGGCATCCATCGAAATATCTTCATTTACCACCGAATCCATCCGCGTTGTTCCCACATTTCAAATTTGTCGCTTGGATTTTTGTACCAAATGTGAAATCCAGTGAAAATCTGATAGGAAAATCACCGTGGAGCACGATTGTCCTAAATTGCCATTAACAGAAAATCGGAAAACTCCTCTCTTTTTGGAAAATTTCAAATCATGTTAAATGAGTATGTTCATACGACAACGACGATAGCTTTCGTAACAATACAACATGATTCCCAAACAAACACAACAAACAACAATTTAGATGGTTAAACGGTTTAGCGCGGTAACGGCCGAGATGCGATTAAATAAGACATTTTAATGTAGCCACGGAAAAACATGTTTAATTAACATGAATTAAGTCCAAGTCGAGTAATGATGTAGGTAAGTCAGTTAGTGAGTAAGTAGAGTTCCTCTGAATTCAATTCCTTTATTTTTCTATTCTTTTTTTTTTGAGTTTGTTGTTGCGGTTTACTGTTTGATTTGTGTTAAGGAATTTGCCAATTTAATGAATCAATTTAGCGTTGATGTCATAACACATGCACTTTGTTAGGTCTTTTCACTCCACTCACGTTTTTTTGAGTTTGATGATGAAGTGGCGGATTAGATTTGGTTTTGTGGATTTAAAGTTACTTCTTGAACGCGATGTTGATGTTTTGGCTAATCTGTGAACAGACGAAGAGAATGCTTGTTTGATGGAACATTGCTGAAGACATCTGTGACAAAGTCGAGCAGACGAGCTTGTACTTGTAGAAAGCGAATGTTGAGCGGTTGTTAATCAAATTCAGTCATCAGGATTATTTTCAAGGAAGAAAGCAAGTATTGCTGGCTAATTCACAAAATATGGCTCAATAAATTGTCGTGTTATTTTAATTTTTAACTGACTTGCGTAAGAAAAACGGTTGTAATTTTCGTACCCATAACTCTTGAACCACAAGGTGCCATCCGCAGGACATACTGTTGAGATTATCGAAGGGACAGAGGGACGATAGGTTTGAAGAGAAAGATAACTTTGAATATATATGAGTACGCTTTATTTGTTTTACACAAAGGAACTTCTTATTGCACACATCTCGTGGGCAACAGTCATACACTGAAGAAAAATTACTGGTGACGCAAGTAGTGCGCTTTGGCGCCTTAACACTTGGTTTCCCTCACGCATGCGGCGGTGAGCCTATTGACGTACGATAACTATACTTCTCAACACTCCCGCCATTTTAGTGCGTCGAGGACCCTATGCCTAAGCCGTTGCATAGATGCTGAACCTATCTCTTTGGGAGTGCTTTGGTAAATATATCAGCTAGCTGCTGATCCGTAGGAACATAATCTACCGATATTTCCCCACTCTCCACAGTTTCGCCAACATGGTGATGCTTAATGTCTATATGCTTGGTTCGCTTGTGGAACTCCAGATTTTTGATTAATCGGAATGCACTTTGATTGTCTACTCGCAGAACCGTCGCAGTTACCGGTAGACACCCGAGATCGTTTAACAATTTTCTCAATCAAATGGCCTCTTTTGCAGCCGCTGCTTCTGCGACGTACTCAGCCTCTGTTGTGATGAGCGTGACCAGCTTTTGTCGTTGGGACGACCATATCACAATCCCGTTCGATAGACAAAACGCATAACCCGTGGTATATCTACGCATCCCCACGTCACTTGCGAAATCCGAGTCTGAAAACCCCTGTAACTCCGAGTTACTCCCGCTGCTTTTGTACATTATCCCGATTTTTGTTGTTCCGACAATGTACCGGTAGATTCGTTTCACCGCTTGCCAGTGGCTCTTGTGGTGATTGCTAAGATATTTACTAACTGAATTCACCGAATATGCGATATCCGGCCGCGTCAAAGCCGCAAGGAACATTAAAGAGCCCACTGCTTCTCGAAACCGTACCGTACTTGAGTTTTCATCATCGAGATCGTTTGGAACTAGTAACGCGTGCGGATCGGGGGGCACATTTGCCACTTTTGCATCGATCATCTTAAATTTATTGAGAATTTTTTTCACACACGCTTTCATGCAAGAACATGGTTTTCTTTAGTCGATCTCGTTCTATTTGTACCCCGACAAAAAACTTTCCATCCCCGATCGTAATTTTGAACGCGTTGCCCAATGATTTGATTACCGACTCGAGGGCTTTACTTGTTTTTGCTGCGATGCGTCCGTCATCTACAAAAAATGCTAAAAACACATCTACACCGTCTACCCGTCCTTGAAAGATACACTTATTGGCTTCCGTTTCACGAAACTGATATTTCTCCAAGAACTCACAAAACTTTTCGTTCCAGCACCTGGGTGATTATTTCAAGCCTTACAAGGACTTGTTCAGTTTACACACAAAACCACGTTTTTCTTCTTTCTTCTGGAATTTCCATGTAGATCTCTTTCTTCAGCTCGCCCTGAAGAAAGGCTGATCTCACGTCAAACTGTGTGAGCTCCAAGTCCTGTTCAGCCACCATGGCCAATAGAACTCTCAGCGAGTCTCACGACAGGCGAGAAGGTCTCCATGTAGTCGAGTCCCTCTTTTTGTTGAAATCCTCGTGCACAAAGTCTCGCTTTGTACCAGTATACGTCACCTGACGTGTCTCGTATAACCTTGAACACCCATTTCGAATCTATGGGCTTTCCATCCGTTTTCCTTGGTACGATTGGCCAAGTCTCGTTCTGCTCATGCGCATCGAACTCTTCCTGAATCACCTCGGCCCAATTTTCTGCCTCGGCACTGTTCATCGCCTTCTGAAATGTGTTTGGCGAATAATGTTCAACGAAACCGAATTCATAAATTTTCGGTCGTTGGATGTTTGCACAATCCCGCAATTGTCTGTCATTATCTGGTTGATTTTGATCTTCTTCTCGAGGATCTTTTGGTTGTTCATTTCTTTCAGGTTCTTCATGAGCTTCTTGGCATTCTACCTCCTGTTGCTGCTCGATGGTTTCTGCCACATCTTCGTTTTCATCCACTGGAAGATTGTTGCGACTTCTCGTTGAATATGACGTCTCTCGATACAGATATTTTCTTGTTCTGTAGATTGTACAAACGGTAATTCATCGAGTCCTTCTGATACCCAACTAAGATCAACTTTGTAGCCTTTGAATCTAACTTCTTGCGAAATTGTTTGTCGATATGCATGTACGCATCCAATCTGAACACTCGAAAATGAGACACATCAGGTGTTTTTCCAAGCCAGATCTCGTATGGCGTTTTTTTCTTTACCGGTAGCCAGAACTCGGTTGAGTATGGTCACTGCTGTACCGACTGCTTCCGCTCATAGCAACAGAGGAAGTTTCTTTGCCATTATCATCGCACGTGCACTCTCGATGTTCGTTGCGTTGTCGCACTCGGCTTTCCCGTTCTGCTGAGGAGTGTAAGTTGCCGTGTTTACCAGCTCGATTCCTCGAGATATTGCTTCGTTTCACGGTTGTAATACTCTCGTCCATTGTCCGTACGTAACAGCTTCATCGGCTTGCCAAATTTGTTGTCGATCAACCTTTCGTATTTCTTGAAAATATCGAAAACATCAGTCTTGTGCTTCATGAAGTAAATATACCGAAATCCTGACGCGTCATCCTTGAAGGTTATGCAGAATCTTGCACTACCGATGGACTCTGTTGAGAATTACCCCATACGCCTGAATGTATGTATTCTCCCGGTTTTGTGTTCCTTTTTGTCTCGTTCTTTTTGAATGGTGGCCTGTGTGTTTTTAAGAAAGCACACGATTCACAGAAGAGTTGTCAATGTCCGCTAATTTCACACCTCGAATTAGCCCTTTTTACGTCATTCAGTGCAAAATTTTGTTGATAATGTGTCCCATTCGTTCGTGCCAGACACGCAAGTTGACAGTTGACACATTTGCTTCTCTCGCAACACTTGCATTCGGTAAATCTGATTGTCTTTTCACACACCGATACTGAAAACTTCACCGTCACGGTTAATTGTTACTAGTTTTCCTCTAAACAAAATATTGAAACCTTTTTCAGTGCAAACGCCGACTGAAAACAAGTTCTTTCGAATCTTTGGAACGTAGAGCACGTTTTCGATTCGAGCTTCACACCATTTACCGTTCACTAGTCTATCAATGAGCACAGTGCCACTACCGGTAACGTTTCACATGCCATTGTCCCCAAGCGATATCGAATCGCCACTGCTTGGTTCGAACTCACTGTACCAGTCCCGTTGGTAAGTGATACGCCTGGACGCACCGCTGTCGGTAATCCAGACATCGCTTGTGCCGACTCTCGTGAGTCGTTCCACGACCTTGCTACTCGGCACTGTCTCCGATTTCACTTGTCGCTGTTTTTATTCACTTGTAGAAGCAACGAAGGCACACTCGCGAGGGTTTTCACCGGCATTATTCTTGTCCCTTTTCTTGTTCCGGCAATCGCGAGCTAGATGGCCCTTCCTGTTGCAATAGAAACACTTGACACTCGTATTTCTACTTTCGCGGCTTTTCTCACTGTTATTGTTTTGATTCGCGGCGAACTTTTTCTGCTTGTTCCCGCCAAGAATAACAGCGGCTAACGCTCAAGTGACGTCATAATCACCTTTAAGTCTTTTTTCTTCCTTCAATAATCGTTCTAGTAGATTATCAAGCGTTTGACTTTCTTCGGGTACACTGCCCCAGGCTGTCTGGAGAGCATTATAATTTACCGGTAGGCTGCCAAGTACCTTCGCCATTATGGCCGTGTCCGAAACCGCTTCTCCCAGAGATCCTTCGGTTGAGACGCATTGTTTTGTACCCGGGAAACGTGTTTTACAACCGACTCGTTTGGATCCATGCGATGTGCGTGGAACTTCTGTAGCAAGAGAATTTTGCTCGACGCTGATTTTTGCTCGTGAATTCTCACCGATTTGTCCCACATTTGCTTCGCTGTAGTGCAGTTGAGCATACACTTGAGCTGAGAATCCTCTACCGACGAGGAAACTATGCACATGGCCTTCGCGTTGTCTTTCACCCACTTTTTGCCATCGGCCGAGTTTGCGTCTGCCGGCATCACTCACGCACCCATAACGACGTCTTGTAACACGTTCGCGATAAGCATCGAGTTCATTCGAAATTTCCACGCTTGAAAATTCGAGCCATCAAACTCCTTGATGTTCTCTATCAGAGTTGATTCCGCCGTTTTCGTTCGATTGTTTTCCCCTACGCGTTTATCGGCACACTACAATGGTGACCACGTGTCGACAACCCAGGAAGAAAAAATCGAGATAACCGTTTTCTCTCTATTGTTCTCTGACTTCGATAATCGGTTGTTACGCAGGCTGCTTGCCTGGGCCCATAACTTGTTGAGATTATCGAAGGGACAGAGGGACGATAGGTTTGAAGAGAAAGATAACTTTGAATAAATATGTATACGCTTTATTTGTTTTACATAAAGGAACTTCTTATTGCACACGTCTTGTGGGCAACAGTCGCAGACCAACTAACGAAAAATTACTGGTGACGCAAGTGGTGCGCTTTGGCGCCTTAATACTGAGTTTCACTCACGCATGCGGCGGTGAGCCTATTGACGTACGATAACTATACTTCTCAACACACAAATCGATTTATCGATAAAGGACGAATCCGCGATTACCTTGATTCACATTTTCCGATTATGGTACCAATTTTGTCTTCACCAGGAAAGAATCTGCGGATGCATTTCAGTTATTGCAGAGTGCCTTGTAGTGAGTACACATCGCAGCCGGTCTTCTGTCTACTGGCGTAGCGAATGGTATTTTTATATTCACTGTTTAGTTTATAAAGTTGCGTATTATCGGTTAAAACGTGTGGTAAAGAAGAGAATATTTCATTCACAATTAGAGTATCTTATGTCTGGTATTAAGATCGGTAACACGGGAATTCAATTTTGGTTGTTGTGGTTAGTCGGATCCTTGCGGAGGCAGCATTAAAGTAAAGGCCAAATTTTTTTTCGGGAAAGTTTAGAATACGTTTTAAACGGGCATTTGAATCGGTAGCTGAAGGATTGTAGATACGCTCAATCTACTGGTGTAAGACTGAAATTCCCCTCCAAACTAGCTAGCCTACCTAGAGGTAGACTTAGGTTGCCCAGACCAATTAAACTGTAGGATACAGTTCATTGGCTCGTAACGAGAAGCCACAGCCAAGAAATGGTTCGCTCGCTTTCATTCTGGAAATTTTAATGTCAAAGATGTCGACCAATCACTGAAAAAGTCGATGAAACCTTACAAAAAATTGAAGAAGACTGACACATAAGCAGCAATTACATTGCTTGGGAACTGAATATTCATCACCAAACAGTTTTGAATCATTTGCCTGAGGCTGGATACATAAAGAAGCTCGACGTTCGGGTGCCGCATGAATGAACACAAAAAAAATTTAATCGACTGAATTTCCATTTGCGAAATGCTAATAAAACGCAACCAAATCGAGCCATTTTTGAAGCAAATCATAACGGGCGAGGAAAAATGGGAATGTCTTCGAAAAAAATCATAGTCAAAAAAGGGTGAATCATCACAAACGACTTCAAAGCCAGGGTTGACACCAATTAAGGTTATGATGTGTGTATGGTGGGATTGGAGAGGAATTGTTTATCATGAGGTGCTAGAACCTGGCCAAAGACTCAATTTGGCCCTGTACTAACAACGATTCACCAGATTGCAACAAGCAATTCAAAAAAACCGTCCAGAGTTGATCAATAGAAATTGCGTGGTCTTCCATCATGACAATGCCAGACCATACACAGCTTTGATAACCCGGCAAAAATTGACAGAGCTTGTCTGGGAAGTTTTGATGTATCCACTGTATAGTCCAGACCTTGCACCATCTGACTATTATTTTTTTCGGTCTCTGCAAAACTTCCTTAATGAAAAGAAATTCACTTCAAAAAGGGACTCTGAAAATCATTTGGCCAAGTTTCTCGCCAATAAACCACAGAAATTCTGCCCAGATGGAATAATCGTTCTACCCGAAAATTTGCAAAAGGTCATAAATAATAACGGACAATATGTACTTAAATAAAATTCATTTTAAATAAAAGAAATATTCAATCGAAAAATGTCAAAAATGCTCAATACTTTTCAGAATATCTAATATTTTCAAAGATCTTAGAAAATAAAATCAGATCATATGACGTACCCAAATTTTTGTCGACTTGAAGTAAGCATAAAACAGTACTGATTGTGACATACTGTATCATATGACGGTTTGCTTTGGTATCCCAGCCAAATTATTCCGTCTTACCAAAATGACATAACCCCCAAGTAAGTATCAATAATCAACTCACTGACGCCTTTGACGCAAACATCGGACTATAGCAGGGACATGGGTTGGCACCATAGCTATTCAATTTGGCTCTGCAATATGGCATAAGCAAGGTTTCTATCGATGCTAGAGGTACATTGTTATACAAGTCGAGCCAAGTGGTAGCCTATGCGGAGGATATTAACATTTTGTCACAATTGTTAAAAGCCGCCAAATAACTTTTCCTAAAACGACAGCGAACCAAACTAGTAGGGCTGCAAATTAATGAGAATTAAAACAAGACTCATGATGCATTCCTGCAAGAATACCTCAAATACCCAACATATCACACTCAAAAAATACAATATCAAAAATGCGAGCAAATTTGCGTATTTAGGCGCTAAAATAACAAGAACCAGGAATGAAAGAGACGAAATAAGCTAACAAACATAGCTCGCGAATAATATATTTTATTCAGTTTTAACGCTCCAGAATACCAGCTGCATTTGCTAGAAAATAAAGTTTCAGGTATGCAAATCTATAATAAGACCCTAACATATTGAACACCTGCGAAAGACAGGTCACGTGGCGAATAATTGGAGCGAAGATCGAAGGGGACCAATGACGAACCCTGTACAAACTGGGCTGTACAGGCAGCAGTACAAGACCACAGAAAAAATTAGGCTCCTGGATTAGATGGAATACCATCAAAACTGCTCTAGAGCGACGGTCCCCATCTAAGTAGCATTCTGCATCAACTAATATGCAGAATAAAGTCAGAGGGGCAGTTGCCATGGGACTGGCGAAAAAGTATAATATGCCCTGCACACGAAAGCGAGGACAAATTAATGAGAGAAAATAATAGAGGTAGCGCTCTACTGTGTTCGTAAACTAAAGTGTTCTCCAAAATCATAGAAATAAAATTAAAGTCACAAAATTGAAAGTATTATAGGAGAGTATCAGGTTCTCAATAACTCAAGATTTCAAGCAAGCATACAACATTGTCGAAAGAAATGCGCTGTAGAAAGTAATGCGACCTGAAAAAACTAGTCCAGGTCAAGGTAAACGATGAGCTAACGGACAGCTTTAGAATGGAATCAGGCTGAAAACAAGGGGATGGACTTGCCCCAATGCTGTTCAGTATTGCGCTGGAATACATCAGCTGAAAGATCTGGAACACGAATGTTCAAGTCAATATTATGAAACGTTTAGTCTTAGATACTTAAAGGGTTTTTCTGAGCCTAGAATCTGAAGCAAACCAAAGTTGCCTACGAGTCAATGAAACTAAAACTAAATTCATGACTCAAATGAGGCAGAAAATTCCAGTTCATCAAAACTAGACCAAAGGCGACTATCAATTTGAAAGTATGGATAACATGCTCTACCTCTAAGCCAACCTCAATAGAAGATACGTCAAAAAGGATGAGATTGGACGCCACATAAACTCCACAAATAAAGCCTGTTGCTCCGTACTTCCCATTCCAAGGTCCAGAGATTTGCACCGGCAAAATAAGCTCTGCATTAATAAGACACTAATCAAACCTGTGCTGTTATATGGAAGTGAAACATGGACCTGGATGAGCGGATCCGAGATAGCTGTGAACGTATTTGAACGCAAAGCGTGACGAAAATATACGGCCCAGTGAAACATGGAACAGAGTGGAGACTGCGTTACAACAATGAGTTATATGAACTTTTTGATGATCCACTTGTATCTCTTGCATAAGGTTACGTAAATTGCAATCCGCGGAAGAAAACCGGCTACCCAAATGTATAATAAAGGTAGACGTCCAGCTGGAAGACCGAGGACTGGGTTGGAAGACAAGCTGATAGCAGATCCATGTTAGAAGAGAACAAATAGTGGCGAAGTTGCGGAACCGTGATGATTGGAGGAGATTAATCCTGAAGACCAAGGCTCGGCTTGGGCTGTCTCAACGATTGAAAGACTGAGGAAACTGCAACGGACTGGCCACGTGAACCGTATAAACGAACAACGGATACCCAAAAAGGTATTTGTTGCGAGAACTGAACTCCGGAGACCAGTGGGGAAACTGAGGAAGTGCTGGTCTGACTTGGCCGATGAAGACAGTTTTTCGTTACTCGGTTTCATAATTAGAGAACGCGGTCAATGGGCCGAGACAGTTGGAGGTGTTTGTTGTAGGAAGCGAAGGCCCGAGATGGGTTGTACTGCTACGTAGAAAAAGAATTCTGATTTTTTTTTCACAAATAACTTCCCAACTGTTAACAAATGAATCAGAAGCCTACCAGTCTACGAAATTAAATCGATATAAAGATAGTAGTGAAAGCGCACAAAATACTTTCAAAAATCTTAGAAAATAAAATCTGATCATACTGCAACAGTATGATTGGGGAGTATCAAGGCGATTTTAGAACAGATAGATCGACAATAGACCATGTGTTCACTGCCAAGCAGATGCTTGAGAAATGCTCGGCGTTCACCATAAACGTACACCAGATTTTCGTTGATCTTAAGCAAGCATACGACTGTATTGATTGTAACGTAGTATACCAAAAAATGTTTTGTTTTGGCATTCCAGGCCAGTTTATCCGTCTTACAAAATGAAAATGACATCGGCAACCTCCGGAGTCTGCCGCAATAAGCAACTCACCAATGCCTTTGATACAAATATTGGACTGAAGCAGGGAGATGGGTTGGACCCATTGCTATTCAATTTGGCTCTGGAGTACGTCATAAGGAAGCTACCTGTCGATACGCGAGGTACATTACTATACAAGTCGAACCAAACAGCAGCCTATGCGGATGACATGAACATTTTGCGAACGTCATTAACATCTGCCAAGAAACTCATCCTGAAACTCGACAGGGAAGCAAAACTAGTAGGACTAGAAATCAATGAGAATAAAACAAAGCTCGTGACGCGGTCAAGGGAAAAAACTTCAAATACACAAAATATCGCACTTGGCGAATACAGTACCAAAAATGTGGGCAAATTTATGTACCTATTTAGGTGCCAATATAATGAGAACCGGTAATGAAAGAGACGAAATATGCTGAAGAATACGGTTCGCAAATAAAATATTTTATTCAGTTTTGACGAACTTAAAGACTAGCTGCATACACAGGAAAACAAAGCTCCAAATATACAAATTTGTGATTAGACCTGTGTTATGCTATGGATGTGATACGTGGACTCTAATCCAAGCATCCGCAAATATATTAATTACATTTGAATGACGAGTCCTGAGGCGAATAGTTCGAGCGAAGCTAAACGGGGACCAATGGCGAATCTGATACAACTATGAGCTGTATGAAATTTTTAACGAGCTGGAGGTCTCAACGATTGAAAGACTGCAATGGGCTGGAAACATTAATCGTATGAACGAACAACGGATGCCCAAAAAGGTATTCGTTGGGAGAACTGAAGGCCGGAGACCAGTGGGGGAACTGCTGGAGCACTGGTCTGACTTGGTCGATGAAGATAGTTTTTCGCTACTCGGATTTCAAAATTGGAGGATGCGGTCAATGGACCGAGATAACACAAAGTGCTATTTGCAGGAAGTGAAGGCCCGAGAGAGGCTGTAGTGCTACGAAGAAGAAGAAGAGAAAAGCTTACTTTAAGAAACCATTCCAATTAAAAAGAAAATCAAGAGGTCTGCAACTCTATACATGGTAAAGAAGAAGTCTAAAGGATGATTAAAGGACGGCATTAAAAACTGAGAACGAAAATAAAATCAACTGCTGGGAACCAAAAACAAAAAATCTAGAATAAAATAGCTCCGCAAAGACGGTCGACGTGGGGAAAATATAAGCAATGACTATTGTCATTCACCGGAGATGACAGCCGTCGCATAGGAGAAGAGAAGCTTGAAGTAAAGTGCAATGACTGCGCAAAAACACACAAATAGCAGTACCACCAAAAAGCTGGAGCCTGCGCTAAATGGATACATTTATGCAACCACTGATGGTTACACGCGCCTATTCGGAGAAACGGAACGTTCAGTTCCTCCGGTGGCAGCCGTTAAGGAATTTCCGGTGAGTGGGAGGTGTAAAAGACCTCAAAGTGGTGGATATCGCGTTAATTGAGCAAGTAAAATAGTTAAGCATATAGCCGAGGATCCAGTTTGTGTTATTTTCTGTGAATGTAAGAATTTTCGAAAACAAAGGAAATACACGAAAAATTTTTATTCCCCCCCCCTCGCGATTGGACACCTGTGATCCGAACAATCTGAAAAAAATATGGTGGAAGGTGTTTATGAGTACAACAATAACAAATAGCTTAGAAGTCGAAATTCACAACTTTGTTAATAATAGTATGATCTTCGAATTTCACATTTTCCCCAATAAAATCGCATCGGTTTGTACAATTTCAATCATGAATCGTTTTACACACAACCCGCCGAAAAAGTAACGATGTAGATTGAAAATAGTCATGCTGTTGTATCAACTCAACATGCATATCGTCAAAAATATTGTGGCCAACAGATACCTACTGACAATACCATTGTATTTGTTGTTTGATGTCAAATTATGTTAAACACGGGAAAATGGAAGATTTTCATCATGCCGTTCATCGATGAACAAGATGTTCTAAAGAGCTGGTTGAAGTAGACAAAGAGAACGTTGCCCGTTGTATCGTCACCGCGCTTAGTATTTTGACGTCAGTGGAACCACCTTGCAGCGCATTTTGAAGAATAATTTGCACTTTTTCCATTTAGAGTGCAATTAACACACAGCAAATTGCCAACATACCATCCAAGACACTTGGAATACGGCAAAACGGCCGGTTGAATGGTTGACATTAAACGTGATTTTGGGAGGATTTTGATGACCAATGAGTCCTATTTCAAACTTTCTGGTGTCGTTAATTAGCAAAATTGCCACATTGGGGGAACGGAGTATCCACGAGAGATCCACTAAACGCTGCATGAACAAAAAGTAATTGTTTTGGCTGGCGTTTGCGCCAAAAACATCTTTTTGTCGATGGATATCTATCTCGGTGGTTGCTAGCTCATTATGTCTACCCGCGAATACGCGAAAAAGGTCTTGACAGTTACTGATTCTAACAGGACAGTACGGCATGTCACACTGCAAGTGAAACAATTCATTTTCTGCAACGAAAATTTCCTGGACATCTGGTGTCAAAAGGAGGCAAAATTGACTGCCAACTCAGATCTCCAGATTCGACCCCTCCGTACTTCTTTTGTGGAATTGTTTGAAAAGCAAAGTTGTTGCTGTTATTTTTCAGTTATTCAATAATTACATACCGATATAAAACAAAGCGCACCTTGTATGCTATAATATTTATAGACATAAATACAAAAATTACGCTTATAATTTAATGCAGAATCTACAGGGTGCGTACAGTATTTGAGGACATGCATAAATGTGACTATAACTTCGCAAATTTTTTTTTTTATATTTTTCCTTTTCAGATAAGAAATGGCGGACTACAACATCAGTCAAAAGATGAAGAGACATGCTGTCATCGTCGGTATATGTGCGAACCATACAGATTTAGAGATCTCTAATTTTCTTAATTGCGCCCGTTCATTCATGCAAATGGTTCACCGTGAATGGGAAGCATCAGGAGGCGATACAGAATCGGTTGCAAAACGCAAAAAGCACGAACAATGTTCTGACACTGTCCGATCTGCCGAATTTTAAGAGCAAGTTCAAGCGATCATAGACGAGGACCCTTCAAAATCAATGAGGGTCCTTGCGAGTGAGCTTCATGTTTCTGAGCGCCTTATTCGTAGAGTTGTCCACGAAGACCTTCGATATAAGTCTTACATGATGCGCAGAGGACAGTTCATGTCGGAATGAACACGGAAACATAGAGTTCTCCGATCAAAACGTCTTTTAAACAAAATCAGACACCCTGAGGCGCCCAAAATGTTATGGTTTTTTTCCGACGAAACAAATTTTGACCAAGATCAAAAGACAAATCGCAGAAATGACAGATGGCTATGTTCAAATCCTATGAAGGTTCCTGTTGTTATGAATACAAAATTTCCAGCCACTGTTATGGTTTTAGGTGTTGTCAGCAACGAAGGCCATGTTATGCCACCACACTTTTTTAGTCAAGGACTTCGAGTGAACTCTGCTGCATACATCGAGGATTTGGAGACCGTAGTGAAACTCTGGATAGACAATGTCAGTGGCGGCAGACCATAGATTTTTCAACATGACTCTGCTCCTTCACATAAAGCGATGGCGACACAAGATTGGATGGCCAAAAATTTTCATGACCACATAACACCGGACCTATGGCCACCTAGCTCCTCAGACTTTAATCCTTTGGATTATTACGTATGGGGCGTAGTTGAGCATGAGACCAATCAGCGTCCTCATAACACCACTTCTTCGCTGAAGACTGCTTTTAATGCCGTTATGGTCAATATGAACAAGGAGCATTTGATTCGGGCATGTAATCGTTTCCGGATTCGGATCGAAGAGGTTATTGCTGCTAATGGCGATTTTATTGAATAACTTTATAGCCATATATTCATTTAGCGTTGCATAAAAAAATCCTGAAATTTAACTAAATTTTGTTAAAAATACAAGCTAATACATTTTACTCTCAAGTTGTCCTCAAATACCGTACGCACCCTGTAGATATATCAATAAATAAATAAAACGGTGCGCCATGTCACAGAATCTATGCTGTAATATTTTAGATAATAAGCAAATTTTCAGCTGAAGTTTTTATTTTTGTGTATTTACCTTATACGTCTCGTTAATTTTTCATTTTTAACTGCTTACGCAAGCTTACCTGAAAAACAAAAACATTATTAGATAATTTTGACACTTGAGAAAGTGAGTGCATTTGAATGCAAAACGAAAATGAATAGAGAAAGGAAGAATTACTAATAAAATGTATGCCTCAAAACAGATAGCAATTTTCATAAAAATTTTAACTTGTGCTAAACTCAAAACAAAAACATTCACAACAATAATAAACTCGTTACATTTTAAAAGATCGTTTCTATTATTCAATTTATCATGCAAATAACCATAAGGTACATCTTGCATAGCTCAAAATAATATTAATTTTGAAACCAGTTCCCCATCGACCTCTTGTTCAATACAAGCATTATATAACCTTCAATCCTTCACAATCAGCTCGTTTTCATTTTGATTCTCTTAATCCCTCAACGACAAGAAGATTGAATTGGCAACAACCAACAGCCACAATAAAAATAAATATACAAGAATAGCGTAACAATTCAATAGATTAATTTAAATCAAAATTAAAGACTAGGGAAAAGAAGAGAAGAGAAGAAAAAAATTATCACGGAACAATACCTTATTCGGAGTTTTATTGTAATTGTTATTTTTCAAAAAGATCTGATCCGCGGTTACATCAATAAAATCGCATTTGGTCAGCACGTCTGCCTCAATCAGACCGGGCATAAATCAAACAACCAGCCAACTCAAAAGGTTGAATGAAAAGAGACCTAATTAGTTTCACAATACGGATCAGACGGATCTGTGAGGTTGGGGATGGGTTTGAATATGAAATAATAATGGAAGAAAAAAATAACTAAAAGTAGATTAGGCAGACCTTGGTCGAGTTGAGGTGGTTCGAACTGTTTTTAATTTATGTTTGGTCAGTCAGATGGCGATGGGGCATAGTTTTAATTAATCTCTGTTAAGCAGTGGTGCATGTTTTTAATGAGTTAAAAAGAAAAAAAGTCGTACCTGAAGTTCTAACGACCTACTACCTACAGCACAGCTCAGCTCCTACTTAAAACATCTAATCCACGTTCTCTAAATACCTCGTCAACCTTAATCCATCAATTTGAAATTCAAATTAGCATATTGCAAATATTTTCATCATTATTTTATCATTTTTCCATCAATCATACATTCCGGCCCGTTCGCTTTTTAGCAGTTATTGCTCAATTTGATATGCAAACGATTTGCCATTTATTCAACGACAACCTATACCAAATCGCGAACTGACTGACTTGACTGACTGAGCTTTCCATCGATCTTGTCATACACCCACCGCAAAATTTTCATGAAAATCAAAATCGCATTCCAGTAATTGTGCCACGGAATTACCATCATGATCGACAAATCGTGGAAGACTTCGCCGCAGATATACATAGTTTGCTCGGGTGCATTCCACTCAAGTACAATTTCAGTTATTTCACATTTAATTGATTACTTCCAGCCGAGGATCGCCAAAAAAGACATAGCCAACCTCATTGGGCATATTCCTAAGACCAATTCATCTTCCTGGTTGGGATGGTTGGTCGTTGCGGTTGAATTGAAAGTAGCGGAGATTCGCAATTTTCATATAGGGAAGTGGTCGTCGAAGGAGTTTTCATTTTCATTAGAAACTTTTCCTTGGTGCCACGGATGATTTCCTCCATTTCGTGGGCTAATTCACGAGTTATCTCTTTGTTATTCCTTATATAGTGGAAAGTTCATACTTTTGCCGAGATGTAATCTAGATATAATTGTGGGAGTTGGCGTCTTGCAGGCAATGGCGGATGGCTCACTTTAATCAGGCGCATTCATATCATTGTTCAGCGGAGTCAACTTCTATGCATTCAGCTGGCAACTCCACCGGCCCTCAAATCCATAGTCAGATTGAAAATCATCGAAAGCACCGGAAAAAAGAATCCAAGAAGAAAATTCAATAGTCGATTGTGCTATTTATGCCATTCATACCAAACTTGGTTGCTGAAAGTCAGTTTGCCTTCGCGGTTGTTGCCGTCTAACATTAGTTCGGCTCATTCAGCATAACTTTGAAGACAGGCAAAAAAATAAATAAAACCAAGCTCCAAGCTGGAAGATTGGATTTTCTCGGGTTTTCAAATAATAGAGAGGCAATGCAATAGTCATGGCAGACCATAGTAACGTCAACGCAAATACGACGATCATGGGACTAACTAACTCTTTTGAACATAATAAGGAGCAGGAAAGCAAACAGAGGCATCGAAATTGCAGCACCCAATCTGCAGTTAGTGACTACTGGTACTTCCTAGTACACAAATAAAATTGCAGCGACCTGAGCTCGGTGGAAGCACTTTTCCATCAAACCATTCCGGAGCCCACGACAAGGTAAAGGAGTCACTCAGCCACCGAGTCAGTCAACAATGTTGATTGAAATTGACTCTTGTGCTTCATGTCTTATCTTCTGCTCATTTTTATTCCGCTATAACACGACGACGAGCTAATATAAGAAATTTGATAGTTTATCTTTTGATGTAGGTCATTAGAGACAGAAAACATTTTTGGATCAGCAACACAAGGAGGCATGCTCAGCTCAATTCAGATCACGACTGGTAAAAACTGAGGCGGCTATTAGCACTATTGGTGGTTGCTGTGGTATGGAGAGTGATTATGGAGTTTCAAGTAATTACTTAAATTGAAATGTTGCACGCTCAAAGATTTTTAACATTTGATTGGTTTTATTTTAAGAGAATGGAAAAATTAGTCCATGAACATTAGGAATATTAGTGTGCTAGCAAACTCAAGGATGCTTCAATGTAAATTCAATATTGGGAGCTAGTTTTTTCGGTTACAAACCCTTACTTGGTTTCTTAGCTATACTGACCTAGTTAGATATTTAAAATGAATTTTTACTGGTAGTAACGATGCTTTTTAGGGCATTGACTTAATTCCCGACAAAAATCTATATAAATTTGCAAGCTGAAATGTACTTTTTTTAAGTGAAGGCAGATAAAAGTAACTCCTTGCCTAGCTAAATAATGAGGCTTTCCACTCTTTGAAAACCAACCCTATACAAGATTCGATAAAAAGAGTAGAAAAACCTTTGAAGGAATGCCTATCAGTTATTAAGAATGAGTATCAAATCTATATCCGACCACAAATGAAATATCTGTAGCATCCGATATGTCCATGTTACTATATGGAAGAACAGCAAAACTGGAGAAACCGTGACAATTCAAGTTAGTGGCTGCAAATGGAAGAGTTATTTACGAGTACAGGTATATGTATGACACAAGGTACTTAAAGGCGTCCTTGGGTCTAAAGCGTGCGGTGTGTGGAGAATCACCGGCACAAACATTGCTCGACCTATTTTGGGAGCTGAATTTTTGTCAAGCCACGGCTTACTCAGCAATGTTAAGAATAGGAAGCTCAAGGAACCTCATGCAGATACTACCGCGTACGAGCAACTCATCTTACCACAAACTTTTTAACAAATTCCCAGGGCTTACCAGTCTCTCCATCATTAAGCAAGGCCCGATCCACGGGAGGAGGTATTATATTGTCACAGTAGGCTAAATTCTTAAAAACTGAAAGTGGCCAGAAACGAAATTCAGTATTTTCTGGACAAAGGTTACTGCCGACCTTCCTCCAGCCCTTGGGCAAGCCCACTTTATGTGAGGCCGTAAAAGAATGGCTCTTGGTGCCCATGTTGAGACTATGATAGGCTGAATCCAGTCACAGATGAATACCAATGCGGAATATATTTGACGTGACAAATAATCTTTCAAGTAAAACCATCTCCCCGAAGGTTGATCTCCTGAGGGCTTTTCACTAAATATAGGTCACCGAGGAAGACATTTACAAGACAGCCACAACAAGACCTTTTGGGTTATATGAGCTCATGATCATGACGTTCGGACTCAAAAATGCGGCCGAGAGCTTTCAAAGACTCATGACTGAAGTTCTCAGGGATCTGGCTTATGTACCTGTTATCCAGATGATATTCTTATGTTATCACGTCAAAGTGACGGGAACAGCATTTACACCACATATAGCAGGTTTTTACAGGATTGAATCATTAGGATCTGGTTATCAACACGGAAAAGTAGGTTTTAGGTATTCCTCACGTAGAATATGTCGGACATATAGTGAGCGAGGAAGGAATTTCTAACCAGTATTCTGAGTTGAGGCTACTAGAAAGTTATAGCGGCTAAGGCGTTTCTTCAGTACACTTACTTTTTATCGACACTTCATTAGCTATGCCACTAACATGTAAGCACCACTTAATGTGCTTTTGTCGGGCATGAAGAAGGGAAACAAAGTAGAGTTATGATGACCAGCAGTGCTGACGGAAGCATTTACCAAAAGTAAGAACAGTGTAGCTGAGATCACTTTCCTGGTACACTACCATCCCGGACGTAGCTTGGTGTTAGTCAGTGTTACGTTTGATATGGTCATTGGGGGGGGTATTGCAACAAAAGCATCGTGGAAACTGGTTACCTCTTGCGTTTTGCCAAAGAAATTTAAACACAGCCAAATACAATTACAATGCATACAGCCATGAACTAATCAGCGTTATAGAAGTCATATACAATATTGTTTATGGAAGATAGCTGGTTTGTTTCATTAATAGTGGCCAACGCAACAGAAAGTGCAGAATAGTGGAGGCTATTGAAAAAAGGATGCTCTGTTTCACCAGTTGGATTGATAACTACGTCATCGTATGTGTTTGTAAAAATCGGATCCAGCCAATTATCCTGATGGTTGGGAGCCGAAATAACTAGCAGAAAATCATTACCATATATAGTTTTAATAAAATCGAAGACAATATCGTCCGAAAAATTAATTGGCAAAAGACCACCATCAGTTTCGTCGATCATGAATGATAAATTAGGTCGATTGAAGTCAATGGAGATGATATTTTTGTCTTCTTCCCTGATGGAACCAGCTAGTAAACAAATTACATTAAACACAATTTGTGTTTAAGGTGTTTGCAGTCTGAAAAAATGCAATAAAACTCCAAGAAAGGATGAAACCAATCACTTGGAGCATCCATGCATGCACCGTGCAGTTTGTGGGAATAAAAGCTCTTGTATGTGGCATACTTAAAACCATGGTCAAATGCCACTTAATTGGTGTGACCGCACTTATGTCTCATTGTGCAAGATAATATAAATATTATTTATTTAGTTGCTGGTGTTAAAATTAATATACTGATTTATAATAATAATTCGTCGCACAACAGTCCAAATCTGTGACGGAATTTGAGGTGATATGATCAATATCACACTCAA
This sequence comes from Odontomyia ornata, assembly GCA_963969285.1. Classification (NCBI taxonomy): domain Eukaryota; kingdom Metazoa; phylum Arthropoda; class Insecta; order Diptera; family Stratiomyidae; genus Odontomyia; species Odontomyia ornata. Next base: position 19,890,215 of record OZ017740.1, on the reverse strand, counting down.
CCATGTGATTATTATATACTTTTCAATTCTTCTTCTTCTTAGCACTACAGCCCCTTTCGGGCCTTCGCTTCCTGCAAACAGCGCCTCCAACTATCTCGGCCCGTTGACCGCATCATCCAATTGTGAAATCCAAGCAGCGATGAGCTGTCTTCGTCGACCAAGTTAGACCAGCGTTTCCCCGGTTTCCCCACTGGCCACCGGCCTTCAGTTCTCCCAACGAATACCTTCTTGGGTATCCGTTGTTCGTCCATACGATTCATGTGTCCAGCCCATTGCAGCTTCCGCAGTCTTACAATCCTTGAGACCTCCAGTTCGTCAAAAATTTCATACAGCCCATGGTTGTATCGAATTCGCCATTGGTCCCCATCTAGCTTCGCTCCGATTATTCGCCTCAGGACCCGTCGCTCAAAGGCGTTCAATATATTTGCGGATGCTTGGGTTAGGGTCCATGTTTCACACCCATAGCATAACAAAGGTCTTATCACAGATTTGTATACTTGGAGCCTTATTTTCCTGTGTATGCAGCTGGTCTTCAAGATCTTCAATACTGAATAGAATATCTTATTTGCGAGCTATATTCTTCGGCGTATATTGTCTCTTACATTGCCCGTTTTCGTTATTTTGGCGCCTAAATACACAAATTCGCGAACATTTTCGATACTGTATTCGCCAAGTGTGATATTTTGTGTGTTGGGGGTATTTTTCCTCGACTGCGTCATGAACTTTGTTTTATTTGCGTTGATTTGTAGCCCTACTAGTTTTGCTTCGCTGTCGAGTTTCAGGAAGAGTTCTTTGGCAGTTGTTAGTAACCGTGACAGAATGTTGATGTCGTCCGCATAGGCCACTACCTGGCTCGACTTGTATAGTAATTTACATCGCGTATCGACAGGTAGCTTCCATATGCCGTACTCCAAAGCCAAATTGAATAGCTATGGGGCCAGCCCATCCCCTGCTTTATTCCGATATTTGTGTCAAAGACATCGGTGAGTTGGTTATTGATGCGGACTTGGGAGGTTGTCGACGTCATTGTCATTTTGGTAAGAAGGACTGATTTGGCTGGGATGCTAAAACCAAACATTATTTGGTACAGTACGTTACGATCAATACTGTCATATGCTTGCTTGAAGTCAACGAAAGTTTGGTGTACTTCTATGTTGAACTGCCAGGATTTTTCAAGTACCTGCTTGACTCTGAACAATTAGTCTGTTGTTGATCTACCTGCCCTAAGACCACCTTGATACTCCCCAATAATACTGTTGCCGTATGATCCGATTTTATTTTCTAAGATTTTAGAAGATATTTTATACGCCGTACAAAGTAGTGATATGCCTCTATAATTTTCGCACTGTAGCTTGTCACCTTTTTTGTGGATAAGGAATATAATTTTTCAATTTGTACCCATCAGAGCCGGGTGGGCTGATAGTCCGACAGCACATCAGAAGCTTAAACTCGATGCTGCGACCAAGGTTTGAGCTTGGGAGCTGCTGCGCAAGCGGAATGTGTCCTAACACAGCTCCACACAGAATACGATATACAGATTGATAGGAATTTAAATCGAGGTCATTAGTAAGTTACCAAAACAAAAGAAATTTCACACAATTTTCATAGTCAATATCAACCACAAATCAATATAAATACCACCAAACACCAAAGTCCAACCAACGATTTGCACATTCAACAAAAATATTATGATTCGCTTGAAGGTACAGACTCCGCGATAACCCAATTTTCTGAACACTATTGACGGGAGCGATTTGAAAATACGTCTGTAGCAACGAATGCTGGATATATTATAGCAAACAGTATTTGCAGCACTTTCTGGAAGGCAAAACTTTCCGTATCGGAACAAATCATAAGCCACTAGTCTATTCTTTTCAACAAAAAGCAGATAATGCCAATCCTCAACAATCACGCCAGTCAAGCTTCATATCAGACTTTTCTATCGACATACGCCATATTCGTGGAGAGCAGAACTTAGTTGTTGACGTGTTATTACGTGTGTATATAATTTTAATCTCCACTTCTTTGACCTCGAACAAGTCCTGAATGAGCAGGCCAACAATGTCCAACTGCAGAGAATGCTGACTGGCAATGGAATACCGTTTGTGTTGAGAGCGGTTACTGTGGATAGTAGAGCAAAGCTTTTCTGTGATATCTCTGGGAATCAAATTCATCTGTTTTTTCCCGCGCAGCTAAGAAGAAAGATTTTCGATAATTTCCACGACCCAACATTGCAAGCAAGGCAGCAAGATGATGCCAGAAGTTCGTGTGAACGGGTATGCGAGATGATATTACCAACTGAGCGCGTTTTTGTGTTCTCTTTCAGCGTTCTAATGTAGGACGTCATCTGCGGAACGAGGTTGAACCATTACTTATGCCCTCAGTAAGGTTCAAACATGTCTATCTAGAAAATACTAGCCCCCTCGTCCCATTGCAGGAGTACAGGTACTATCTTGTTATTATTGATCAATTCACCAAATAGCCCGAGGCAATTTCTATGCTGGACCAGACAACCTCATTGACGGCCAAAGCTTCCTACAGTAATTGAATGGCACGGTTCGGGACTTTACGCACAGTTTCCAAAGACCAGGGAGTACAATTCAAGTCCTAGTTCTCTTGACAGCTTTCTACATTAATTGGCTTCGAACGAGTCCGTCCGTCACTTTACCACCCAACCTCGATCGGGCTAGTTGAGCGTTGGCATCAACAAATGAAGGCAGCGATCATGTCCGATGAGCGAAACTTGGATTGGACGAATGTTTTTTCTACAGTGCGGCTTGGTCTGCGTAACAGTTTTAAATGAAGACTTGGGCATGTTAAGCACTGAGCTGATCTATGGCACCTCTCTTACCTTACCAGGGGAATTCGTCGTTCCTGTTCAAAACCGTTTCTGGTCAAATGCATTATTGGGCATTATTTGCCAGACGATGGGCGAGTTCGTCTGACTCCGGGAAGCTAGCATGGGACACGTAGAACATTCATCAATAAGGATTTGTGAGCCAGCACATGCATCTTTCTGCACATAGATGCGGTGCGCCGATCACATGTATTCGATAAACGGCTAGGAATTTCACACCGTATAAAGTACCATTCTTTTGCAACTTGGAATGTTACATCATTGAACAGCCCAGGAGCACTTGGATAATTTGTCGATAAAATAAGGAAATAGAGAATCAACTTGCTCGCAGAACAAAAAACCAGATGGCACAGTGTAGGCACGTTTGTGTTCGGACATCGTGTAAAAGCGTTAAATTGCATAGAAGCCATGAGTTTGAAGTGGGTTTTATATTTAAACAAATTATCACTGACTTCAAGTCCGTTCACGAAAAGATCTATGCTATTTATATCAAGACCAAATTCTTTAATATCGGGCTGGTCAAATGTCACGCGCCCTAAGAAGAGAAGCAGGAAGCAATCAAGGATGAATTTTACAGCACACCAAAATGGACGTCGGTGCATTGCCGTCAAATGACATTAAAATTGTTCTGGGTGAGGTCAATGCAATAATCGGCTGAAAAACGGTGCAAGGAGGAACAACCGGAGGGCACAGCCTCTATGCAAAGACTAGCGACAACGGGTAGCACTTGATAGACTTCGCAACTAGTAGAGGCTTTAGAGTATACCCGCATGCTTCCCGTATCGAGACGTCCACACGACAGCGTCGTGTTCCCCAAATGTTCGCACACCCAAGAAGATCGACCATGTCCTCATGAAAAACGAGCCGTCCCCAGCATTCTGGGTAATCGCTTGTTCTGCAGCGCTGTCTGTCATTTGGACTACTACCTTATAAGGGCCAAGTTCCGATGTCACATCTCCAAGAGCTGTAAATAAGGAAGATTAGTTACCCCAGGGTACCAGGTTCACAAGCTAAATGATAGCTCAGTAACGGTCACAACATATGGAATCCCAGCAGAACTGCTTCAGAGTAGGGGTCCCCATCTAAGGAACCTCCTCCATTGACTAAAATGCAGAACATGGTCAGAGGAGCAATTACCAGAGGGCTGTTGAAAAAGTATAAAATGTCCTGCAAATAAAAAAGGGGACAAGCAAGAAAATTAAAGCCAAACTATGAAGATATTAAAGGAGAGTATCAGGAAGGCTTACGAAATAGATGATCTATAATAGAACAACTATTCTCAGTTAAGCAGGTACTCGCAAAGATCTGGGAATAAAGCATCGATGTGCACCAACTCTTTGTAGGCTCCAAGCAACCATCCGAAGGAGTTGAAAGAAACGCGCTGTACAAAATTATGGTTGAATTTGACGTCCCAACAAAATTGGTCAGTATGGTCAAAGCCACGATGCTAAATATAGAGTCCCAGGTCAGGTTAAACGCTGAGTTAATGGACAACTTCATAATGCCATCAAGCTTAAAAGAATGACCTGTAATAATGCCCTGGGAAATGTTATTTGGAAGACACTTGTTGTAATCTCAGGCACATTAATTTATAAGCTCACACAATTTTTAGCATACAAGGTGCGTTCTAAAATAAACGAGACTGAGCTAAAATAGAAACGACAGGAGCTTTGTTCTGATAAATTCGAGTCACAAGAGTGGATTTTTATGACAAAAAGCACCTTGTGCAGAACAAAACGTGCATAGATCTTTTGTGAGCCCAAATGATCAGTTTGGAGATATTCGACTCCGATTCCATGAATTTCAATGATGATTTTGCCTCATTTCTTATAAATTCACGCACAATTTCGATAGAGTTTTCGGTGATCACTGATTTTGGGCGGCCCATAAGTTCATCGTCGTTTATATCCTCTCGATCATCTCTGAAACGTGTAAACCACTCATGAACTCTGGCACGAGATAGACAATCATCGCCATAAACTTTTTTCATCAATTTAAATGTTTCGGTAAACGTATTCCCGATTTTAATACAAAATTTGATTTTAACTTTTTTTTTTACCGATGACACAAACATACTGTCACTTTAGACGCAATAACTTCGCTTCCACAGAACCGAATGTCACCAATCTTTCACTGGAAGTCAGAGAGGGGTGTAACTTTCCAACGCACTATCTCATTTACGGGTGGCAAAAGTATGACAAAAGTCTCATTTATTTTCGAACGCACCTTGTATGTTGATGACATCAATATTACAGTATAATCAACTTCAGATGCCAAAGAAGCATTTCTGAGCTTAAAATCTGAAGCAAAATAAATTGGCCTACGAGTTAGTGAAACTTATAATTAAATTCATGACTCAAATGAGGAAAACAACTTCAGTTTAGCAATACCTAACCGTAAGCGACTATAATCTTTAAAGTGTGGATTACTTTGTTATTGTGGAGCAAACCTGAATAGAAGAGGCGCAGAAAAGGGCAAAATTGGAAGCCGCATAAGCACAGCAAAATTGCGCACAAACAAAATAAGGTCCATATTCACAAATTACCAGTTGTGCTTGTGCTGTTGTTTTTTTGGCACTACAGCCCTTTTCGGACCTTCGCTTAAAGATAGCTAGAGCATCTCATTATCTTGATCGAATGTATCGGCTACTCGGGAAGGTGGTTTGTTAGTAACACGCTTTGGCCGTGTGTCCGTTAACCCAGCTGCGATACCTTCGGATTTTTAAACCAGAACGAAGCATCACTGAACGGGCTTATAGTCCGTCCAAAGAATCACTCGAGCTAAATCTCGTTAGCGCCAACGGGACTTAAGCCCGGGACTTTTGGCTCACAAGGTGAGTGCTCTAAACACTAGACCAACGTGCTTTTATATGGAAGTAAAAAATGAACCCTGACAAGCCAATCCAAAAAGGCAGTGGTCGTATTTGAATATAAAGAGCTTCGAAAAATCAACGGCTCAGAAAAATAAGCAATAGAGTTGCGACAACATTACAACGGTGAGCTGTATGAATTATTTGACGACCCACCTGTATCTGCCTGCGTAAAGCCACGCAAATTGCAATGGGCGGACCATGTAGAGAGAATAGAAAAAAGTCGGCTACCCAAAAAAATATTAGAGGGTGGAAGATGAGGTAAATATCCAGCGGGAAGGATAAGGACTCGATGCGAAGACACGAGAATAGCTGACAGCAGTTCCTTGCTAGGATTGATGAACCGCCGGACGAGTTCACAGAACCGTGATGATTGGTTGTCATGCCATCGAAATTGATCATGATGATGATAATGAAAAACAATTGATGCTCTTCTCATTTTGGTTAATGCCCTCCGAACAACGAGTGAATGGAATCTTGTTCACCATGCGATACCTAACGTAATTGCTTAACTACGAATGAAAGCGCGTAAAAGAGTTGTTATCCTGAATTTTTTCATGAATCGGAATAAATAACAACCCGCGCAGTAAGTAGACAAACCTCTGGATAACACGCGATCATAATTAAATTTTTGTTGCTTATTATAATCTCCCAATCCGCATTACACACATTCTTAGTTTTATTGATATTCTCACACATAAGGAATAAATGACGGCCAGAATACCAGTTTCTGTTAATATCTTTCACCATATACCTATTAGAAACATGACCATGCTTTAAATATCTATAACAACGCTATTCACGGTCTACTGTAATGTTCCGTTCCTCATGATAAAGCTTATGGGCTACTAGGCACTTATCATTACTATGCTCATTAATACCACATAACTACAAGTGAATTCCGCAATAGCTTTTATTTGATACCCCACTCCACCATCTTTGATGAAAAAAATTTTTTAAGGGCCACTTCGGTATAAAGGGCGAGACCCCTTAAAAAAGTTTGATATGTTCGATAAGACCTAAACATATGGGAGACCACCACTTTTGACCTCGCCATAAAGTTTTAGCATTCTACGAGGAACATTCAACATGTACTTAGCCTACAGAAGAAAAACGAAAATTTCGGAAAGGTGGCAATTTATTTTCCCACATAATCTCCTTCAAGCTCGATATACTTGGCCCAGCGAAGCTCTAACTTTCTCAACCCGTCCAAAAATACATTTTCTCGAGGGCTGCAAAATAGGCCTCCGTAGCGGCGATGACCTCCTCATTCGACCCAAATCTATTACCGGCGAGTGATTTTTTCAGGTTTGGGAACAAAAAGTAGTCACAGGGGGCCAAATCTGGAGAGTACGGCGGATGGGGCAGCAATTCGTAGCGCAATTCGACCAATTTGGCCATGGCGACGGCGGAGGTGTGAACCCGTGCGTTGTCGTGGTGGAACAGCACTTTTTTCTTCGCCAAGCGGGGCCGCTTTTTCTTCAATTCGACGTCAAATCGGCTCAATAAGTCTGCATAGTAGCGCCCCTTGATTGCTTTACCCTTCTCGAGGTAATCGATGTTGATCACACCTTGTGAATCCCAGAAAACGGTGGCCATCACCTTTTCGGCCGATCGAACAGTCTTCGCCTTCTTCGGAGCACATTCGCCGGATGAAGTCCACTGTTTCGATTGTTCCTTGGTCTCTGGTGTATACCAGTGTATCCATGTTTCGTCGATGGTCACAAAACGACGCAAGAACTCAACCGGATTGCGCTGAAACAGCGCCAAACACGTCGCCGGTGTGGTCTCACGGTTGCGTTTGTTTTCCGGTGTGAGCAAACGCAACACCCATCGCGCCAACAGCTTTCTCATGCCCAATTCTTCATGTAGAATATGATGTACCGTTTCTTCTGCGATGCCCACAGTCTCAGCTATCTCGCGAACCTTCAATCGACGGTCTGCCAACACGAGATTGTGGATTTTTTTAACGTTTTCCTCCATAGCAGCAGTTTTCGGGGCTTCTGGGCATGGCTCATCGAAGGAAAAGAGTCACCGTACACAGCATCCAAGCGATCTTTGATTTCGCTGCGCGTTTCCCTTCCAAAAACAAGAATCCAATCACTGAACGATATTGTTCTTTTTCCATTTTTGTACAACCGACCGACACGCTCACTTCCAAAGGTTATCAAAACAAAACTCATGAAGAGAATTGACTGAAACTTTGACAGTAGGCTACTAAAAGAATGTACTGCACGATGGTAAAACTCTTTTGTAATAGCAGCTCCATCGGGCGGTGAGGCTAAGTACTTGTTGAATGACCCTCGTATTTGCTATATTTTTAAAAACGTAGCTTTTTGTATAATTCAGTTACTTTTGGCTTCGTTGGATCCACAGCATTTTGTATCGCAAGTACTAACAGCTGTTAACCGTAGAACTGTAAGACCAAGTCATCTATTAGAATCGGTTTTTCAGGCTTGTAATAACTTCGATGTAGTTATCACCGGTTGGAAGGAAACTATGCACTATATTGCCGGCTTTTGACTTGTCAACTACTGCTTGCAACAAATATTGAAATTGCACCTCGTTACTAAGCGTTTTGCCCTCATAGTATTTTTTTAATCGGCTCCAAAATGGGAACTATTCTGTCACAGAACCAAGGAAACCGAGGAGTTGCCGATTGAGGTAGTACTTGGCGAGGGTGGCGTGCTGAATTTTACCTGTTGTGCTGAAAGGCGTTTGTGCAGTGGTTGGACATGCCAGAAATTTTTATCATTATTTTAGCATAAACGAAACATCTTTTATAAACGTCGTCCGTTTCAACCTCTTTACTAATTTCTTCTTCACTCTCGAACAGCTTTTCGTAGGATATATTCTGAACATCAACTAATTCCATCGTACATTGACAACAACATAGTTCGTATGTGCACTGATGCTCGATTTCTAGTACATTTACCACACCGGCTTCTTAGATTAGAAGGCCGATGTCGATGGTTCTCAGTGTGATTTATGCATGAAAGTGCTTTAAGTGCCATAATGCTTCACCACGAACCACTAGCACAAACTGAAACTGATATAAAATACCCAATCTCAAGTGGATTTCTCAACATTGGTAACTCTTTCTTCATTTAAGGCTGCACTTAAAAATTTTTATAACCACGTTTTTTCTGAAACTTCCAATCATCTAAATTTAAAAGCCTCTAAAACAGCGTGAAGTCCAACCTCATAAAAGTGATCATAAAAATCAGTGAAGCATCCTAAAGAATTTCAAGTTTGTATTCAACGGATATACTATATATGTTACATGCGCGTATAAACCTACAATCAAGCCTGCTTGTGTAAAAGAGCTACAAAACAATTGAAGTTCTACATATTATCATTTGATTGCCCAATTTAAGTTTGATCTCTATTCTGAAGTGGTGCCGAACGATTTGTTTATTCAGTTTTGTAATTTTTTGGTTTTCCTATCTTATAGTCGTAAAATCTTAAAGAACAGATCTCGAACGTTTTTCGGAAAAGGTAATGAGGAAAAGTCGTGAAGAAACATTAAAACTGAACATGGAAAAAGATTTAATAGAGTACTAGTTTTATTGTTAAATCTGTTGAGGCACGCGTTTTGAAGCATGCTCTGAATTAGAATATGAAACGATTTCACATCAGAAAAGGAAACAAAATCTGAACCGAAATTAATTTTTCGAACCGAAGATAAACATGCGTTTTTCTCATGCTATGGCTAAACTAATTCAATTTTCCTTCCATCTTTTTGCGTAGATAAATTGAAAATTGCACTACCAAAAAAACACCTTCACATATATGTCAACTTGCGCAAACTACTGTAGTTATCTCGTTAACAATGCTCTATCAATCCGCAGCTACCGCAATATTGCATAAACCATACCACAACCGCCATCTGCAGCAAGACAAGATGATCCATCTGTCGCGGTCGATCAGTACATCCTGGCTGCAATGCAACAGTGCACTCACATCACATGTGTAATGATATGTTGACGTAGCTTTGAAAAGTGGACAACATCTTAATGATTGCTCAAAAATACCAAAGATGGTAATCATTTGAAAGTATTTAGTATGAATCGAGAGGTGAATTGATCGTTGATGGTTGATGGTCGTCGAGCAGTCCAAGCTGCCCCAATCGATGATTTGTAGTTGCGACGTAATTGCTTGTAACCTGATTTTTCCTCTGCATAATTTACCCACGACTAATCCGCGAAAGACACTCAACCATGTGTCTATCGATATGTAATGAAAACGACGACGTTGAAAATTTATTGTTTCTATTAATTGAATTTATTCGCTACGCTGCACGCCATTCTAGTAATTTGGATTGAAATTTACGGATTTCCGCTGCACTATTGAATGGAAACGAAGTTTCCTAATAGCTTAAGTTCTTTGGGCTGTATATAGATCAATTCCATAAATCAGAGGTTGGGAGAGAAAAAACGGAATATTTAATTATTTAGCTCATAGATTACTTTCATACCCTCAGGCTACAATTGAAAGCTGTGAAAAAATTTTAATTTGATGGTCAATTCAAATTTCTAATCATATAGACGATGAGCAAATATTTTCCGAGTCATTACCATCATTTTTGCATCAACCACCAAAAAATTAGCTGACCTACAAACCAACAATCATCATGCATATGTGTACACAACAAGCACACACGTCTTACGAGTCTGTGATTTTATTCTACGAGTCTGTGATTTTATTCTACGAGTACAAAACGTACGTTAACAACCTCATTAGACCGATTAAATATCGACAAAAATCAACATCAAAGTCGTTGTTCATCTTGAACATAAAATTCAGTACCTACTTCCTTCCAATTTCAAGTGTTTATCTACCGTAATGGTGTAAAAGAATGGAATTTCAATCAAACTGTATTGGCGCAGAAAATTGATTGAGCATTTTCATTTTCACGATGGTGATGCTGATGCCGATGGTGATGATGAGGACGGCGAAGATGATGATGAAGATGCCGCTGATGCCATGTATCTATCATGCATGACTATCTGACCGTCTGATCTATCTACCTATCTATCAGGTTCACATAAAATTGTTCTTTTCCAGAGCTCGAGGCACCCAAATGTGAAATCCAGGTCCAATTTGTTGGACAGTACAGAGATGATTGGCCGGCGGCAGTTTGGTATTTTAAAGAGGCGTTCACCTTAATTCGCGTTTACTGAACTGTGTGAAGTTGGTGTTCTAGTATTTTTCATTGTCAAACTTCTTCATCATCAGTTTGATAGGATCGTAAAATGTGATTACTACTGGATTGTAAGTATAAAACGGGTTGCCAGTTTGGATGAATTTGTGAGATCAATCACAGGCATGTGATCTGCGAACGAGTGAATAGTAAATGCAATTCCATTTCGTTGGATCGTTTTGGGAGGATTAATCATATATACCTAAGTACGTTAGATCGAAATTTTTCCATCGCCATAATCTTATGCTAGACATAACAAAAGAAACAATTGAAAGATATCTTGGTGGGTTTTCCTTCTAAAATATATATGGTCTTGCATTTATTTTGAGTATCGGGAAGATTTTCTGCATTCAACATTACTTATTTGCTGCCATTTCCTTTCAAAAATTTGATCATAATCTTAAGTCGCCAAAAGTTACTCTAAACAGTAAAAATAAAAGAAAATTCGCAGGGACAATTCTCCATCAAGGCATTTTATAATACCGGCACTCTAATAAAAAATTCTACAAAAAACATTTATACAATCCTACACTACATAATTAAATCAAGAAAAAAGTGCTCATATTAATTTGTTTCACTTTTAAACGTATTTGAAAAAACTCCACTCTTTATCTTGTCGTTCCAAATATTTGAGAAAAATAAACTTGAAAGCCAAACTAACTTCTTCTTCGTAGCTCTACAATCCCTCTCGGGCCTTCGCTTCCTGCAAATAGTGCCTCCAACTGTCTCGGTCCATTGACCACATCCTCCAATTTCGAAATCCGAGCAGCGATGAACTGTCTTCGTCGACCGAGTCAGACCAGCGTTTCCACAGTTTCCCCACTGCTCTCCGGCCTTCAGTTCTGGCAACGATTACCTTTTTTGGGTATTCGTTGTTCATCCATATGGTTCATGCGGCCAGCCCATTGCAGCTTCCGCAATCTTGCAATCGTTGAGACCTCCGGTTCGTCAAAAATTTCATACAGCTCATGGTTGTATCGTCGCTCAAAAGCATTCAATATATTTACGGATACTCAATACTACATTCAATATTGCATAACACAGGCTTTATCACAGATTTGTAAACTTGTAGCTTTGTTTTCCTGTGGATGCAGCTGGTCTGCAAGATCGTCAATACTGAAAAACATATTTAATCTGCCAGCTGTATTCTTTGGCGTATTTTGTCTCTTTCATTACTAGTTCTCGTTATTTTGGCGCCTAGATATACAAATTTGCCCACATTTACGATACTTATTCGCCAAGTGTGATGTTTTGTGTACTTGAGGTATTTTCCCTCGACTGTGTCCTGAACTTTGTTTTATTTGCATTGATTTGTAGCCCTACTAGTTTTGCTTCACTGTCAAGTTTCAGGAAGAGTTCTTTGGCAGTTGTTAATAACCATGACAAAATATTGATGTCGTCCGCATGGGTTACTACTTGGCTCGACTTGTATAGTAATGTAGCTCAGCCTATTTCCCTGTTTTAGTCCGATATTTGTGTCAAAGGCATCGGTGAGTTAGTTATTGATGCGGACTTGGGAGGTCGTCGACATCATCGTCATTTTGGTAAGACGGACCAATTTGGCTGGGATCAATACTGTCGTATGCCTGCTTAAAGTCAGCGAAAATTTGGTGTACGTCTATGTTGAACTCCCAGAATTTTCAGATACCTGCTCGACTGTGAACTATTGGCCTATTGTCGATCTACCTGCTGTAAGACTCCTCAATAACACTGTTCGCGTAAGATCCGACTTTATTTTCTAAGATCTTTGAAAATATTTTGTACGCCGTACAAAGAAGCCGTACAAAGAGTGAGTTAAATTGTAGCTTTTGCAAAATTTAAGTGGCCCATCCTGATTTTATAGGCAGAAATGTAAAATTTATAAAATGTACTATTATCAACAAAGTTGATCGAATTTCGACTTCTGAGGTATTTGTTGCCTTTGTGCTCCTAAATACTTACATGGGAATTGCCGTAGTGTTATCTCAATAAATTAATTATGAGGAGAAATTCTAATCATATTTCAGCCTTTTGTTATCAAAAACAAACAAAGCTACTGCGTGACTGGAATGGAACTGTTAACCAGCATCAAAATATTTTTGTAAATATTTATATAAACAGAAGTTCATCCTGCGAACAGACCGTGCCTCGTTGAAATGGCTTCAGCACTTAAAAACACCGAAAGGGCAGGTAGCAAGGTGGGTCGGGCAAGACTTCACTTCAAGACTGTCCATCGAAGGGGTAAAGTCCACAGTAATGCTGATGGGCTATCACATCGTCCATGTCCAACGATATGTAAGAAGTGGAGTCGAGTAGAGGAAAAAGAAGCTACGAATGTAAACATGCTGACTACATTCCCCATAAAAAGATGGGATCCTGAAGAGTTTCGAAAGGCTCAGTTGAACGACGAAGATGTCAGTTCATCGCTCTTGTGAAAGGAGTCTGAAGACAGACAAAGATGGCATAAAGCCTCAGAATATGGGCCAACCATGGTATAAAGAATCACAAGGTATGCTCGTTCACGAAAAAAGGTTTTCATGTAACGTCACATGGCTGGGAGGTTTCAGATAGAATGTATTGTTAATGAATTTTATATGGATTTCAGGACTTGTTTGAAGTAAAATCAGAGAACTCTTATAAAAATCAATTTTCTAGCTTGATTTTAACCTTTGTAATCAATTTTATGTTCATGCTAATAAAAATAAGTCTTGAAGTTCAAGGAATACATATTATGATAAATGCAATTGCTTTGTTTCGGTAAAAGTGCGCAGAGTGCTTTTAGCAAATATTTTAAATAAAGAGTTTTCCAATACGAGGTGTCATTTCGAATAGTCCACTATTTTGGTAAATGTCACTTTTGAAGCTATCATTTTTTGACATTTGATAAGTGGAAACTACGCCATTAATAAAAATTGGACAACACACGCTTCAACAACGCATTGAAATTATTAAAATTCACTATGAAAATGGTGAAAATTTGGTCGGACCGCAATACAGAAATTGGTGGAAAAATTCGAGCTGTTGGGACAACTTAGTGATGAGAAGAAAAAAAAACCCATGCACGTCACTCAAGAACAGCCGAGAATATTGCTGCTGTAGCCGAAAGTGTTGAAGAAACCCCAGGTTTGTCCATTCCTCGTCGTTAGGCATTCCACAAACGTCATGACACCGTATTTCGCATGAAGATTTGGGTCTTAAGGCTTATAAAGTTCAGTTAACACAAGAACTCAAGTCGGTCGATCATCAACAACGTCGTGTCTTTGCTGATTGGGTCCTTGAAATGCATGAAAATGATCCGGAATTCCATCGAAAAATCATATTGAGTGATGAGGCCCATTTCCACCTCGGTAGCTTCGTCAACAAGCAAAATTGTCGCATCTGGAGCTCGGGAAACCCAAGAGTTATTGTTGAAAAGCCTCTCTATCCTCAACGTGTGACTGTTTAGTGCGGTTTATGGTCCGGCGGAGTCATTGGACCTTACTTTTTCGAAAATGAGGCTGGAGCAACAGTTACGGTGAATGGATTGCGCTATCGAGAGATGATTAATGATTTGTTCTGGCTGGAATTGGATGGTATTGATCTGGACAACGTTTACTTTCAACAAGACTACACAAGCAACGAAACGATCTTTTACGGGAAAAGTTTCCGCACCGTGTTATCTCTCGAAGAGGTGATCACAATTGGCCACCGAGATCTTGTCATTTAACACGTTGCGACTTCTTCCTTTGGGACCACGTGAAAGAGAAGGTCTACGCCAACAGCCAAGCGTCGATTCAAGACCTGGTTATGAAAAATTTCATGAAAAGGATATGGTCCTGTAAGCGTAGTCGTGGTGGTCATTTTCCTGATGTTATTTTCTTATTGAAAAATCCTGTACATTATTTCGTTTTTTTTTCTCTGGAACATCAATACATTATCTTTAATTTTCCATACATTTCAATTTATTTATAAGCAACAAAGTAAGTGATGCGTACAAATGTAGAAAAATGAATATTTTTCAATTGTTGAATTGTGAGACACAAACGTTTTAGTCAGAGTGACTTTTTCAGCAAGCATAAACAATTTTGAGGGGATCGTTAATTTTAAAACTCTATTTGATTCGAATTCAAGGACAATCAACGAGACACGTAACGTTCTCATTGACAAATTCTATCGAATTTTTTACGAATTCAAAAATTGCAAGAATAAATTGCATGCAATTTTATTTTATAAAGGAAATTCGGTTTTACTACATATTATAAACATCACATATGTTAGCTATCATGGAGAGGTTTTTCTCACTTTTTTATATTTTCCTTTATATTTAATCTTGCGCATGTTTGAACTCAGTTTGAGTCGAAAATATGTTTTGCATCCTTGAGCTTTACTACTAAGATCAATATTAGTAGATTTAGCTATTAAATTCTGAATGTTTCCGGGTTGAATATGATATCAACATTTGCCGATCCATCAAATTCGATCCATATGATGTCACAGAATCTTTAAATGGCGATCGAGCTTTCATGAGCGAGCATACTTGGTTATTTTTTATATCATGTGGGCCAACCACAGAGAGCTACTGAGCATAGTGGAAATCGCTTCATGAGGAAGATGGTCTGCTGAAATGAAAATGGGAAGCAGCAGACGGGTTATCGAGTATAATGCAGCTAGTTCTTCCACATAGCATAGTTGGCAAAGTGCATTAAGGACCATCTGGTAGACATATTGGCGTCAATAAAGCTTTGGTAAGGGTACGAGAAAAATTCTATTAGGCGCATGCATAGATCGATGCGTAAGAGTGGTTTGACAGATGCTGCTGTTAAATGACCACCGAAGAAGATAAAAGGGACCATGCAGAGGTATGAGGCTAGGACACTATTCGAGACGATTGCTGTGAATGTGTTGGGACTGTTTACAGAAACTTATCGAGGAATACGATAAACTCTGGTAGTGGCAGAATATTTCAGCATGTGGAAGGAGGTATACGCTGTGCTCAATCAGAAAGTGACAACAACTGCTGATTAGATTGTGGAACATTAGGCCTGTCGATATGGAGCACGGTGTTGGTTGCATTTTGATCAATGGTGGAATTTCGAGTCCTGAGTATTCAGTGTAGTATCCCAATTTTTGGAAATACGAAAAACCAGAGCAACGCCACCTCATTCCCAATCTGACGGTATGACAGAGTGCTTTTACAAAACGCTAAACAAACATCGAACTAAAGTTTGGTAGGACAACTTCCGAACGTAGGACTAATAAAGAAATATTGCTCATCATTCATCATCCATTCTGGACTATGTACCTAGCTTGAGACGTCACCTGGACAATGTATACGAACTGGTGTAAGGACGACTTAGTTTTAATGTGGATTGTATGGAGATAAGATACAATGTGGAAGCCAAAACTGTTAGTTTCAACGATGGACAAATAATTTGGCTGTACAGCCCTCATCGGAAGAATGGACTCTGCTCGAAGCTACGACAGAAATGGGAAGGCTGGTATGAAGTGGTCACCAGAATGAATGTTGTACTGTATCGAATCCTGGAACACCAGAAGCGTGATATGTTTGGGGCCACTATAACGTGACTAGTCTACTACGAATTATTATATTTAGTAGGCGTAAATTGATGACTCATTAATTAGAGAACAATCAAAGATAGGAATATATCATAGAATGACGCTTTAAAAATTGTAAAATAAGGTTCTTGTGCTGCGTGATTGAGCCGTGTTTAATACTACACAAGCAGTTGAGTATTTAACAAGCCTTGAGAAGGGAAAATGGTGAACAATACCAATTTTTCGCGACTATTTTCATTTCCAAAGAAAAGTAAGAACGTCTAGTACGATGAAGAATGCGAGGAAGAATGATACAACACCCAATAAGCAACGATGAGCAATAAGCAACGATGAGCAAAAAAAATTTGCTGCAAAAAGAAATGCCTGACCATCAACACCAAGATCTAAGAGATAAACAAAAGCTAACCATATATGAAATCAGGTCAGTATATGTCTCTATGAAATAATTAAGAGAAGTTTTGGCAAAAGTACAAAAAGGACAATCATAGCTAATTGTTTTTTGCTTTAGCTCTTCTTGGGCCTTCGCTTAGAGATAGTGAGAGTATCTCATTATCTTGATCGAATGTTTTGGCACTCCACAAGGTGTTATGGTTAGTATTACGCTTTGGCTGTTCACCCAGCTGCGACACGCTCTGATTTTAAACCAGAACGTATCATAACTGAATGGGCTCATATTCCATCTGAAGAATCGATCGAAATGAATCTCGTTGTCACCAACGGGGCTCGAACCAGGGACCTTCGGCTAACGCAGCAAGTACCCTAACCACTATACTATGCAGACTACTCATAGGTAACTTAGTCAAAATCAAAAGTAGATCGCTGCAATATTTCCGGAAGCAACAACCATCGTCGCTCCCAACAACAATTGTTGCTGTTAACATATCAGAAGCGAAACATGTGGTCGACGTTTCACCACCAACCAGAGAGGAAGTGTAGGGGACAGTAAGTAACCTAATAAGGTAAGGCTCCAGGAATAGACGGAATGCCAGCAGAATTGCTCCAAAGGGGGCTGCGATTTAAAAAGCCTTCTCCGTCGACAAATATATTGAATATGGTCAGAGGAGCATTTACCAGACGACTGGCAAAAATAATATGTTCATACACAAAAAGGGGACAAGCTAAGGTATGAAAATCATGGAGGCATCCCTCTACTGTGTACGTCTTTTAAAGTCCTCTGCGAAATTATAGAGAAAAAATTAAACCGTACTATGAATATATTGGATGGTCTAAAAAGTAGTCACTAGATGGTGTTCGTTGTCATATATCAGCAATACTAATCAAATTGAATCAAACTGACATGCGTTTAGAAGGTGGCATTCCAGTCTACAATTTTCATAGGGACAGTTTTGTATTTCGTCATTCGTGTCAAAAGTTATGTTCATTTAAAAATAAGTGAAATTTCTGGAAAAATTCGTTATATTTTACAATATCACTACGATCAAGGTGAGAATGCATCGCAGGCTCGTGAAAAAAGTTGTGGTGTCTACAGTCAAGATACTTTATCAAATTCCACAGCCAAGAGATGGTTCGCTCGTTTTCGTCTTGGAAATTTTGATGTCGAAATGCACCTTGCTCAGGTCGACCAATCACTGAAAAATTCGATGAAATCTTACAAAAACTTGAAGAAGACCGACACATAAGCAGCCATGACATTGCTGAGGAACTGAATATCCATCCAGTTTTTAACCATTTGCGTTAGGCTGGATACACAAAGAAGCTCGACGTTTGGGTGCCGCATGAATTAACACAAAAAAAAAATTTGATTGACCGAATTTCCATTTCTGAAATGCTAATTAAAACGCAATAAAATCGAGCCATTTTTGAAGCAAATCATTACGGGCGATGAAAAATGGGTAAGGTACGAGAATTTAGTTCGAAAAAGATCATGGTCAAAAAAAGGTGAATCATCACAAACGACTTCAAAGCCAGGATTGACACCAAACAAGGTTATGTTGTGTGTATGGTGGGGTTGGAAGGGGATTGTTTATCATTAGGTGCTAGAACCTGGTCAAACACTCAATTCGGCTCTGTACTGTCAGCAACTAACCAGATTGCAACAAGTAATTAAAAAAAAACCGGCAAAAATTGACAGAGTTTGGCTGGGAAGTTTTGATACATCCACCATATAGTCCAGACCATGCACCATCAGACTATCATTTGTTTCGATCTCTGCAAAACTTCCTTAATGAAAAGAAATTCACTTCAAAAAGGGACTGTGAAAGCACTTGGCCAAGTTTTTCGCCGATAAACCACATAAGTTCTACACAGATGGAATAATGGCTCGACCCAAAAAATGGCAAAAGGTCATAGATAATAATGGATAATATGTACTTAAATAAAATCTATTTTAAATAAAAAAAATGTTCAATTGAAAAATTAGAAAAAGGCTCAATACTTTTTAGACTTGACAATATTATAGGAGAACATCAGGGAGGCTTTCGAAGTGGACGTTCAACAATAGACCAAATATTCTCAGTTAAGCAGGTGCTTTAAATGTGCTGCTATTATAACATCAATGTGCTTCAACTCTTTGTAAACTTTAAGGAAGCATATGCCAATGCCAACACAAATGCCATGTACAAAATAATGCTTGACTTTGGCGTCCCAACAAAATAAGTCCGCATGGTCAAAATCACGGAGCAAAACAGTTTAAGGTAAATGGTAAGCTATTGAGGAGTTTTATAATGGAATCAGGGTTAAAACAAGAGGATAGACTTGCCCTAACGCTCTTAAATATTACCCTGAAACACGTCATCAGGAAGACATCAGCTGAAACCGCTGGTACCCTAATGTTAAAGTGCACCATATGCTGATATTATTCCATATTCAATCTTAGATGCCAAAGGAGCATTTTTAGGTCTTTGTAAAAATTTTTTTACAAAGACCTACTAGTTTCACGACCTGTCTGTCCGTCTGTCCGTCCGTCCGTATGTCCGTCTGTCCATGCGTCACAGCTAGTTTTCTCAGAAACTATAGAAGCTACAATACTCAAGCTTAGTGAAAAGGTCAGAAGAGATGGTCTTTCAAAAGTTAAGGTCTTACCAAAAATTTAAAAATTTTTTAAGTGGAGTCCCTCCTTATAACGAAATAGCCATTAAAAAATTTTTTCAATCAAAGGTAGTCGAGTGGGGTATCAAATGAAAGATCTTAATTAGAACTTTTAGGATCTGAAATAAAAAAATCATTTTATGGAATAGGGGGTCCAGGGAAAGGTAAAGCAAACTAAATTGGCCTACGTGTTAATGAAAGTAAAACTGAAGTCATGACTCAAACGAGGAAGTATTAGTATGACAAAACCTGACCATGGATGACTGTATCCTTTAAATTGTGGATAATTTTATCTACCTTGGAGCCAACCTGAATAGAAGAAGCGCCAAAAAGGATGAGATTAGAGGCCACATAAATGCTGCAAATAAAGCCCCTTAGTTCGTTCCCTCCATTCTTAGGTCCAGAGTTGTGCACAGGCAAAATAAGCTCCGTATTTACAAATCACTATTCAAACCAGTACTTTTATATGAATGTTAAACATGGACCCTGACAAGTAAGTTCGAGAATGCAGTGGACATTATTGAATGTAGAGTGCTCCGGAAAATCTTCCTCCCAGTGAAACAAAGGACAGAGTAGAGACTACGTTACAATAATAATTTTAAGAATTGTTTGATGAACCACCTGTATCTACTTGTGTTAAGTTACCCTAATTGCAATGGGTGGGCCATGTAGAAAGAATAGAAGAGAAACAACCGGTTTTTCCCAAAACACCATTAAAAAGACACGCACAAGGTAGATATCCAGTGGAGAGACCAAGAGCTCAATGAGAAGACGTGACAGAAGCTGACAGCAGATTCTTACTGAGGGTGATTAACTGGCAAACGAGGTCGCAAGCCATGATGATTGGAGGAGATTAATCCTGGAGGCCAAGGTTCGGCATTCACTGTAATATATTGTCGTAATAATATCCTTGAGAATTGCTACTATCTAGGCTTTTAATTAAATTGACGACCTGTGCTAGTAATAGGATCATAAATAATAAAATTTTTTTTTTTTTAAATTTGCCTTCAAACGACTTAATTTGGCCTCTGAAATATACCACATACAATATAAGAACAATGTTTTCTTTTTCACCATGGTCTCATTATCAGAACACAATTTCAAGACAATATGGTCTATGACCTGTTACATAAACTCGACATAATTCTCAAGCCTTAAAATTTTTACATATATCATTATAACGTTACAAAGACAAGATCCAGTTTTAAGAAAATGTTATTCCTCAACTTAAAAACGGCCAATGTTCCATTACACACATGCAGATTGTTTTTACCTGAGATTTTGCCGCGAAGACTTCATAATGCATGTCGGTGGTGGCTCCTTTCCTTGGTGAGTTCCAGGAGCCATTTATTCCGGCCTATTGTTAGGAAGTTTGATGGATATCATAGATTATTGGATAGACTCCAGGCGAGGGGTTTTGCCTGATTAAATTAATGATCAGGAAATGTTGACTCGTGGTGGCAGCTAGAGCTAACGAACAATGTGTGCACCGTTTTACAAAGCTCGTATGTGTGTTTGGTACATTGTTGCACCCGGCGCAATTACTGCCGACAGAACCGCGCGTTGATGGTGCAATTCTAATATGGTCATTGTTGATCGTGTTGTGGTTTTTGTGTGTGACTGCTTAATGTTGGGTTTATGTTGTAATTTGATGATCATTATAGCAATTATAATGGTTAAGCAAGTAGCTACCAAGGCAGTAAGAAGAAGTTACTGTGATTAGTTCTAAAACTGGCATGATGAAGAAGGAAGGGTAAAATAATTAGGTTTTTACTCAGTATAACTGTTTCAAGCGAGTTTATCCTCTGCTGCCCTAAAACTCCTCTATACCCGTCATCCAAACGACCGAAACTTGCAGAACAAAATATTGGTAATACGATCATGTGCCAATAGACCTGCTCATCCCACCATTAAAGAGAAACTCTAACACTTCCACCAAGTCGATGCTGCACTCCTTGTTTTCGCATATTCGTGGAACTCATCTTGTCCGAAACCACGTCTTGGCTAAGAAAACAAAACAAAAAAGACAAACTCCATTACCGCACACAACATGTAGAACTTGTCCTTCAAAACACACATTCCATCTCCATGTCGTACGTTAACAAGACACGAAAAAAGAAACTTTAACACACCTTGAATCAGCAGGAGCTTTTGAGTCTCATGTCAGCTCGGGACCTTCTTACACTAGACGCAGGTTAGAACAGTTCTGAGATATTATCGTCTAAGGAGTTTGGTTGGAATAAAGAGGTCAGAAAAATGGAACAAGATGAAGGAAGGAAAAAAATGTAAAGTTTTTATTATATTAAATTCGTTGGTGGTGTTTTGATTGTCGTGCGGTACTTTGGGTTAAAAGATGATAAAATGCCTTTAACCCTGAGTATCAAAGGTTAGAGCAAGCAATATTTTCGCAAAGACCAATGCATTTGAGTGAGAAAGTTATTGTTAAAACTTTTTAAATGCAAGATTTCTAAGAAGGATCTGCGAACAACAATGATTATTCCTTAATCTTTAATACTTAAGGTACTAAATGAAGATACAAAGACGTCTTAACTGTGTCATCTGGGGTTAAGCTTCACAAAAATTACTATACCATCAAATGTTTGGCAAATTAAATACTGCTATTAAAAAAAAAGTTTGACAGTGGCGAGGCGGCGGCAAAGCGGCAGAAGCTATTCAAAGACGACGATGACGATGACGCGACGTTTGCTCTTTTATGCTAATCCACAAATTGAAATCCATACTAAGAATTCTTATGAAATAATTTTCGGTTCTGTTTAAAAAGATTTATGTTAAAGATCTTTAAGTAGTTTTGCGTTTATGAATTTTCTTTTCATTCACATCTTTCAGCTCTTTTTTAGTATGATGAATTGAGGTTGTGGTGGTGGCTAAAGAGACGCAAAAAAGGTGGAAATAAAAAATTAGAATATATTCAGGATAAGAAGAATTTTAAACCTGTTTTAATGAATAGCGAGACAAAATACAAAAAGGATGTTAGCTCTTCTGAATAGATTCATTCAAATGAACGTGTGAAATAATTGTTTGGGATATCTTTTGTTCAGTAAATGTATAGAATGGAAAGGCGGCTAACACTTTCGATAATGTCCGGTAGAAGGTTGTGTTATATTTATGTATAGCAGTGGTTAATTTTTCGGGGATCGAGAATATTTTTTGAATAGATTCTACGAATTGGAATGGAGATTAAGGCATGCTCGAAACATATTCTAATGAAAAACTGTTAAAATGTAATTTATGTGTAAATTTTACATGAATCAATAACGATGAAGAACATTATCCTGAATTTTCGAAATATATCGTTTCGACTATCAATATTACAATGCGTCCTTAAATTTCAATGTTTTCATTTACGCTAAAATTTTTTCAGAAATTTATTTTCCAAACAAGGAGAAAAATGGGCCACTATAAGCTCTTTTTTGATCATCGTTAAGGAGAATTATGGCTAGAATGCTAGTTTAACAAACTCAAAATGCCAGAGAATACCAATATAATTCTGAACATAGGCAAATCGGCAAGCCTTTGAGGGAAGTATGCAAAGACTTAAAAAATGCAACAAGAGATGATAAAATGGAAAAAAATAAACTATGATATCAGACTCATCCAACACCGGTAAGTAGCAAGTAAATCTCTTTAGAAAGATTTCAGATTTGTATCAAATCTGAACCAAAGTATAAAGTCTATTCATGGAAGGATATCTTAAAAATAACCTTACCTTTAGGGGAAACATATGTGGAGGTCTGGAGATGCAGAATCATAATTTTTATTCTTCATAGTATGTATTAATCGAGTAGTCGCACAATCAACCTGCTCGAAAACTTTCCTATCTCCTACTCGGAATTTTGTGGCAGATTTGAAAAAAAAAGTGTAATTAATTTTATTTGTAATGCTAATTTTGTAGAACGCTTTTTCTTCTTTTTATTTTTTTAAATGTCATTTCATACCTATTTTCCTGTATTTTAAAATTTAAATGTCTCCCTTTAATTTAGTCGTCATGAGATTTAACTTTTCTAACTATTTAAAATTTTCATTTCTTTACTCTAGTTAAAATTTCTTCACTCCATTTAAATCTTTTGTACCTCATTTAAATTTCATTACAACATTTCAAATTTCCTTACTAAATTTCAATTTTCTCTACTTTAATTGAATATTGCTTTAAAATTTTCAAATCTGCATGGAAAATTCCGGGTTTGGGGAACGCTGATGTAATACTCCTCAACGGTGTATTACATTACGGAAGAGAAGTGAACTGGGCTGATCGTACTCAGCTGAGGCGATTCATCGTATGCACAGGATGAAAAGAAAGACAAATTTTTGGATCGAAAAGTGAAAAAACGGGAGTCCGCTTCAAATCGCCAAGCAGCGAGGTCGACGGAAAGGCGAAAAACCGCAAGCACGGCGAACGGGACAAATTTGACTGTATATCGTCTCGATTGAGTATAATTCTAAGCTTTGGAGATATTAATTTTCCGTTTTCGTATTTACCGGCTAAATGCTGTATTCGTGTGTCCGCTTGAAAATTTGGAGTGATTGCAAAATTAGGATGTCTGAATAGTGCTTTGGACTGTTGGAACTCAAATATTGAAAGAAGTGGGACGTTTATTCGCTAGTGTTAGTTAAATTACACGTAATTCAGTAGATTGTGCATTTTAAGCAGTGATCGCTTTCTAAATTATCAAATGGTACTTCGCAATCCTTTGTATAATTAGTGAGTGGCACTGTCGCCCCTAAGCCTTTCGAGTGTCGTTAGCAAAGTTAATATAGCGTTTGTATTTCCTTGGCTACTCTAGCATATTTGCAACTCGACAAGTGAACGTTACGAGTTTAATATTTCGATGCCAATATGTGTGCCTTCAACTGTATATTGTGCGGGTGTGTCACAATTTTAAAGGGAAAAGTGATATGGTTAAAGAAAACAAAGGGGGTGCAATTCTAACTGTCAAAAATTTGGCCCTGCAATGCAGAGTTCCCCGGGAGTTGCGGATGATTATGATCATGTTTCTATCAGTTCAGTGATAGTGCTCTCTTGAAAGATTTAATTTTTCCCCAAAATACCAACCCACTAACGAAACTTCAACAAAATATGATGCATTGATACCATCGGATAATATTTCGGCGCTAAACTTGCCAGCCAACATATAGTACGATTGCACATAATATTTTAATGTCTAATAGTAATGGAAAGGCTTTCCATAAAGGGTGAGTAAAAATAAATTTACCAGAATGGAAGACGATGCATTCAATGTCGATGATTTGGAGGACTTCGACTGCGAGGTGAAATATGAACAGTCTGAAGAAAATGTGAAAAAGCTTAAGCATGAATTAGATGAAGCCACAAAAAAATGAATACACTATTAGAAGAACAGAAGTCAGAGCTGCAAAGTAAAATCGACAATTTGGAAAGGAGCTTCCAAAGCCTACTGTTGACAGCTTAATCTGAGATCAAGCGAACAGATGCACAAATTGCTGATGCACGTAAAAAGTTTTGTTGAATCAATTGTAGCAGCTGCAGCCAGTCGAATTGGTGAAACTGTTCTTCATATTGACCCCAATGATTTTTGCGGGGGCACATGGGTATCTTTCAATTTAGAAGCATTCCAACCATTTATTTCCTCAATCGGTGAAAATTCCGATATTTCAGAACATTTTAATTCAATTAAGAAGGCTAGTCAATCGTGGCAAATACCAACTCCACCAGAAACGCCTGAAGAGGCAGTGGATGATAGTGTTTGGACAAAAGAGAAAGTTTTGAAGAAATCTCGACGATTTAACATCAGTCTTTCTCCGAACGTCTGTTTTCATGTGGGAAACTTGTTAAGCTTCTAATATCATCAAATATTTGCCGCTTTGCTGAACTTCGTGCGGTTGATCATGTGTGCACCATAGTTAATGGACAAATGAGGAGTGTACCCTGTTCTGGGATGGACTGTTAATACCAAAGATTCAGCATTGATTAAGGGTGTTTTGCAGCGGAAATACGCAGGGGAGTTAGACGAGTTGTATTGTCGGCATGTTGGACATTGTTTCGATTGCACTGCAGCTAATTATCCGCATCCATCATGCGAATGCAAGGAGGGCTACATGAGTAAGTTGGGAAGCGAAATATTTTTTCAATGGTTTGGCCACTGCAAAGGGTAGGGCTCCATGTTGCCGGTGTGTGTTTCAGTGCAGCAGCTGCATCTTTATTCTTTGCATTTCTTATCCATTACTGCCAAGATCGTTGCCTTAACTTCTTTATTAAAAATAGCTTTGAAGATAGCTCATAGTTTTGTCCCTGATGGTCTTCAGGTAATACTAATAGTTTTTTGCCCTCATAAATCAATTATCACAAACAAATGACGCTATAACTTTTATAGTTCTTGTAATTTGTAGTAAATGTAACGCAACAAATGAAAACAAACAACGGTTAAATAATCTTGATATTGCAATATTGGAACTTGATATCAGGACAAGTCGAACGAAAATACCCCAATTTCAAACAAATACAAGATGTTTTCTTTTGTCTTACTTTTTTAACTGATAGAATGAAGTTTAATTGTTACATTCTATTGTAGTACGCCTTCTTTCAGTAGTTGAACCGGGAAAGTAGGATTTAGTAAATATTTTTCTTTTATATTAAAATAGAGAAAAAAAAATAAAATGGACTATTAAACTAATTCGTCGGTCTTTCCATTCCATCAAATTTGACCGGGTATAGGACTCGCATCGATGGGAGGCTTCTCAGCTAATATGGGCTAGCCATCGGGCGCGCTCCATCGTTTTTTGTCGTTTAGCAGGGGCTCTTGCCGGGTTGAGTGGCCTTCCGCTCGCGTGCCCTTTTATGATATAGGGTTATGTGATTTCATTGCATAACTCTATAGGATGAATTAGTTACGTTTGTGCTTATCATTTGTGAGAAAAAGTCATAAAAAGTGCTTTTGTATGAGTTTTTCTCTCAAATGGGAAACACATGGCCACGTCTACGTTTGAATCTTGATCTAGTTGGGAGGATAAGAGGGGGCACCACCTCCATCTGGATGCCCAACTCTTATTTGTGGGCCATAAGGATTGTCGTTAATGACGAGGTCTCCGCCAGTCCGTCCGTTTTTGCTCATCCCAACTTGTTCTCTAAACAAGCAATTCCAACCCTTAGCTAGCCACCTCCTTTTTTTCGACTTCGGTCGACTTTTTTCTGTGACCCGAGAATTCGTGAATGCGAAATTCTTTTGTAGTGGGTTCTTGTGCTGGGGGAAAGAACCCACCCCACGACACCGCAACGCTAGCCTGCCAGCGCATTCACGCGTCTCCAGACAAGGCCAATTTCGGCGGATCTTAACATCCTCTTCGGCTAAGGCATCAGACCATCGCTGCAGTCCTGTACGGACATTATCTATACCCATTTCACTACAAGTATTTTAAAGAAAATTCTCCGAATTAGTAAAACCCCTTTAACGTTATGTTGCTAAATGTGTTAAAATATGGCAACAAGCCAATGCTGCAAAATCGTATAAGTCTGTGCCCAGAGGAAACTTTTAGATCAAAAGCCAATCCTCAGGAAATATTAAAAGCAACTGTACAAGATGCAGCCACGGTTAGTGACTAGGCGCAGAAAGAGCTGGGCTTTTTGGTCTAATCTCTAAAAAGTTTCATTCATTTCCATCTGGATACAAAACGGCATTATATCCCTATAGGCACTATTGATACTAAATAAAAAGGTATACAATCGAATTTCATCAGCTGGAATTGCTGAAGAAAAGTGAATTATTCCACCCAAAATTTTCAAATGTCTGGGTTAGTATAACGCATCGAATTATATGATGACCATAGAACTTCCAATGGCTTCTGTAGGACAGAGGAGTTATCTGTAAAAGTTATAACCACATGCAAAGAGCTAAGGTGCTATCATCCAAACAAACGCTATTACCTAAATTGGGTAATACCGAAGAGCTTTTATGGCGACATGGTAAAGGGATTAAGTTCGGTGCGTTCCATATCAAATTACGGAAGTGGTCTGCTTTAAAACGTCACTTAAGGTCTAATTTATGGTTTGTGTGTGACAACTAGCTTTTGCTAAGTTAAATAAAATTTCAATATATCTCACAGGAATTACATTAGTCGAGTGCGTGACTACGTCTGATTAATATTTGAGAAGAAATTGGTTGGGCATTGTAAGTGGTCTCAGTTTGTTGCTCACTCACAATCATTTAGCATTCTAGGGGAAAAGAAGAATCTACAGTGACCCTAGCCATTGAAGTATGTTGCGATATTAAAAGCGGGGCTTATTTGAACGCAGTGGTCATGATAAGAATCCCGAGTAGGATCAAATGTCGATTGAAGAATTGAGGCTTTACGTATTTCAGTGCTATTTCACTGGCTGCGATATGCAATATGCCTGTTGATCAGTTCGCAGTAGTTTACATAACAGCAGGTATGCCCAAAATATATCCACCTTCAATGCCGTACAAGCCGGTTATCAATGCTGCAGTATGCGAATTGATGCTCTCACTATTTGGCCTCAGAACTGTCAAGGTAATTCGATTTTGACACCTAACTCACAAACGTACATAGCAACAAGTATTCATTCTTACTCCCCGTGGTATCAGTAGCACTATCATTGAGTTCTACGGCACAAGCAGGAGAGTTCTTTTTTGTAAAGAGTTCAGTTGAAACTGAAGACCATTTACAGAAATCATATGGATGAATCGTTTTTGTGTACACCTAATACTGTTTTCACACGGTAGATTGGTTCTAGAAAAAATCGTGTAAAAAACCATGTAAAAAAAGACATTGATCGTATGCAAAAATGGGTGATTGGTTCCTTATCTCTAAAACGTATTAAAATTAGTGAAAAAACAAGGATTATTTAAGAACAAGTATTCATGTTTATTTTATTAAATCACATATAATGTTATAGTTATGGTTATAAAAGAAAAAAAGATATGCACTCTAAGCTTAAAAGTATGTAATTTAAATTAAATGTATGACAAGTTTAGGAACTAAAAGCAATGTAAAACATCTACGTTGATAACAAAAAGAATAGGTTATTCAATTTTTTAGGTAAAAACAAATTTAAGGTAAAAAAAAATTAAAATGATAATTATAAATACAGTTATTTGAATTTGCTTGCTTCGAATGCGTATAAAATCACTATCATCGCTGGAATAATTTTACATTTTTAAAAGTGAACTCTGTTATGAGCCGTTGTTGACCAATTGTTGCTACTTCTTTGTATAATTTTTGTAACGACCCATACAAGAATTCAGCTCACGTTGGAATTGTGCAGCTCTTTCGACATTGGGATCGTTTGTGACGAAATGGTATCCTTATTTATTTGGAAGTTGAAGTTATTCTTGAATTAAGTTTGCAGTAAGATTGACAGGTTCTTCACTATCACTGCTTTCTATAGAACTAGCATTCTCTGATCCAAAATGTAATATTTCGTCTTCGCTAAGAACTTTATCAACCAGCAGTTCATCAATATCATCGAATACCAAGTCATCAAAATCCTCCCCCCCAACTTTATGCGCCAAAGTAATTATATTGGGATATTCGTTTGTATTTGGATCCACATGGTTTTTACTTTTAAAACATTCTGGCCAAATTGCTCTCCAACGATTGCAATAGGGTTGGGACATACAAAATTTTCTTTGTATATTTGGAATCTACGCATGAGACTTTGTTATGAAAATTTTTTTACCAAATCTCTCGCATCATTTTTGAGAGTGCTACAGCGTTTTAAAACGCCGAATTTCAAAACGCTTCTACGAATGGGAGAAAGCGCGTGACGTCATTATACTGTTGGGCCTTTCGTCCCAACAGCTGCTGTAGGCAGCAAGCCCGCGTTGCACCGCGTTGTGACTCGCGCTCTTGTAAAAGTGTTTATTGTTCGTGTTTTATAGTGCGATTTCCAAAATGCCGACTCCGAAAATGAGTTATCGTTGGTGTTATGTGCCTGGTTGTAAAAACACAACAAGAAATACCCCGGAAAAACTATTTTTTTGCGTTCCTTTGGAAGAAAAAAAGAAAAAACAGTGGTTTTGTGCTGCTCGTCGGGAGTATTTACCATCTAAAACACAGTTTTTTTGCTGCGAGGATCATTTCACTTTGAAAGATGACATGGATAACTACATACAGTATTCATTAACTGGTACTGCTAAAAAAATTAAAAAAAACGTTCTGCCCCACATTTTCAACTGTCAAAATAACAGAACAGTTAGTGAAAATCTTCGTCCCACTTCAGTCCAGAGAGCTCGTCGAGCACAAATTGCAGAAATAGTGGAGTCAGTTACTTCACATCCTGATGAATTAGCAGACTTAGAAGAAATTGAGAATAACGATACACCGAACGTCACAGGTAAGAATTAGTAACCGTTGAGATGTATACGTATTTTAAGATAAAAAATTTTGTGAATGTAGCCAGTGTTAAAAGGGCTGAGAGTTGTTTAAGATGGATGCGAATTTATATTCCGAGGCAAAGCCGAGGGATATAATTTTATTATGAGTCTAAAACAATTTGTTGCCTTTTTGCGCATAATGTACTACTAATTATTTGAATTTCACTGATCATACTGTACTATTAAAATTATCATTGAGCATTTTCATCGTTTAATACTTAGCAATTTGAGCGTGATTTTTTAGTTTGAAAGAACAAGTCAGGAAAAATGTTGAAGAGTTTTATGATTGTTGAATTAATTTTCGGAAACTGTTATTGTTGCAGCTACCACTCATGCGATCCAAACCTCTTTTAGAGACCAAGGTATGCAAACGGACGGTCGTCTGAAGAAGACTTATGTTCGAAGCGTTGGAGTTATGTGCGAAATTTTGGATACCAGCTTCCTAAAACCGGTCAACTGTTCACCTGTCAAAGAACGAGCATCGCCTTCAAAAGAACTGTCTCCTTTGAAACATCAATCATCGTTTAGTGAAAGTGAGGTCTCCAATGCTTCAAACTTTTCATCTGGGAATAGTATTGTTTCAAAAAGTAATAATCCTGTCGATTCAGAATGCGAAGAATTAATCTCAGCAGAAAATAGTGCGATGGCTGATTTGTGCGCTAAATTGAAAAATTTGAATATTAGTAAGAGTCCGAAAGAATACGTTTGTCTTTCTGATGAGTTACTGTGGGTGATTGATTTATTACACAAACACACACAAATCGAGGTTGGAAATCTTAAATTAATTCTAACAAAATTAAAATTGGACGACAGTTTTTCAAGGATTGGAGATGATTTTAGGATGTCGCGCAGGCAAGCTGGAAGAATATTCTCGCAAAATATTTCAACACTTGCTTCGATGTTAAGTGTTTTTGTATGTTTTCAACCTCACATGAATGTCCAAGCGTTGCTTTCCATTCCTTTTCGTGCCAATTTTCAAAATGTCCAGTCTATTATTGATTGTTTAGAAATTGAAATTATGAAACCATCCGATCCTATGAAACAGGCACTAACATGGTCTGAATACAAACACTGCAATACCATGAAATACCTTGTCTCGTCTGCTCCCAACGGTACAATCAATTTCATATCGCAAGGTTATGGAGGTCGAGCATCAGATATGGCAATATTCGAAGACTGTGGAATTTTAGAAAAGCTCCCTGAAAATGCATGCGTTATGGCTGATCGAGGTTTCAAACAAATAGAAGTTTTATTGAAAAAAAAAAATGTACTCTTGTTCGACCTCCAAGTGTTTCAAGTAACGTCAAATCAACTGCTTCACAAGTCCAGGACACAAAAAAAATAGCAAGTTTGCGAATTCATATAGAGCGTGTAATAAGAAGATTAAGAGAATTTGCATTTTTGGGGCCCCATTCTTGTATTCACCATTCACTGATTCCACACTTAGATTCAGCCATCGTCATTGCTGCAGCTTTGATAAATTTGCAATCTCCGATTATTAGAACATAAACACGATTTTAAAAAATTTTGAATGTGCTATACACAAATGAAAAAAGTGGATCAATAAATCACAAGTTTAATTCAGATCATACGTGTATTTATTTACGCTGAATTGCTTCTTATCAAATTTTATTTTTGTCATCACTGAACCTAGTACATATTATGAAGATCGTACAACTTAAGGACCCATTAGTCGTGGAAATACATTTACTTTCCAAAAATCTGTCGCTTTCTCAATAACTTGTTGAACATAAAGTTCATCAAAATCTTCCTTACAAATTTCGACATCACCTGTTGTTTC
The DNA here is from genome assembly GCA_963969285.1 of Odontomyia ornata. NCBI lineage: Eukaryota > Metazoa > Arthropoda > Insecta > Diptera > Stratiomyidae > Odontomyia > Odontomyia ornata. The sequence goes on along the minus strand of OZ017740.1, from coordinate 19,858,517 downwards.
AAAATCTGGTTTCGCAACGCATAAATATCCTATTTTTGTTTTCATCGCAAGCATTTGAAGCTGCATTTGCGCTTTACATTTTCCTTTTATCTGTCCGTTACATAAGTAATTTGAGACCGTGGATTCTTTTCCTGGACACTTAATTTCCAAAATAAAATCATCCCCAACAGCGTCAGGTGAAGCGCCAAGTACTGGAAAGTCAGGCAGTAAAATCAACCCTGATTTGCGACACTGGAATCCACATTTTTTCATTACGATACTTAAAACTTCTTTTTCCAGTTCCCTACCCCGCTTCATGTATTTGTTATCAAACACTTTTGCTGCTCCAATTATTGTTTTTACGAGAGAACCATCTGTTTTGGTGCAATGAGCAGCTTGATACAAATTCGAGGCTGTGACTCGACCATATCGCAACTCATGCCACAGTAAAGAGTCGTTTTGAGACCTACTTGAAAGTTCTGCTAGCTCACACAGTTTCTGCGTCAACACAGTTTTCGCGAAAAGAATAAATTCATCGGCCGTTGTGAAATTTGATTTTTTAAATTCTATCATTATCTGATGAATGGACAAACACATAATTTCACGCTCTTTAACAATATAAAAATATCTAGTGAATTGCACGTCAACTTGTTTTTTCTCAGCTGTCTCTAAAAATTCGCGTAAAAATGATTTTTTTACATCGTCCGTGTATGGCGCTGAAACCGCATTATTATCATTAAATTCAGATGCTTTAATGAATTTTTTAGTCGTTCCCACTGTAGACAAAACGGATTTCTTCCAATAACACTGTACTTCCGTAACAGCAGGTTCTTCGTTTTGACGATACAACCACATTAAAAAAGCTATCGCGTGCTTACAACCTCCTAAAAACCAAAAAATTAGATCTAAGACAGCTAAATCTTTTGACTTGAATAACATTACAACACCCCTGCTCCCCTGGTGATATATCTTATATTTTTACCTTTTGCTGCTGCACAGTCTAAACAGGAAACACTTTGGATGACATCTTCTTTTTCATTAATTTTCATCTCCACGCGATAATTTGTTGATCTTACTTTGTGTTCCGGGCAGACCGTGCAATTTATAATGCACAAGGGCCCATCCCGTTGTAAAGAAACGTAACCCACTGCTTGGTCACCATAGCTCTCTCTGGATGATCTTTAAAAAATGTTTAAAAATGAAAAAATATTGAACTTCTGTAACGTCAATAAAAAGCACGATGAACACGATAGTATCTACGTACCTTGCCAGTTTTGCGTTTCATATTTCTTCGGCATTGAAGTCATTGTCGTTTCTTACATACTCGAGCACCATAAATATATCTATTTTAGGCAGATTTCGGGAATCAGCCTTAACGAACCCAGACTGCATTTTATTCGCCATTTTGAATAAAAATGACAGTGAATTTGAGGAACGAATCAGTCAAAACCGGATAACTGCTGACTGGCGACTGTCGGGCGCAGACTGATGAACGTGCCGCTCCGAGTCCCAACAGTATCGTGACGTCACGCTAGATAAATTCCATTTCGAGCGCTCTCGATTTTTGAGGTCTTTTTTAAATAAAACTAAATGACTTAAATTTTTTTTTTCGACGGTATGATTGTTTTTCGTGACTACTCTACCTAATAAGAGTAGTTTCGAACTAATTTTTGATACCATGTCTTAACCCGATTGCTCGTTTAAGTTTGATGGTCGTAAATCTGGTAATGCTAAACCAGCATGGGCTACGCAATTTTCAATAGAAAACGTTTTCCAAGCATCAATCAATGTAGGAGTTTTATCCTTCAACAAAGTGTCCAAAATGTATCGGAATGTTCGTTTGATGTAGTAAGTTTTAAATATTGCGATAAATCCTTGGTCCAGTGGTTGGATTAGGGATGTGGTGTTCAATGGCAGGAACAAAACTTGTACATTTTCGTGTTCCAACTGAGGATGCCCAGATGCATTGTCTACCAACAGAAGAACTTTAAACTCTGAGCCTTTTTCATTCACACATTTTCTAGTTTCTGGCACAAAATATTTAAAGAACCACTCTGTGAAAACTGTAGTTGTCACCCATTCTTTCTTATTAGCCATCCAATCGACCGGCAATTTATCCAAATCTACACCTTTAATTGCTCGAGGCTTTAACATCCGATCTCCAGAAGCGTTACCGCAAAATAAAAACGTGACTCGATCTTTTTCAACTTTAAAACCACCAGCAGTTTTTGCAATTTGGCCACATATGTTCTTCTTGGCATTTTTTCCAAAAAAGGCCAGTTTCGTCTGCATTAAAAACCTGATCTTCCCTGCATGCACCATCGGCAATTATTTTTTTAAGTTTTCGTGGATATCCTTTAGCAGCAATCTGTTCACCAGAAGCAATCTCTCCCTTGATTTTCATGTAATGCAGCGCATGCCTTTGAAGAAATCCTGTCGACCATTCTGCGCTTGCAGAAAATAAGTAGGTCTTCTCAGCAGTTGATTGTGTAGAGGTAGACAGTAATTCGTCTTTTATCATTAAATAAAACCTTAATGCTTGCTGTTTGATATTGTTTCCGTTTACGGGAATCCGTTTTTGCGCATTGTCCTCAAGCCATATTATGAGTGCTTTTTCCATTTTTTCCTTAGTAGCATCTCTAGTGTATGATGGAGACTTGACAGATAGTTTCGTTCCAGAAATCACCGATTGCCTAGTTGAAATTTCATTTTTTTTTTTTTATAGTTCTTACTATGGCTTCGTTTAAACCGTACATTTTGCCAAAAAATGTTGAGCCTTCTCCATTTTGAAGGCGATCTGAAATTTCAATTTTGGTTTCCAAAGAAATGGCTTTGCGTTTTAGTTTTGTACTTATAGTTTTTGACATTTTCTTATAGGGACACATAAAATATTTAACAAAATCAAAAGCTGAATGAGTATAAAATATTTTTTGCTTACCTTTTACCTTATTGCGTTAAAGTTAAATTTAATGTAACATTGGAAAAACAAATTTGCCTATGAAAAATTTCTTTACCAGACACGCCTGATCACGTCACAAAATAACAACACATTTCAATTTCTCTGACAAATAAATTTGCTTGTATAAACAAAAAGGGAATTCCAATATCTCACACATTATCTCTGACCAGTGAATATGCTTGTATGTATGTATACACAAAAAAACAAAAGAGAAACAAGTTTGTGAGTTGTGTGTGTTATTTATTTTTGTTGTGTTATTTTGAATCATGCTAAATGGAATAAAATCGTTTAAAAAAATTTAAAATTCTTTATTTTCAAACCGTGTTAAATCAAAACCATGTAAAAAAAGACCATGTAAAAACGGAATTAGGTGTACATTCAAAGTCAGACGCTATTTGTTTTCCTATACTGTGGTTAACCAACAATTTTGGGATGAAAAAGTTGTGCGCGAACACCGCCCTCAACGTGTCCCAGTATTTGGCTTCTGAAGGAATAGTCGTGCCGCCTTATATCCTATATGCCACCCAGTGACTTTTTTCCCCCCTAGAACTAAATCGAGTCGATTACGGACATCCAGGCAGCCGTGACGAGGGTACTCACGGACATCCCAGTCGTAACATTCCAGAAATGTTACGAAGCATGCGCTAGAATCGTTATATCACTGCCCAAGGGGACTACTTTGAAGGGGATGGCAGAGTTGAAGAATAATTTTTAAATATATGGTTTTCATGGAATCTGTCTCATTACTTAATTGTCACACCTCGAATGTATATAAATATTCAAACAATGCTTGTGCTAAGCTATGGCTATCTGTCGTCCAACAAGGGCCTGGTATACTCTTATGGCTGTAAATCAAAAGGAGTATTGTTCTTACTCTGAAATAATAAGTCGTGCTATGGAATATTTGAGCGCAATCGGGTAAGCTTTAAGGGCTTAAAAATGTCCTCTATGGACATCTTGGCTGAGCATGAAACACAAGCTAGAATCAATCGATTATGTATTCAAGGCAGAAATAGTAGCCATATGAAAGTTTTGTATTTTAAAGGTCTTAGACCAGTAAAGCGTTGGGTTTCCTATGGAGCTTTAGTCAAGGTTAAATGCAGAATTTTCATGACTTTTATTCTGCAGGTAAATATTCAAGGCAGTACAACTGCCCAAAACCTGTTTGAGCGCTTTTCGAGGGACATGAAAGCCGACTTTTTACTGGTGAGTGAGCAACGCCACAATAAAAGTTCTGCATTATGGTATCATGATGAAACTGGTACTTCCGCCATCTGGGCTCGGAACAGCGATGATTTTCTAGTGGAGAGCTATGGACGGAAGAATGGTTTCGTGTAGGTTTGGTTTTCAGGGGCCACATTTTCTAGTACGTGCCTAACGCCGAACGGGCTGATATCAGCTTTTCAAGCCAATCTTAATATTTCAGAGGATACTGCCTAGAGCGCAGATGGCCACGTACTCATGGGGGAGACTTCAATGCTAAAGCAGTCGGATAGGGCATGGCTCAACTGATCCACAGGGAAAACGAGTCCTAGAGTCCACGGCCAGGATAGGACTCGTTGTATCAAACACCAGCGATACGTCGACTTTTCGACGTGATATTTGTCTCGGAGGGTACACAATCGAGGAGTATTAGAAGACTTGTCAGCTAGTGATCATCAGTACATTCTATTTGAGATCCATAATACCGTCTCCCAATGCCTATGCTCTCCAACTTTCATGATTGGGTGGAATATTGGAACGATAGGCGTCGAGGAGCTCATCAAGGTGTTCACGATAGGTCCGCCATTGAATGGAGATTTGCAGGGGACTGAAGAGCTAGCATCTTAAGACGTGGTGAACTCAACTAGGTGCATCTAGTGTACCAATAGTCGACTGAAATTTCTGAAAACCACAAGCTCCGATGAAAAGCTCAACGGGTATGGTACTGCGACTAGGCATACAACCAGTTAGCAGCATCTAAGTTGGCTAAAAAATGCCTTCGCAAAATGATTGAAAGCCTTAAAAACTCTTTGCTAGCAATATCTAGTAGACAATGTGAACAGAGATCCGTGGGGTTTTGGGTACAAGCTAGTCATGCGGATGCTTGGTGCCCTACGCAAGCCTTGCATATATGAAGCAGAAAAGATGGACAAGATAGCACGGACACTTTTCCTTGCCCATCCAATCCATGTTGACGGTTTCCACACTGTATAGGGAGTTGCTCAACGATCTATCCTTGGTCCAGACCTGTAGAATATATCGTACGATGGGCTTTTGAGACAAGAGCTACCAAATGAGTTACGCCTGATCACCTGTGTGAATGATGTCGCGGCATTAGTTGCTAGATACACCATGAAAAAGGCATAACTTACTAGATATGCTAGGGCGCCAGATAAGAGGCTGGATGACTGCTCGTGCATTAACTAGTGGTGATCTTAATTAAGAAAAAAATCCCCAGGGTAAGGACGATCAGTATTGGAGAAGTACTCATTAAATCGAAACCATCAATAAAATACCTGGGGTAACTTATCGACTCAAAGATGCACTTCTCTGACCAAACCAGGTTTGGTTGATAAAACACCTTCAGGTATACAGGCTCTGAGTTGACTTATAGCCAACGCTAAAGGACTCAACCCATCAAGAAGGCAACCTTTGATGATATTTGTAGAGTCAATGCTACTGTATGGAGCAGAAATCTGAAGTGATGCTCTCAGCAAGGAGGTGTACCGAAACCCCTTGACACAGTATCAGAGAAGAGGAGCAAAAAGGATAGCATCTCTATATCCAACAATCTCTAATTCGGCAATGCTCGCCATCGCAGGCGTGATGCCTATCGCCCTCCATGCTACAGAGTGCCGTACTATCTACCTACGTCGAAAAGAGACAACGTCCACTCAATGATAAGACAGTAGACCTGAATGAACAGCACAATGGGAAAATGAACTGCGTGCCTCATTCCTAATTTTATTTATTTATTTTTATTTAACAGAAAGATAAAAGTACAGCAAAATGAATTAAATAATAGCACAGCATGCAAACATCAAGATAAAAGTAATAAAAAATGCAAAAACTAAGAGAAAATAAATAGGAAAAATTATTAAGAGTTGAGAAGAAGACAGTTGACAAATCGTTTATGAACAAAATACGAAGGGGAGAGGTCCCAAGCTGAAGTTCATCATGGTTACGAGGTAATTTGAGCATGGGTGAGTGAATATACACCAGACTACGTGCAAATGGGACATCAAAGATATTTGACGATATATATTTGACGTTCGCATAACGCGCCTCACTTGAACCTGGTTGATAAGGCAAGTATCGAGCAAGCCACGGCAAAATCTGTAAAGAAAACACTCATTAAGGTAGAGTCGACGCATTTCCACCGAAGGAATATTGAGGATGGCTAAGCGTGATTCATAAAAAATGTAGGGAATCTGGAATTTCAAGAAGACGATGCTGGTAAATCTTTTTTGTACAGCTTCTAGCGTGAGCTTCAAACACTTAAAATGAGGCGACCAAACTGGCGAACAGTTCTCAGGGATGGGACGAACCAAACTAGAATATAATTTAACTAAGGACAAAGGATCGTAAAAAATATAGGCATTTCTTAAGATGAAGCCAGAAATGCGAGAGGCTTTAGAAATTATTTCAGAAATATGAACATCGAACTTTGATTTAGAGTCGAAAGTGACACCCAAGTCCCTGAAGTGTGTCACCGTACATAGTTACGAATTATTTAACGTAAATTGAAAGCTAATACGGCTACAATTGGATAAGTAAGAGGATAACTAGTGGAGCAAATAATTAGGAACGTTAAGAAATTTAAGTTTGCTAAACAAAATATTGTGATTTTTTGAGTCGAAGACTTTAGAGAAATCCAATAACAAGGTTTCAACTTGTAAACGGTCCACCATGGCTTTGGAGGTAACGGTCATAAATTCTAGCAAACTCGTTAAGGTCGATCGCCCTTTGATAAAACCATGCTGTTCAGGAACGAACAACTCATGAGTAAGTGAAAAAAGATGCAAGTACACGATTTTCTTCAGTAGTTTGGAGAAACAAGGTAATAAGGAGATAGGCCGATAATTGGGAACGTCTTAGGTGCTACCTTTTTTGAAATAGGAGTAACATAGAATCTTTTCCAACACGAAGGAAAAGAGCCTGAAAATAAGCTGGAATTGAAGAGAAAGGAAAGGGGAGAACACAAACAGAAGTAGCTAATGATTTCACAAAGTGATTAGGAATACCATCGGGATCCGAACTAACGGAGTCAACAAGTTCTAAAACAAGCTTCATAACATCTTCTGGATAGCAAGTAAAAGGTAATGAAGATGGCGTGTGCATGTATGGAATTAAAGGGATTTTGATGGGAGTAGCATTAAAAGTAGAAGAAAACTGAGTTCTAAAAAGTTCACAAATCTTGAGAAGAGAATTTGCTAAGCAGCCATGCAAATGAAGCGAGAATGGGAACCTGGAAGAGGATTTGAGAGAGCGTATATATTTCCAGAATTGTTTTGAATGATATGAGTTTAGAGAGCCTTCAATACTATGAATATAAGAAGCTTTAGCGATCTGCATATTTTTCTTAGCTACCGACCGCAGATGACAAAAAGCTGCACGTAATTCAGGGGATCTGTCACGAGAAAAACGTTGACGAGCTCGATCTTTAGCTTTCTCATGGCTCATCTCACATCGAGAGTTAACCAGGGAGAGTCAGAAGAGTTTCTTATACTGACAAGTGGAGTCAAGTTAGAAATAGCAGCGTTTAAGAAATTATAGAAATTGTTACAACAAGTATCCGAGTCAAGACCGTGAAAGAAGGAGGACCAATCAACAGAGCGAATCGTTTCGGAAAGTTATTCATAATTATTTTTATAAAAGTTATAGCGCTGACGCTCTTTCCAACGATAATGGACAGAAGCAGTATAGGAAATTTCAAAGCGTAAGGGAGGATGATGGCTATCAGGAGAAAGATAAGGAAAAAGTACTGGAGGTGAGCATAATAATGATTGCTCCATACTACAAAAGAATAAGTCAAGAATATGATTATTAACGTTAAGAAAATTATTCAATTGAGCCAAGGAACACATGGACATAAAAGAAGAAATTAAACGTTGGTCAATCAAATGCACAATGAGACTGACTTGTACCCGACCCAGCTCTTGAGCGACCATGGGGACTTTCAGTCTTACTAGCAGAAGATTGATGAAGTCGCAGTTCGCCGACTGTACGCTTTGCGTAGGAGAGGAAGACGATATCTACCACATATTTTTTGCCTACAAAAGATGGGATAGGCTGCGCTAAGCAGGAACCCTCTTCCCGGACAATCAAATCAAGTACGCGGTTGCATCTGACAAATGGAACAACGGGGCACATTATGCTCGGGCAGTCCTAGAAGATAAAAAGTACTCAAAGCAGCCAAAAATCTCAAGGTTAGGAGATCACTTTTCTGGTTACTCCCCTTTCTCTTACTCTTCCGGCTGATGGAGGGATCCTCCAACTTGAAGTCGCTCCATGGTGAAGGAAAATGAGGCTTAGTCCAAAGTAATGTGTGAACCGGTTTCAGGCTAAGGTCTCAGGTTGATAAGTACGGTATTTAGTAGGCAGTCGAGAGATCTTGCGCATCTGGAAGCCCCACATTCAGGGTGTAAATAGCTTTTACCTCCTATCCACAAAATAAAGGTTTCAAAAAGGGTCTCTGCATATCAGAATACGACTCCTTAAGGTTTTTCGTTCACCATTGACATACGAGAGGGGTATCGATTAAAATGCCACGACGTGATCTTTCTTTATAAATTCTTAAATTTATTATCAATATCGAAGTTTGCAGAGGAAGAAAACATAAGAAGAGTTGATGACTCCATTCTTCATGATTGAAGACTTGAGAATACCATAGAATTAAATCGTTTTATGCACAAGTACCGCAAATACCAAAACTCAATCATTTTTATTACTAATTTGTCAGTTCTATTCCCAATAAAATCAAAATTAGACCATTGAATTCAATTTAATTTGTAAATCTTGTAGTACAGTATAGTAATATTACATTATGAAACTTTCAAAGAAATCAATAAAGTTATATTACTTCAACTGTCCTACAACAAGAACAACAAATTTCGTGGTTTTACTACAATCTACGCTTCCTATTGAAATGGTCAAAACATGACTGCTTGGAAATTCTTGGAAAATATCAAAATTTACGTTTAGCATACATGTTCTTAAACAACAGATCAATAATTGCAACCAACATACCTTAATATAAATATACTGGAATGAATGCTATTAAAATATGTTTCCATCAATTAAGTAATTCTAATACGAGTAAGATATTTTGTTTATATCTATAATCAAATTTGTGGCAGTTGTATCAACGCCAATTATCTTATCAGCATATTCACCACCATCAATCAACAAATGTGTTAATATTCCGCAACCTAATCCCCATGAGAATTTCAAATTGATAGCGAAAATGAAAACGTCCAGCATAATCAATTAAAAAGTGTTGTCAACAATGCAATCAGCATAGATTTGTAAAACCGGGTTTCTCGCTTAAGTCTTTCGTTTATCGAAACTATTCAATTCAACAAATAACTAGTTGAATGTTTTATACTCGTATGTACGTTACGATTGCATTTTCACAAAATTGTCGAACATGTCAATATGGCAAGCTTTAACAATCTCATACTGGTTGCAATCAACATTTATAACGGTGTATGCACACATTTTATAGATTTGCGTGAATTTTGCATCAATACAAGATATCTTTCGACCGATAGAATCAATTCAGGTCCAGCACGTTGATTCTTTGAATGACTGAATGCGATCACGGAAAAATCATGTTGTCCAGTGTCTTTATTTGTTGACAACTTTTAAATTAACCATACGGTTTCACTGCGGCTTGACAAGCTTGTATAGGTTTAGTCATTGTTTATTATATTTTGATCAATGGAAATGTTTTATTTCTTGTTGGTATTCTTGTTGCTGTAACCGCTACTGCTGCTACTACATACGATTAGCTTCAATGCAACACTGGACTGTCTACGCCAGATGACTGCTGGGTGGAATTGTTAAGGTTAGTTAATCTTCAAATTGAGAGCTACTTAAAAAAATGGTGAATAGAAGTTAATGATAATGATTTGATTATATGATAATACTGCTGGTATTTTATGCAAATTGTCGTTGATGGTTGATTATATCTGGCGTCTATCTGAAGTTTGGTGTCTAGTTTATTAACTGAAATATGCCGGTTCCTGCCGGTCCCCTTTTAATTGAAAAGGGATAATAATCTAATGAAATTATGACTATTGTTTTCCGCTATGACATTAATTGCGTTGTAAAGTTGTTTGAAATGCGTTGGTCTTATGGCAGCCTATTAACACGAATTGTGTTTAGTTCTTAAGTTATGGGAGCTAATGAGGGTACAGTGTTTCGCAAAAGTAGTTTGTCTGTTGATATATTGCTGGAGTTTTATTGAAACGGAAACGCGTGAAGATCGTTCAGTTTATAACTTAGTTAAAAAGATGAAAGATATTCACGCTATAAATATTTGCTATGCAACTAGAGTAGTTTGAATTTTCATGCAAGAATTTTTATTTTAGTCGCTACAGAAAGACAAATCTCAATATTATGTTAATGTAGGCATTTTGAAAGAATGAAAGGTAGTTTCTTCATCCAAAATGAGCACCAATCATTCTATCCTAAATACCTTATTCTTTCAAATTATGAAATTCAGACAAGTTAAGCAATAAAATCAGCTCAGAGCGGAAAAATAAAATTAAAACAACAAATGTAATTTGAAAGGACAAAACAGTCACATGTATGTATAATAATCAGCCAGCAGAATCTGTAAAAATTTTTGTTGAGCTAATTTTCTACAGTAATAAAAGAAGTTTTTACTACTTAACGAATTAGTGGAATTCAGACCAGATGAGATACCAGACTGGGGTAAAAGAACAACTTTTTTTGTACGTTGTACGTTGACTTGCACGAGAGTTCAAACGAGGCCTCTACCCTGGTTCGTTCCATTTGAATACCGAAATAGTAACAAAACGACTGGTTTTGTTAATTAACACATCAAATACATGTTTGTTGTTTGAATTTTAGTTTATGTGCTTTTTCAGCTATGTTTTTATTCGATTCAAATGAATGTGTAAAGATAGTTATCTGACATGTGAAATTACATGCTGCGTTTGGGGTACTTTGGTGGAAAATATGTTGATTTAGTTTTAGATTTAATTATTCTAACTACAGCAAAGTGTGGGTAAAAAATTTAAATTTTTACTAGCTACGTCAACTGTTATGGTAAAATTTCAACCGTAGCTATTTTTGATATTGATGTAAAAATAGTAACGCTCAAGAACAGTAATCATTTGAGAAAATTATAAGAAAATTAAAATTCGGAAATATTTAAGGCATACAAGAATCTCTCAAAATCAAATGCCCGTCGTCACTCATTATAAATTTTATAAATACTTAAAGAATCTTTTTTAACATTCAAATAATCAAAAACTTAAGTTTCCACTTGGCGCTTGGAATTCAAATAATATTGCAACTAAAAATTAGTCGATAAAAAAAATATCATATTTTTATCACATCAGAATTATTCAATATAATTAATTAATTGGAAAAAAGGAGGAAAAACTAACTAAATCTATTAAAAATTGCATATTTACACATCATCCTACAACAAATATCAAGAATCGTTAATCAGTCCTCTAGAGGTACTGACCATGTAACCTCTTTAAATGCCATTAGGGTTGCAAAATGCTCCACGAAAAATGCATAGGACTATTCTTGGGGCAAGCATTTTTTGAAGAGTCCTACTTTATGTATTCGAGGAAGTGGAGGTTTCCAAGAGATTCCTCTCCAGCGTTAATGACAAAAGAAATGGAAGATAAGGCACGCGTGAGGATGTTTACAGAAGCGTTAACAGGAGATGTGGTCTCAACTAACAGCGAGGCCCCGGGAAGTGTTAAAACTTAGTCTGCAGAAGCCAGAACATGCCAATTCGAACAGTGATTCCTTCAGGCTGTACAAGTAGAGAAACTACTGTCAGTACAGCTAGGCAAGTAGCGAGTCCAGGTGGATCTAGAAGTCATGCTACTAGATTCTAACAATAAAGGATGAACGACGCACTAAATCATGATAATAGACAGACAAATAAATGGAACACCCAGTTAGCTTCTAGCAACTGGATGTACTTGTGGCACTGCGGCACAGTAAAATGTGATGCGCTGGGTAGTCTGTGGCCTAATGGTTAGAGCATGAACGCATAAGCCCAAGGTCCCAAGTGCAAATCTCGTTGGGAGCAACGTGATTTAGTTCAGGGGGTTTTTCGGACAGACTACGAGTGCTCACTCAGTTGTGATATGTATTGAGTCAATCAGATCATATCATAGCTGAGCAAGCACACGGGGGCATGGTACTGACCAAACCAACTTCCGAAAAAAAGCAATACGGTCATGAAAAATGAGATACTCTTACTATCTCTAAGTGAAGGCCCGAGAGGGGCTGTATTGCTACAAAGAAGAAGAAGAAAATGTGATGCGCACCCTGAAGCCCTTTGCATGAGACGACCTTACTTAAAAAGAGCCTAACCTAGAGATGTAGAAGTGGATGAGGTGAATGCTTTTTATGCACAGAATGTGGGACTCCCATCGCGACTGGACTACCCACAAAACACCTCCCCTGTCAACCTGAGAACCCAGCCTGGAACTGTTTGACACATTACTTCGGGCCAGGTCTATTTTTGTTACGCCGTGAGGCGCCTTCAAGCTGGGGAGTCCCCTCATAGCGGGAGTGGAGAGGGGAAGAATAAATGCCAGAAGAGCGATCCCCCAGCCCCAGCACCCCCGGCTGCTGTGAGTCTCTTTTATATTTTAGGACTGCCCGAGCATAATGTGCCACCTGGTTCCATTTGTCATCCAATTCGAGCATCACCGCAACTATATTATCCGGGATGAGCTCACCCGTCTCCCTGTAGAGCTCCCTTCGTAGCCTAACCCATTTTGTACACGCAAAAAAATGTGTGACAGGCATTGTCCTCCTCTCCTGGGCAAAACCGACAATCGGGAGACAGTGACTTACCGATCTTGTGCAGGTAAGACTGAAAACACCCGTGCCCGCTCAAAAGCTGAGTCAGATAGAAGTCAGTCTCACCATGCCTTCGATTTCGCCACGGTCTCACATTCGGGATGGGGCTCGCAGTCCACTTTCTCTTCGTGCAATTGACCCAAGACTGCTGCCAATCGTTGAGCGAGCGCTGCCTCTCCTCGCGGACAACTATCTCCCTCACATCCTTGTTTCGGCGTAGGTAAATAGCGCGGCGCTCTCTAGCTAGGAGGGCGACAGGTATCACGCCTGTAATCACTCTCACCGCCGAGTCGGAAACTGTTGGATACGAAGATGCAATCCTCAGTGCTTCTCTTCTCTGTACCTGTACCAAACGTTTTCGGTATACCTCCTTACTGAGAGCGTCACCCCATACCTCTGCTCTATACAGTAGAACTGACCCTACAGCACACATCAAGAGGCGTCTTCTTGATGGGCTGGGTCCCCCTACGTTGGCCATAAGTCGACTCAGAGCCGATATTCCCGAAGAAGCCTTCTCAATCGTTGCCCTGATTTGCTCAGAGAAACTCATCTTCCAGTCGATCAGTAGCCCCAAGTACTTCACCGCTGGCTTCGATTCGATTTGTATATCTCCAACACTGATCATCCTTACTCTAGGGATTCTCTTTTTTTTCAAGATGACCACTTCGGTTTTCTCCAGTGCTAAACTGCGCCCGCAAGCAGTCATCCTGTCCCTCACTCGGCGCATTAGCATACCTAGCCTAAGTTGCGCTTCTTCAACGGTGTGTCCAGCGACCAGAGCTGTAGCATCATCCACATAGACGACCAAGCGCGACTCATCTAGCATCTCAAGTCTCAGAAGCCCGTCGTAAGACACATTCCACAGGTCCGGACCAAGGATAGATCCCTGGGCAGCACTCGATGTAATTTCCATCCTTCATTGGCCCTGTGTCGTTTTGTAGAGCAGGCTTCGGTCCTTTAAGTAGTTCCTCAAAAGCCGCATAAGATATTCTGGAGCATGAAAAGAGTTTTCCAGTGTATCCAGAATATCCACCCATCTAGCGGAGTTGAAGGCATTCTTGACGTCGAGTATCACCAACAGGACGATCCGTCGCTTGGTGCGACTATATGCCTCTGCCTTTTGGACCGCGTTCACTACCTCTGCAATCGCATCAATGGTATATCGTCCTGCTCTAAAGCCGTACTGCCAAAAAGATAGGTCCCCAGCATCACTAATTGCGTCAGTGAGTCTTCCCTTGATGAGTTTCTCTAGCACTTTCCCAGCCGTGTCTAGCATGCATAACGGGCGGTATGCAGACGGCGATCCGGGATTTCCCTTCCCCTTGCTGATCAACACGAGCCTCGCCACCTTCCATCGTACCGGGAGAACCCCGTCCTGTAGGCAAGCGTTGAATGTGCTGAGCAGCAAGTTACGACAATGGTGATAGACGAGCCGTAACACCTCAGCTGGAACACCATCTGGACCTGGAGCCTTCCTCGCTTTCAATGAGAGGACTGCCTCCTCCAGTTCCAGCTGTGTGAAGAGTGGGCACTCGACTGCTGTTTCGCCGTCTTTCCAAACAATACTAATGAGTTTAGTGTGTAAACTCAGGCTTTCTGCGCCTGATGCTTGAGTGACGTGTGCAATGCTGCCCAACAAAATTACAGTGGATAGGTTGGTACTTTAACGCGCAACATCGTAGTGCGTTAATCATCGTCCAGGGGGTTCACCACCTGTCAGCTGTTTCAAACATCGACACTTCGGACGATAAGTAAATAGACCGCCAAAATTTACTGCATGTGTGTTTTGAGAAATTTGGGAAATCGTGGATTTTATGTTTTGCTTGGGAATGGCAAAAATCACCGGAACGAACCATGATCGGAGGAGAAATCCACAGCAACTTCTCGCTGGTTCTGCGGGGCATATCATCCTTATAAACGAGTGGCACCCAATCGATGCCGGTCTTCAGCACACTCACCAACTCGCGTGGATCTCCCAAGTCACTCCCCGTGGATACCAGCAGAACTACAATCGTGCAAAAATTTGCATTAGGAAGTGACTAGCAATGTACTATTGTTGTTGCAATAGAGTAAAATTTAAATCACCATAACTTCGTTATATACAATTTGATAAGTCTTATGAATGCGTACCGAATTAACTTCATTGATTTGAAGGGTTTATTAAAGAAAGTGTAAATTACTGATAAAATTCAAGAAATTTCTTCTGAGGTGTTTATTGTTGTTGTACTCATTTAGGCCTTCTCCCATGATTTTTTCACATTTTCGGATCAACAGTGTTCAACTGCGTGGGAAGGCTTGGTACGTGAAAATTTCGTAAATTTCCCCGTCGATACTAATTAGGACATTGAAAAATTTATTGTAAAAAGACCTTCATATAGCCACCCACTATATGGGGAGACCCACCTCTTTGAAAATTTTGTTCAACCCGAAACATTCAAGAAGTCATCACTTGTTGCCTTTTCAAAAAGTTTGATGGCTGTAGCTTCTATAATTTCAGAGCTGCTATGATATACAATCAGGTGGATGAGTAGATGGACGCAAGTCCTGATTTCAATACTCAAAAAGGATATGAATATCCCACACCAGATGAAGAATTCTAGACGGCAGCAAAAAAAAACCCAACTCAACTTACTCATTCTAAAGGCACAAGCAACGAAACTCTTTATGAAGATGAACGCATAGAACCGATCAGTGCGACGCATAGAAAAAGTAAAAAGCTAAAGCGCCGACTGACGGGTAGTGGACCCTACTCAGATATGCTGCATGAGCTGTAAAGCCAGATAACCACAACATGGCCATCAAAGTAATGCGATAGTCTCAAGTGCGTAACCTTTTCGTGGAATTTGAAGCAGAGGAGTAGAGAACACAACCATTTATCCTTTGATGAGGCCAAACAAGCCCTGAGTGAGAAAGCAACGGTAGCTTCACTTGAACCAATGGCAAGCCTTGAGGTCAGGTACATTGATTTCATTACAAATTAACTAAAGTTGAGGAAGTCATTAAAAGGTATTACCCTAATTTCAACAGAATTTAAAAAAAGCGAATTCCAGTAAACAACAGGGAACAACATGGCATAAAAGACAAAAGATTAATTTTCATGTGAAGGCAAGGCAAAAAAACTTAGTTGATCTACAGGATACGGTGAAGGGAAGTGCCTATACACCGCTGCAGATATCTTGATTACGGTCATAACGATCAGGATTGTAAGGTCCCTGATAGATGCTCCTTTGGTCCCTCTTTAGCCATCTTCCATCTTCTACGAAAACTGTTTCGCCAAGTCTCCTTCTTCATTTTCACCCAAATCATCGCTGAGTAAGCCCTAAGCGGGTCTGACTACGAACTTCAAACTTATTCAGATCAGACCACTACGATTTCGATTGTGTGTTGCCGCAAACAATCAACAAATGCTCTAATAACTCAAAGCAAATGCAGAACATCACACTGAATGAAGTGATCAAATGACAGTTGTTTCCAACTAGAAATTAGATCAGATATTCGGGATTATTTGATAGCCCACGTCAGAAATTCCTTAACACGACCATTTGAGCTCAATACCACAATCCTCGATATAGGTATCTGATTAGGCTCTGATTTCAGTGCAGTACTGGGACTTTTGGTCCATTTATCTGAACAGTTCCTGAGTTGAGTACAGTACAATGCACCTTCTCATCATCTGATCAGGACCTGATTGCCGTAAAGTACCAAATCTTCTGATGTGATCTCTTCCTCATCACAATTTTGTATTGGAGACTGTTCCAGTAAATCATTTGAGTTAGGATCGTATTCATTGTCCTAAGCTGGATTGCAGAATGGGATTGAGTCTTTAACCTCCTCAGTTTCAAAAATAACAATATAATTAATTAACTTGATTTGATTTCTTTTTCAGCTTATGCATTTATTGAAAATGAAATGGGTTTTCACTCACCCTAAGTTTTAAAAAAAAATTTTAAAAATGTTTAGTTGGACAAATATTTTTTATTAAAGATTAACCAAATTTACAGGCACAATCTAGAGTGCCGTGATTGAGCTTTGTAGTGCTTTTTCACTCATTTTTGGTGTTGTACTGTTTGAAGTTCATTTATTTTGTGCATTTTATTTTCACCTACCCATACTGAAGTGAATTTGTAATTGCTTATTTTATACGCAAAGTCTTAAAATGCCATCTTGTTCTGCTTCACAGTGTGTTGAAACGTTCGATAAAACTCCTCTTATTGTATGTTCGGGCTTTTGCGCGTGTTCCTTTCATGCTAAGTGTGCACAGCTTTCAGATCATATTGCTGATGCTTTTGTTAGTGGTGGTTCGGGAGTCTTCTGGCTTTGTGTCAGATGCCGTGGACTTCCCCTTTCAACTTATGTCAACAAATTGAAGAGGACAAATGAGATTGTTAGCACGCTGAATGAAGACTTCCTTTGCATGCAGAAAAAGTTCAAAGATGCAAAAAAAGACATTGCCAAGTTATTACAGCCGTTGCATGTCTCCGAAGATTCATCGAACCTGATAGAGCGAGGCCCGTCTGTGCCGTCAGTTATCACTTGGAGTAAGAAAAATTCTAGAGTATTGCAAAATCAACCTCCTTCGGCTGCTACAGTTAACACTCCTGTAGATAATCAACAGCAGAGTGAATGCATTTTAGTTGATGCTGTAATTGCTTCTCCTTCGCCTTCCGTTAATGATCATCGTGGACTGCAAAGTACGAGCATTTCATCAGACCCGAACTTGGTTGTTAGTCCCATTGCTTGCGGTTCCGGAGTTGCTGGCTCATTAGTCGCAGATGGTTCTACTAATGGGAACCTTTTATTAAATCCTGCATCAGATACTGCCTCATCTTCCAATCTGTCATCGCCTGTGATTACGCAACTGAAAGGTATAAATTCATGTGATGCGCCATCAAATGTCTTTCCAGGTACTAGTAAGGAGTCTGATGGTCAGCGCTCTAGGCTTGTGACTGCATCGAATTATAAACCCAAAGAAAAGGGGCGTTTGGTCGTTATATCACCACCTCTCAGTGTATTTATTTCTCGCTTGGATTATGACACTACTGCCGATGATGCTGATTATATCGAATCGAAGCTGGGGTCATCTCCATGCATCATCAGCTGCAAGAAGCTAACCAAGGAGAAATTACCTAACAAACTCCTTGCTTCTTTTAAGCTTATTGTGCCTGCGTCCATGAGTCAACTAAAGAGCCCGGAGTTTTGGCCTCCTGGATTGCTTTTTAAAGCATTTGTTGCCAGAGATCGTCGTAATTTTTTAGAGCTGGAGCGCCCAGAGAAGCGTCTTCGCCGTTGATAAATGTGAACAGTCATTTCTCAATTTATTATCAAAATGTAAGAGGATTGAGAACCAAGCTTAAAGATCTTTCTGCTTCAATAATTACCGCTAATGATGATGTTTTTTGCCTAACGGAAACATAGTTGAATGAATCTGTTTCTAATATTCACATCTCCCCAATTCATACCATTTATAGACAAGATCGTTGTTCACTTTCTAGTTGCAAATCAGTTGGTGGTGGAGTTCTTATTGGTGTAAAGAAATTATTTTTCAGTGTGCCTTGTTATGACTTTCTTCCATCTGTTCCTGTAGAATGTGTCATTGTTAGACTTCGTATAACACATAACTCATTTCTGCTTATTGCATCTATTTATATACCGTGTCAATCTTCACTTGCTCTCTTTGAAACTTTTCTTGATGAGCTGTCTGTTTTTATGCTATCAAAATACCCTTCAGATTTACTTCTGCTTTGCGGTGATTTTAATGCACCTCAGATTGACTGGAATCCTCTTAGCTATGCACAAATCATTAGTTCCAATCGTTTTTCATTTATTTTTTCCTCCTTTATGTCCCATTGTTCCCTTCCCTAACTAAATCAAATTTTGAATAGTAACGACCGCATTCTCGACTTAATTTTTACGAATAGTGCTGCATCTATTTCACTGTCATTTCCATCCGTGAACGTCTATGTGACTGCAGACAGTCATCATCCACCACTGCGCATGGAGTTCTGCTCCCCTTTGTTAAAACGTAGGCATGATGTGCTCCCTTGTTAATATGACTTTCGTAAGACTAATTATGCTGCCATTGCTGAGGGTCTGTCTTCTATTGACTGGTGGTCATTTTTCCTTAATTTTGACGTTAACTCTGCTCTTGATGAATTCTACTCTTATTTGAATTGTCTTATCGCCAGAAATACTCCCGTCTACTGTCGATCAGAGTCTTCGCAACCACCTTGGTTCACTTGCAGAGTTCTTGCTGCGTTGAAATCTAAAGATAAAGCTCATCGATTTTTTAAATTGACTGGCTCTAATGAAGCATATGCAGAATTTTCAAGACTCCGAGCTTTGGCTAGGCTTGAGATTCAGACTGCGATGAAAAACTATTACTTTTCCATTTAGAAATCATTAAAAGCTAACATGCCTAAGCCTTTTTGGTCTTACATTCGCTCTTTGAGGACATCGTCCACTGTTCCTGATGTGATGCATTATGAAGGTTCTAGTGCTGATACACCAGTTGATATCGTAGGGCTCTTTGCTCAATATTTTGCGTCTATTTACCATAACGCCAATGTATCAAATTCGTTCCAGTCTGATTTTTCATATCCACAGTGCATGTCTTCCTTTTCCATTTGTCCTAGTGATGTTGAGTTTGTTATCTCTAATTCAGATGCAAGCTTGGGTCCGGGTCCTGATGAGGTTTCTAGCTTTTTTGTTAAATCACTAGCTCCTGCCATTTCCCTTCCTCTTGCTATTCTCTTCAATATAAGCTTAGAAGAGGCCTCATTCCCATTTGCATGGAAGTCTGCGTTTATTACACCAATACTGAAAGATGGTGATGCATCATCTGTGAAAAACTACCGACCTATTTTCATGATTTCATGCTTCCCCAAAATCTTTGAAAAAATCATGTATGTTAGACTCCTTAATTGTTTTTTACCGTTTTGTTCTCAATCGCATCGCAGCACGGATTCCTTCCTCAGCGTTCGACGACTAGTAACTTGTTGGAACTCTCTAACTTTATCGCCAAATCATTTGATGCTCGCTCGCAAGTTGATGTTATATACACCGACTTTAGTAAGGCATTTGATATGGTCCCGCATGATATTCTCTATAATAAGCTGAAATGTTATGGTTTCCCTTATCCCATTGTATCCTGGATTTTCTCTTTTCTATCAAATCGGTCTTGCTCTGTATCCCTCCGTAATGTGGTGTCACCACCATTTTATCCAACGTCAGGTGTACCTCAAGGCTCCATTTTAGGCCCTCTTCTATTTATCATATTTATTAATGATCTTCCGCATCGATTTGAGTCTAACTCACTTCTTTATGCGGATGACTTAAAATTGTATAGGTGTATTAATAATCAGATTGTGGATCTTTGCAAGATGACCTCGTTGTCCTAAGGGACTGGTGTGAGTTAACTAAACTACCTTTAAATGTTTCCAAGTGTAAAGCTATGAGTTATTCTCTCAAGCCTCATTTCCTTTCCTTTACGTATACTATAAATAATCATCCTCTGCTGTTGGTGTCTGAAATGAAAGATCTGGGAGTCGTTTTTGATTCCAAACTCAAGTTTGATAAACATGTATCGCATGTCACTTCTAAAGCGGCTATGTTGTCTGGATTCATTCTCCGTCATATTAATATTTTTAGCGAAATATCCTCCGCCTTGCTATTATATACTTCTCTGGTCAGGAGTATTCTGGAATACTCTGTTCAGATTTGGTCCTCACACCATGCTTACTTAGTTGCAGATCTTGAAAGTATTCAACGAAAATTCACAAGGTGCTTGCTTTACAAATTCAATCTGCCTTACATAGTTTATCATGAACGTCTGGTCCTATTAAAACTTCCTTCCCTTGAAGCTCGACGTACGTTTTTAGATGAGTGTTTGTTATTTAAACTTCACCACCGTTTGATTTATTCTCCACTGCCAAATGATATACGATGGAGGGAATCTGATAGACTAAATCGTCTTCCTTCTCGACTTTGTATACCTTTTGCAAGAACGGAATTATCCTATAATTCAACTATGTTGCGTCTATTCCGGGTACACAATGAACTTAGGCTTGGTTCTTTTCCTTCTAGTTTTCTTATTTTTAACAACTAACTTTTTGGATTTTCTTAATTGTTTTTTTTTGCTACTGTTTAATTTGTTTTAGAATTGTATTCGCATTAGTCTCTTTTGGTTGCGAATTAATGTATTCCTAACTTTTTAATATTTTATTTTTTGTACGAACTCTGTAGTTGGGATTACTCCTGTAGATCTGGGCCTAAATAAATAAATAAATAAATAAATAAATGCTATTCATGAAGTATTCAATCCAAAATGCCGGTCACAATTGAGACCTTGCAAAATTTACATTGTGTATTCGTAATATTGAAAACCCATAAAAATTTATTTATTGAGAAAACTATTTCAATTTAGTTTTTCAATATTGTTCCGAGGCATGCACTAGATTAACAGCATACTGAATGGCCAGAAAATGTCTTCGCAGCTTAATCAACAATAGTAAGGCTCGTTGCTGGCAAAATCTCGTAGATGACATGAAGAGGATCCTTGGGAACTGGTCTAAATGCTAGTCATCCAGAAGCTTGGTGGCTTACTGATGCACTACTTGCAGAAACCAGAAAAACGGAAGAGATTTTACGGGATCTTTTCCTCGCACATCCAATTCATCTTGATGCCATCCACAACGAAACACCAGTAGAATGCTCGTTGTTTTTTGAAAATAGCCCTCAGGTAGGCAGTTCTGTTCACGACAGCATGGCAGGCCTGGATAGCATCCCAGCTGAGGTATTGCAGTCTACCACCATCGTCTTGTCTTGCTCGTCAGTTCGTTCAATACTTGCTTGCGTGAAGGGGTACTCCCGAAGTGCCAGAAAGTAGAGTGGCTCATGCTTGTCAACAAGGGAAAGGGGAGCCCCGGGTCAACATCTGCATACCACCCATTATGTAAGCTAGAGATGGCTGGGAACGTACTTCAGAGTTTTTATCAAGGGAAGACTTACTGGCGCCTTCCATGCGACCTTTCGCTACGACAGTATCTCTTCAAAGTAGGTCGGTCTATTATCGATGCAATTGCGGATGGAGTGCGACCCAACAGGTTGTCTTGTGGTTAATTTTAATGTTAGATATTATGGAAGTATTGAGAAATTCTTTCAAAGCTCCAAAATATCAGATGTGGCGTGCTCTATGACATGAACGAAGGTCATCGGTGGAGAGAAATTATATTGAGTATAGTACAGCACTCCATCCTCAGCACTGACATGTAGAAAATCTCATCTGAGGTGCTACTGAGGCATGAGCTGCCAGATGAGTTGTAACTAATCAGCTATTCCGATTACATTGCAGTGCTAAATGCTGAATGCGAACATGCACATCTTCGACTAGACATAGTAGTGAACTGAGTGACGGACTGAATGACTGCTCACGGCTTCAATCTGGTAGATAGAAAAATAAAGTGGTCATCGTGACAAAGAAGAGAATTCCCAGAAGGATAATTTTACCCTTTTGCGTATCGGGAAAGTGCTGTTTGAGTCAAAACCAATAGTGAAGTACCTGCAGTCTAAGAAAGTGAATCAGGGCAATAGGTAACCTAATCCACAACACGTGCTGCAGCAGGTGTATGGGCATCGACTGATAGCCAACATACTTGGAGTGACTTCATCAAGAAGGTGACTAGATGAACGCTGCGCAGTCCGTAATACTATACCAGTACATTTTCTTTTTTCTTTCAAACAGCGTCAATTTCAAATAAGTTAATACATATAACTTTGTTTTTTTTTATTGTGAGGTTCATCATACAGTTAAATAAACCCCTATACGAAATTTCATCCAAACCAGAGCGATACTTTAGGTAGAATAGAAATAAAGAATTTTTGTCATAAATTGCTGCCATTTTGTTTCGCTAGGCCGATTTGATTAGTTAGCAAACTTAGCCGAGATGTTATTTTTACACAATTCCTGAAAATTTAGTGCGAATCGAAGCAACGTCGAGACCACCCGTGTGTATAAAATTTTCATTCTCACTGGATGTATACAGAAAATAAAGTACTCTCCGCAGTAGATAAATTGCTCTTGGGAAATTTACTTGAAAACAGCGCTAGATTTGAAAGGTCCCGTAGGAATCGATATTGATAAATGCCCACAATTCATTAAGTTTATAGACCATTTATATTCACTTTAATAGCCAATCCCTTAGCATTATATCGTAGCGTTACATAATCAAATCAACCAGAAAAAGATTAACTACCATCATAATCTAAATTTATTACCATCTTCTTCAATTATATTTTTCTACTATCGTAATCATCGAAACTCTTTAGCAATCAATTGTGGTAAGAAAAATGTTCAAATCGAATTCTGAAAACGTTTTCCAATTATTACTATTACTTCTATTAAATACCAATCAAAATTTTGTGTGGCAATTGAAATCTCTGCATACCGCTCTCATAGGTAATACGAATATGTATTGTGTATTGTTTAACGGCACCAACTAAAATAATTTACGAGATAAATGTCCCTCAGTCAAATATTGCTAGACAATCACTTCAATATCAATTTATACGAGTATATGGGATCATTATTATACTATTAGTAATGATATATACGTTCCGTTCACAGCTTTCAGGGGATATGTGGTGAATAAATAATGATTTATATGAAGTATGCAATAATTCAATATTAATATTTTGCATGAAGGTTGACAATAATTTATGGCTTTTTGGAATTTTAAATATTTTTCAATGTGGGTTTTATGCTATTTATAATTCGAGTGGTGTCTGCGTTGCTGGGCAAACGTTTCACTTGCCATTTCTTTGAATAGTGAGAGTGAAAGAAGAATTGAGTATATAAATGAAATAATTATAAAGTTTTGAGATCATTTAAACATTTTGATGTCAGAACACTGTCCTACTACTATAGGAGAGTTAGCGTTTAAAAAAACTTTGAGAAGAGCACACATTTTCCTTCAACTGACGGATAGACAGTTTGACAGAATTTTCCAAAAAAAAACTGCAGTTCGTAGGCTTTATTCCATGACAAAGAAAAGGAGTCTTTTATGTGGAAAATTTATCTTCTCTGTTAGACTAGTCACAGTCTTACCTGGTTTGTCTGATAACAGTCCAAACTAAGGTATAAGAGTATGGAAACTGAATGCTTCTAACGCCTAATGAGTGGACGGTCAAGAATAACACGGGAACCTGTATCTTGTGTTTTGAAAACCTGCATATAATACAGTCCTACAAGGATCCCCGGAGATTTGTGCTTGTGCAAATGCTTTTGGTGGTTTAAATTGTCGATTTCAATTCTGAGGTTCAGTGCAATTGACACCGTTTAATATGCCTGTAGCCCTAATCCCTTATATTAGCAAATTTTGTAGGTATGTTTTCAAAGTTTTTCGAATGCAGTCAAATTCAAGTTAATTGTGTTGCGATTTCGTTTATTTCAATTTTGAAATGGTACGAGAAGGTACCACTTCCACTTGCTTCCACTTGAATGACTCACTCTTATTTGGGGATCATAAGTATCAATTAGTAAACACGAGATCCTCTCGAGTCACACGCGCGTTCATCAGGCTCGGTCTGTCGTACTTTGTTATTACATTACTTCAGTAGATTACCTCGGCCTCGACTCCGTCGAACCGATATACTTTTGAGAAACCAACAAATTTCTGAATGCGAAATTCTTCGTAGTGGACCCTTGTGCTGGGGAAAGAACCCGCCCCACGATACCGCAATGCTAGCCTGCCAGGCATTCACGCGTCTGCAGACAAGACCCATTTCGGTGAGCACTAATATCTTCGCTCGCTTAGTGCATTTAGTTAACTCAAGCAAGGCCGTGAAGGGTTAACTAAGGAAGCTGTTGCAAACAGCTTTGGGCATAGATATGGTCCTAATAGTACCAATATTTGATGAGAATGACAGTGAATTCACATGCGTCTACTTACATTAAAGTTTTGATCGCCTATATTGTTAAAGTTGTAGAAGATAATTTTGTTAATTCCATTATGTACCAATGCCTAAGCATACTGTCTGCTTCAGTCTATAAAAAAATTGTTAAGAATTATTAGGGCTTTTTTGAGAGGTGAAGGCTATTTACGCCCTGAGTGTAGGGCTCTCAGATGCAAAATACATCTAAACTACTCAATAAAAACCTCCCCTCTCAGTCTGAGAGCCTAGCCTAGAACCGTTTGGCACATTATTTTGGGCTAAGCCTTATTTTGCTGTGCCTTGGGACGCTTTCTAGCTGGGAGATCGTGTAGCGGGAGGGAGAGAGGAATACGGATTGCTAGAAAAGCGATCCCGCAATCCCGACGTCCCCGGTTACTGTGTGCCCTTTTAATTCTTAGGGTTGCTATTACTCATATTAATGGCATGTGAAATAAAAGTGGTAAATTATGGGTTTCTTTTGCATGACAAAGTAAAGATGTGATCATTATCGTTGATGAAAACGTAAAAGATGTTGATTTGTCATGGCTACCGATGAAAGCGTGATACTGTTTTCAAAGGTGGTGAGAAGCAAGTGTGCACCAATCAATACTCACTAAATTTTGCTTATTCATTTCCAAACATAAAATTTTAAGTCACAAACCATCAAACTAAAAAGCCAGTAACTGAATAAGGCAGTGTAGATATTTAAACTTCATCCCCAATTGCCCTCTCCATAGTTAGAGGTATATTATAGTAGGTGCACTCAATTGCTATGTAATAAATTAAGAAAATACTGAAGCATGTAGGCATGTTCGATCTAGACAATATGATGATTTAGTGTATGAATATGTTCCTTAGACTTTATAATTTGACAGTTGATTCAATCAAATGAGACGCATTTTAAGAAAAATAAATACTATGGCGACCAACTGAGAAGTATCGATGTAAGTCTAGCGAACAACAACACAAGACAAGCATATAAAGTAGTG
Source organism: Odontomyia ornata (assembly GCA_963969285.1). NCBI lineage: Eukaryota > Metazoa > Arthropoda > Insecta > Diptera > Stratiomyidae > Odontomyia > Odontomyia ornata. The sequence goes on along the minus strand of OZ017740.1, from coordinate 19,832,591 downwards.
AAAAGCCTGAATCGTGGTTATCAGCCCAAAACCACGCTCTGTCGTGATGACATCGGCAATAACTTCGCTGATGAAACCGAGATTAAGGAAAGATGGGCATAATATTCCAAGTACCTGCTTAATTTTCCGCCCAGCTCCAGAACTTCAGAGCCTAAAGATCCGCCAACTCTGGATGAAGTTTGCTCTACCATCAAAACCCAAAAGAATAATAAAGTGGTGGGCATCGATGAGATTCCAGTGTAGTCCATCAAATATGCTAGCAGCAGTGCTCATAAAGCTATTCACAAAGTCATCCAGCACATTTGGCAACAAGAACATATGCCAAAAGCGTGGAGTCAATCAATTATATCCTTTTCCACAAAAAAGGCGACAAACTACAATTAGAAAATTGTAGAGGCATATCAGAGCTTTCCACGGCGTACAAACATTTTTTCAAAAATCTTGGAAAATAAAATCGGATAATATGCCAACAGTATTACTTGGGAGTATCAAGGTGGTTATAGAGCAGGGAGATCGACAACACTTGTAGACCAATTGTTCACAGACAAGCAGGTACTTGAAAAATGCTGGGAGTTCAGCATAGACGTACATCAAATTTTTCGTTGACTTTAAGCAAGCATACGACAGTATTGATTGTAACGTACTGTACCAATTAATGCTTTACTTTGGCCCCAGAGCCAAATTAGTTCATCTCACCAAAATGACAATGATGTCGATGACCTCCCAAGTCCGCATCAATAACCAACTCACCGATGCCTTTGACACAAATATCGGACTAAAGCAGGGAGATGAGCTGTCTGTTCAATTTGGCTCTCGAGTACGTCATAAGGAGCTACCTGTAGTAGTAGCCTTAGCGTACGACATCAACATTTTGTTACGGTCATTAACAACTGCCAAAGAACTCTTCCTGAAACTCGACAGCGGAGAAAAACAAGTAGGTCTACAAATCAATGAAAATAAAACAAAGCTCATGACGCAGTTGAAGAAAAATACCTCAAATACACAAAAGACCACACTTGGCGAATACAGTATCGAAAACGTTAGCGAATTTGTGTATATAGGTGCCAAAATAACGAAGACAGGTAATGAAGGAGACAAAAAACCTCGAAGAATACAGCTCACAAATAAAATATTTCATTCAGTTTTGACAATCTTGAAGATCAGCTGCATACACAGAAAAACAAAGCTCCAAGTATACAAATCTGTGATGAGATCTGTGTTATGTTATGGGTGTGAAACATGGACCCTAACCCATGCATCTGCAAATATATTGAACGCCTTTGAACGACGGATCTTAAGGCGACTAATCGGAGCAAAGCTAGATGGGTAGCAATGGGCGAATTCGATACAACTATAAGCTGTATGAAATTTTTGACGAACCGGAGGTTTCAAGATTGTAAGACTGCAAAAGCTGCAAAGGGCTGACCACATGAAAAGTACGGATACCCAAAAAGGTATTGGTAGGGAGAACTGAAGGCCGGAGACCAGTGGGGAAACCAAGGAAATGCTGGTCTGATTCGGTCGATGAAGAGAGTTCATCGCTGCTCGGATTTCGAAATTGGAGGACGTGGTCAATGGATCGAGACAGTTGGAGGTGATTGTTGCAGAAAGCGAAGGCCCGAGAGGGGCTGTAGTTCTAAGAAGAAGAAGAATAATTTTGAAATCTAGTTTAACGACAATCATATATATTGTATCTGTTCAATTCCCTTGGTTTTCCGTGGTTAGTGGCAATTTTGAAGTGCAACACTTGTAATAGTGATATTACATTCACTAAAACTGGAATTCGTGGATTCGGTTATCAATTAATTATTGAATGTGATTGTGGTGATAGACGAATAAATTCATCGGAGTTAATAAATAGCTCCTTTGAAATCAAACGTTGTATGGCATTTATTTTTCGATTGATTGCCTTGGCCACAACTGCCTAAATATTTTTGTTCTCTCATGAACACAACACTAAATTATAGCGAAACATCATGTTCATATTATAGAATATTAGATAATGTAATAATTGCAGCAAAATCTGTCGCTGAAATATGTTTGGAAAAAGCCGGCATAGAATAGAACAAATTGAATAGAGAGAACTGATTGCCAGAGGAGGATTTATCGGTGTCGGGGGACGGCACCTGGGCGAAGCATGGATATAGTTCATGCTAGGCGTTTTAACAGTAATTGACAAGGATTCGGGCAAGATTTTGGATTATTTGTATCATCGAATACATGTAAGACTTGTGAAATAATGAAAGAAAAATTAAACAAAGTGGATTTTGATATATGGTATAAAGCGAGCATAGTAAAAAGTGCGCTGCTAATTATGAAGGAAGCTCCGAAGGTATGGAGGTGCCAGTAATAATTGAAATTTTCCAAAATTCTATGAACCTCCGTAATGCAAAATAATAATAATAAATTGATAAGTCTGTGTCGAAACGCCTCCACCTGTAAAAACGCAAGATCTGACGATTAAAATGATGAAAAACATGTCAATATACTATGCTTTAGCTATTCAACGCTTCCCAGGTTCTGCAGAAAAAATGGAAAGAAAAATATGGGCAGGGTTTCACCATATGATTTCAACAGATGCAGCACTGCGTCATAAATACTGCAACCCAGACTGGTGCAAATAAATAAAGGCGCAGTCAGACAAAATCCCATTTAAATATAAACCAGCGCATAGTGAAGTAGTACAGGAGTATGTTAAGCCTGTTTTTGAAAAATTAACCAACATGATGGAAGTAATGGATGTGACATCGGGACCGCTGCTTTTAATTACTGCGAAAAAAGGCGAAGACCGCATAACTTGGGTGGAAAAAGCGGCAACGACAGTGTCAGAGGAAGCGCGTTTGGCTAAAAAACTACACAACTGCAAGAGCAACTGGCTTATGAGGACTCATGAGCACTTATGTATGTCCAAAGATAGCTGGCTGAGAGATTGTAAGTGAGAAAATATATTTTTTAAATAATATTCAAGAAATAAATAGGAACAAAACTTTAAAGGCGTTTTTCTCGAAATAACGTTTTTTCAATCTGCGTATGCTTATTCTCCGGATTGGTCAAACCGATCTTTGTCGAATTTGGTGTGTAGCCAAAGGTCAACTAAAAAAATTTGGCAAGCAAAACAAGGTGAAAACAAGCGGTTTTTCGAAAAAAGAACTAACATTTTTTCTTTTTTCAATCATTTTCTTAAAATATTGTGATAGATTACCACGTAAGGTACACTCTTCCTTAAAATGTGGGCTGGTTTTTTTGTTTCAGATTCTTCATTGCTGAGATAATCTGTCCGAAGTGGGATGAAGCATTTTCCGAGACATCAACTTAGGTGCTTCAGTTGTGCTGCCGTTTTATTGTTCCTTTTTGCCCGTTTAGTGGCAAAAGTGAATTATTGATTTTGATTACCTACCCAGGAATTGCATTAAGATGTGTAGTGCCATTTTCAGTGACTGTAGGCTATTTTATTTTGTATCTGCAATAGTGGAGCTTTAATCTGCGAGAACTTTGTGGCTCTGTTCTCCACGCGTGTGAACTAATAAGTTATGAGTTACTTTTGCAACAATCGTAGGTGGTTTTGCGCTAGTGCTATACTTTCTTTTTATTGGTTATGTTGGTTCAGCCGTGACGCGAACCTTATATCCGAGTGAAAAGCGTAGAATTTTCTTTATACTTATCATGTTGAGGGTCATCTTTATGTCAGTTTGATTAACTTTCAGTTGCTAATACCAAATAGGATTTGTTATTCAGTTTCAGTGAAGCCCAAACCTCTGACAAATTCCAGACTTTAATTTTATCTCTTATTGACTGATATTTTTATTTGAAAATCATCGATATGTCTTATTTTGTGGCAAAATCTTGTTCAGACAAGTCTAATGAATCGCCTCTTGTATTGTGCTTTGGTTTCTTTGGACTATATATTTACGCTGAATATGCTGGTTCGATAGGAGCAACTGCTGATCTGATAATGCGCTGTGTAAATGGTATACGAGTATATTGGTCTTTTTTTCTTTCCATAGGTACTCGATTTCAGTCTACGTATCTGCATACATGCGACAAAAAACACAATTGAAGGCGTTTCAAAATCTTTTACCAATTTCAAAGAAATGTTTGACGGTGCCCATATAAAAATGAGTTCGTTGGTAAGGATTGCAGATGCTGCTCAAGTTTTGGCGTCACTAAAAGCATCAGACATCTCAAACCAACTGGAATCTGGAAGTAACAGCCTGTAAACTCCGACACAGCAATTTTCATTAGCTGTCCGCCAAACTGAAATGAAGGTTCCTCAAGTTCGCCGAGACAACACGCTAAAACTAGAAGCAAGAAAGTCGGTATTCTTCATCACTAGATTTTATCTCCTCAAAGACCTGAAGCATTTGCCAACTCCCTGGCTACATCAGCAGTGGCGCCAAAAATCAGATCGCAACCGCCGCATGGTTTCATTGCTTCGTCAGATATTCCTGATTTGTCGGAACTTTGTACTATGTCTCCACCCGTTCTAGTGTTTGTCCCTCGATTCGCATATCATGCTATAGTTGAAACAATCAAGAATCACGTCGTTGCCAAACCGGGTTATAAGCCTCCATTACTTAACTGCAAAAACTTACACCTGAAAATCTGTGTACCAAGACAATTCCGTCATTTTGGATTACGATTAGTTCAGGTATTACGAGTCTACTGTGGAAAAACTTCTGGCCGCAAAGTGTGTTCTTTAAAGAATTCTTCAGCAGACCTAGAATTTTTCAATCGCAATTCATCCTAAATCCTCCAGACTGACTGGAGATAACTGTGTACTATCAAAATGTTCGGGGTCTTATGACCAAGACCAACGAACTTTATCGCCTTTGATGACATTGTGTGTCTCACTGAAACTGGGCTTACTGAAGATATTCTTGATAACGATAGTCTTCCCTCTTACAATGTCTTCAGATGGAACCGTGATTGCATACTCTCTGGGAAATTGGACGGGGGTGGCGTACTTGCTGGAGTGAGAAGATCTATTATTTCCAGTTACTGCGCTAATTTCAATCCTTCTTTTCCAGTTGAAAGTATCGCTGTTTTGTTTTCTTTATCATCTGCCATAAAATTATTTATAGTTTCTGTGTATGTTCCATGTAATAGTGCCGTTTATATCTATGGAAGATTTTCACTTAGTTGTCTTCACATGTTAAGAATTTCAATTTTAAAACTTTCATTTTGATTTGTGGCGATCTTAACTTTTCTAACATCTCCTGGAATCCTTCATGTACTGATATCCTCTCCAATAACAATTTCTCGATTTCTTTTTCATCTTTTCTGTCCCTTTGCTCCCTTACACAACTTAACTCCTCACTGAATGTAAGCAATAAAATTCTTGATCTTATCATCACAAATCATCCGGAAACCTCCACCCACTTGGACGCTGCCCTCTTGTCTTATGATGATTCCAATCCCCATCACCCTCCCCTTCATCTTGTCATATCTGTGGAGTTAGTATCCGATAGAGGCAGCCTAACTTCTCTTCGACACAAATTCAACTAAGTTAACTATTTAGCTATTCATAACGAGTTTTGCCCAATCAATTGGTTCTCGTGTTTGTATAATCTGAATATTGAGGACACGGTACGCAAGTTTTATCATTTCCTTAACTCTTTTATGGCAATTTATACTCTTGCAGTCCATCTAAAAAGAAGCGAAGATGCGCCGTGGTTCAATATGTAAATTGCTGCAGCTTTCAAAACCGAAGATAGGGCTCGAAAAACATTCTGTATCACTGGGCTCAGTTCAGATTTCCAGAACTTTAGAAGTCTAAGAGTCGAAATAAAAAGATTTGTTACTGTTGCCAAATTCAAATATCTTAATTATATTGAAGGTTCAATTCATCGTAATCAGACGAAACCATTTTAGACGCACATTAAGTCGCTAAGAAATGTCAATCCCTTTCCTGGTTCTATGCACCTTGATTGTATCGAAACATCAAATAATGAAGAGATTTGCGAGCTGTTTGCTCAATATTTTTCTACTTTTTATACTAAGCCGACTTCTTCTTCCTATGTCGAGTATAATCAACAACTTTTGCAAGCCACTTTCTTTTCTTATATTAGTCCAACTGAACTGTAGCTGCTTCTTAATCAGAGAGATATAAATTGCAGCAACGGTATCTATTTTGTTTAGCAACAGTCTAGCCTCTGGCACTTTTCGTTCTCTCCGGAAGAAATCAGTTGTTTTCCTATTCATAAATCTGATAATAAAGCTTAAATCTCCAACTATCGCCCAACAACACTTTTACTGCTTTTAGCAAGATTCTCGAACGAATAGTTCATAACAAGTTATATTCCCTTCTACTTCCTCATCTAGCCTTTGAACAACATGGCTTGATCAAAGGTACTCTTTCTTATCTTCTTTCCCTCTCACACACTGTGTCCTCTGCTGTAGATAACAAGTACCAAGTAGATGTCATTTATACTGACTTCTCAAAAGCTTTCAACTCAGTCAAACATGGCGTTGTTATGAAAAAGCTTAAGGCCTTAAATTCCTCAGCTTGATGGATTCTTCTTCTCTTCTCCACTGGTTATTCTCCTACCTCTGTGGTCGTGAGTGTGTGGTTACATATAGGTCTTGCAAGTCTTTCACATACTGTCCTTATTCTAGTGCTCCACAAAGTTCAATCCTAGGTCCCTAATTATTTTTAGCGTTTATAAATGATCCTCTTTTTTTATTCAACTCTTTGTCGCTTGTCTATACTAATGATTTGAAAATCTTTAGGTTTATATATTCCATCGATGACTGCTTGGGACGCCAGGCTAATCTACAGTTTCCTGGGATATTACTAACTCCTTTTCCTTAAATATTGACAAGTGTTTCCTTATGTCCTTTTTCCGTAAAAAATCCTCCATTTCATTTGCTTATTCAATCAGTGGTATTACTCTTTGGGTTGTTTTTACTCACAAGTGTCTCGACTTTATTTTGATGTTAAATTTCCCTTTGATCCCAACATCTCCTTTATTGTGTCGAAGGTATCTAAAATGGCTGGTTTTATTTTAAGAACTTCTAAAGCCTTCACCAACATTTCCTCTTGTATCTACCTACTTCTTTTACTGGTTCGCAGTCAATTAGAATACCGTGTTCAAGTATGATGTCCTTCTCAGCGATACTTCATTAATGCTCTTGAGTCAGTTCAGTGAAGATTTACAAGACCCCTTCTCTTCAAATTTCATATGCCATATGATTCCTATAGTGAACGTCTATCACTCCTACACCTGCCCTATTTAAGATCTCGCAGGTCCTTCCTGGATGATTGCCTGCTATACAATCTTTATCACAATCTGTTACCGCCTACTTTGTGTAATAACATCTCAGTATTTACTTCTGAGCGTGTCAGTCGATCTTCAGTAACCTTCAGTGTTCCAATCGCACGTACGGAAACTTTTCTTAATTTGCCATTTGTACGTTTGCCTCAGAATCACAACATTCTTGGTCTTGGTCCTATACCCTCCAATTTGTATGAACATTAAACTCGATTACAACGAGAATTAAATCAGAATATAAGTAAATATGTGTTTTTGTTTTAATTTAAGCCATTAGTATACATAGTATTAGATATAGCTGGTTGATTAATTTCATGAATGGCTCAAACTGAAAGTCTACTTTTCATAAGTTGTTGACAAAAACCTTTTGACAGGAGCTTACCGCTGCCTATTCAGCTATCTAGTGGGTGTGTTAACCATTCCTCAGCTTGATGGATTCTTCATCTGTCAACATCTTCAACCGTGTTCACTTCGACGTCTTATTTTTCTTTAAATTTCTTGCGAATATAGTGATTCCTGGTTCGGTTATAAGTGATCTTATTGTGCAAGCCTTAGCTACGGTGCAATTGCTTCATTATTGAGTGTTTTCGGTTCCCTTTGCAGCCCTGATATCATTTTGAATATTGGGTTTCGTATCTTTAAACTTCAATTATAATCGTAAAACGAAAACAAAGCAGCGTTTCAGTGCCACCTATTTGCTGAGTTGAAATTTGCGCAGTAGTGTTCACAACCCTTTATTTAAGTTTGCAACCTTACTCATCCGTTGCATAATCAGATGTCATCTTGCCGTCGGCTTCCTTCGTTGGAGTCTGAATTGAATATCTCAATCTTATAATCCAGTTATAGTGCATTTTGCGTGAACATTTCATTCATGTCCCCAAAGTTCAAGTGAAATTCATTTTTCCGTGTCGATTGATAACACCTGTAGACAGTAACAGTACCATCTGTGCGGCGACTAATATTTTAATAAATTGCACTCAACTACCGTGTCGTTATTCTGTTCATCAACCGTGAGTTATTCCATGTACAAAAGTTAATTCCGACGAGTTAAGTTGTTTGAGTGAATTTTTATTGGAGTCGTTTATACGTATACAATGACTTATTGCATGTCATCATCTTGCACCGATAAAACAAACAATAAAAACATTCTGACATGCTCCGGCTTGTGCGAACTATCTTTCCACGCAAAATGTGTTGAAATATCCGGTCCAGTAGCAGATCACATTACTAGAAACGAGTCAGGTATTTTGTGGTTCTGTGATACCTGCAGAAAGTTTTCTATACCAACGTACATCTCTAAACTTCGGGCAGCACAATTAACAATTGATTCTCTCCTTTCGGAAGTCTCTAGTTTACACAAGAAACTTGAGGCCTCAAAAACAGAGATATCAAATTTGCTTAAAGTCGCTCAAAAGGAACAACCATCTACTTCCCCAAAATCAGCAACTCTTGCGACATCTGCTCGTTATGCAATGACTACAAGAAGCAAGGAAAGCGCTCAGCAGACTAAAACTCAATCTCATACCGAGTTACATCAATTGGTCCCGCAAAATAATCAACATCTTCAGGAACAACGTAAGCAACCAACATCTCGAGCGCTCACTGAGGAAGTTACCGAACATCGTGATAACCCAGTTGAGGCACGCATGCCGATCTCCAGTCTTCCATCACACAGCCATTGCAGGCTATCAGTCCACCTTCAAGAGTTTGCGTATCTCGTCTAGCGCCGCATACGACTTCCGAACAAATCGAACATCATATAACATCAAAGCTAGGTAATGTTCCATCTATACTTACTTGCAGAAAGTTGACTGGTGAGCAGCGTTACATTTCATCCTTTAAAATTGATATTTCGTCATCCAAAGCGGATATTATTATGAAGCCTGAGTTCTGGCCCAATGGTGTGCTTGTAAAAGAATTCATCTCATCCCGTAATATGAATTTTCGGAAAAGGCGTCACGCTCCAACCTCCAAAAATAGTATAAATGGTCTTCAATGCTACTATCAAAATGTTAGAGGGCTAAGGACCAAACTTTCTAGATTTTTAACCGCCTCCACTATTGCCAACGATGATATTTTCTTCATTACCGAAACCTGGTTAAATGATTCCGTGAGTGACTTCGATTTGTCTGGTACGCACAATATTTTTCGTCGTGATCGAGACACTAGTGTTTCCTCAAAATCAGACGGTGGTGGAGTCATGGTAGGTGTCAAAAGATGTTTTCCTAGCTCCATTTGTTGTGATTTTCAACCATCTCCTCCTATTGAATGTATCATGGTGAGAATATCACTAAAACCAAGTTCATACCTATTAGTATCATCTACATATATACCTTGCAATTCTGCATTACAAACCTACACAGTATTCTTTGATGAAAAATCTAACTACGTGCTCTCTAGATTTCCTCATGATACTCTGTTGATATGTGGAGACTTTAATGCACCTTCAGTTTTATGGAACCTTGATAGCTCCATACCTATCACGTCGAACAACCCTATCTCTTTCGAGTTCTTGTCTTTTTTATCCTACTTGTCCCTCTCTTAGATTAATTCCATTGTTAATTTAAATGATCGACGACTCGATCTTGTTTTCGTCAGCCCGGCCTTGGCAAATAATATATCCATTTCTTCAGCTGAACCTTATATCCCGCCTGACCCCCATCACCCTCCGTTATGTATAGAGCTGAATCTTCCGGTAACTCGTGGTAAAGAAAAACTCTTACCTCCATCTTTTAATTTCAATCGAGCTAATTTTGAAGCCATATCCATTGCCCTAAACTCTATTCACTGGCCCAATTTTTATCATAATTTTTCATGTGATGATGCTTTGGCAAAATTTTATGATCTCTTAAATGAACAAATCACTGAATTTACCCCTTTACATTCACCGAATAATCGGTCTGATGCCCCCTGGATTACTGCCGATGTGTACAATGCCCTTAAAAATAAAGAGAAAGCCAGATTGATATCCAAGAAATCCTGTTCAGTGGAAGCTCGTTTAGAGTATTGTAGATTGCGCTCCTTAGCGAAGACCGAAGTCAAACGTGCACTAAAAAATTATTATTGCTCTATTGAGCAATCTATTTCGTCTAACCATCCTAAACGTTTCTGGTCATACATACGATCCTTAAAGACCTCTCCTCCTATACCTAATAAAATGTTTCTGGAGAATTTGCACGCAAACACCCCAGAAATTATCTTAAAATTGTTCGCTCAATTTTTCGCTTCTACGTTCAATGCCCCCTCAGCTGCTGGTAATTATTTTCCAAACTTTTTCCATCCAACCTTCCAGTCCTCTTTTTCGTTCTCTCCGCCCGAAATCGAATCAATTATCCATAACCTAAATGGATCTGTCGGCCCTGGCCCGGATGGGATTCCATGCTTTTTTATCAAATCACTTTCTACTGCTTTGTCTTTTCCCCTACCCTTTCTTTTCAACCTTAGCTTAACTGCTGGCATATTTCCTGAATGTTGGAAAGTTGCCTTCATTACTCCAATTTTCAAACAAGGCAATCCATCTGATATCGCAAACTATCGGCCAATATCTATCCTATCGTGTTTTCCAAAAATATTTGAAAGAGCTATGTACCTCAAATTAATCACTGTGCTATCACCTATCTTTCATGATCAGCAACATGGTTTTCTTCCGCGCAGATCAACTACTACGAACCTACTTGAGTTCTCTAACAGTGTTGCTCTAGCTCTGGACTCTCAGGCACAAATGGACGCTATCTATACGGACTTTAGCAAGGCCTTTGACACAGTTCCTCATAACATCCTACTTATTAAGCTCAATCATTATGGTTTTCCGGAAATATTAATATACTGGCTCAAGTCCTACCTTTCCTCCCGGTTGTGTTGTGTGCGTCTGAACAGAAATTTGTCTCCATATTTTAGTCCTACTTCAGGAGTTCCTCAAGGTTCTATTCTGGGACCACTCTTATTTATCCTCTTTATCAATGACCTTACACATATGCTAAATTCGTCATCTTTGCTTTATGCTGACGATCTGAAACTATTTAGACAATTAGATAGTACTGCTGATTGCAGCATTTTGAATAACGATCTGACTACGTTAAGCAACTGGTGTTTATTTAACAATTTCCATTTAAATATCCCAAAATGCCACGTAATGTCTTTCTCATTGAAACGTGAATCTATAGTTTACCAGTATAACATAAACGATATGCCCCTTGCGCGTGTTTCACATTGCAAGGATCTTGGAGTCATCTTCGATTCTAAATTAAAGTTTGAGAGACACATCTCTCATGTTATCAATAGGGCTACAAGAATGTCTGGTTTTGTGCTGCGTCATGTCCACATATTTAGTGATATTCACACTGCGTCCCTTCTTTACGTTTCTCTCGTACGAAGTATTTTAGAATACGCTACCCAAATCTGGTCTCCACACCAAGAATATCTTACTACTGCCTTAGAGTTAGTTCAGCGAAAATTCACTAAATACTTATTTTACAAGTTTAAAATTCCGTATTGTTTCTATTCAGATCGGCTTAACTTTTTGCGTTTACCATCTCTTCGTGATCGACGTCTTTATTTAGATGAATGTTTCTTGTTCAAACTTTACCACCGTCTGATCGACTCATATCTTGTAGACAATATATATTTACGGGTTCCTGCAAGAACTACTCGATCATGTCAAACCTTAGTCACTCCTTTTGCACGTACCGATGTTTATTTTCACTCTGCTATGGTGCGCCTCCCTAGAGGCCACAATAATCTTGAGCTTGGTCCATTTCCTTCTTCATTTTTTAGTTTTAAGTCTTTGCTAAGAGAAAAATTATTTAACACGTAATTCGTTAATGTTTGAATAATTTGTACAGTTCCAACTAATTCATTCAGTATGTTTATGGTTTTTATCATTATTGTATTCAATATCTTGTAATTGGGCTAACCGCCTGTAAGATTTGGAATTAAAAATAAAATAAAATGGAGAAACCTCCGAAAATTTGTTGTCCATCACCTATGCTCGATATAAATTCCATTCTGTACATTGCACTCTTCATTGAAATCGAAATACTCGTACATACGAGTTCCAATGCTCGTCATTTCGCAACAAAAAACAACTTTAACCCATTATAATGTTAACTATGTGCGATTATAGTGTAACTGAACTGTTACAATTTTTTCCTTGAAGGCACCAAAAACTCAGTTAGAAGCAACAAGAATAACAGCACCAACAATGACGCAAAACTAACGACTGCCATAGATCTTAAAAGCCTTCAAGACTTACCAAACTAGTTAGAAAGACTAAAATATATTTCGAAATGACACCAACAAAACAACATCCACAAAAAGGAGCTTTACTGTGATTTATGATTGTCGTATGTTATTATATTCGACGAAAAACAATTGACCATACAAATTTTATTTATTTGCTTGCTACGTGCATGTAATCGCGGTTCTAGTCATACACACATTTGTTTGGTTGTTAGTATGTAAATAACGTTTTAGAATTCAAACCAGTTGTAATTGTTCACCCATAGGCGGATTTTTCGTTTGATCTGTGCACATAAAGGAATGTATCTGAAAGATACTTTGTGTAGATTTAGTTACAGAAGTGTGAGCTACAATTCGCGATTGACTATTTGATTTTAATAGATAAAGGAGTAACTTGACTAACAAAATTATTTAGCGATTTCTAACCAATAAAACTGCTACTCAATCACATTTCCCCTCGCCGGAATTTCGCATGGGAAATTAATTATAATTAATCTCCAGCCAAAACGTTCATGTTCGTTAACAGCAAAACCCTTTTTTCTGACACTATCGAATTGAGACATCTTAAAAGCTTTTTATAGTTCCCTGCCCTAGATGTCCATTAGCCAAGCAAATAACTAGACGCCAACTCGACACTGATAATATTGTAATTTCCAACGGAAAACGCGCGGACTTTTTGAAGATAATTAAAATTTATCGACGACTCGGCTGAGTGAAATTTTTTAAGTAGCAATCACCAACGGCTGGATTTATAGAGGATAATCGTCTGTGTGTGCTGATGTAGACGAATTGTATCTATAATTACAAACATTTAGCTTTATTTTAATGTGTATATCACCGGCTAAGTACACGCCACACAATCTACAACATCCCTCAATGTGGCAGCGACCTGGACCTCGAGGATATTATAAATTCGCGCACCACCAGTTTAGCGCTGTTGCTATTTACGTGTTGGAAAGTTTCTCATGGAACAGGAGAGGAAATAATAAAATGCGAAAAAATTGAGGAATTAAGTCTAGTGTTAAGAGTTAAATTGATTTACAGACTCGATGAGAAGTAATTGCAAAACTATGTTTCCAGTTAATCATTCGCGATTTGCATTTATTCAATGATTACACCTGAAACGAGCCGCTAATTGAGTTATCTGTGGATATACAGATAGCGAGGATTTAGCAATAAGGATTAAAATTGGGTGGCAGTTAGTTTGAAGATAACTAAACAATGTATTCAAAAATGATGAATTCCTTCATTACACTATCTTTATACCAGAATGCAAAATTGAGCGACTGGTTTTGATTTAAATAACAACCTACAAGAACTTTGTAACGTCCAACCTTTTAATTTATAAATACTGAATAATTTTCTCAAACGAATAATAATTTAAACAAACAAATCAAACCACACTGACCACAAGAATTCCATAAATCCAAATGCAAATTTTTGCCCACCTAAAGCAAATATATGTAACACATTAGCAAACAAAGTTGAAATATATTTATTCCAATAATTCATTATAATCAATTCTAACGGTTGCATGCCTTTCATCACATTTATATCATTTTGTACTCATTCTCGCTTATTTGAGTTTGTGATTTTGCAACAAATCTTTTCTAACCATTCATTTCCAACAGATGAATGACTGGTTGACACATTTCGGCCGTTAAGATAATTAAGTTCACTACATAAGACAACGTGAAAGGGTGGGGAATTAATGTGGTGCGCTTCCAATTTATTTTTTAACTTGCTATGTTAAATTTCGCCATTAAAAAGAAAACAATACAAACGCAATCTAGACTCATATGATTATCGTGAAAAATTGGAATAATTTATTTGTGAATGCTTATTTTGAGTGCCAATGAAATTGGATTTGCCTCGTAAATTAATAAAATGAAATGAATTGATTTATATTTTTTTTAATGATTTTTATGTTTTTTATCAGAACAGATGAAAAATTACTTTTTTATCCAGTTTGCTGGATCACAACTGTTTTTTATTTAAGAACGGATCTTTGAAAGCTTCATCATGTTTTCGCGGCTTAACGTGAACTTTATAAAAAAAAAGTTCATGCTACAATCATAACGATTTTCGCCAAATTTTTCAGATTCGTCCGAATCTTATAAGCATGGCGTCATCTATTTTGGCAATGAAGATATCAACTTCTCATTGATATCTTAATTTGATAACTTTTCACTGCACTCGCGCCTCAGACTCAGGAACTCCCATTTACTGGTTTAGACACCAAAAATTGAAAAAGCTGAATGCATGACATCTGAAATAATATTAACAGTTCACAAAATGACTTGCAATGGCGGTATTCTACGGATATGCAGTGTAATATTGAATACCGGATATGCAATGCTATTGCATATCCTCTGCAGTACAAGCCGCTGAAGGAGAATATTGGATGAAATGGAGCTTCTGATTAGGGTTTCAAATTAATTTAAAATTATTTGAATACGAAATTCTATTTGAATTATTACTTGAACCATTTTGAAATTTCCAGCTCTGATTGTATGAATTCGGAGTGTTACGTAAAAATTAAAATGTCAAAGAAATTCATTTAAACTAAGGACAAAAAATTTATATAAAATTTTTTTTGTAAATTTCTAAACAAGTTCAAACCCTATGTTTGGTCAGTGTAGATAAAAACTAAAATAAATTTATAACTTCAACTTTATAATAGATCTAGGTATTACTGTAGATGTGTAATGAATCAGCCATACGCCACTGACAACGATCCGCAGGTCATTATTGACGTCGACGGTTCGGGAGCCACCCTTCAACCACTCGCTGACAATGAACCGCGTTTTGGACAGCTGGTAGGTAGATGAAAGTTTGTGGTAGAATGGGAAAGAGGAAGACTCCGGACAAGATGGCCGCCAATCCGAGTGTCACGTAAGACGTGTTTTTTTATTGTTCTTTGGCAGAAGTTGAGTGTATTATCCGTGCTTAGTTCAATCGACTTTATTTTACTTGTGAAGGAGAGCTAGAGATGTGGAAATTATTTTTTTTGAACCAAAGTCAAGTGCTACACACAGAATAACCACGTAGAAAAACCAGTCGACACGATATCGTGAATCCGCGCAAACAGAAGACGGGAGGAAAATTTTCTGTCTGAGTTCGCTAAGTTCTGACCTCATGAAGTAGGAAAAAGTTTTATTTTCTGCCAGAAAACGCCTTGTGAATCCAAAGAATGCAACACTGTATTTGTGCAGCCTGTGGAATTGACTTACAGTCCTCACCGATAAGCACGGCAAACAAAAACAAGTAATCATCAATGTTCTTATGCCGGAGAGTATTCGTCATCTGAACGTCATCGTCGAGGTTTGTCCAGTTTGTGTATAATTTGAACAACAAATCTGCGGATCAACTTACGTCGGTCATAATGAATCGGACAAGTGACGGAGACGTCATTATACTGTGAAATTTTATACGGTAGTCCGATTTCACAATTTTAATTAAAATCTAACTTTCACTTGTCAATTAATTCCTCTTACAACTGTCTTCTTAAAAACACTTCGCACTCAAACAATCAATCGCCTTTACTTCGCGTTCCACTATATCGCAGTTTTCTATCGCGGTTGTAATGAATGATCCCCCATTCATTCAGCTCGCCTTTATATAGGGCCTCTACCTATTTAACCCATTTCTCGTACATTGGCGAATGTTCTGCCGAAAGGTACCTGGTATATTCGAGCAGCTTAATGATTCATTAATGGGATGACGTCACTTTCAGATGTTGATCATACTTGGTGGGTTCACGTGGTTTCGAGTAAATTCATTTTGTTGATTTTCTTAATGGTTGTGAAAACAATTGCGACAGTAGCTCTCAGAATTCTTTGTACATGTAACAATATTAATACAACGAAATCGTAGATCAATAAATAAGGTCCGATGTGATATAGAAATTTATGATAGTCTGGCTTTTAGCTACTGAATACTTATGGTTATTGACAGTTGGGGGGGACTCATTGATTTTCTAAACAATATTTGATGAAAGTTTGCACACAAATATAAAATGTGCGCTCTTCTGTGAACATACGTAATTTTAGGGCACGAATTTTATTTTCCTGCTTTCACAAGATTATGTGTCTCCGCCCATTGCTTGTTGACTTCATTTCTGTAATATGCAAGTAGGATATCCCAATATTCTTCGAACACCGACAAAAATTATTGACGCGTCAGAGCAGACATCAATTTTTTTTCAAAACATTTGATAGTTGTTGCACCATATCCTTACATATTGTTTCTGTATTTAAGCTTTTTAAGTTATCTCATACAAGAGGCTAATACAGAATATAGCTCCACTGAATTATAACGGAGTGGAATCAGTGCCTTTGCAAGTTGTTTGCTCAATGAACGTTAGCATGCTAGTTCTTGACACAACCGATGAATTGGCTGTTTCGGGGTAAAATACTGTTTTTCTGGATATATCTTGATCAATATTCGCGAAATCGGTCTCCTTTATTATACTTTATTTCATGCTGAGCGATATTAAACTATAAGTTGTTTAAAACCTATCCCAAAATAAGGATACTCGTTTCATCTAATAACAATACTTCACGAAATATATCTAATAGTTGAATAGTTATTCCTAAGATCATGATTCATTAGAATAAGCTTTTAGACCGAATTCAATGTTATTTGCTCGCTAGGCTTTTCTATTTTTTCAAACTCATTGTTTTCGCTTGCCTTCATACTCATGTCACATCCGAAATCAAATTAGCCGCACCCCCGCTTATTAAATACAACCTCCATTGATCAACGTTACCTTGAACAAGACTCAATCCATATAGTGTGCATGTCTAACATATACTAAATAAGATCTTTACGCATTTTAATCTTAAACATTCCAGTCGAGGAATACAACATATTCGATCGTAAAAACATCATCATGTCTAGCAAAATATTGTCTTCTATTGAATTTTAAAAGTAACCATTTAGAGTAACTAAAAGTTTTTATTGATCAACTTCACAATTTTAAGAACAAACTAAAAGTGATCATAAATTTGTATATCTTCAGAAAGAACAATGAAACAATATCTAGATAAAATTAATTACAGTAATCAATACAAAACAATCTTTTAAAGTAGTTCAAATATATATGGCAAACTAAGACACAATTGTGCTTTGGATTTTACCGAATAATTTGCTTCCGATTTATTCACAAATGACATTATATTCATCGATTAATTTGAAACAACAACAACAACAACAACAACAACGTCTTGCCTTTCCAGCTAACCCTTCTTTTCTAGAATGTCAGCGAACGGTGAGTATGCCGTTACGAGGGTAGGGTTCGGGTAATCCGCGGATGGCCGTTTCGAAGTTCGCCTTAGAGTAGGTTTTTTTTCGGAACCGCGTCGGTGATATTCGGGAACGCGGAGTTAGATACAGCTTTTTTTGTTGTTGGCTGACTGAATGGAAGAAATACGGAATAAGGTGGAGATAGATTCCGTTTCTATATGGTTGTATTTTAAACGCTTTGAAATCGGGCATGTGAACCGGTGGCTGAATTTTTGTATTTCGGACATAGTCTGCTCGCGTAAGACCCGCCACCGAACTCTTCTATTTTTTTTTTGTTTTTTTAATACTTCCTTCCCTTCCACTCTCTCCATCACACTTTCTTCGTCGCACAACGCTCGTGCGATCTGCACTTCACATTTCGTCGTTTCTACAGGTGTAGCTAGCCAGATTCCACCATGGAGTGTCCGGACTTGTTGACCTGAAGGGTACAGTCCGTTGTCACGTTCCAAGACTTCACCTCTAGAATCGATGAGAGGTCGGTTCAGATTTCGTTCGAGATGTATACGAGTTTTTTAACCGAAAATCATTACAGTTGCTAATATAAATTAAAAAGAATTTGCTTCTCATTTGTTAAATCTTGCCACCACCAGCCGCAATTGCAAACATTTTGATTTATCACGTCGAACCAAATCCAGCGTTCGCTCTTTTTAGAACCGTTAGATTGAACGATACACGGTTAATTCTGTGAGAGTTGATATATTTTTATTTTTACAGCATACACCGTACGGTTCACTTCGTTGGACGGTGGGCAGATATTGCTTTTGTCTTTCCCCTTTCAAGGCCAATGACGCTTTTTTAAGACTGTAATATCCGAAAAACTAGGGAAAAAACCATCACATTTTCGAGAGCCCCATGCCTAAAATACAAGAAAAATTCTTGATGCTTACATACCATTGCAAGAGAAAAGTCCCGTGCCAGAAATACAACTTTTTCAGAATTTTGAAACGAAAACTTCTGACATGATGTCAATATATCAGTTGGTACTTCATCGCCGAAAATTTCATCATTAAAGCTCTAATAAGTAAAATGACGTATATTGTGATTTTTTGTCCAATTTAAAGTGATTTGTTATCTTGTCGGATCTATGCCCTGTGGACTGAAGCTTCTGATCAATGCGGGATGAGGGAACCATGTACTCAGTTTGACCTTCAGTTTTCCTAATTATCCTTTATATAAAATTTAATAATATTGATTAATACTATACTATATTTATGTATATGCATACCACGTAATATAGTAGTTAGAGTGCTCGCCGCATAAACTAAAGGCCCCTAGCTCAAATCACGTTGGGAACAACGATATTTGTTTGAAATTATTCTTCGGATACACTATGAGCCCGCTCAGTAATGATAACCTAGCTGGAAAACACACAGCCAAGCGTAGTACTGACTATATCATCTTCTCGAGTGCCAATGTGATCAAGATAATGAGATACTCTAACTATCTCTATGTGAAGGCTCAAAAGGGACTGTGTTTTGAAGAAAAAAAAACAAAACAAACATACGAATGTAAACCTAATATAAATGGTAATTTAGTTATTCTGTTTAGCACGTACTTTCATATAGTATAACGGTTGGTGGTTAATTTATAAGGAGTGCAGGAAGTCACCGGCAACGCTTGGTTCTGCCCTCAATACAGCCATGACTGAGCAAGAGGTACACACGTCTGTCAAGCAACGTGTCATCATAAAGTTTTTAATCAATGAAGGCTGTAAACCGTCGGAAATTTTTACTTTTTTGAAGGCGCAGTTTGGGGATGCTACATTGTTTCAGAATTGAGTGTATATGTGGGCCAGGTAATTTAAGGGTGGACGAGCACGTGTCGAAAATAAATGTCATGAAAGCCTAAAATCGCCTCTCAGCCGGAGAAGTGCTTGTAAGGATGTTATCAACTCAAAGGGAATTTTAATCATTGATTTTCTTCACGATCAACAAACAGTGAATGCGGCTTACTATTGCCAGTTGTTACAATCAGCGAACAACTTCTACCGAAAAAATGACGAGGTATGCATATTAGATATGTCATCCTTCTCCATGACAATGCTAAGCCACACACCGCGGCTTTAACAAGGGATAAACTGGATGAAATAAACTGAAAAATACTCAAATGCTCTCCTTAAAGTCTAGACTGTTCCCCTTCTGACTACATCTTGCTTGCGTCTATGAAAGAATCACTTAGAGGAAAACGATTCGAAAGCAATGAAGACATTGTTGAGCATGTGCGCAATCAGCTAATAATATGTCCTAAAACTTTTTATGACCAAGCAATATTCAAGCTTTCAAAACGGTAGCAAAATTGTATAGACAGCGCAGGAGACTACATCGAAAAAAGTTGATGATATGGTTTGTATGTAACATGTCTTAAAACAAAATTACCGTTTGTATTTGTTTCACCTTTCTATTTATATAAATTAACCTATTTAAATGTGTATCAAGTTTGACAGTTCGCCATTGTCTTAAGGGCCTTAAGGAAGACGTTTTACAAAAACGTACTGGCTTTGCATCTTGTCTGCTCGACTGTCTATCTGTTCATGCGTTACAGTAAGTTTTTTCAAAAACTATAGAAGCTACAATCATTAAACCTTACGGAAAGGTCAGAAGTGATTCCAAAAATCCAGGTCATATCAACATTTTTAAATATCTTAAAGGAAGGTACTCCCATATACCAAGTTGACACTCAAAACTAATTTTTAAGAAGATAGTCGAGTGGGACATCAAATGAAAGGTGTTGATTGGAATTTTTAGACCTTAAAATCAGGGTAAATTGGTGTTCTCTCCTCCTCGTGGTTGAATACACTTAAACCAAAAAGTTTGGAAAAAAAATCGTGAAGGCAGGTCTTTTTGATAAAAAAGGCAACAGACATTACCTCACAAGTCGAAATCGACACAACTTTGTTAGTAATAGTGTGGTTTATAAATTTTACAATTTATCCCATAAAAATGAGGCGATACTTTTAAACTTCCGAATAAAAGTAATCATTGCCCGAACGCGACCTAGACAAGGGATAGCTACCTTTTTTGTCTATTTAAGCCTAAATATGGCCCGAAATCTTCATTAAGAATGAAATTTGCCTAAAAAGGCCCAAACTGGGCCCAAGAATCATAAATGGGGATGTAACTGCGATAGTGGTCTAAACTTCGGTACAATTTTCTTCCGATTGATGAAAATTTCAAGAAAAGATTCTGATTTGAATATGTTCAATTTGCCAAGAAAATTTATTTAGAACGGAACAAAATGGCAGTTTTATGTTTATGACAGAAACCATTAATATTTCATATATAATTGAACGATTTCTTGTATGTTAAATGGATTTGTGGGTTTTCGTTTGGAGACAGACTCCAACAACTTTTTATCGTGTAAAACGAAATTCCATTCTCATAAAAGAGAAGTTTATCCGCGTCCGAACACAATGAACATCATGTAAACGAATGTATGGATGATGCAATATTGATTGTCGATGCGTTGTCGCGTGCGTTTCGCAGTAGACTAACTTCAATACCAATCTTCTCTTGGTGTTAGGATTTGTTTCCTTCGATGTGTTCGTATTGCTGGTGGCGGTGTTTGTGTCAGTGCTGGAGCCACCACAAATTCATGGTTCAAGAAATCGATTTATTTTATCAGGAAAGTTTTTTTTAACCCTAGAAAGATTACAAGGCTCTGCTGATAACAGCACCTTCCAGCGTACTCCACTTGCTGTAGATTCTTTCAGTCAGATTATTGATGACTCAAATTGATTTCAACACATTGTGGTAAGTGTGTTTCATAGTCCCATGTTAGCTCTTGGTTGGTCACGGTTCACAGTTCACTATTAGTAAAGATGGAGCACTCATTGAACAAGCAGGTCTAACCATACAATTTATTCAAAAACTCTTACGCTAATGGATGGTGTTAGCCAAGATCACTTCAGTCAAAAATGCATCACGTACTCTACAACTCTAGGAAAACCACAGGGCATTTTGTTTAAATGCAGAAATAATCGAAAATCGCAATCATCCTCTGTAGCTTACATACGAGTATTATTGTATTTGAAGTATGATTACTTTGTCAAAAAATACGCGGACCTCATTCAAGATGCATATTATTTGACATTAGGCGAGTACATGCTACTACTGTGTCGAAAAGGTGACGTTTGAATTTAAACTATGTGCGTCGAAGGATTTGGAGAAGTATTTTTTTTTAAGGTTGGTAGTACTGTGAGTGACATCTATGTCAAATTTACATGTCAAAATATTCATTGGTGTTTAAGATACGCGTCGTTTTGTGAGCTGCTAAAAATGAGTTTGTTTGCGGAATCAATTTTCAACTGCGGATATGTTGAGGATGGTGCAGAAAGCCTTTGATGATGTCTAAAAAAAATGTTCACAAGTGGTATAGTGAGTTCCAAGCCGCCCGTGAACGTGTCGAAGACGAAGAGAGTCCTGGGCGACCATCAACCTCTTCTCTTCTTTGATCATCGTAGTGTTGTGCATTATGAATTCCTTCCGCCAGGCCAGACAGTCAATAAGGAATATTATTTGAACGTTATGCGTCGTTTGCAAAGCGCTATCCGCCTAAAGAGGCCGGAATTGCGGTTTTTACACCACGATAATGCACCATCTCATACTGCACTCGTAATTCGTGATCATTTCGCCAAAAACTCAATCCATATCGTTCCGCAACCACCGTATTCACCTGATTTGAAGCCGTGCGACTTCTGGCTGTTCAGCAAGCTCAAAAGACCACTCCGGGGACAACGTTTTGATACGATAGAGGAGATTCAAGCCGCAGCGAAGACGGAACTGAAGGCCATCCCGGAAACGACGCGTATCTCAAACACCAATGAATATTTTGACATATAAATTTGACATAGATGTCCATGACAGTACTACCAACCTAAAAAAAAATTAATTCTCCAAATCCTTCGATGCGCGCAGTTTAAATTCAAATGTCACCTTATTTTTTGGTCACAGTATATTCTGCAAAGCTCCAAATGAGGAGGTGATCAAGGTTACCTCAAGAGTTTTGAATTACCCACAACATATGCAGCCCTAGAGATTGTCAAACTGATAAAAGCTTTTGGTTCTTTTGATGATTGTGTAATCTTGTGATATATATTTAGGTCACTTTACACTGACAACATTACATTTCCATCATCATTAAATATCAGCAGCTACACACTCAGCTTAAGCTTGATGCTTCTTAGCTGGGTGATGCACTTGACACCGTCAAGAAAACTTGTTTTTCAGAGAAAAATTCAAATAAAACAAAAATACTTATGATAATCAACGAATACTATTTGATTATACAGCGCTAATTTTGAACTGCAAGCCCATCATATCAATCTCCTCCTTCGAGATTAAACGCATTTCACTCGTTTGAATCCGCGAATGATCGGTTATTCGGTTCAGTTACGCGGTGCCATCGTTTGCGTTTGTTTTTTGATTAGCGTAGAGTATGTCGTTTAGAATTTGGGTAGATTATTTCTGGCACCGCATCAGAATGGAGATCGGGAATGCGCGGATTTGCTAGTAGTCGTTGGCGATTGGTCGGAAGCCTCACGAAGGCCGGTGTAAATTAATGAGGAAATTTTCTTCGGGAAATCATTGAATGTAGTTTAAACGGGTATTTGACTCGGTGGCTGAAAAATTGTATCCGAACTTAGTATACTCGCACAAGACTTTCGGCCGAAACCCCTCTCCGAACTAGCTAGCCTGCAAGCAGCGGCCTCGGAGTAGACTAAGTGTGCCCGGACTAGTTGACCTGTTGGGTACTGTCCGTTGGCATGTACCGAGACTTTATGTCTTTAACCGAGGTAGGTTTGGATTTCCTTCGGGAAGTCTCAAATGTACGAGAACAAGAAAATCATTACAAGTTGTAGCATGAACAAATTTGAAGGTTCTCCCATTTATGGAAGTAACCCCGAAAAAATTTTTTTTACTAAATGTAGCTGTCATAAATACTAAATGAAAGAAATCACAAAAACATTTAGGATTTAGTATTGAAGGAGCGGTATCTGCGTTGAAGAGAGCGGGGGAATCAAAATAAATGAAAAATTTGTCTGGCTTAATGGTGGTACATTTAAAGAAACTATAACTACATATTATTTTTTCAAAGTGAATTAAACGATTCTATATGTGAGTGAAGCTGCTATTTGAAGAACATTATTTGATTTACTAATTTATTTAGAAAAACCTATCTACAACTCATAAAACTTCAAAAATCTCAAATTGTGTTGTTTTAGCCTTTCCTTAATACTTTTGTTCACATTATTTGCTGACCATGAATAGTCTCTTTCTCGTTTGCTCTCTGGTTTACTAGTTTGGGAGTTGGTAACCAAAGCCTTTGATTTTATGCAATCAGGATGGATGCTGGTTCCCTTTATGGGCATTTTTCTCACTTGATCAGGTGGTATTTTCTGAATGAACCTCTTATATTTCGTGTTTGATATCAGCTAAAAATTTAAACTCACTCCGACCAGCTACGCTTTTATAGCTTGCTAAAGGTGTCATCTCTAAGCGATGATGGTGGCAACTTCAGTCACATGGCTCTAACCAAGTGGCCAGAACCTTTTCGGCTGTAACCGCCAGGTATATTCCTTAGGAGCGACTGGAGCAGTTGCGTTATGAGTGTCATGGCAGATCCATCAGTGTCGGGGTTAACCTATATTCTATTTCAAGAAGAGGAAGAAGAAGAGTTATTGTTGGTCAAGTTAAAAAAGAACAAAAAAGATGCGAAAAGGGGTTTCAAAACATTTTAATTCAGAGACGTCTTCTAAAGGACGATTTAATGTTCAAAAACTTTTTTCGTTTGAATAGAGTCCAGTTTAATCATATCAATATCGAGAGTGGTTCAAACAGAAAATCATGTAACAATATCAAACAGCTCATCAGCACTGCAGAAAAACTGGAATAGAAGCTAAGGTAAGAATGTAATGAAACAGTAACTGCTTAAAGAATTATACCTTTACTGGAGAAATATTATATTTGAAAACATAATAACATAGGCCTAAAGAACCAGTAGGTTAATTAACATGTACAGTGTAGCCTTTAAAAATTTAATACTAGACGTGTTGGTCAATAAAGTGAAGTCGTAACCATCATAATCATCCAAAAGAGAAGGTGATTGAATTGACAAGTTACATAGAGCTGTGATAAGCTGAGGACTCGCCATCAAACTTTGTATTATTTTGAACAAGATTTGTAAGAGGCGGTGCCTGGAATGATGAGTTCGAACCGTGAGAAGTGGATGACATGACATCATACTGTAGAAATCGTTTGAATTGATTGACCTCTTGCAACTCCAATTGGCTTACAGTTTGAAAAATTTGCGTTCTCGCACGGATTTGAACAATCTTTTAACTGTCATAGCCATACTTTGAAAAAAGACATCAATGGGATGTTGCTCTTTTGGCTTATCCATAATAGTTGTTATCAGTTTAGATCTCTCTTCAGCATTTTTCTTAAAAACTTTAAGAATACTTTCTCCTGATAATTTAGTGACTTGTTTACATTTGTTTGATTGCTTCAGCACACAGTTGCTATCGCCATCAGGCTTCTGGAGTTCTTCGGATTGATTTTTGTCAAAATACTCTGGATCACGAGTTTCTGCGTCAACAGTTTCTTCGGTTTCTTGTCCTTTGACTAGTGTTTCATCAACTTGCGTAAGGGTACTTGAATTTTGTTAAGAAAGAGTGTGGACATAACTAGGCTATCATTAGTAGTTCGGATACTGCAATTTTTAAAAAAAAAAACCTCAGCAAAATCGCCAAAATTGTTGGGGCACTAAACAGAATCCATTAGGACAATTCTAGGGTTAACTTCTCCAGCTCATTAGGCCTACTTACTCTCTCTCTCTCTTTCTCTCTCTCTATCTATCTCTCTCTCTCTCACAATTGATCACGTTAATGAATTCAAAGTAGTTTTCAAGATGCCATTTGCGTACTTTCTTTGTACTCGAATATCCTGTGGGCTTGTTTGCGACTCATATACGTGTCTCGGATAGTTTTCCATCGGTTTTTGGATTCTTCAGCTAAAACAAAATTATGTCCTTAATTTTTTAATTTATATTCAGATATTTAACAACTGGAGAAAGATTTGCTTCCTTATCACTTGCATTCAGAATATCAGCAAATTATAAAAGTCGTATTGTCAAGGAAGTATTAGATTTATGCAATGCAAGACTTCCAGCTGAATTCATGTCAACTTCTACCACTCAAGACCTCCTGTCACTGCCAAAGGCCTTTGAAGAGTTATGGAATTTCCCTAATTGTATATCGGCAGTAGATGGAAAACATGTACGGATGTTTTATCCGGCAAGAAATGGATCGCAATTTTACAATTACAAAGATTTCATTTCAACAGTTTTGCTAGCTTTTGTAGTTTCTAATTATTAGTTTATTATGGTTTACATTGGTTTTTATGGACGTGAAGGAGACAGTGGTATTTCAGAAAAATTTGACTTAGGGCAGCTAATTAGAAATGAACAGTTTTATCTACCATTTACCAAGGAGTGTAGAACCGACAGAGCTTCCTTATTTTTGTAGTAACTGATAAAGCCTTCAAACTTTCTGCGCATTTAATAAAACCTTACACAAAACCAGAAGCTCGTGCTAATAAAGGAAAAGCTGTTTTCAACTACAGACTGTCTCGTGCAAAGAGAGTGTCAGAAAATTGTTTTGCCTTACTGTCTTAAGTTTTTCATATGTTTTATACCCCAATAGCAAGTAGTCGATCCAGATTTACGTGAGTACCTGCCATGAATTGGCCGAACTCCACGGTCACCATTAGACTACGATTAGTTTAAGCACCAATCAACGCCCCAAAGGTCGTTTCCAGTTTACATTTAGGGAACTCTCAACTTTCATGTTGTTAGATACGAGACCCAGCTGTATCTGACGCTATAAGGTCAACGCCAACCTTTGTTTTTAATCATCAGCCACCACGATATCCCCCGAAGAGCCGCAACCAATCAGCTGACCATCGGAGGATGGGGCTCATCAGCTGCCCGTGGTACCTGAGTATACCTCCAGGGTTGAGGTTCGCTATACCCCAAAAGCAGTCAGCCCAGAAGATACAGATACGTTAATAATGACTGCCTGTTGCCTTCACAATATGCTACGCGACGCGTACCTTGAAGAAACTGGCCGGAGAAGTCGGAGCCATTACCAACACAAAATTTTATTCCTTTGCATGCTGGAGGCAGCTTTGGAAACCTTAAATGTTTTGAGATACGAGACAATTTTTCCGACTACTTTAACAGCAAAAGTGGATCCGTAAATTGGAAGGGTAAACTTATTAAAGGGATGTACCATTTTTTGTTCATAACGAAAAGTAAATGTACTTTAAAGACACTATGAATAAATAAAGAAATATAATACTTTACCTGTTAAATTTCATTTTCACAGCAATTGAACTCCATTCGTTATCTCTGGCGTTTGCATCTTTGTACATGTGCTGTTTTGGATTGAAAACACAAGGATATTCACGCACTAGTTCGATAAGTACTGGGTCATCCATGATTTAATAGAGGAATGAACACTAAAACAGTAAAAACTAGACCCGCTTCCGTCATAGGAATGCGTTTCGTTTGATTACATGGGAAGGAGTATGAGTCATAGTCGCGATTTACCCAAAATACGCTTGAAATGTGATACAATTATGATATTAAAATCAATCGAAATAAATGCGCTAATAGAATTACAATATTTGTTTTCTATAGATTAGTCAAACAGATCGCTAATTTGCTTCCTCCCCTTCAATTCGCTTTCAAGGAATTCTAAACCACATTGCTCCAATAGCATAAATCACCAATATCTTTATTAATTGACTAATGCAACCCACGCCGGTAACCGTTGCTGACCTTATAATCAATCTCTTAATGTTTTTGCCATTTGTAAATCGAGGAACTCAACTGTGTCTTATCTGATCGAAGGAAACTACAATCCCATTAGCCGCAATGCTCGCTACATTATTTTGCAACAACAACATAAAATTAAATTAATCGCCCCATGACAAATTAAGAGCGGCTCCACTAATATCTCTATATATTAATATATTAGTCTCCGTGACTACGACAAAAACAGAGAACCATCGATCCCGCATAGTTTTCTACGTTCTCCTGGGATAAATAATTCTGTTATGAAATCAACATTTTTCCAAAACAAGAGAAAATATGACAATTAATTTGCGTCAAGTACACATGTAACACGCGGCCTAATCACCAAATGTAATCATATTCGCCGGTGATATATGTACACTGGACAGATACCATGACTGGGGTAGACCAGAGCCATAGGAACAACAGCGTTGCCCGCTGTTGGTCCCCATATGAAACCCAACATCCATCCACAATCTACTTGACCATCGTTTTACCTCTTAACTTCTTTCGTAGAGTTCGCTGCGGTGGTGCAGCAAAGGTCCAATATTGGAGTCTACCACCATCGTGCAGAGGCACATATGCGAACATTGAATGCGGTTTTGGCTCATTGAATTGCGGAAAAATTCCTCAATCTCACCTTACGCGATCGACAACGGCCAATTGACTGTCAAAGTAGATTTATGGATTAGACGGACCCACGTTAAAAGTGATATCCGCCGAAAGAAATCTCATTACCTTCCATTAAAGTCATGCCTCTATGTAACACATGTGTTGAAAAAGATTTCGACTGAATAAAATAAGAAACCTACACCGCCGTGGTGCGGGAAAAAATTGACGGAATAGTTGAGTCTAAGTCGGCTATCAACTTTGGCTTTCGCAGTTTTCCGATAAAGTAGACGGCCTTCCCGATTAGGTGAAAATTAGTGAGGCTGTGCAAATTGGTAATGCCGCGAATAGTTTAACCATTTGTACTGAAAATGATTCATGAGACTGCTTTGGATTTCATTTATCCGCTTCATGGAATTATCCCCGATAGAGAAAATGCCTTCCTGCTAATTCTAACCGTTAGGAATTCTGCTAGAAATTCTTAAGCGCTCGCCCCAGCAATACCTGGACATTAAACCTTATGAAAGATCTTCCAGAACCTTTCCAGGGTTAAATGCTAACCGTATTACAAAACAAGTAGCGATCTTATTAAGCTAAATAGCCGCAGTCATTAAGACCAGCTTGGCGATTAATTAAATCAGCGAGTGAAGAAAAAAATGCAAAATACTTGCAATTGACTCCTAATCGATGAACCAAGTACTAGCAGCACTACTCGTGCATCCTACGAGCAAGATTGGATGCAGTGGCCGCGGTTCCGCGTAGTCATCCGTATCTATCTTTCTATCTGCGTTCATTGCTGCTGCAGGATCAGATTCAAAGAGATGGTGAGTTCGTCAGATTGGAAGTTAGTCAATTGCAAATTATAAATTGCAGACACGTTTCATGCTTAGATGTGCAATTGTGGCGAAACTCGAGTTTCTGATTGAATTGTATATGCAGCGACCAAGTCGCGAGGAAAGTGTGGTTGACGTATCGTATTCGCGTTCCGCGACTACATTTTCATTGATGCAGAATTTCCCGCGATTTATGTAGTCACACATTGTGGAGATAGATTGCGATCCGCTAGTGCCTGGAAGATGTTTAGCTAGGGTATAATTATTGAGAGATTACGTGAAAATTTCGTCAGTTCCATCAATGAATTGGATTGAAAATAGGAAAATTAATGAATACCCAACTCTTTTATTTTTAGTAAGCGATTATAGAGTTGTTATATCTTTTATCCACAACCATTCATTTGGAAGGAAGGGTTAAGGAATGCGCATCATTTCTAATAGACCACAGACGACGGCAAATAAATATTCATGACCGCAACTGTTTCCTGCGAAGAAATGAGGTGTGCCACAAGGTACTAGTCCAGACACTCAGCTTTTATCTGTACTTAACACTAAGCTGCGAAGGCTTGTGTATCCATCGCTACTTACTGAATATAAAAATATAATTAATAGCTCTACTGCCACTTAATTAAGTCATTTGCTACCAAACGGGCAAATATTTCACCTCGATATGGTTAAAACAAGGTTTGTACTGCTCCATCAGTTCACATAGTTTTTCCGCCAAGTTTACAGACGGAGTTGATTAAGCCTGGCGACGAGCGACAACTTGAGCAAAAAGGTTTTCCCGCTTGCGTACTACACTAGTTTTTCTTTTCGTTAAGGTTTTGTTTTTCCTCAGAGTGTTTTTGGTTTATTGCGCATTCAACGTGCAAAGCAACTGCCATTTGGAAGTTTTCAGTATGTTGGCCAATGATTTTCCTTTTGATTGATATGAAGTCTTGCCAGGAGTGGTACTGATAAGATTTTCTGTTATGAAGTGAAATCTGGAACTGGTCTAATTTTCGTTTTCCATAGAAAGTTTGTGTGCAGGGGGCGGGAATGTTGGTGGATGTAAAAGAGTATGATTGGCTTTCAAGGAAACTACAATTTTATTGGGCACACGAGTACATACAGCTGAAGTAATGCTGATCGATCGGTGCTCGTGTGCAGGAGATTATCTCAAAATTTATCAGCGGATTTTATCTTAAACGTTGGAAAAATATTCAAGTTAGCTGAATATGAAAGGTGACATGTTGAATTGAGGCGACAAGGATGGATTATGGAGGGAAGTGAAGTGAAAATGAATCGATTTAAAGTCACGGTAAATATTTGAATACTCGTTGGAGCGCCTTTAAAGTCTGATTTAATCTCAACTCAAAGTTAAATGTTTTAAAGGATTTAGATAACACATCCAAGTGGCCATTTTAATAAGTTGTTAATTCAACTTAGTAGAAGACATTTGATTATCACGTAATTAAACGAAACGCTTTGGCAGGTTGATTGAGAACTGTATTTATTTCACAAGCATTAGCAAAGATCTCCATAAAGTTATTAGGACTGGGTCAAAATGCCCTAGAGAATTGATCAGGACTATTAACACAAAAATCTTCAGCAAACTAGAAGCAAAACCATATGCTACATTGTTAAATTGGCTTAAATATATAAAGGACAGCGATAAAGGAAGAATTAAGCTAGTATTTAAGTTGTCTCTCGAGAAAAATATTGAACCAGTACTTTGATGCTGTTCCCGTCAACAAAGCTATTCAAGTTGATAAAAAGAACATCCTAATAATACAACCCACAAAATTTCTATAACAATGTTATTGAATCCTATGATTTTCATTCTTGTCATGAGAGCAAAATACAAAACATTCGACAAGCACCGAGACGTCTTCCTATGGCCAAACAAGGAGAAGTGACCGCACTGATCTTGGACATGGAAAAACAAGGCGTTATCGAAGCTTCTGTCAGTCCATGGGCCGCACCAGTAGTTCTAGTAAAAAAAAGGATGCTAGCACTCGTTTTTGTGTCGACTATAGGCAGCTTAACGACGTCACTAAGAAAGATAGCTACCCGCTTCCACGCATCGACGACATCATGGACACTTTAGACGTCGCAAAATGGTTTTCGGCACTCGATTTCAAGAGTGGCTTCTGGCAGGTAGAAATCGACAAGAAGGACCGAGAGAAGACCGCATTTTTAGTTGGGACCGGATTGTGGCAATTTGTGGTAATGCCATTTGGGCTTTGCAATGCTCCAGCCACTTTCGAACGCCTGATGGAATACGTGCTACGAGGCCTGACCTAGAAGACCTACTTGGTGTACCTAGATGACATCATTGATATCCGGAGAACGTTGGAAGAGCATTTGCGGAACTTAGAAGAGGTGTTCTTCCGATTGTGACTGGCGAGTCGGAAACTTAGTCCTGACAAGTGTACCCTTTTTGCAGCTGAAGTAAAATACCTGATACAATAGCAGAAGGGCTCAAAACAGGCCCTGAGAAGACTGAAGCCTTGAAAAGCTGGCCAATACCAAACAACAAGCGCCAGCTACGAAATTTTCTGGGTCTGGAAACCTTCTATCGAAGACTCGTCAAAGACTTTGCCAAAATAGCTAAGTTTCTCCATAAGCTAACCGAGAACAATCGTCCGTGTGTCTGGAATCAACAATGTCAGGCGGCCTTTGAGACTTTGAAGGAAAGAATCATCCGTGCTGGCATATCCAAAACCCGGAAAAATGTTTATAGCTGACACCGATGCAAGCAACGGTAGAATTGGAGCTTTACTTTCCCAGTAGATCGATGGCGATGAAGGTTGCTCATTGAAGGAGATTCGAAACGCCCAGCTAGCCGGTGAAGAAATCGGATCTTTGCTCGTATGGAAGGAGACAACTGGGAGACCGGATGGTAAGGACGTTTCGACGCATGGCGCTACCCTGCAAAGTTATTGGGCAGAATGGAACTCACTTCAGGTAGAGGTGCTCAAACGGAAATGGGAAAAGGCAGATGGCAGCTTGTATTGGATGCAAACTATACTTTCCAAAAGCCGAATCCACAATGTGGTTAAGGAAATGCACGAAGGATCCTCGAGAGGCGACCTTAGTGTTAACAAGACTTTAGTGAAATCGCGGGAGAGGTTATACTGACTCCACGCTCGAGAAGGCTTAGAGGACTGGTGTCGTAGATGCACAATTTGCGCTTCCGTCAAAGGTCCAAAGCGACGACTGAGAGGAATAATGAAAACCTATAACATGGGAGTACCGTTTGAAAGGATCGTCGCAGGACGCTTTCCTGAATCCGAATGGGGAAATCGATACACGCTGGTTGTGGTCGATTATTTCAGCAAGTGGCCCGAGGTCAACCCCATTCCCAACAAGGAAGTAACTACTGTAGCTGAACAGCTAGTAATAAATTCGGTCAGTTGGTACGGCGTACCTTGCGAACTTCATTCGGATCAAGGCCGAAACGTTGAGTCACTAGTTTTTAGCGGAATGTGCGAACTGCTGGGAATACGGAAAACGAGGACAACACCGCTGTATCCCCAATCTGATGGAATGGTCAAACGTTTCAATGGCACGCTTGATAGACACCTGGCCTGAGACCGACACATCCCATTATTCTTGATGGCGTATAGAGCTGCCGAACATGCATCGACGGGCAAAGCCCCAACCAAAGTCATTTTTGGAAAGACTATTCGTCTGCTGGCTGATATAAAGTTCGAAACACCCCTTGAGAAATCCCCAATGATATCGGAGCTCGCAAATGAGCTAACGCAACGATTGAACCAGATACATCGGACAGTGCAAAAACACCTGGAATCGGCCACTGACCGCATGAAGACCAGGTATGATCTAAAGGCAAATTCTACTAGCTTCCAGCAAGATGACTTGCTCTGGTTATATAACCCACAACGGCGGAAGGGTAGATCTCCGAAGTCGCAGCATAATTGGGAGGGACCATACCGAGTTACAAAGCGAATCAACGACTTCGTATATCGCATATAGGAACAACGTAAGCCAAGGGCCGAACTGAAAACCGTGCACCTGGACCGTCTTGCCCCATATTACATCCAAAGAAGACTTGACTACAACTGGCGACACATCTTTTCGGGGTGAAAAGAACTGAGGTGGGGGCAGTGTTACATGTCCAAATAATTCTGCGTGCTGCTATCGCAATTGTTTTCGCAACTATTAATAGCATCATGATCAATAAGCGAACGTACAGCAAAGCACAAGAACGGTCCAAGTAGATTCATGATCAACATCCGAAAGTCACTGCGGCCACTCAGAATTGCTCAAATATTCCAAGCAGTTCTTGTTAGTACCTTCACCAATGTACGAGAGATGGATTGAATGACTAGATACCATACATAAAGCCGAGCTGAATTAATAGGGGGACCGAAAACCGCGATAGTAAAACTGCGATAGAGTGGAGCGCGAGGTGATACAGACAGTGGGAGTGTAAATTAATAGACAGTGACAGTTAGATGAAAATGCGATTTAGAAATAGTTGAATTAATGATTGTGCGTTTTTAGTAAATAAACTCTTTTAACTTAATTTAGAAGGCATTGCGTTTTCACTTTCCATAACACACGACAATATTAACAAAACAATCAACAAAAAAAACTGGATAGGACGGAGTAAGCTTATACTAGAAATGATTTCGAATTAGTCTGAACTGATCTTAAGTATAGTATCGTTGCATTTTTTGACACAAATATTTCAAAATTTTAAAAACCTTTCTGTAATTGTGAAAACTGTAGCATTCACAATTATTGGAAAATTACTTGATACAGTGAAACCTCCCATAGCCGGATACGCATAGTTCCAAGCTTTTTGTCTGCCTGTAAGAGGTGTCCACTGCTGAGGGCACGGAATGAACAGTGGCGTAACTAAAGGGTGGCAGGGCCGGACAAACGTCACTGGCCCATGACCCAAAAGAGGCCGCGAGCTCAGAAATAAGTTTTTAACATTGTGCCTGAGTATTTTTTTTTTACTTGAAATAAATTTTTTAGTTTTTTGAAGTTATGGTTAAAATCCACTAAAGAAAGACAACGAAAGACCATAATACAATTTCAAGTTAATCGTTGAGCATTTCAATACATCCTAAACAAAAAGATGTTGATCGATTTTAGAACGCACCCATTGGTTTCTACATTTTTTGTCGCATACGTTGGCAGCGCGGGTGAGCATTGGCGATCGGGGAGTTCCCTCATTTTGATAACCAAGAAAGTATTTTTTTCATAGCAGCACTATGTTAGCGGAGTCCCGGATTTGCTCTTTTTTACGAGGGCTCTGCTGATTGTGTATTCTTCGTTTTGACAATTAGTCATTTGTATTTTTGATTTTTAAGTTTTTATTGTTGTATTGAATCTGGAAATGGTGGCAAAGGAAAGTTGATTGTGAAAGTTAGATATTAAAATTTCTAGTTCCAGAAAATATTTAAGTGGGAGCGAAAAACGAAAAAGAAAAGCGGAGACTGCAGGAAAAAATAAAAAGCTACCTAAAATTAGTCAGTACTTGAAGAATGATAACTTTAATAATGAAAACTCGAGTCAATAGTGCTTCAAAAGGGAAGAATTGGACCTCACTAAAAGTATACCAAAATTATCAGATGCAGCACCCAACTCCAATGTCTAACCAGATCCAGAACAACCACAACAAGGTACTGGCAAAAATCAGAGATAATTATATTTTAGCGTGAACAATATTGCATCTTCGCCATATGTTACTGATAAGGGCAATTTCAAAGAGCTAACTGATCAAGTGAAAAGGTTCGTGATTGAAAATGGACATTATAAACCTAAGGGCCCTTTCTTAAAAGAAAGTGACAATAGATCTTTTCTAGAAAAAAATTACTATATTGTTTCCAAGTCTGGCGTGAAGCTTGAACGTACATGGCTATCCTATTCTTTGATAATTTAGAAGGCGTATTGTGAACCGTGTTGGTATCTAAAAATGTTCGCTATTATGTGTTTTAAAATTAAGATTATGTAGTGCACTTTGAAATTCTGTATAATACTTTGATCTAAAGGTTGGCATAGTGCAGTTGTGTTAGCTGGTAAAAAAATGATGTTTATATTGGTAAGATTTACATTTTTAGGGTGAGGTGCTGGATTATCCAAAAACAAGAGAATTTTTCTGTTCTGAGCCCTCATTTTTTTTAAGCAACCATTCAGACATGATATCTCGCGTCATCCATGCTTTCTTATTCTAATTCCAGTGTGCTGGCAAATCATTGATGCAAAGATTTTTGAAAGCTCAGTGATGGGCTGCTTTGCCGATTGCAAGTAGCTTTTCTGTTTCTCCTACGATGTTTACACAAAATAAAACAGTAAGTCTTCCTTTCGATAGTTTGCCCTCGATACATTTCTCCGATTTCAAGGTCAGCGATTTCTAAAGCAAACCACAAAAAAGAGTCCACCCTCCTCAGCATTGTAAATATTTTCCGGCTCGAGTCCACGTAAAATTGAAGGTAGCTTCAAAGTGAATTATTCAACGTTCTCTTGACTTACATCAGAAGCTTCACCAGATATGCACTTAAAAGCAATGATGTGCCAGCCACCCATGGACGCTGAAAATCATCCCTAGCCTACTCATTCAGCGATTCCTTTTGCCTTTGCCTTAATGATTGGACCCGAAATAGGAATGTTATGGCTTCTAGCATTTGCGAACCAATTGAAGCACATTTGGTCTATTCGAGAACCACCGAGCTTAACGAAACTCTTCTCCTGGTCTATGTTTCTTCCAGACTGCCATTGTATCCGAATAGCATCTTTATTTTTTAAGATATTTCCAGCCTGTGATTTTCCGATATTGAACCAAGTAGAAATATGAATTTTTGTAAAACTCTATCATGTTGAAAACAAAAACCTCCTAGCTGTATCCTGACTCACAGTTTTTCTTTCTCGATTATGTTTATGATATTCACATTTTCTTTCAAAGAGAGGATATTCCTTCACGAGGTCATGATGCGGCTATGCAACCAAAAACACTAAACAACAACACGAGCTTTACAAAGAATGTGAGAAAAGAACAAAAATATTTTTTAGTCACGAATTCAGTGTGTAAGGGACACACGCGAATCATTAAATTTCACTGACTCACCATATACATACATATGTATGTATACTGCAATCAACGACACACATCATGGAACCGAATATAAAGTAAGGGGAATCACCAAATGCATTGGTATCAACGGTACACATCATGCAGCCGAATTTACAAAAAGGGAAACTATCAATTTATTTTATTTATTATTTTGGCTGAAATGTACTCGATGCAGTGTCCGCGGCCATTCATTGGTGGGTCCGCTTATTGGAGGGATTATTGTACCAAAAACATTACCAGAAACTTGTGTGTACGAGTTCTGCTCGTTTATGGGAGGGCACCCTCTTATGACAGGTGTCCGCAAAGAGAGGTTTCACTGTATTTGCTATTTTGTTCTCCGATATGGTTCACTTGTGAATTATTTCCGAATGATTTTTCTTGGTTCCCTGTGAATTCCTTTTGTTTTGCGACAGACGCGTTTCAGCAATTCATCTTCGGTATCTAAGTCCAAGTGAATTTAGAATGGATTTAGATAGTGAGGACGGCGAATCGTCAAACGCGTCTGTTGCTAGACAAGAAAAATTGATAGCAAACGATGGACTTTTCCATAATTGAAAGACTACAGAAGTGAGGCGAGTTATTTGAATTAACATTCAAGAAAGTAAAATCCAGGATAGCATCAATAACTGGTAATCCAATGATGTGATCTGAAATGTCAAGTAGATTTTGGACTGAGAAATGTGCAGGAAAGTGGAAATTTATCGTAAAAATGTAAAGAAAACTTACGAAAAAACATTAAGTGCTAGTAAAAAGGGATAGCCGCAAGATTATGTTAAATTCTTGTGGCATCACATAACTGTACATCAGAGTGAGATAACATTGTGAAACCACGTCTGTTCATTCTGTGTGACAACCCACTACTCAGTCAGTCGGCCTCCCGCATTGACGCATGTATAAAATGACTTCGGTATTGCCGATAACACACAAGACCAGATTAAATCAACTTATCAATGTCGTATGTCAAAGGCATATTCCGAAATTTGACATCGAATGGGTATCAAAAGACGTTCGTGGCATAAATGTTTACGGAGAACCTTGAAAATCAGCGTACTCCCATTGTATCACACTCATCACTGAAAACAAGCAACGAGCTATGGGTGGAAGTGAAATCGACAATTAAGAACATGGCAGAACATATGACCAAACATCAAGCCAGGCGTAAAAGAAATGATTGGTTCAGTGATGAGTATCAGAGGGCGTTGGACAAAAACAATCAGGCGTAGAAATAATATGTACTTAGGTAAGAAAACCATTCCCATTGGTAACAACGAGATTTGTTACGAGTAATTCTTCGGACGGACTTTAAGCCCGTTTAGAAATGATATGCACTGGTTTAAAATTAGAACTTACCGCAGCTAGACGGACGGACACATAATCAAAGCGGAGTACTGACCATTTCACCTTCTGGAGTACTATACATTTGACTAAGCTAATGAGATACTCCATCTATGTGAACAAAGATAATGAGATACTCTATCTATGAAATTAAAACTAAATTCACGACTCAAACGAGGAAGAAAACTCCGTTTCAACAAAACCCGACCGTAGGCGACTACAAACTTGAAAGTGTGAATAATTTTATGCAGCTTTCAGCCAAGCTGAATAGAAAGGGCACCAAAAGGGACGAGATTGGATGGTGCATAAGTGCCACAAATAAAGCATTTTACTCCGTACTTCCCATTCTAAGGTCCAGAGTGGTGGACAGGCAAAAAAAACTCCGCATTTACAAAGCACTAGTCAAACCTGTGTTGTTATCTGGAAGTGAAGCATGGACCCTGACGAGCGTATCCAAAATGGCAGTGAACGTATTTGACCAAAAAGCTCTCCGGAAAATCGACGCCACAGTGAAACACGGAACAGAGTGGAAACCTCGTTAAAACGCTGAGTTGCATGAACCTTTTGACAACCCACCTGTTTCCTCTTGCTTTAGGTTACGTAAATTGCATTCTGCGGACCATGTAGAAAGAATGGGAGAAAACTGGCTACCCAAAAGAACATTAACGGGTGAAGCACAAGGTATACGTTTAGAGGGAATACCGAGGACTCGATGGGAAAACACAATAGAAGCTGGCAGCAAATTTTATGTTGGGCTAAGTTTAGTTATTTCGAATAAAAATTCA
Organism: Odontomyia ornata; assembly: GCA_963969285.1. NCBI lineage: Eukaryota > Metazoa > Arthropoda > Insecta > Diptera > Stratiomyidae > Odontomyia > Odontomyia ornata. Next base: position 19,794,271 of record OZ017740.1, on the reverse strand, counting down.
CTAGTTGCCAGTAGTTGATCTTTTTTAGCTGAAAAGCAGCACTTACGACACTATGCTAGTGCTAATATTTTAGAATCTTTTAATTATTGTTTGGTGGTTTCAAATGCATCACTGGCTTCCGAAGGCCACTCAATTATACTCGTAGAAATTTGTTTGAATTACTTTTGGTAGAAATCTACAGAACAAGCTATCCATATATCTTAAACTGTTTTGGATCTAGAAAAATGAATTATTGCCTGAGATTTGATTGAAGCTGATTAGTATCAGTTGAGGTAACTAGGTAGCCTAAAAATGCTGTTGAGTTTAAGGCCATAATCAAGGAGTCATTTGAAAATACACCTCAAATGTTCTAAATGTTCGAACTTTGAAGACAAAACAAATGAACATATCGTCCAGATAAATGAAACAAAAGACCAAATTTTTTGCTGTGTCCAAAAGTCATCTTTGTGAACTCAAGAGACGAAAAGGTGTGCAAATAGAAATTTTTGGAATGCCTTCGGAAGGTACAGGGATTTAATGGTAAGCCTTAGCTAAATCTTAAGTTGAAAATTTTCGGCAGTTAGCTAGGTTAAGCACAAAATCGTGGATATGGAATATTCTGAGAATTTAGCCATCAATAGATTCTAGTGAATTTGTTGGGATTTATCAATGTTCGTAAAGGACTCCAGTGATGGTCTGTTGGCTCGGCAAGCGAAGATGTTGGTGCTCACTGGAATTGGCTTTGTCAGAGGACGCGCGAATGCACTGGCAGGCTAGCAATTTGGTGTTGTGGGGAGGGTTCTTTTCCCCAACACAAGGGCCCACCACAAAAAAAAATCACATTCACAAATTACCTTTCTCTCGACGGCTCGAAAGAACCAAACAATTGGGGACACGATTTTCGGGCGTCACCCGCAACTATCCAATTAGGTTCGCTGCTATTATCGCGAACTCTGTGTTGATTTTCACATGCAATAGAATAAAATCATGTTGTTGATGACATTCCAAACCGGAAAACGGCAAATGAAAGCTTTAGAATAGGGAACTCTTCTCACATCACAATTCGATTTCAAACACCAAATAATAAATTAAGTATATTTCACAGAGGCGACAAGGAAAATCGTTTTATAGATGAATACGAACATTCACTCCAAAATTTTTTCATGGGGACCGTCTAATATCACGAAAGATTCAAAGTCCAACTGACGCGACGGCTACTTCCTCGTCGTTTTGCATTGTATCGCCAAGTGGCATTTTCTTCTTTTCTTTTCCCTTACAATCTCGCGCACAAATGCACTAGATGAAAAACAGCATATCTCGTGTTTCCTAACAAACGATGAGAATATCAACACATGAAACGCGAACGTTGATGGAAAATTGCCACAAATCCACGAGAGCAATCACGTCGTTCCAAATACAGTCCCGCTTCACTATCTTCCCCTTCACCAACTTTCCGCTTGTCTCGACGAACCTCTTCATGGCGACAACGGAGGTTTTTCTCGACAAGATAAACTGCAATTCTTTACTAAATTGTGTTGCAATTTTTATTTAATGTTTCATTTGCTTCGTTGAGAAGCAATTTTTCTGGTAATGGTGGCGTTGGTAGTGGCAGGTTTTAGTTCGGGAAATGGTGTTTTATTTTCAAGCGAGCAGTTTGCCTAGGTGACTGCTCGATTACTACAAGATCCCACTTGATTTTCATTGTCCATTTTGCTTAAGAGCCATATGCAAAGGGTGAAAATCAACAGCTTTTAGATAAACGACGAACGAAATAAAAATTCAAACTCTTCCTTCGTAATTGCTAGTTTTTCAGGTGACAATAGATGCATCTTTCATAGTATTGGAGGGCCAGTAGTGCTGATATGGTGTTGAACAATATGCTTATCTAGTTTCTCAAAGCTACTTGCAGTAGTTATGTTGTGAAATTCTTGAAGGAGTATGAAGAAGTATCTCATTGTCGTCAACATTTTCAAAAATTGGTTTAAGGGTGAGAATTTTTTAAGACTAAAGTGTGGTTTTGCGTTCTGTTAAATCCTTTTCCTTTACATTATCCTAATCTATAATGATACGGGAAATCGGCACCTATTATAAAAGTTGCTATGCTTCAATCTTTCTGCGTAAATGCACGTCATAGACTGAGACTAAATGCTACCAATAGGTAGCCATAAATGGAAATTACAGTAGGATTTCCTACTATCAATTTTAGTGAAGTTGAAATAAGAATATAAGCATGAATTTTTTGCGAGTAGTGCTGAATTATCTATAAATGTATAGATTGAAAATTTGTTATGATAGTCGATCAATAATTTCTTCCTTATTTTTTTTCTGTATAATTGATGAAAAGAAAACTAGCTATTGAAGTTTTGTGGATTGTTAGTTTTTTGTTTATTAAAATAACATGGGCTGACACATCTCGAAGCTTGACCACCGAACTTAAAATGATACCACTACTAAGGTTTATCAGCAGGGGACCTATTTCTAGGTCTAGAGTTAAATCTAGGGCGTGGTTTATCCACATTTAATCTTAGAAACCCAATCAGGGTCTCTATCGAATCTATTTAGTTGCTCTGGCATTGTTTCTATTTGTTTGTTTAACAGACTTAATGTGCCATTATAAATAATATTATGTTGTGCTAATGAAGACTGGTATCATATCAGAATTACATAGATTGTGTTCTCTCTCCAGACAGCAGGACGTCCTCAATTGGTTGTTTCCGCCCATAATTTTTAAGGCTGCACAAAGCCCTCGCCAAAGATTTAAAATGATACAAAAATTACGGGAAATAACGTCAAAAACTTTTTGCTGTTAAAAATTACTTCAAAAATTGTAAATACAAATAACCCTTCAAAAGTTTCTGCTACTTCCGATCCTAAGATCTCCTGCTTAGATATGTATGTCTTAATAAACTTCACTTTTGATTAAAAACAATACTTATCACAAGATTATTATGAATTATCAACCAAAATGTACCAATGATGATTGTTTCTCGTGATGTTTGATGCATGAATAACATACCTGGAAAAGAAAGAAAAAGCAAATTTTAATTTGTAGGTATCATTTGGAAAAAAAATTATTTGGTTCGAAAAAAATTTAGAAAATGCTGCCCCAATTTAAAGTCGGAAATCATAAAAAAAATCAAGGACGTTTCGTATGATTTGAAGATATATAATACATTAAAATTATTCACTTCATTTCTCCCTTTATCAAAAATTTTTAACCATATTAGCTCCACCTTTACTTGATGTACTTTGTAATATGGAACCGAATCCAATAGCACCATTAGTTATAAGAGTCTGGTGGGTATCATTTTCTAACCAACATAAGAATAAAACACAACAGTAAAGCTTTTTCTCGCATTCATTTATATGATAAATTATTTTGGTTTTGTTCTGGAAGTAAATGGTAGCTAAATAAAATACTGAAATTGGTGTAAGCGACGACGATTAATTCAGAAATAAATACAGAAAACGCGATGAAATCCTTAGTCAACAGAAGGAATGGATGGTGGAAATGTTAAAAGTCCACAAATTGTATGGAAGCTTCCATCAGTATCGACCATTATTTCATAATTCCCTCCTTTTGATCTAGAAAAAGAGTCATAGAATAACTGCCCTTTAAGGATTTTGTACTTTTTACAAACCAAAATTTATGGGTCATTGGTGCAACGTGATATGGAAGGACGCTACGATAATTATTGGGGAATCAAGACGCTAAATTTGCTTATCTTTTCACCTTAGAAAATATACTGCCATGTTGCTGTAAACAGAAAAGTAATAAAATCATAAAAGTCGAGCCAGCCCGATGAGAAAAGTATCCATAGAATTATCAGCATTACCATAAAACACTCTACTCATTAGCCACTACTTCCTATCACATCTTACAGTCAATAAACCATCCGAGCAAGCCAATTAACTCCCATCCACTAATCGTGCGTCATTTAATCTTTTTCCCAAGCTAGCCATGAAAACGATAACACTAACGACAATCACATTTAAACTTCAATACCTCCAACCATTTATTCCTTTTATCATCGTCAGTTTTTTGTCATTTTCCGTGCGATTTTTCGTTTTTACTCTATTTTTCATTTTTTCCGTTTTTACTCAACATTTTTCTCCTGCCTTACGTTTTCGTATTCCCAGCATGACTTTTCACGTTTTTATTTCATTTATCAATTTTTTTCCATTGAGCTGATGGCGATATCATTGCCCGTCCGACAGACGTTGCTGGCTTTGCTTTATTGTACAAGAACGAATGGATATGTGCGCGCTATGCTGCACGCGTATCTTTATAGTATTGCCACATGCATGCACCATCAGTGCGAGATGCAATAACGATCCAACCGGCTAGATTGGCTTAAGTGAGGATGTTAGTACGGAGGATGACGATGACGACACAACGTGCAATCACAACAAACCAGCATGCAGTGCGAATATAACGAAGAACAGGTCAAGTAATCAGGAGTATACTTCTGTCAGAAGGGTTTTGTACTCAGTCTCTTGTACGCCAAAATTTTTGCTACACTACTAATGAAAAAATCCACAAATACTTGGAAAATATGCATGGTAAATAGATTTAAAGAAAACCTCTAGCACTTCAATTTAAGTAGCCGCTATTTTGTTACAGCATAAATTACTCTGCCGTCCAAAATTTTGGAATTACTTGAATTTTAACTTATTTTTTCTAATTTCATTTTTTGACTAATTTAGCGTCAATATACACGATAAATATTACCACCAACGGGAAAAATATCATAGACATAGTTCGTGCTTTAGTAAATAACAAAGTATTTGGTATCCCAGCCAAGTTAATCTGTCTTACCAAAATGACAATGACGTCGATAACCTTCCAAATCCGCATCAAAAACCAACTCACTGATGCCTTTAACACAATTATAGGACTAAAGCAGGGAGATGGACTGGCCTCATTGCTATTCAATTTGGCTCTGGAATATGCCATCAGAAAGTTACCTATCGATACAAGAGGTACGTTACTACACTATACAAGTTGAGCCAAAGATCTTTTCCTGAAACCGAAGCAAAACTAGTAGCGATATAAATCAATGAGAATATAACCTAGCTCATGATGCAGTCGAAGAAAAATATCTCAAATGCACAAAATATCACACTTTGCGAATACAATATCGAAAATGTGGATGATTTGTACATTTAGGTACTAAAATAATGAGAACCGATAGTGAAAAAGACAAAATATACCAAAGAATATAGCTCGCAAATAAAATATTTTATTCAGTTTTGACGACCTTGAAGATCAGCTATACACAGGAAAACAAAGTTCCAAGTATACCCTAACCCAGGCATCCGCAAATATATTGAACGCCTTTGAGCGACGGGTCCTGAGGCGAATAATCGGAGCGAAGCTAGACGGGGACCAATCGCGAATTCGATACAATTTTGAGCTATATGAAATTTTCGACGAACCAGAGGACTGCGGAAGCTGCAATGGGTTGGACACGCAAATCGTATGAACGAACTACGGATACACAAAAAAAGTATTCGTTGGGAGAACTGAAGGGCAGAGCCCAGTGGAGAAACCAAGGAAACGCTGGTCTGGCTCGGTCAACGAAGTCAGTTCATCGCTGCTCGGATTTCAAAATTGGAGGATGTGGTCAATGGGCTAAAAAAATGGGAAGAGCTTGTTGCAAGAAGGGAAGGCCCGAGAGGGGGCTGTAGCGCTACGAAGAAGAAGTAAGTAAATATATTTATTACGATTTTTTTTCTCTATAAACATTCAATCTTAAATTAGAGGTTCTGAATATAATTCATTTCAACCTTAAGTTTCATTTAAGCTTAGCTTTTACTTTTTCAGCAATAAATAAAGGGCTTATAAGTTTGAGGAAAACATTTTAATCAAAAAACCCTGCTTGAACTTATAGCTAACTTATTCTGTACTTAAAAGTTAACCTAAAACATCGTAGTTTTTAAAACACTTACAAGACTAAGAACACAGGATAGCTAAATAATATTGCTACCCGAGAGTAATGCAACTAGGGGGTTGAGTGAAATCACCGGTCTGGCCATCAATTTTTTCACTTTGCTCTTGTGCGTGCGCTATTATTTTGCAAATTCCGGCTATTTTATGTAATTTCCCTGTCCGAAAATACAGAGGCTTTATTTCAGGTAGCTTCCGAAATGATTTCCGTGCAGGAGCCCCATACAACATAATGGGCTGAATCATCATTTTAAATAGAACCATTTTATTTTTATTACTCAGGAGTGATCTCCGATTGAGTAGAGGATAGGGGGTTAGAATTACCTGCAAACTCTTGCCAGTGAGTTAAATACGGTCTTTAAGCGTTAATTTTTTATCAAGAAATTGCTTGTACAAAAAAAAATTAAACTTCGATTGGGAAGTACGGAAGGCTTCCTTTTCTTAGTGAAATGTAGAGCTATCGTTTTCGACAGGTAAGTTTTAAATTTCAGCAATAGAAATATTGGTATAGGCTATCCAATGTGTTTTCCAACGTTGTTGCTATCTCTGAGGAGTCTATTAACTATGTATAAAAGCAGGTATTATCCGCAAACGCAGCTAACTTACAATTTTCGATTATAGGCATGCCATAAGTAAAGATGTTAAAAAGCAGTGGGCTGAGGCAAAAAGCCTGAGGAACTCCAGCTGGTATACTACGCATTTTTGAAAGGACCTCTCTTATTTTAACAGAAAAAAAGCCAACCTTTTAAAAAATACAAAGCGATATTAATAAATTATGATGAGAATTTTAGATCGTTCGACAGTGTCGACCGCTTTTTCAATTTCAAGGGAAATAATCCCTACTGAGAGTTTTTGCCGGAGTGTCCATTGTAGATCTTTGGTGACACAACCGATTTGTTATTCAGTCAAATACCCATGCGTGAAGCCAAATTGAAGGTTCGGAAGTATGTTATTTGCTTCAATAAATTTACTGAGTCGCTTCAGTATTGCTTTTTATATAACTTGTGGGCAGCAGCTGATTCTCGCCTGGCTTATGAATAAGGATTAGAATCGCATGTTTCCAGGGAAAAGAAAAATAGCCAGTGTTGAGACAAGCATTGAAAATATGACAAATTAGCACAATAACTTTTCTGGGTAAGTTTTTTAAAACGATGTTTAAAATTTTATCAATGGCAGGTACTCTGTTATTCTTCAGTTTCTTTAAAGTTTCTGTTAACTAGGCTAGTTTTATCACTTCAGGGATGGGAAGAGAGGCTAATAGAGGTCATGAGTTCAGGCTAATAGCAACATTCATCTCTGTAATAATGCTACGCATATCTTTAGAACTCGGCTTTCCTTCGTTAAGGTATTCGTACCTGTACATTCCATTACTTTTTTCAAGCTAATATGGAAGTCGATTTCGGGAACCTTTGAGGGTTTGATTCAGTCTCCAAATATTTTGAGCATTGTATTCGAGCTTTATAACCATCTAAGGGTTCAAAACAAGTTTTTTGATGGGATGATTATTCATCCAATACTTGCATAAGAAATCATTCAAATTAATCCAAAAGATGCGGAGTTTCCTTCATAAACACATAACAGCCGCCATTTTGATCCAGTTTAAATAATTGTTGTGAATGCTCGACTAATTGAACATATTCAAATGAAATACTATTCCTCGAAATTTCATGAAAATCTGAAGAAAATGAGAGTGCCTATGTCGATTTGAAATATGTGTCAACCATCAACAGGTCTTATCGTTTTTGCGATTCCATACAATTGAAATGGCTATAACACCCTTGAATGTGATATGGTTTCTATAAAATTTTGTAAGCGTAAGCATTGTGTATTAATCTACATAAGTGTAAAATTTTAAGAAATTTAAGGGTACCATTTTGACTTTATGGGAGGAAGCGTAAAATTGACATATCATATTATTAACAAAGTTGACTGAATTGAGGTATTTGTTGCCCTTATACTCATAAGGACTTAACTTCATGATTTTTCCAGATTTTTGGGCTCAAAGGTATCCAATCGCAAAAGGGAGGGGGCAACCATAACTGTGCATGCATTTTACCTCCCCCTGGATCTCCATATAAATAAAATGACTTTCTTATTCAAATTCTGAAAGTTCTAACCAAGACTTTTCATTTGATACCCCACTTGGCCAATTTAATAAAAAAAAATTGTCAAGGGTCACTTAAGCATGAGAGGGGACCCCCCTCAAAAATTTTGAAATGTTCAATAAGACCCAAATTTTCGAGCGACCACCACTTTTTATCTCTAGCTTCTAAAGATTTTGAGAAAACTTACTCTGACGCACGTACAGACGGACGGATGGAAGACAGGACACAAAACAACTAGGTCCTCGTAAATTTTTTTTGTACAAAGCCCTAAAAACACCTTGTGATTTCTGCCAATTAAAACTTTACTTAAGTCTTTAATCACTCGATATTCCAGGTTAATTGCGGCGGCCTCCTTAGCCTTCCCGGTGTAAGCTTGTAACTCGCACATGATTCTAGTTGAATCAGCACGCATCCATCCTTTGTAACATCTTTTTACATATTTGTTTGGCATGAATTTTCAGAGAGAGCCCCTACCTTTAAATTTAGTCATAGATTTGTCTATTGATGGATATTCACTGGGCTTCATAGTGAAAAGAAATGTTTTCGACAGCTCTGTAAGTAAAGGTGTTACTTTGTATAGTTTATGGAATTTTGGATCATTCCTAACCGGTTTCATCGAATTGTTGGTTGGGAGTAAGTTTTCCAATAGCTAAGAAAATCTACTACGTGCCATTACAAACCTACGAAATCATCATGTCGGGACAAAATTAGTGCTGCCGCTAGGTTTTTGCAAAGCATATACGTTCGTTTGAAAAACGATGTGGTATATGAGATCTTTCGTGAATAGCTGCGAAAATATATCGGTTGAAGTATCAGTTCTAGTAATTGAACAATGCAGTGCAATATGCACTCTATACCAAGAACGGTATTCCAAGCTTGCAATTGTAAAAAAATACAAGATTTCGAGTAAAGAGGTTCACAGCACTTTGGTTGGGAATCGAAAAACTGGATCGAATGCTGAGTGAGAAATAAGTAGAATGTCTAGGACAATGACTTTTCAAGAAGATGTCTTCATTTGAGCTAGTTCCGAATGGAATCACCATTTTGCAGCCCCCCAGATCACTGCTGAGGTTGACAAGACCTGGGAAAAACCAATCCCCAAAAAAGTGCCTTCTTGCAGCTGCTCTTCGAGGATATGTTGTAATGGAAAACCAAAACTCACAGGCAGACACAAATTAAATAGACTGAACTGGGCAATGTTTGAAAAAACTGGACCGAGGACTAATGGGACAAAATTCTTTGGACTGGCGAATCGAAATTTCAACTCTTTTTTTCCAATAGAACAATAATCGTCCACCGATCTTCCAAAGAACGAGCTACTGAAACTTGCATGGTGCCAATAGTCAAACATGGAGGAGAAAGCGTAATAATTTGGGTGCATTTTGGGAGCGGCCAAGCAAGAGCACTGTATGAAATTAGAGGAATAATTTTTTTAGCACTACAGCCACTGGGTCCTTCGCTTAGATCTCATTATCTTGATCAAATGTATTGGCTCTTGAGAAGGTAATATGATCAGTATCATGCCTTAGCTGTATGTCCGTCCACCAAGTTGTTACGCATTCTGGTTTTAAACCCGTAGGTAGCATAACTTATCACTTGAAATGAATCTCGTTGTCACCAACGGGATTCGAGCCAGGGACTTTCGGCTTTTGCAGCAAGTACCCTAACCAACCCACTACACGTACTACAGGGATTCTTATGAGAGAACAATCCCCTCTAGGATATAAATCTTATAGGTTCACCGTTTGTCTTTCAGCAGAGCAATGACCCTAAACATTCTTCCAAACACTGGAAAGGGTATCTGAAAAACCTTGAAGAAGAAAATACCATCGTAAGTTTGGAATGGCCATCAATTTGATATGGGATGAATTGGACAGAAGAGCAAAAAATCGTACTCCATGTAATTCAAATCAAATTTGGACTTTTCCGAACGACAAGTAGAAACAGTTGAAAGGCGAATATTTCAATAAATTATTGCAAAGAATCCCGAAAATTTGCAATGCCGTAATTGAACACAAAGGATCAAAAATTTATTAGTAAGTGTTCATGTTAAATTATTATTTTATTTGTTTATTTTTTTGGGGCATATAAACTCATATTAAATTGCTTTTTACCAGTTAATTAAAAATTGTGTGTCTTAAAACTTTCATACACTTAGTATCGCAAGAGCGTGTATGCTGTAAACTAAAACCGGTTCCTGCTTCCTGGAAAATTCAGTTATCCTAAAATTCTTTTTGGATATCGTTAGTATACGTTGCAAGCAAGATCTTAGTTGATTTGTGACTTTGGCGGGAATGAGACATTGTTAAAATGACTGCTGCGTACGCAAAACGGTTTGAAGTTGTATTCTTGTATTTAATGTCTTTTTGTGCGGCAGTGCGATATTTTTAAAAAGCAGAATCAGTTTGCTTGCAAGTGGATTGACCGGTAAATCGAAAGAAAAACGGTCTATGATTTACCTGGTCGTAATTTAAGATGATCAACTGCTGACGCTGAGGATAGGGCAATTCCGGTTAGCCTGACGGCCATAAAGCGAAAACTGATTGCCTCTGGCTATATATATCGAAATACAGTGATGAACCCAAGACTTATTTGAGCGACAGCCACATTGATTTGCAATGGACCACAGAGAATATCAAACGTGATTATTTCAATGACGCATCGTATTTTTAGGAATGGAGTATCCACAAGCAAACCTGGTTGATACGCAGAAAACGACACAGCGCAGTTAAGCATCAAGTCAAACGCCACAATCGGGGATATTTTAGTAAACAGGGGCTTAGTAAAATAGTTAAAGCACAGATTCAAGAGAATGAATTTTTCAAAAAGATAACGACCCAAAGCACGGCAGCCGACTATGCACAGAACAGAAACCCGAAAATGGCATCACAATGATGTGGTGACCCGCAAAATCACCAGATACGAGTCCAATTAAAAATGTGTGGCATACCATGAAGCTTAAGCTTCGTCAAAAACGTATGGTAAATATTAAGCAGCTAACATCCCAACTTTGCATGACTTGGAATAGCTTACCCTCGGCATTGGCTGGAAATTTAATCAAAAGTATGCTCAAATGAGGCCTAGCCGTGCAGAAAAATGGTGGAGATTGGACTATCTACTAGTACAGGGTGGCGTAAAATTAATCACCCTATTGGAAGATGTTATCACTTTATAAATGGTGTCATACGTGAATCATATTCGATGTTTGTGAGCTAGACAGCTGCAGTATACAAACCGAAAAGCAATGGCATGTTATACTCCGTAAACGCGTGGAATAATTGTGCCGATTTAATGTATCGAACACCATCATGAGCGAAGGAGCGCATTTCTACTTAAGCACTTACGTCAATAAGCAAAATCTTAATTTCTGGGGCACTGAAAATCCGCGTGTGATAGAGAATAGCTGTTACATACACTTAAAGCCGCTATGTAGTGCGGCGTTCACGAGGGAGAAGTGATCGGGCCCAATTTTTTTGAGGACACCATCAGTAATACGGTCACTGTTACTGGCAAATGCTACAGGGCCATGATAAACGGCTTCTTACTGCCACAATTGCCTGAGCAGGGCGTGGTAAACATGTGGTCTCAACAAGACGGTGCAACCGCACACACAACATGAGCCACATTGGATATTGCAGAGGAAGCATTTTTGCGAACTCCAGCGTCAATAGGCCCTACGCAGAGATTTTTGCCAAGGGTCGCAATTTGACGGGCTTGCTTGATAGTGGAGCCAGTGTCAGTATTCTCGGAGGCGGAGCCTTGGACGTACTGTCGGACTTGTGTTTGCATATGCATACCATGCTTCGTCATGTTCAGACTGCATAAGGGTACAAGGATCCAGTTCTGGGATTCGTCACAACATTGGTGCGATTTAATAACAATACTAAATTAATGAGATTCCTAGTTGTCCTTCCTTAACGCACGCAGTGTATCTTGGAATTGACTTTTGGGATCTCTTCAAGATAATACCAACCCAGGTCCACACTATCGAAGTGGCCGCAGAGCCTCCAAGTCCTGAATTCAATCTGTTGTCTCCAAAAGACCAGCAACGTCTGGACTTCTTCAAACAACAGTTCCCGTCGTATAATGCAAGAGGCTTGGGTAGGTGTCTCGTCACATTGACACTGGTTCTGCTCGACCCATTAAGCAGCGACATTATGCTGTCTCGCCTGTTATACAGAAACTGTTATATGACGAACTCGATCGTACGTTATCATTGGGGGTAATAGAGGGAAGTTGAAGTTCATAGAGCTCTCCTGTGACCCTTGTCAGAAACCCCGGCAAGGTTCGTTTTTGTCTTGACGCTAGACGCCTCAACGAGGCGACCGTTAAGGACGCCTATTCATTGCCGCTGATTGAAGGTCTGTTGGTACGGTTGCAAAGCACCAGGTTCATTACTGGTTTGGACCTGAAGGATGCCTTCACTGTCCCTGGCAAGCCCTCGTACCATTTCAAGGTCATGCCGTTCGGTTTATGCAATGCTCCCCAAACGATGTGCCCGTTGGTGCATAAAGTCATACCGCACAAGCTGCAGGACAAGATATTTGTTTACCTAGATGACCTGGTTGTTACAAGTTCAACATTGGATGAGCACTTGGAACTCCTGAGTACTGTTGCAAAACTGCTCAGGGACGCTAACTTGACCATCAATGTTGAAAAGAGCAAGTTCGTCAAGAAGGAGATTAAATATCTTTTCTTCGTAGTGAGAGATGGTATTCTACGCACCGACTTGGAGATTTCTGCCCAGTGCTGGCCAATCCCGATTTTACGAAGCACTTCTATATCCAGTGTGACGCAAGTACAGTGGGTATTGGAAGTGTTTTGCTCCAGAAGGACGAGTAGGGTAGAGAGCATCTAATCGCCTATATGTTGATGAAGTTCAACGCTGCGCAACGTAACTATAGCATTACTGAATTGGAATATTTAGCTGCGGTGCAGGGCATATATCGAAGGGTTGCCCTTCACCATCACAACCAACCATGCCAGCCTTAAATGGCTGATGCAACATCGGACCTTTCTGGTTGATTGGCTCGCTGGAGCCTGAAATTGCAAGGATTCAATTTTCAAATTGAACACCGGACAGGTGCCCTTAACGTTGTTCCCGATGCGTTGTCAAGACCTGTTTGAAAGAGGAGCGGGTGAACTCGATCATTTCCTGTCTCCCGGAGCACGAGCACATTGCTGGTTTATTCCCAGAATCTGCGTTTCAGGAGCCCGAGTATGAGCATCTCAAGGAGCAAATCTTGAAACAACCCGAGTAGTTTCAGAATTTGCACCTTGCAGATGGTCAAATATATATGAGTACTGGTTCTCCTGCAACTCGACTACGGATGTTCCCAGAACGAAATTGTGGGTTCCTGAGGGTCTCATAGTAAGAGCTCATGACTTATCCGGGGCTCTCTTTTTGGAAATCGCAAAACAACTAAAGTTTTGCAAAGGTATTACTATTGGCCTCGTTTGCGTCAAGATTTAATTCAACACATCAAGAATAGCTTGATATGCAAACAGGTCAAGCCGTAAACTCCACAATGAGGCCCCCTATCGGGGCATCACGAGACTCTATACGACCTATGCAGCGCCTGTTTGTGGACTTTATGGGCCCGTACCCTCGTTCAAGATCAGGGAATACCAAATTGTTTGTGGTCCTCTGGATCATTACACAAAGTTCGTATGGCTCAAGCCAATGACGAAAGCTACTGCGGAGTCTGTCGTGTGAAATTTGGAGCGCGAAGTCTTTTTGACATACGACCAAAAAAGCCAATATGGTACGAAAAACATGCATGGTTGTTGTAATATATGAAAGTTCAAATGACTATAACTTCACAGAATCTTTTTGAATAATAATTAAACTTACAGAGTAGATAATTCGTATATTAGACTAGTTAGACATTGAATTTAAGGATACTTACGATTTTACATATAAATGAAAATAAGAAATATTTAGGGCTCACCCCCTATCTGGGGCGATCCCCTTGGGAATCTTTGATTTTTTTTTTTTGGGCACCACAAATTTTAAAAGGCCAGCATTTTACATTCACGTGTCAAGTTTGGTGTCTGTCTGCTACAGTTTCTAACAAAAACTTCTGTGACAGACGGACAGACAGGTCGCGATTTCAATAGGGTTTTGCAACAAAACCCTAAAAATAATACGAATGATATTGTGCGAGCTAGTGCTTGGTATGGCAGTTATAGAGTTGGAAAAATGGATTGCAATTTCATTGTCGTATCGTTATATTATTTCTTCTTCCTTTTCAGGAGGAACGAAGAGTGAATGCTTTGTATTATTGGAGGATGGGGAGGAAATAGGAAATAGTTGTGGTTTAAATCCTTATAGAGATTAGGTTTTACTATATAAATCCAATTTCAGTTTTATAATCAGGAATGCATCTATGCATGCATAAGGACATGGACTTTTATTCTTTTTACTATAAGTGGTCTTGAGATTCTTCTGCAGCTATTAGTAGCTCATGGTTCAAGAGATTCAAGTTTAAAGGGATAACTTCCTCCAATCTCTATGAGTACTAAACGAATTCCAGTCACTATATTCCGCCAAATTACTGCTATTTTGATCAGTTTACCAGCAAGTGATTTGGTCGGTTGCATCTTCAAACAAAAACCCGGATACAGCACTCAATATCCCCATGATGATCAATGCAACACTCCTTTCCAATGCAAACTGCAGCCAGGCGCAATAATCTGAAAATCTGTTGTCTTTTCTATAAAGTGCGTTCCTGTGGTATGATGGGGCCAAGGAAGATTCCACCTTGAGTTGTTGTTGTTGCGCTGCGCCCAGGCTGTTGTGTGCCTCCTTTTAATGTTACCAACACGATTCCATCGGCTTCTCTATGCTGTCTAACCAAGCAACGACTAACTGGATAGATAAGTGGTTTTAATGGGATCTCGGCTGTTTGGCTTTTTCTTAGACAGTTTTCTTTGAATCTCGTTGTTAATTGTCCAAGTAGCTGATTGTTTGATGTGACTTTTTAGCAATCCGCGCGTAATCACAAAGAATATATACAATGCGAGTATAAGAAGTTGAACTTGGTCGTCGCCATCATCGCTTGCGTATATCCAAGTACGTAACAACGTCCGCTCGTATCAGTTGGAACGAACTGAACTCGCACATATGCTGCGAGGTAAAGAATATTCTGCCCGTTTTGAAGCTCCTCCAAGTGAGGAGCGATTCCGCTAGACACTTTTCCGCTAAGGGACTTTTCAACTTTTTAAAATGAAACGACAACGTAATAGATGATCCTGAATTTAGTTATCTGCAGTGCGAATAGTCCGACGGCGAGGTTTTAAGATTGTTCTTTGTTTTTTCTCCATTTCTTTTGGTTTGCTTGCGTCCTTCGCCAGCTTCATAGGTCGGCGTTATTGGCAACTTCTTCGGCGAGCTGATTATGTGGAATGGTGGATGGGTTTGGAGATGGGAAAATTGTTTGTCGTATGGAACGAATTGGTGGAATTTATTGAAATCATCAATGAAATAAATACAATGTAGAATCTGTCAGATTGCATTGTGTGTCTGTTTTTCCCTAAAGGAATGCTGAAGACGACGAGTAATTATCATTGAAGACAAATGTATTTAATTATCAATGACTGAGAATGGTCAAGAGTTGGCGCAGTTGCGATAAATATGGTGAGCAATAGAAAAAGATTAAATGTTGACAATGATGTAGCCCACTGATTAGTGTGGACAATTACAGGTATGCGCACCCATCTTGAGCGGTATGCCAAGTGACATTCATATGACTATTTGTGGTAGAATACCTGTGGATGGTTTGGAAAATTTTATTAATTAAGCAATATTATTCATGTTGTTTTAGTACGACCCCTACCGATGAATTTAAATATTTTTGAGAGCAGGCTTCTTATTTGTTTATAAATGAAATCAAATAAGCTACAGGATGCTTACAGTGATATATTCTTATTCAAATTCCCTTCAAAACATAATCGATTTCAACAATGTAATGGTTCTTTGCCCTTGACAAGATTCACAACGATGTTTTCAATTGAAAAAAAAATCCCTGTTGGCACAACCAACTGGATGATAGCTCAACAAACTAATGGCTGCAAGCTTATAAGGAATCTAAATAAAACTTGCTAAGCATTAACAGATCATTAAGAAAAAATATTGTATAGATAAAATGTGACGTAGCACATTTTTCAAAATCTGTGAGTAGAATATGAGTCAAAATCACATTGAATTGAATCCAAATCTTTGAGAAACATAGCCAATATGTCTTTTAAAATGTGTAAATTGATTAATTGAAACACTGTAGTTTAAGATTTCAATAACATCGATCTTAGTATTAAGGTTAATGCAAATCGAGTAACAATTGTAGCTTTGCAGGCTTTTAAACTTTCGAAATAAGATTCACCGCCAAAACTTGCCTACAAAACTAATTCTTCAGTTTCATATAGACTGTTGCGATTTCCAACTATTACATTCATTGGTTTAAAATTTATTCGTATCAATTTTCAGTTGCGATGATGCACACATTCCTTTTAAAATATTTATCGGATTTGCTATTCGTTTTAATTTCTCCATTCCTTCCTTTCCCCAGTAAGTAAATGTCACCATTTACCTTGGTTTTCCCATTCATTCATTGCAATGAGACTGTTAATGCCCACTCGGCCAGCAGCGCGAATTTAATTTAGGTTAAATTTCGAATTTAAGCGCGAATTTGATTTAGGTTAAATTTCAATTTCCGTTAATTCAATTAATTAATGTGGCCTTAACATAATTTCAATTAAGTCAATTTGCACTGTAGGCTAAGTTGAAATTTCTTAGCTGACGCGCGCGAGTCAGCAAAATATTGTTGAAGCATTTCATCAACATACATAATAAGTAAGATTCGGATCATTTTGCTGATGCGCAGGAGTCGGCAAAATGTATTGGGATCTTATCTTATGAATGTATCAAATATCATGTAATGTAGATCTCCACATTCTTTCCTGTATCAGACGCGAGCGTTGGTGGTTTTCAGGCAAGAGACGGTTATAGTCCACAGTATACTCAAATAGTAGCCACACCTTTCATTTACCCTGTGTTGCACACTTTTTGAATTTTCCCAGGGGCATTACAGCTGATCCGGGGCATTACAGCTGATCCATTTTTGGCGCGCTCAAGAAACAAAGCAAAATGCAGAGAAAATTTCTGACGCATGTGTTCTTTTACGCAACATAGGAGTGCTGCCAGATCCTAATAAAAAACTAAAAGATTGCATGGAACGAATTTGTTTTTCTGCAATGTTATTGATTTTTTAGCTCTGGTAGCCCTGAAATCCTCATCGAAGCATATGTTTATATTCGCGCCATTCCTCGCATCAGCGTTTACCATCTACCTGCTACCAAAGATTTATGGCTTGCTGTTCGGCTTGTGTTCGGATTTTTCCGGAGGGTTGATGGAGTGTGGTTACTATTTGAGTATACTATGTTATAGACGCTCAAGAGTCAGCGTTTCTTGTGTGGAAGCTGTTGACGCTTGTTCGTTTGATGGGAACAGTTTCAGTCTTAGGTTGACGTTTGATGGGAACAGTTAATTAAATTATGAATCGGAAGTATTTTCAATTGGTTGTGTGGTATTGGTTGAAGTGTTGATTAAAGTCAGAAGTCAGAAGAATTTGAGTCGAAGCTGTAAAGTCCAGTGCAGTAGGTCAGATAGAGTGATAAAATAAAACTAAATAATTTATTAATTACAAGACAACTTTGGTTAAGTAGCGAAATTCTAAAGCTAGCGATCACAATTGAAGTTTGATTAAAAAGAAATTTCAGGCAAGAGAAGAGAGGCCAGGACAAAAGAATCCTGACGCGAACAAAGACAGCAATCATTAAGTAATTAATACCGTCTAATCCCTTTATAACGCTTTTGCCAATTCTTGCATACGAATTTGCCCATTGTAATGTTATTGATGCAAACATTTTCATTAAATGGCAAAATTTCCAAGTGGATGATGATTTGTTATTTATATGCAAATAATAATTATGTGTTTTTATTGTCTGCAGGATTATCATAATGTGAGCATCACTTGTCTTTGGCACCATCGACGTAAATTTTCGAGGAGGTCTCTGCATCAGGTAATTATTCGAAATACGAGAAGGTTAGCTGATTCTGATTTATAGCAGTGAAACCATTTTTATTGTATTAACTTTTTTAAACATTAGACGTTTCTTTTGCTTCCTTGAAGTGTTGGGTTCTTTCCATAATATATTTCTTTGTTCCAGCTGTTGTAAAGTTTAGCTCAGAGGACATTTCTCCCCAGTACAGAGAAAACATTCTACTAAGTAATGCATGTGTTTTGGGAGAAAAAAGTGATTAACTTTTTGAATAATTTTTAAAAGTGAAAAGGACAAGTTCACACTGGTAGTGTTTGAGTAGCGCCCAACTAAATGCGGTGAAGGCAGTGTTCTCTCAACTACACAATTATTAGGCGAAACATCATCTTAAGTGTGAATAGTAAGATGTTAAGGTGGGTTAGAGAAGTATATGTGCAGAGATTGTATTAGGAAGTTTTAACTAGCGCAAGAGCTGAAAAGCATCGCGAAGCGTACTTTGGCAGACCGTCATACTCACTGCATGGTCAAGTGCAGATCTAGGTCATAGCGAGTTGGCACTCACCCTTATCTGCAGTGACCATAGCTGGGACCGAAAAACCCCACCAAAGCACTGCGAATGGTGTACAAATTCACTCAATACAGATTTCCTGAAATTTTTAAATCCGATGAGCGATGAACTGTCTTCGCCGACTTAGTCAGACCAGCGTTTCATCGGTTTCTCCATTGGTCTCCGCCCTTCACTTCTTCCTACAAATACCTTTTTAGATATCTGTTGTTCGTCCATACGATTCATGTGGCAAGCCCATTGGAGCTTCCGCAGTCTTACAATCGTTCAGACCGCAGGTTCATTAAAATTTTTTTACAGCTCGAATCCGCCATTGGTCCCCGTCGAACTTTGCTCCGATTAGTTGCTTCAGGACCCGTCACTTTAACGTGGATGCTTGGGTTAGGGTCCACGTTTCACACCCATAGCATAACACAGGTTTTATCATGGATTTGTATACTGAGAGCTTTGTTTTCCTGTGTATGCAGCTGGTCCTCATGATCGTCGAAATTTAAAAAAAAAAATATTTTGTTTGTGTGCTGTATTCTTCGGCGTATTTTGTCTCTTTCATTAGCGGTTCTGGTTATTTTGGCGCCCAAATGCACAAATTCGCACATATTCGCCAAGTGTGATGTATTCTGAACTTGAGGTATTTTTCCTGGACTGCGTCATGAGTTTCGTTTTATTCTCATTAATTTGTAGTCCTACTAGTTTTGCTTCGCTGTCGAGTTTCAGGAAGAGTTCTTTGGCAGTTGTTACCGTGACAAAATGTTGATGTCATCCGCATAGGCTACTACTTGGCTCGACTTGCGTAATAATGTACCTCGTGTATCGACAGGTAGCTTTCTTATGACGTACTCAGAGCCAAATTGAATAGAAATGGGGCCAGCCAATCTCCCTACGTCTGTCCGATATTTGTGTCAAGGGCATCAATATAGTGTTGGCATATAATCCGATTTTATTTTCTAAGATCTTTGAAAATATTTTGTTCGCCATACAAAGCAGTGATATGCCTCTATAATTTTCGCACTGTAGCTTGTCACCTTTTTTGTGGATAGGGAATATAATTGATTGGCTCCACTCGTTCGGCATATGTTCTTGTTGCCAAATGTACTGGATGACTTTGTGAATAGCTTTATGAACACTGCTGCCATAATATTTGATGAGTTTCGCTAGAATCTCATCGATGCCCGGCGCTGTATTATTCTGGGCTTTGATGGTGGAACAAATTTCATCCAGAGTCAGTGGGGTCAATGGAACCTCTCCACAGACATCTGGACGCTCCGATATTCTAGTGCTATGCGAAGGGTTTAGGAGGCTCTTAAAATATGATGCCCATCTTTCCTTAATCTTGGTTTCATCAGTGATGATATTGCCCATATCATCATGACAGAGAATGGTTTTGGGCTGATATCCACATCTCAGGCTTTTCACTACTTTGTATGCTTGTCTTGTGTTGTTGCTCGCTAAACTTACATCCATACTTTTCAATTGCTCGTCTTAGTATTTTCCTATTTAATTCTAATAATTTTCTTCGCTCCTCTTCTGAGATTTTCATAGTGTTCCCTCTTCGTCCTGGTTTTCCTACCTATGTGGTCTTTGAATGCCTGATTCTTTTTGTCTAACGCATTTTGGCACTCATCATCGAACCAATTATTTCTCTTGCGCCGGGCTTGATGGCCGATTGCGTGTTCTGCCAAAGTCTTAATAGCCGCTTTCACTTCCATCCAGAGTGCGTAGCTTGTCTTTAGCGATGCGTCTGATAAGATGAGAGCCAGCTGGTTGTCGAGGGTCTCCATGAAAATTGTGGCTACCGACGCCATTTGGAGCCTTTAGATGTCAAATTTTTGTAGCGAGCTGGTCTTCACCAGATACGCTTTTGACATATGACATCGAAAGGTTAATTTGATTAAGTAATGATCCAAGTCACAAATGGCTCCTCGGTATGTATGGATGTCAAGTATGGTCCACGCCCAAAGTTGTTGGATCAGGACATGGTCGATCTGGTTTTGTATGTTGCCATCTGGTGATACCAAGGTAATTTTAATTGGGGAGTTTGGGATGAGAAATCATGAAAGCTGTGGATTGAGGATACCAGGGGGTTCCCTCCTTCTTTCTTAGACGGGCTTGGGACCGTCTACGGTAGAGTTATATTCAAGCTCATTTCACTTTCGAATCCGTTAAGCAGTGGCATTTGTTCAGATTAACATTCTTGCAGGATACGATCTTGCGCCTAAGTTTGGCTCGTAGATCCGCTGCACATAGTTCAAGTAGAGGTATGGTGACTCGCTTGATGGGTGCTACCTTAGCTTGAGCTGCTGGCAATGTGACTCGAAAACGCTCGTGTGCGTCTCCAGTTTGTGTTCTAGAGTGAACCACAGTGCTGTCGCTTTCCACTGTTCTTCATCAAGCTTGATGAATTCCACGCATTTGTTCAGCTGATGAGCTCCACTGCAATGCCAACACGATGTTTGATTGGGTGATGGTGATGTTACTGCCGCTACGATCCGCGATGTGGGATTTCGAGATGACTACTCCCGCTCGAGTGTGTTTGAGTAGGATTGCAGTTTATGCTGCCGCTCTCCAAGGCATGATATTTACGATTTAAATGTCAGCCGCTCATCTGCTACTGAATGCCGCACCCAAAGTTGTGTTGACATAGAGTCAAGTTTGTGGCTTGCTATGTACACCAACAAACAATCCTAATGTGACGTGTCATAGCCGAACGCTTGGAGAGCTCTTGTCGCCCTTCAAATGTGCTAATCAGCCACCATATGTCATGGGCCGTGGGCTTTTAGGTGGTTAAATAATCTATTATCTGCCTCAGATGTGCTTCGGTGATGTATTACGATTTGTTATACCGCACCTTTAATGGCTCCCATGCCGCTTTGTAATTTGACTCCAGGATTGCCATATGTTTGATTGCCGATACCGTTTTGCCGACTAGTGAGTCTTTTAGAACAATCTGCTGCACCGGAGATAATTTGTGGTCTCATCGACTAGATTCTAGAATATATCATGGAATGACATCCAGTCCTCGTATTTGCCGCCAAACTTTGGGATGTTCATGGTTGGGAGCTTCACCACTGCTGGTTTTATTGTCTGCACTTCAGTTGTTATCAACCGTTCCAGCATTCCGCTGATCCGCAAGTTTGTCTTTTGTATGTGACTCAATAATTTCGGTCACGTTTTCTGCCTGTGATGGAGTTGTTTGAGTTTATTGACGCTGTTGACGGTACCATGATTTTGCGTCAGGAAGGTTTTGTCCACTTCATCTAACTTCTCGAATTCCACCGCAACTGCTTCTTCTCCTTCCTCTTCCTCCACTTTTTTCTCTATTTCCAGACTGCAGCTCCAGAAAATTAGTATACTATACTATAAGTCTTCTCCAGGTGTTCCAACCCCACTTGTAGTTTGACTGGCATCATGTCTCGGTTGTCCGCATCCGCAAGTTTTAAAATTGCCCGCTTCGTGTTCGTGCGTGCCCACCAAAGTTTATTCAAACTAGACATTTTGTATTTGCAGTGTCCCAAAATGTTTGTATGGCGATACTACACTTTTTCGTTTGTGACCGCAAATATGCTTGCAAAATTGTTTTTTGCCCGCTGTTACAAAATATAAAATTAAACCCCGGAGCCACTCTTGGAAGGGAAGGACTCCAACACTCCAACATTTTAGTCGAAATATTACCAGGGAACCACTCCACGCACTGCAGTACTGATGCGAAGGACTAAGGTAATGTTAGGGTAACCAATGTAAATTATTTGTGTGAAGTAAGGTTGATTTTTAAAACGTGCAATTAGAATTCTTTGTTTTTGATCATATTGTAAAATTTGCACATTAATCGCACGTCCTGTTCAAGCACATCATTTAAGTGAAGCCCAGAAAAATTCGAACCAATGTAAATTATTAGCGTTAAATAAGGTTAAGTATTAAGCGAAAAAAAGGGAGGTGGCTTCTCTTCACCACCGAACTTCAACTCCGCTCTCACGACGAAGGATGGCAGTAAAATTCGTGAAATTCTTGGCACACTCGACTATGTCGCACCTGGAGTACTACAATATGATCTATAATCATTGCAAACTGATTTATGGTTGGTTGGTGTATTGGCCTATGTATTGTTGAGTGGATGTAAACAGGAGACATTTTCTTTCTCCAAAAGTTCTATCCTTCCGTTTTATCTGAATTGGCAGGACAGTCATTTTTCCCCATCACATTCCAACCCCAGAGGAATGCATGATCTATCAGCACACTTATATTCGTATTTTGAGCAATGGTCATCAGGACGCTTCTCAATTACTGTTTCGCGTCCTTTTACATCGTCGCCAATTGGACAATTTTTATTTGCATCGCTGACGAATTTGTGCGATAGGCAGGTTATATTGTAGGCACAACGAAACCATTCTGGCATTAAACATGGTCGTTCCTTGTAATCCTCTTCATCCGAATGATAGACGCAATCGTTTTGGCCGTTGCATTGCTTTTGGCATCGATGCAGTTTCTATCTTTACATTGAAATTCATCTTCACGACAAACATCCTTAGTAAAAGCTTGCGGCACTAGGAATGTACTAACAATGATCAGCAGTCGTATACAGGACACTATTCTAAAAGTAAAGAATCTTGCGGATACCCAACTTCTTAGTACCGCGCTGGCTGAGACTGACGGTGGTATGGAAGACAAATGGAAGAATTGCTGAAAACAAGAGTCTTTGGCGAGAGACTAGTTCGCAGTTATTAAAATACAATTTCAAATTAAATTAAGAGGTACTTACGAAACCCTTGGGCTTATCGCCCGACACACCGTGATATCTCTTTACGGACACAATTATTTTAAAATATCTTGCGACGAACGTAAATATACGCGCACATAATCACAAGCATCAACACAATAATTGACATTACAACCAAAACAAATCGATAAGGTTGTTATCGATAATGTAGGACTGTGTGCGAAAGAAAGATGGCCACCAAGAAAAACTGGGTTTGCGTCCGCGGTAAACGCTGCAAGGTTGAGCAGCCATGGTGAATGTTGTGGCCTTGAACGTGAGTTCTTCAACTCAAGTCAAAGAGCCGTTGCGACAAGTTGATAAAAGAGCCAGCGACGATGGAAGAGGTCTCTTTTACGGATACTTGGGCAGCGGAGAAGGAAGGAGACAACGAGGGAAGAAAATTGAATTTAGGCAGCGAGCGAGTTAAAGTACGAGGATTTCGATCATCGACGGGGCCCCCACCATAGGAAGTATGGAAAATTTTTTAAGTTTAAAGAATTTGAATTTTATAAATAATAACTTCGCATGAAACTGAGATCATATTGTACTGTCGTTTAATTTTCTTATACGTTCGTGTTTTGTGAAAGCGTTTCAGCCAATATTTTCGCTCGTAGAGCGCGCAGTGTTGGCGGAAGGCGTAGATTACGCCTGGAGTGTATAAAAGTCTTTCCCGTCGAGGATTTCAAACTGCGCAGTCGTTTTTCTTTAATGGAAGTTAGTTTTTCTTTAGTGGAAGTTAGCGAAACTGGTGTAAGGCGGCTCGATGAGCCGGGTTTAAGTCACCAGTGGATATCCTAGTGAAAGGACCATTCAGGGGAGCCTCAAGCTCACCAATTGACGCCAACTGGAATCACCCTTTGTAACGTAACATTAACATTTTTAACGTAACACCGCATTGTCACTTTTCCGCTTAGTTAATGTGAAAATGTCTGCAAATTGAATGAATGTAGTTTTTTCCGCAAAATGAATGTTTTCCCTATTACTTAAAAGAAATCTGGTTCGACGGACCAAAATGATGCGAGATTTATATCGAGGAAATCTGTAGTAATTGAGGAGTAGGGCTCTAAAAGCCAGCGCTGCCACAGGCACACAGCACAAACTCAATTTAACAAGGAGTAACCATTGAGTCACTTTCCCCATCGCAGCACTCGCTCTGTTTTCGCATGAAAATAAGTCAAGAAAATTTCTTTTGTACTCAACTCCCGGGAAACAAAATTCTAAAACTGTTTAATAATTTTAATGTGTAGTGATTTTGTTACAATATCTTTTGAATATAATTTAACGAATTGCGGTGGGCGCGGTATACAAATGCTTAGAACGAAACGGTTAACCCCTTAAATTATATGAACGATAAAATCATTGTATCATTTAAAACCCCCCCAATAATTAAACTTCAGAGGATCCAGAAGACCGGTCTCTGCGTAAAGTTGAGAAGGAAGTACTCATCCCGAAAATAATGCGTGAACGTGCGAAAGCTGAAAAATGTGTTGATGAAGTAAAAGCGTTCGAGTCCTGCTGCAAAGAAAGCAGCATACTTATGGTGATCACATGGCGAAAGGAAAATTCAGCCCTGAAATCATGTTTCAAGAAGTGGTATCGGAACGAACAGTTTCAAAATGAATGCAAAGATATATACCTGGAGGAACGCGCGGAATTTTGACGTACCGGACTAACAAAAAAGAAAAGACAGGCACTTGCAGGAGAAAATAAGTAGCCGAATTATTGGGAAAAAGTCTTTTTTTTTTGTATTAAGAGGTAAAGCGGGTGGCGTTCACGCCCAAACTTCGGCGGGCTACCGGCACCGAAGGCCCCCCCCCATCCCTCATCGAAGCACCTACGCCATAGATCAGGATAACTAGAACAGAGGTTTAGTCTGTCCACAAAGTGAGGAGAGTTCATGACAGATTACTATCGTCCTCTACATGTTGAGGGGCCTAATAGCAGAAATGTGGTATCTGTGGATTTGGAAGGGACTAGAGAGATGTTTTGACCACACGCCAGTTGTGTGACGCATCGTGAAAATTCCTGCCTGTTGGTGACCGTTCTTTTCTGTCACAAAAGAAAAAATAGCGATGAGTTTCTTAAAATTAAAATAAATTAGCGGAAAAGTTATTATTTATTTATTCATGCTATTTTCGGATCCATGAATCCAATATAATATAATACATGCGACAAAAACAAAGTGAACAACTGGAAATAAGAAAAAAACCAGAGTATAAAATACTAATAAACTATTGGAAGCTAAGGAGAATATTATGTAATATGCTTTTAAAAGCGTTTAAGGAATGTGGCAGAGGACCCGGCTGGAGCTCGTTGTAACGACATGATACGCGTAATCAAAATGAATAAAAATAAATATCGGCACGAGCAAAGGGCACAATGAATATGTCAGTTGAACGCGTTTTTGAGGTGGAACGTATATAAAGCCTTTCCCGAAGGTTGGAAAGAATACCGTGATATAATTTAAATTAACTGCACAGGTCTAAGAATTCTCTCCTTTTTTTGAGTGATGGAATGTTAAGGACCTGTTAGCGCTCATCGTAGGAGCTGTAACGGAGGTTATATTTGTAGAATAGAGAACATGTGAATTTACACCCTACAGTTTCAACGGCATCCGATAGATTGGTACAGTGAGGAGACCATATTTGGGAGGCTACTATACTATAGATGTACGCTGGTTGACATATTAAAAGACTTGCAGGAAGATCGTAAAATAAAACCAGTGACAATCCTGTATTCCTAGAAAACTGGATGAATTTTGTTGGTGAATCTCATGTGACAACATTTTGAAATGATAAGAGGAAGTAAATTACCATGACACCGATTTTGGAGATTGTCAAGATCATTTTGAAGGTATGAGCAGTCTTTGCAGGAGTTAATGGAACGATTAATTTTTTGATCATCAGCATAAAGAAGACAATTACAGGACAGGCGTTGCCGAAGGTCATTAATGGAAATGTTGAATAGCAAAGGACCTAAAGTTGATCTTTGAGGAACACTGGTTTTTGGTACAAATAAGACCGACAAAAAGGCTCTAGCAAAATCGATATACATCACATCAACTTGTTGGCACTTGCCTAAAGCAACAGAGATGTTATTCGTAAGTTCTAACAAATTAGTCACTGTCGAACGACCTTTAATGAAGCCATATTGTTCAAACAGGATACTGATGCCATCGTACATTCTGTTATGAACAATTTGCTCAACGAGCTTGCTAAAACAAGACAGCAAAGAAATCGGACGATAGTTAGAGATTTCAGTACGATCTCCGGACTTATGGATTGGAAAGATGTGAGCATGCTTCCAGACGTCAGAAAAGCAGGAGGAAGAAAGGTTAATATTGTAAATAATTGATAGTGGGGTACATAATGAAGAAGATAATGACTTTACGAACAGATTTGGTATTCCATCGGGACCCGGACCACCATTAATGTCAAAAGTGAGCAGTACATGTTCAATTTCTGATGGAGAGGTCACGATAGAATGCTCAATAGGGAAAAGAGAAGGACACGATGAGTATATAGGGTGGTTCGAAACCTTAAATGTGGAGGAAAAAAAATTGAGCGAAAAGGTCAAAGAAAGCTTGCCCATCAGAAGCTTGGCAGTTTTGCCATTAGAAGGTATTAGGGTTTTGGGGGTGCTGTTTTCAGAGAATGTATGTATGTCCAAACGGACTTAGGACTATTAGATAGCAGTGATGTTTCAAT
The DNA here is from genome assembly GCA_963969285.1 of Odontomyia ornata. Lineage (NCBI taxonomy): Eukaryota > Metazoa > Arthropoda > Insecta > Diptera > Stratiomyidae > Odontomyia > Odontomyia ornata. The sequence goes on along the minus strand of OZ017740.1, from coordinate 19,767,156 downwards.
CATATTATAATAAGATCGCATTGCATCCTTCGCCGCTATATGGCTTCCCTACGAAGCAGGCGGTAGTTGGCGAGGTCAGTGTTACAGTTGAAATACTTCCTGATCCTGGTCCTTCAAATAAAGAGCATCTGAGACTTCAGCGGAAAACCAGCTGGGGCTCTTTTTCCGAGGAGAACGGCAGATAGGTAGATAGTTTATAATTATGCTACTGAGATTCTCATAGAAAGTTGACAGCGCTGAATTGACATCGAGCTTCTGTAGCATTGAATTCCAGTCAATATTATCCAGCTCAAGCTGAATGGCTGCATAGTCGGCTTTACGGAAATTAAATCTTGGGAAAAAAGGAGTGCGTTTGGACTTACGTGCAAGAAAAGATAAACAAACCTCAAGCGGTGGATGATGGGGATCAGGTTTTACATATTCGGAATGGGATTTTGAGATCGAGGAGATAGAGGTTGGATTGGTAGTAAGGATGAAATCGAGAAATTGATTGTTTGCGTTCGGTATCGTATTTAATTGCGAAAGGGAGCAAAGCGATAAAAAAGAATAAAACAGGATAGAGAGATCATTGAAGGATGAGAGGGTATTAGAGCTTGTGTCCCACCTTAGGCAAGGCATGTTAAAGTCACCACAGATTAGAATAGTGTATAGAGGGTTGATGCTGCAGAAATATGAAGATAATTCAGAAAAAAACGGTTGTAAACGCGGAAAGGAGCATTGCAAGGGTTGTAAACGCAAAGCAATACTAAGCTCACAGCTTGAGGGGTATTAATGAAGACAGTGATGCATTCTACAGGAAGTGACGGGGGAAAGTCAGAGCAGAGTTTGCTGTCTAAAGCTTTATGAATAGCAATAAGTACACCAACACTGTCAGATTAACCTGAAACCAAACGATCTCTATCAGTTCGGTAGACATCCACTGCTGACGATATCAGGAGTCAGCCAGGTTTCTGTTAAACAAATGCGACTATCGCCGGAAATGGAAGAGGTAATTTTAATAGCTTCCAGCTTGGGTCGCATTCCACGTATATTTTGGTAATAAAAATTGAAGCTATCAAAATTTAAATTACTGTTTGAAAAAGATTTAGGGTGACCAGTTGTTAAAGTCTAAGGAAAGAGCTCACCACACGACGAAAATTTCTTTTTTTGGTTGACTTGAAAGGCATAACGTCATTTAGAATTAAGAAGCTTACTTTATTTCTAGAATTTAAGGTAAATATATCTGCACAAGCAGCCGAAGCTCTAATTAAAACATTAAATGTAAGATTTTCCTTATTTCTAGTTGTACTTCTTTAAATTACTTCATTTAGAGTATTACAACCACCACACTATGGTTCAATAAACTTATCATTCACACAAAATAATCATAAAACTGCTTTGAGTGCTGCCACAAATGATACCACAATATCGATAACCACCTAAGGCTACTCGTGCCTAACTATCATGATAATATGAAAATACTGCAAACCTTCAACTATTCTACCTTCTGTTTATTGTGATTAGATGCATCTCTGAATATCCAAGGATTCTTAAGCTCATTTATTTACATGCGACGGTTATTACTCAGGCTAAGGTAGTCCTTGCGATTCTCTGCTTAAGAATTATCGTAGCATAAAAGCAACATCGATTGGTTATGCTTTCCTTGCAGGCTTTTATGTAATGATAATATGGAAGATAGAATTACGCTTGCGCTGCTTGGTCAACGATTGAATTCTTGAATATACAAATAGAAAAGAAAGCTTCAGGGCAATTGCGATTTTCTTTGATATCCAAGCATGATCAGAATTGTTTCCTTGGAGATCAACGTTGGTATTAAACTTTGATCAAGCCTTGAAACCATGCAAGAATTACAAAAAGATTTAAGTTTAATCTTCGGACCAGAGGATCTCTATTATTTGCATTACTGTTAATTACAATATTTCGCTTGTGAAAAAAGCCTTTAAAATTAATTGATTTCTTTTATCATACATTTGGAAATCAGTATCATTCACTTAATAAATATTTGAAGAGATTTGTTTTGTTATTGGATATACGTAAAAATTTAACTCGGTACATTTGCGCTTCAGTAAACATGGCTCACAATAATCCAATAAACCCGACAATCCATTCGAACTCCTCCGCTAAATCCAATATTGTTTGTTTTCGCCTTCATTCCTCCAACACTCCTTCCCAGTATCCATTTCGATTCAGATCTAAAAATTGAACTCGATCAATAAAGCACAATTAAAAGCTCAATTAAAAATTTTCAGCCACAATCCCGAAGATTGATTGATAGCTTGTGGGTGGATTTGAAAATGAAGGAAAATAATTGTTAGATAGATTTTGAGTCGAGGCACGAACAGATTAATGTGTTGGATTGCATTACAGTATAAATTCATAGCAAAGAGATATAATATGGTGTAAGTTTGAGATAGATTAGGCGGCTTAATTGTACCGTAAGACTCGAAAAGATGAATTTCGACGGCGCGTTATGAAACATCAATAGAAAGTCGCGTGCATTCGGTATGTGAGCGTGACTTTTGAAATCTAACGTTATTTGTGCTGAAGACAATTGATCCTTTGTTACTGTTTGAAAGGAACTATTCAAAGCAATTATAATTTTCGAAATTACATATTGAAATTCCAGAGATTTTATCGAACGTGCATTATTAACATACAAATGTTTCTATTTTCCCTTGCTGCAATGCTTCTTCGATGCAACAACTTCCGTTCAGAATGCAACAATTGTCCGGCAATAGTTTTCCTCATATCTCGCTCCCAACAACATTCCAAGCCCATAACTAACCATTCTTGCTTGTTGCCGATGCCTTTAAATGTTAACGCAATCGTAATATATAGAAAATGAACCGTTCTAAATTGGCTGTGGACAAGTCGCTTTACATCTGTTCACTCTCTCTTATCAGATCCAATTTTCCGCTTCTGTCCTAATCGAACCAATAGTGCACGCAGCCAAAAGGGAGTTCCGATCCCAATGTACCAGCCAACGTAGCATTACGTAGATTCCGATTTCTACGTATGTTACATACTACCTAACAACCATGCATATCCGCAGAAATTCAAGAAAAATCATCCAAGTCTTTCCCGGAGGTTGGGTTGGTTATTCGTTAAGTGTGTGGTGAATTTTCTTGCAATATTGGCCCAATAACAACACCAACAACAACAATTGTAACATCGGGGAGCTAAGAATCATGAAATTGTCCATTACCATTGCGGGATCTCTAGGATGTGGACAGCGGGGCGAAAGCAAAAACCGATCAAATCGATATGAATCTATGAATGCGCAACTCCACCAAACCAAGTCCAGCACAAACCAATCTCGCCCAGCTGCACGGAATTATCGATGCAAGTAGGAGACGAGGATGGGAATACGAACATAGGCCTCTTGCTACAAACATGGATATTTTCAATAGTTACTGGGTGCACTATTGGTAATGATATGTTTGGGGCTTTAGGGTGGGAGTATGTTGATAGGCTTCTTAGCAGAGATTATTTTATTTCAAATAATTTGATATGCTAAAGTTACTACTACTCAAGGGCATTTTGAATCTTATTTAAACTTAAATTGCTATTATCTTTCTCTGAAAAAAACAGGGTCAAAATAAGCGAGCACTAATAAAAAACAAGTTAGGTAGACAGACCCATGCTCATGTCAGAAGGGTTTTGTACTCAACTTACAAAATGCAGTAATCAGCAACAAATAAAATCAAGAAACATGTCAAAGACGATTTTATTGGAGAAAATGTGAAATTCGAGGATCATACTATTATTAACAAAGTTGAACGAATTTTGACTTCTGAGGTATTTGTTATAGTTATACCCATAAATATCTCTCTTGATAATTTTTTCAGATTTTTTAGATCATGGGTGTCCATTCGCGAGGGAGGAACACATTTTTCATGTATCCCCCCCCCCTGTGCCCCCACTGAAGCAAAAGCGGTCAGTTTAAGAAGTGTTTTGAAAAGCTCTCATAGAGAACTTTCAGTTGATACTCATATAGGCTACCTTACATGTAATTTTTTTCAGAGGCCACTCCTCTCTACTGTAATCATCGATTCATGGCCTATTTTTTCGAATCCTAGAATGGTTATAAAGCCCTTTTGGTAGGAGCTCTCTCCTGCCTCTTCGACTTGTTTCAATTATATGTACTCATCTTCATAAAACCTATCATTCCTGCAATTTTCATGCAAACCCTAGCAAAGCTGTAGTGTCTAAGTCGGTAAAAAGCACATACGGCGCCATAGCCATATGTTTCCATAGTAATACAGGGCATATTGTTCCATAGTAATACAGGAAAATTCAAATCGCTATAACTTCGTTAAATATCATTCGATAGTTATGAAACTTTAAGAAAAGATCAACCTTATAAATAGTTATCTGTTTGCTAAATTTTATAGAATTTAGAGAGAAGTCGAAATTCACTCAACTTTGTTAGAAATAGTATGATTTATCGATTTTATGTTTTCTTGAATTAAAATCGGAACGGTACCATCCGATTTTAATTCAAGAAAACATAAAATCGATAAATCATACTATTTCTAACAAAGTTGAGTGAATTTCGACTTCTCATGTATTTGTTGTTGTTGTACTCATTTAGGCCTACATTCATGATTTTTTTCAGATTTTTCGGATGGAAGGTGTCCAATCGCGAGGGAGGGTACGCGAAAAGTTCGTACATTTCCCCTTCCCCTGCCCCCCTCGGTCCTTAGAAGGCAATTTTAAGACTTGTTTTGGAAAGATCTCAATGAGATCTTTCCAAGGACACCCTACTTGACTGCCAATGGTGAAATTTTTTTTGAGGGGTCACCTCCCTATATGGGGAGACCCCCCTTAAACCCCTTTGAAAAAATTTTCCACCCTTGAACTTTCAAGATGTCACCACTTCTGACCTTTTCACAAAGTTTCATGGTTGCCGCTGGACGGACTCCAACAAGAAATGCACATTGAAGAAGGTATTGGAGGTAATGTTAATCAAGATAACAATGATAATTTTATCCTTTACTTAAAAAATAAAAATAAGGAGAAGAAAACAGCTCGCAGTTATGCTGGTCCTTCTCAAAAAGTTGCCGAAAATACAGAGAAAGTTCCGCCAATTAGTGTGTTCGATCAAAGCGGAAAGAATATGGTTCGGCTATTGGCAGTCGAAAATAAATTGACTAATTTCGAGATTAAAAGAATCAATGCCGAAAAATTAACAATCAGAACGGAATCACTGGTTGATTTGAAATCAGCTCAAAAATGCACTGAATTCTGGGGAAGTTCCACACTTCACCTATACCCCGAAAAGTGAGAAGAACAAGAAGTTTTTGTTGAAGGCCTTGGACTGCGGAGAAGATACTGTCGATCTTCTTCACGTGCTCAACGAAGCAACAACTGAAATTGAATCTATTTCCGTTAAACCATTCGCGACAAGAAGGTAGACGGCAGAAAAAAAATTTACCACTTTATTTGGTGCAGATCTCAAATAAGAGCAGTCCAAGTGCTCTTCAACAAATCAGCAGATAATTGAACTTCCGAGTCGTGAGGTGGGAACGCCTCCAGAAAAAGTAAATCAGTGCTATCAGTGTCGAAGATTTGGACATTGGGCTACCATGCATTATCGATGCGTCAGATGCAAGGACGTTCATGCTTCCAGTGAGTACGAATTGGCTGAGACGGAGCCAAAAGAGAAATTATACTGTGTTAGTTGCGGTGTTTTTGGTCACCCGGCATCATATCGAGGATACTCCCGATATCAAGATGCGAGAGTAAAATTTGTCCCAAAGCAAACACAACTATAGCGCAGTGTCTTAGCTCCGAACTTCGTCAAGCCTGGAGCATCATTTGCTCGTGCCGCTAGAGGGCCAGCAGAAAATGCGGCAATTAATGTAAATAATAGCTGTTTTTCAAAATTTACCAACAAATAAATTCTTTATCGGAGAGAATCGATAAACAAGATACGATAATTAATCTTGTCTTTCAGCGTGTGGGGCTTTCATATGCCTCAAAATAATTTGTCATCCAGCCACATTCCCATGGATAGGATTCCTCTCATCTCGATCAACGTCAACTCCATTGTTACTTTACATCGACGTGATTATCTATTTGAATTTATTTTTAAGCAAACGCCTGACATCATGCTTCTGACTGAAACCCACCTCGATTCATGGCACTCCATGACATTCAACGATTTTGAATTCGTAAGAAACGATAGGGTAAATGGCGATGGAGAGAAGCCCCTTTTGTTTCCAAAATATTGAATAAGACGAATTCAAAAGCTTTGAATCTCTTGAAGTGTCCATCATCAAAATCTCACTGCGAGGTGCGGATAACCTCTTCGTTATCTCTACCTATGCAACAGGTCGAAATGTTCTCAAGTTCAAGGAGGAGCTCAATTCCTTGTTTGAAATACTCAAATCGAACAGGCTGCAAAGTTATTATATTCTTGCTGGGGACCTGAATGCCAAGCATACATCATGGCTAAACGTGGATAACCGAAAGCCAAATTGAATACAAAAGCAATCTAGATAGGTCGGAGTTCCCAACATACCCTAGGACAAATTCATATTTGGACCTCTGCATTGCTGATGCAAGATTTGAATTCGGCTTTAATAGCCCTCAACGGAAACTGCAGGTGCTTCCTTATGATAGCGACCATAACGCAATCGTAACGGAAATTTTCTTCCTCATTCCAGTTGAACATGAAAATTATCGGTTGAATTTCAAAAAACAAACTGGGAAAAGTTTCAAAAGAAGTTTAATCGGGATTACCACAGGCAATGTCCTCCTTCTGATGATGGCAATGCATGCTCAATGGTTCCTAATGACAGGAATCTAAATAATGATGAAACAGATCTCTATTTGCTGAAGTTAGAGAAGCTGACATTGAAAACGATTGAGAAAGTAATTCCCAAGATTAAACATCGAAATAATATAGAAAGATATAAAACACCAACCATTGCAAGGTTGAAAAAACTGAAAAGCCTCCTTCGCATACGTGTCAACAATATTTATCGGCGCTATTTGGGCTGCAACCATCCTTCGTTGGCTTTGTTGAAATTGCACCTGAAGAGGAGGAGGTCAGCATTCAATGGGCGGAAAAACAGGGGTATAAGCCCACAGGACCCAGATGGCGTTTTCGCGAAAGTGAATAGCATATTCCTTATGAAGTCTCGAGTGAAGGTATCGAATTTTGAAGTCGCTAGTGATGAAATAAATGTGCTCGATAGGGCTAGTATTGAAATCGATGATACGACTCCGGATGGAAATGGAAACAGGATTACATGTGAGGGATTGCAGAAACTTACCCTGATTGGAACACATTTTCAATTGGTTCATCTACCAGACCCTGAGAGATGGAATGAAATATTTTCAGAGGTCGTTGAAGCAAAATTTTCCGACTTCAAATCAAGCTTGAACGACGAATCCATTCTTCATTTCAATGAAACATTGACATCTCACCTCGTACCGAGCAAGAATCTTATTGATTATTTTGTCAGCTATGAAGACTTGTGTTTCACATTTGGCAGGATAAACAATAAGAACTCATGTAGTACTGATGGTATTCTAAATGTAGTTCTCCGACATTTGCCTGAGGTTGCTATAAGGAATTATTGCATATTGTTCAACAACATGTTGAGCAATACAAATTTCTCGACCGAGTGGAAAAAGGCTAAGGTATTTCCAATCTTGAAGAAAGGAAAAGAATCTTCATGCCCTTAAAGCTACCGCCCAATCCGCTTGCTGCCTATTATCAGCAAGGTATTTGAAGTGATTCTCATTAAAGCATTAAACGCCCACATTAAGAAATATAAATTGATGCCGAATTACCAATTTGGTTTTCGTGCCAGGCATTCGACCACACATGCAATAACGAAAGTAACCTCACAGATCGGTTGGAAACTAAACAATAGAGAATGTGTTGGAGCATGTCTCATTTATATGGAGAAGGCCTTCAATACGGTGTAGTTAGATGGAGTAGTTTTTAAACTCCTTCAGAACAGGTTCCCCAGACACCTTGTCATCATGACGTGCAATATGTTATACGGGAAATCGTTGGTTGTATCTGATGAAAATCTGACAGCAATGCGTGAATTCAAGGTCTTGAATGGCCTACAGCAGGGAACAGTTACTGCGCCTCTGCTCTTCTCAATATTCAGTCGCAAGCTATTGAACGGCTTTGATTTTAACGTCTCGCCACCGCGATCATTGGTAACGTTTGCTGATGATCTGATCATCTATATGGCAGACCAAATAGCTACAATAGTTCAAAGCAATCTCCAAAAAATGTTCAATGATGTGCAGCTGATAATTGGCGAATGAAAATGAATGCGCAGAAGTGCGAAACAATCCTGTTTCGGACAACGCTGCAGGGGGTCAGTCAAGACCTAAAACGTAATTTGAAGGAAACAATCTTGTTTCGGACAACGCTGTAGGGGGTCAGTCAAGACCTAAAACGTAATTTGAAGGATTTCCACATCATGGCTGGCGAGGGTAGTTCAAAACGCGTTCCACATAAATCCTGTGTTCGATACCTTGGTCTTCATCTCGATCAGTATCTTTACTATACTGAACCTGTCAAAATTATGCTAAGTAAGGCACAAAAACTAGTCATGGCCCTACGAAGACTCTTTCATTCCAAATACATTGATCAAAATGTCAAAATTATCTGTTACAAGACCCTGGTTAGACCAGTTTTGACATATGGATGTCAGATCTGGTACAACCAGAGTGTTAGTACTATGAAAGAGTTTTCGCAGGAAATGCCTTCATGCATGTACTGATTTGTACAGAAAGCCTGAGATGGACTGAAAACATTATATATCGAATAGAAGAATTTATCAAACTGCTCAAGTGACAAGAGTCGATATCTTTATATTGAAACTTCTTAGGAATCATATCGCAAGATCTGTAACTGTGATTTCACAGTCGTTCCACCCTACAGACGGGTATACAGGTATTGTGACTTGCCTCGCTACTGGATTCGTTCCTTCAGAAGCATTCGTATGTTTGGACATGAATCGATATGTTTTTGATGCTGACGGCATCTCAGTCATATATCACATATATCGACGGGCCACTGATAAGAAGATAAAATATCCTTCGAATTTGGGTTCGCGAGACCAACAATTCCAATGGAGATACTGATTTGCTAGATTCGTTGAAGCTGATCGTATGGGGATTCACTCCACTTAAGTCTACAAAAATAACAACCAAGTTTTCTTAATTTACAGATATATATTTCGCGGCAAAAAAATCATAACATCACACTAAGGCGGTTAGATGGCGAGAGAGAGAGATAACAAGGAACAAGGAACATCAAAATAATTTTACTCCACCGATCCTTGTGTTGTCATTTCGATGGTCGCAATTACGATTGTCACCGCTAGTCGCAATAGTGCTCCCTCCTGGATGCATTTGACGTTTGACAGTTGTTTATAGTTGAATACATATCACACATTACTGAACGATACGTTTGGATTTTTCGATTTCGGACCAGAATACGTTCGGGGCGCCAGATTTTGATGAGTTGTAGATGGTTGCATCGCTGGATCTGCAGTGTATTCAAAATAGGCTGGTTCCAGACGATCAACGCGAATTTTCATCGGTTTCCCATTGATTTGGAGTTTAAAAACATTTGCTGATATCCTTTCAATTACTTTGTAGGGTCCTTCGTATGGCGGTTCCAACGGCTTCCACACAGAAAAACGTGCAAGCAGAAAAACGTGCAAGCATGACGAAAGGTCCTTATGGACGAAAATCTTTCACTTGTCATGGCGTGATGCTGGAGTTGCTCTTATCCCCTTCATGTCTTCCCGGAACTTTTGTACGAATAGCTTTGAGTCTGGCGGTATATTTTTATTGCAAAAGAATTCTACCGGCATTCAGAGTGTTGTACCACAGACCAACTACGCAGGCGTTGCGCCAATGTCGTCCTTGATATTCGTACGAAGACCAAGAAAGACGGTTAGAAGGATGTCGACCCACTCATTATTGTTGTGGCACATTACCGCCACTTTCAATGATCGGTGCCATCGTTCGATCATTTCATTCGCTGCAGGATAATATGCTGTTGTCCGGATCTTCCTGCAGACAACTAAATGTGTCAGTGACTGAAAGATGAGTGACTCGAACTGTGACCCTTGATCTGAAGTCAAAATGCTTGGCGCTCCAAAGCGCGTTATCCAGTTGCTGTAGAATGCGGTTGCGATTTCATCAGCCGTAATTGTTTTGATGGGAATTGCTTCGGGCCATCTCGAGAAACGATCAATGATGGTCAGTGCATATGGGAAACCTTTTGAAGGATTCAAGGGGCCAACTATGTCTACATGGACGTGGCTAAACCTTGCGTCAAGCATTTCGATATGGCCTTGAAGTGGTTTTGGGTGCTGGCCCGTTTTGCTTCGCTGACACGCGAGACATGATCTGGCCCATTCGAGGATATCTTTGGACATGCTAGGCCAAAGGTTCACCCGACTGATAATTTTCTTCGTTGCTCGTCCACCAGGATGAAACAGACCATGTGTCATATTAAATATTTTCCATCGCAGTATTTTCGGAATGTATGGCTGGATTTCCGCAGTAGATACATCACAGTAGACAGTTGTATCAGTGTCATCGATACAAAGTTTACGTAACTGAAATGCTGTATCCGCTCGAAGTAATTGAATAAGTTCGTCATCCTCATTTTGAGCTGCTGCCAAGTCCTGGCTGGTGATGGCTATCGGCATTGTTATCGAGTTGGATCGAGATAATGCATCTGCCGTAATGTTCTTATTTCCCGCGATTAGGACTGAAATTGACTAATGAAGTCCAATTGCCACAGCTGTTGTGGTGAAGCTTTATCAGCCTTTTGATTGAAGGCAAACGTAAGGGGTTTATTGTCCATTTTGACAATCAATGGCCGTCCCTCTATCATACTGCAGAAATGCTTAACGGCGCTGTATATGACTTGCAATTCTCGGTCATAAGTGTTGTATTGGGTTTGAGTGGCGGTGAATTTTTAGGGAAGAGCCCAAGTGGTTCCCACTCATTGTTATTTCTTTGTTCAAATGCAGCTCCCGTGGCAGTGTTCGACGCGTCGCATTTAAGTGCCAATTGTACATTTTCAATGGGGTGTCGTAGCAGCGTTGCATTTGTAATTTGTTCTCTGCACTGTTTAAATGCTGCCTCAGCTTCAGGATTCCATATTATTAACGACTTATCTTTTTTCTTAGCACCAACTAGAAATCCATGAAGTGGTGCCTGATTTTCGGCTGCGTTATGTAGCGATTTCCGATAGAAATTGATGGCACCAAGAAATCTTCGTAGCCCCTCAATCGTTGACGGTTTCGTGTACTCCAGAATTCTTTGCATACGAGCAGGAAGGGAACTGATGCCATTTTCATCAATGAGGTATCCAAGATATTCCACGGATGACGCATTTCAAGACGTTAATTGACAATCCGTATTCTTGAAGCCGTTCCAAAATAATTCGTAGATGCTGTTCATGTTCTTCATGCGATTTCGATGCCATCAAGGTATCATCGATGTAAGCATAACAAAATCTGAATCCTCGTAATGCTGAGTCGATGTAGCGTTGGAACGTTTGAGGAGCCTTGCAGACTCCAAATGGCATCACTTTAAACTCAAAAAGCCCAAATGGTGTTATGACGGCAGTTTTGGGAACATCTTCAGTCGCTACCGGGATTTGACGATATGCACGTGTCAAATCCATTGTGGTAAATATTTTGCATCCATGCAGATCATGCGTAAAATCGCTCAAACACGCGATCGAATATTTATCCGGAATGGTGACAGCATTCAGGCGGCGGTAATCACCGCACGGGCGCCAATGGCCACTTTTCTTCGCAACAAGATGCAGTGGATTTTCCCGTGGACTGCTTGAAGGCTGATTAATTCCGAGTCCAAGCATCAGATCGAATTCTGCCTTAGCTTCGCGTAATTTTTCCAGTGGTAGTCTCCTTGCCCGCTCAGCTACTGGTGGTCTATTCCTCAATATGTGGTGGTAGACGCCGTGATTGATGGCCTTTTTAATATTGCCAGGGAGAGTCACATCATGATACTTTTTTAGAAGACGATGATATGGTTCACATGATGAAACGGTTGATAATTTACAGCTGGCATTTTTTGTGATATCTCCGATGGTTTGGAGGTTTGTTTTGCTGTCCTCGATTACCTTCCTTCGGTGATCAACCAACAAACCGAAAAGCTGTAACAGGTCTGCTCCAATGATGGGCTGTTGAACATTCGCGATAGTGAATCTCCAAAGAAATTGTCTTTTTAAACCGAGGTCCAGCAATAAAACTTGTTCACCATATGTAAGTATAGGTGTGTTGTTAGCAGCGTATAATTTAAATTTCGAGCAAAGTGTGTGTGGGAGAAGCAAAATTTTCCTCCCGATTGTGACCGCTTATACGACCTGCTGCGAGGTTTGAAATTTTTTCGATTTCGCGCTCAAATTTCCAATCGTTCAAGTCGGTCTAAGATTTGCAATAATTGGTTGTCTGGCGCTGAACTACCATAACTCCAGGTGAATTTTGTAATTCCAACATTAAATCTGCCATCTTGACTAGTTTCTCGACGTCAGGCTCACTTGCCACCCTTATGTTTTCGGGGAGTTGCTGCAACAACAGTGACCTAAGCATGGTTTCGGTTAACTGCTCTCCTCCTGTATTGCAAAGTTCCTGCAGATAATACGATTGTTTCTTGCCTCCCAGATTTTGGGCTTTTGGAATAAGTGCCTCAGCTTTGATTCCGTGGATTCCGCAAATGCCGTTAAAATTCGTTGCTTAACTGCTTCATATCTATTTTCCGTCCGTGGAATTCTTGCCAGGGAAATGACGTGTGGCAGTATCTCGGGCTCAGCATACTGGATGAGGTACCGAAATCGCGTTTAATCCTGGGTGATTTCATGTGTGTGGAAAGTGGCTTCGACCTGATCAAACCGAAATTCCGGATCAGGTCTATGAAACGCAGGAAATTTCGTGATTCGCGACGCTTCAAGAAATAAATTTGCGGATGACGAAGGTCTTGGCGCAATTGGCGGTGCATTTTTGTGCGTTTTCAACGTTTTCAAAGTTGACACGTTTGCTATTTTGAAAAGAAAACGTTGGCGTTACTTCGAACTTTCACAAAAATTAAGTTTTTTATTAGAATTCACTTTTAATTAGAGGATCACGTCGGGGTCACCATAATGGGGATTCACTCCTCTTAAGTCTACAAAAATAACAACTATGTCTTCTTAATTTACAGATATATATTGCGCGGCGAAAAAGATCATAACATCACACAAAGGCGGTTAGATAGTGAGAGAGAGATAACAGGGAACAAGGAACGTCAAAATAATTTTACTCCACCGATCCTTGTGTTGTCATTTCGATGGTGGAAATTACGATTGTCACCGCTAGTCGCCATAATCGAGCTGACATGGGGCAATCTAGGTATTGGTGGCTGAATTTCAATGTCTAAATTATTCGTGTTTATTTTCAGTTTTGGTGTTTTTCGTTACTTATTTTTTGAGTTTCAGCTCATCATCGCTACATTTAGTATTGTTGTTTATTTGTGTTAAAAATATTATTTTATTAGGTTAGAGATAAGATTAAACGCGTAGGTTAGGAATATTGTGATAGAATTTATTAGTATAAGATAAAGTTTTTGATTGAATTTTATTAGAGTTAGTTTATAGCATATTAGGTGCAGGATCAAAGTTCGCTGTTGTGTTTGAATTATAAATAATTTTTGATTAGTGTAGGCTGGTTTTTTCTCCTTTTTCCAATCAAGTTATAAAGTATTTAATAATCTTAATTAATTTGAATTTGCAATAGTTTTTTGGCTAAAATGTGTTTAATGATAACGTTCAAATTTAGAGATCCATAAAATGTTTAATAGTTGCTAGCTTTATCATATTTAGTCAATAAGGCTGTTGAACTGATGAATTAATATTATATTATATTAATAAATTACGCTTAAAAAACTACTATTTCATTTCCTTCAATTTTTTTTTGCATATCCAAAAATTAATTATAAGCAAAAAAGACTACATGGAAAATCACTCTTTTGCTCCACACAATCGATTTCTTTAAATTTGAGAGGAATTTTACAATCACTTTTGAAATAGAATAAATCAACTTGATAATATCTTAATTAAAACCCAAGATTCAAACGTTATTAACACATGGGCCTTCAATACTCCAATTGAATAAAAAGAATGATTTTCAACATAATACATACATCATCAAATATTTTAAAGGATAATTTTTTGTGTGATTTAGCTTCATAACTAGAGGTTGTACAGGGGTTTTTTAACGACTTCCTATGTCCCTACCCTAAGACAAAGCCATCGCCTAAGCAAACCATAATCCTTTTCCTTTACACCACCAATATCTCCTATTGCCGCCACTATCACCACTTTTCCAGTGCAATTATAAATTTATATTTCGCAGCACATAAGTCTCCTTCGATTTTTGTCTGTCCGTCCATCGGTTCGAACCTGGCAGTCGCCATCGATTGGGATGAGTCAACAGCGATGAATTTGGTTGTTACAGCATCGCGCCAAGGTACGCGCGGTAATAGTGCACCCGCACGTTCTTCAGCATCAGTTTGGATCAAACGCAAGAAGGCCAGAAGTGGTTGTTCTTTCGGCAATCACATGCAATTCGAACAGCTCCTTTTCGTGTTTTCACCTTCTTTAATGCAATTGTGTGTAGTGAGTTCGATAATACAACAGTGAGCCGTTGTAACCGTGATTCAACTTTTCGGCCATTACAAGATATTCTTGAATCTGTATATCCTTAGATTTTTCCTATTTGATTCTTTTGTTAAAGATTTCACTAGAGTTGGATTCTTTGTTCGGGTTTTATTTGTGCCTTCTAACAAATGTAGAGAAAAGTATGCACTATCAGACGTTTGAACGTTGAATTGAACAAACGCAACTGCGGACATAAGGAAAAATCAGTACTTTTGTAATTCAAGGTCTTCCTCTTTCTTTATTGGCAATTTCGAGGAATCTCATCTCCTTGGTGGCGACTCCTCTATATACTCGCACATTAAATTGTTGCGACAATGCCCGTGTGTCCGGCATGGTAAGTTGGCTTTGCAGAAAAGCAATGCTAAGACTGCGATGGATAACTCTTGAGTTAAACTTAACTAACGGAAGATATGAAAAAAGGATATATAACTATGAATATACTGGGATGAGTGTGTAGCACCAGAAAACCATTAAGAAGAAAATCTGCGCAATTGTGCGTGTAATATCGTCACGTCCAGATCTTTTCTTTATTGTTGCTTCACCTATTCATTTCATATATTGGTTGTTTGAATGTTTTTTTATGTTATTTGTTTCTTTAGAAGTTCGTTTCTACAGTAGGATTTCGTATTTTTACTTTTCTTGGGACTTCTTTTAGATCTTACTTAATGCTTTTGAAATTTATGCCTTTTCGTTTTAGAGTGAGCAGTTTCCATTATTTTCTATTTTCGCATTGGATGATCGTTGATTTTTGGACATGGTGCAATTGCGAGGAAGTTAATAGTAGGATTACCATTTATAATAGCTAGGATTAGCAAAAACATGTATTTTTAATAAACTATCAAATTTTGGTTCGACTAACAACTTGATTTTGCAGCCCGTGTGGAGTAGTTGTTAGAGTGCTCACCGCTTGCATAGTAGCTCCCAAGTTCAAAGCTAGTTGGTGGCAATGAGTTTATACTTGTGGCACTTCTGTCGCACTATCAGCCCACCCAGTTGTGATGGATAATACTTGAAAATCAATGGTTTGGTGCTTGAATTGAAACACATTAGGTAATGTTTATTACGCGTAAATAATAATATATTCGTGACAAATAGCGGTATGATTTTGTGAAAAAATTGGATTTGATTGAAATCTTAGCTGAACGGGATACATACACTGCAGAGAAAAACTGGAAATTCGGTGAAGTTTGTTTAAGAATTAAATGAGTTATTATACTCGTTGGAAATAACCTTAAAAAAAAACATGTGTGAAGTTCCAATTGAAAATTTAAGAAGAAATATTAACAAGTTGAAACTAGTGTCGTTGAAATATTTAACGTAGTTTTGAGGGAACATTTTTACTTTTGCCGGCAAAAGTAACACGCAAAATCCAACTGTATGTCGTTGCAATTATCGTCTATTTGTGTCAGTGTCGCGCAAGAACCCTCAATTTTACATTGTTTTTTCTTTGTGCAAAGGAACACGTGGGTCGTTCCATAGCGTGAACGTTTCCTTAAAAATATACGTAAAAAAGTGTGACGTAAATTGCGGGAAGTGCTGATAAATCTGGAATTAGGCACAGTTAAAAAGGCAAAAACCTTGTTCAGATAGTTGGAAAGAACGTACATTTTGTTTCTTTTGAGGTCTCAAAGTCAAATTTGGTTTCAGGTCGATGGGTCTTGATGATACTGGTTCAAAGCCTGGTTGAAAGAGTGATGATTTGGTTCCCGTATGATGTTCTTTATTCATGTTTGAATTCTCTAAAAAGCTATACCAAATTTTCTAAATTTATAACAATTATCATTCCCACTGTCAAAGCGAAATATAACCATAAATTTGCTACTTAGCTACAGTCATCGCTCAGCCCGGTTAATCAATATAGTTTAAGGCCTCACTATTAAATTTCCGATTGGTTTGAGACAAGCTGTGGTCACGGTGATGCCCTATTACTAAAGGGACGAAAAGATCCCGTGACAATTTTATGCCATGGCATGACTGTGATTTGAGAATGCTAGTGGCAGCTCGTTTTCTAATGAGAATGTGGTCGATTTGGTTATGGATGTAGCCGTCAGAGGATATCCACTACTTTCTTTTGCTTCAGCACTACAACTTCTTTCGGGCCTCCTCTTAGAGATAGTTAGAGTATCTCATTACCTTGATCTAATGTATCGGCACTCAAGAAAGTGGGATGGTCACTATCATGCTTAGCCGTTGATCCGTCCATGCAGCTGCGAAACGTTCAGATTTTAAACAAGCACGAATCATAGCTGAATGGGCTTATAATCCGTCCGAGGAATCACTCCAAGCAAATCTCGCAGTCACCAATGGAGCTCAAAACAGGGACTTTCGGCTTACGCAGCGAGACCTCTAGCCACTACAAGTTACCGACACGTTCCCGCAAAATTAGCACAACACGTGCCAGGAAAAGAATGCAGACGCTACATCAGCAGAAAGATCGAATAAACATAAATCGATATTAGAATAACACTCATCTCCGCCATAGATGGTCCCAAGCCCGTTTGAGAAAGGAGAAGGGAACCCCTTGTTTCCCCAACCCATAGCTTCCATGATTCCTCATCCTACTTACACCTCCTTTGTGAGGACGTAAGAGGGTGAAGGTGAATCTTCCACGCCTGATAACGGAATCGACGTAATAACCATGCCACCGGAATGGAAATTGGGCAACGGGCTAACTCCCCGTCTCTGGAAAACGTTTAATTGTTTTAAAACCTGCAGATAGGCCTCGGAATGGATTGGACTCACGGCAACGGCCTTGAAAACGAAAAAAGGACTATGGCATTGGACCCTGGAATGTCACATCGCTGAGCAACCCTGGCGCTGCTAAGGACCTTTTACAACAGGCCAGTCAATATCAATTAAAAATACTGGCAATCCAGGAAACGAATTGGACTGGAAACGACATTCAAGACATGAGATCGCACACAATATTTAAAAGTGGGAAGCCTACTGGAAAACGCGAATTTGGAGTGGCCTTCATTGTGGATAGGGAGTTCAAATCGTACGTTTTTGATTTTAAGGCAGTCAATAAACGGTTGTGTGTGATCCGTATGAAAGCGATATTCTTCAAAATCTGGCTGATTAATGTTCACGCCCCGACCGAAGAAAAGGACGAAGAAACGAAAGAATCGTTTTACAATCACCTGGAAAGACTGGTCGACTCATTGCCCACAAACGACGCAAAAATTATTCTGGGTGGTTTTAACACTAAGGTTGGCAATGAGCTATCTCATCGGGGAACGACTAGGAGATATAGCCTCTACGATGAAACAAATGACAACGGCCAACACCTGGTTGACTTTGCATGTAGCAGAAATCTAGTTATACGTTCAACTTGATTCCCACATCGACGCATTCATAAAATGACCTGGGTATCACCGGATGGCAACACACAAAACCAGATCGATCGTGTTCTGATCCAACAACGTTGGGCCTCGAGCATACTTGACGTCCGTACATACCGAAGAGCCAATTGTAACTCAGATGATTACTTGATCAAATTAAACTATCGATGTCGTATGTCAAAGGCATATTCAGCAAAGATCAGCCCGCTACAAAAATTTGACATCGAAAGGTTCCAAACAGCGTCTGTGGCCAAAAATTTCACGGAGACCCTCGAAAACCAGCTGGCTCCCATCTTATCAGACGCATCATTAAAGACGAGCAACGAACTCTGGATGGAAGTGAAAATGGCCATCAGAACCGTTGCAGAACAGACGATCGGACATCAAGCCCAGCGCAAGATGAATGATTGGTTCGATGATGAGTGCCAGAATGCGTTAGATAAAAAGAATCAGGCTACAAAGAGTACGTAGGTAGGAAAACCAGGAAGAAGAGAGAACACTATGAAAATATCAGAAGAGTAGCGAATAAGATAATTAGGATTAAAAAAACAAAATACTATGACGTCCAATTGAGAAGTATAGGTGTAAGTTCAGCGATCAATAACACAAGACAAGCATACAAACTAGTGAAAAGCCTGAAACGTGGTTATCAGCCCAAAACCACGCTCTGTCGTGATGACGTCGGCAATATAACCGCTGATGAAATCAAGATTAAGGAAAGATGGGCAACATATTTCAAGCACCTCCTTAATCCCCCGCACAGCTCCAGAACATCGGAGCCTATAGATGTCTGCGGAGAGTTTCCATTGGCCCCACCCATTCTGGATGAAGTTTGTTCCATCATCAAAGCCCAAAAGAATAATAAAGCGCCGGGCATTGATCAGATTCCAGTGGAGCTCATCAAATATGGTGGCAGTAGTATTCATCAAGCTATTCACAAAGTCATCCAGTACATTTGGCAACAAGAACATATGCCGGAAGAGTGGAGCCAATCAATTATATTCCCTATCTACAAAATAAGGTGACAAGCTGCAGTGCGAAAATTATACAGGCATATCACTACTTTGTACGGCGTACAAAATATTTACAAAAATCTTAGAAAATAAAATCGGATCATACGGCAACAGTATTATTGGGGAGTATCAATGTGGTTGTAGGGCAGGTATACGTCATACGGAAGCTACCTGTCGATACGCGAGGTACATTACTATACAAGTCGAGCCAGGTAGTGGCCTATGCGGACAACATCAACATTCTGTCACGGTCACTAACAACCGCCAAAGAACTCTTCCTAAAACTCGACAGCGAAGTAAAACTAGTAGGGCTATAGAACAACGAAAATAAAACAAAGCTCATGACGCAGTCGAGGAAAAATACCTCAAATACACAAAATATCACACTTGGCGAATACAGCATCAAAAATATTAGCGAATTTGTGTATTTGGGTGCCAAAATAACGAAACGGGCAATGAAAGAAACGAAATACGCCGAAGAATACAGCTCGCAAATAAAATATTTTATTCTTTTTTGACGATCTTGAAGACCAGCTGTATACACAGAAAAACAAAGCTCCAAGTATACAAATCTGTGATAAGACCTGTGTTATGCTATGGGTGTGAAACATGGACCCGAACCCAAGCATCGGCAAATATATTGAACGCCTTTGAGCGACGGGTCCTGAGGCGAATAATTGGAGCGAAGCTAGACGGGGACGAATGGCGAATTCGAACCAACCATGAGCTGTATGAAATGTTTGACGAACTGGAGGTCTCAAGGATTGTAAGGCTGCGGAAGCGGCAATGGGCTGGACACATGAATCGTATGGACGAACAACGGATACGCAAGAAGGTATTTGTTGGGAGAACTGAAGGCCGGCGGCCAGTGGGGAAACCAAGGAAACGCCGGCCTGACTTGGTCGACAAAGACAGTTCATTGCTGCTCGGATTTCGGAATCGGATGAAGTGGTCAACGGACCGAGACAGTTGGAGGCGCTGTTTGCAGGAAGCGTAGGCCCGAAAGGGGCTGTAGTGCTAAGAAGAAGAAGAAATAATCGATCTCTCGTGCGAAAATAATGCACGAACAACTTAATAAAGTGTCCACCAATTGAGCTGAACAGATTTGCAGGTGGATGCTTAGAGTTTACTGGCAAAATGAAAGCGACATTAAAAATAGACGATACAATCGTACGCGTGGACCTATATGTTGTAGCCGATCACCTCATACCAAATAGTTTGCTTTTGGGATTAGATACGTTGAACGGAGTTTCACATCAAAACGGCGAAGGCCACCTTGAAAGTACATAAATGTCCTGAAATAACCGACATGGAAAGAAATTTAACAGCAAATTTCGTGATTCTTTTGCAGAGAGTACGGCCAAAATGGGTCGATGCAGGACAAAATCAATGAGTATTGAGTTGACGTCCGACATGCCTATCCATGCTTGACTATATAGTATACCTTTGGCTAAAAGAGATAAGATTGAGCAGATTATGAATAAATTGTAGACTACAAACGTAATTCGTCCAAGTAATTCATTTTACTCTTCGCCTATTGTTTTGATTCACAAACAAGATGGGAAGGATTGTCTTTGTATTGACTTTGGGCGATAAACGCTATCCCCAAGAAGAAGCCGTACATTATGCCAACTGTTGAGGAACAGCTCTCAGAACTCGCGGAAAAGCAGTTCTTCATGAAACTAGATTCATTCTCTGGATACTACCCAATTCCTATGGATGAAAAATCACGTCAGTACACCAGATTTGTGACTCATCTTGGTCATTTTGAGTATAATGTAATGCCTTTTTACCTCATCAATGTACCGATGATTTTCCAAGAGATGAATGAAGTCATTATCCCCAGTGTGATAGCGATTGAGGACTTCAAAACTCTGAAGGAAGTTCTGGAAATTTTACGGGAGATGGGTCTTACACTTAGACCGTCAAAGTGTCTTTTTTTGCATCCGAGTTAGCCTTCTTGGGTCATCGCATACATAGAGATGGAATGAAGCCTGGAAGCAAGAAAATTGATTCTATCCAAAAATTTTTAACGCCTGAAAATGTGACCGATGTCAGAAGATTTCTTGGATTAGCGGGGTTCTTCTGCAAATTTATTGTAGGAATCTCAAAAATTCCTAAGCCACAAACGAATTTGTTAAAAACAAAGGAACAGAAATCCTTCGTATGGGACAAGATCGCAGACATGACCTTCAACGAGTTGAAAGCTCGTCTCTGTAGCGAACCCGTTCTATCTCTTTATGATCCACGGGCTGTACACAAGGTACACACCGATGCCAGTTCTATTGGTCTCGCCAGAATCTTGACGCAATCTACGGAGGAGACCATTCCGACCAGTAATATATTTCAGTAGACATTGCACCGATACTGAAACGAAGTACAGTAGCCACGAATTAGAGGTACTGGCAATCGTTGGAACATTGGATCGATTCCGATTTTATGTGATTGGAAAACACTTCCGAGTGGAGTCCGTTTGTAATGCAATATTGACTTCACTTAACAATCAAGTTGCTCGATGGTGGCTACAACTCCCAAGAATTTGACTTTGAAGTGGTACATCGACCACACGAATAACCGCAAGAACTGACAACAATAGCAGATAAAGTGTTACTGATACAAAAACCTAATCAGAGCGACTGGTTGATATCATTACAGCGACAGGATCCAAAACTAAAGGAAATTATGGATATAATTGATCGAGTATGTAAATCAGCTCAATTTTCCCATTAAAGTGCAATTACACTCTTAAGAAAGTAAGATTGATGCAAAAAGTAAATGGCGATCTTAAATTTGTAGTGCCATCAGCCGTCCGTTGGAGACTAGTAAAAAGTTATTATGATGATACCGGTCATTTTGGCGTGGAAAAATGGTCCATACGATACAAGAACTGTTCTGGTTTACTCAAATGCACAACTACGTAAAGTCGAACATTGCTTCATGTCCGGAATGTTGTCTCAATAAAGTACCAGCAGGAAAAACCGTAGGTCGCTTGTTTGATGAACAGGTGTACTTTTAGGGTATTGCATGTTGATCACTTCGGACCATTTCCTACGAGTACCAAAGGCAACCTATACATAATCACAGTAACGGACCCTTTCAGTAATTTCACAATGGTTCGAGCCACGAGAGCAGCCAACAGTCAACCAGTAGTTACCAGATTGATTTATATCACGTCATACCTTGGATTACCAATCCGTACTATAAGCGATCGAGGGTCGGCATTTACATCGAAAAATTTCGAAAATTACTGTGCAACGTATAATATTCATCACATGAAGGTACCTGTGCAAACTCCACGTACTAACGGCCAAGTTGAGCGCGTTATCCAATCAATATTGACATATCTACGATGTTCGGCGACGGATTGTAAAAAATGGGACGAGCTTCTATCGAGTTTGCAATTCGTACTAAATTCTCAAATCAACTCGACGATCGGACTCACACCTAATCAGATAGTTTTTGATTTCTTTTTGAGGGATGTAACAGCGAGCCGTATCATTCAAGCACTACAGGACGATACAGGTGCCAATAATCAACTGTCGATAAGCAAAATTCGGCAGGAGGCTGATCAGCGTGTTATGACCGAAAAGGAACGTTGGAAAATAAGATTCGACGAGAAATATAAGACTCCTGTTTTATACGAAGAAGGCGATTTGGTGGTCATATAGAACATACCTATAGCAACCGTGGAGTCCGGTAAATTGGAGCCAAGGTATTATGAAGTGGCCAAAGTTTTGAAAAACGATTGCTATGTTATCAAAAGCCTCGAGGATGATCAAAAAAGAAAATTCAGTTCCGTGTTCATGAGTGATAAGATGAAATCATGGTGCTTACTCAGCTCAGATTTGGATACCTACGACTTTAATGATGATGACGAATACTACGAAGAAATCGGGCCGATTTCTGGCCAGGAGGGCTGATTTTTGGCCGGGAGGGCCAAGCTATCAACTCGAACTTGGCAACACCGTAGCGAGGTGCTCAGTTAGCCAAGTCGAATCGAACCAAGCAAGCGCTTCGTAGGAGCAACGGATCCTATGATATGAGGGTAAAACATATTTTAACGTGAATTTGTGAGGGACAGTTTTTATTCATTACTGAAACAAAGCGGTGCTATCTTTTAATTCAAGCAATTCCCTAACATCCAGTCCTTTTACTCCTGGCAATATCGGGTTACAACTGTTAAACCAAACGATCGCTATGGTGTCGAAAGGATCGGATACGGTGTAGGGCCCGGTGAGACAACACCAGCAGCCGATTATATGAAGAGGTAACCGAGTCATCAAGGTTTGGGTGCAGAAGACGAGCTATATTTTGAGAGCGATACCGTCAATAGCAGTGGTAGCGCTGAGGCCGGCACTGAGAACTGGATGGCTGAGTTGTGGGGCGAATTGCGGGTTCTTCAAATACGCTGAAGAAGTGCGAACGATAACAGAGGAAGAAGACAACCCGCACGACTGGAGAACTGATTTTGTTGAACATTATATTTTTGTATCTGCTTTTCTTTTATATTACAGTATTAAAACTTCAATTCGTGTTTCCGTTAAAACGAATCCCGCATGCATGGTAATAGAATTGACGAAGAGAATGAATAATAAGTCTAATTGTCAGAGCATACTGAGTGGCATAAACTGTCACCATATTTTTTCACATACATATATCTAAGCAAATTACATTCCTTGCAGATAATTCCTCATATTTCTTTCCTTTGTAATGTGACGACTACGCCCAGGTATCGAAGTGATTCCGATCCCGAACCCTTGTAACCTGCCAGATGGATATGTCCTCGAAGTGCCAGCGGACTTCATCTGTTGTGCGGATATCGTTGTGCAGAAAATATTTTTTTTTCTGTCCAAATATTTAGATCCGTGGATATAACTATTCGGAATATAGAATTAATCCAACCCCGGCACATTTCGAGACATAGCCATCTGGAAATGCCCCTCCACCGTGGCCATCGAGAAAACTATGCCACTGGCGACATCTGAAGAAGCACATTTCCGCCATATGAAGTGCCATTCCACGCACATATGTTTTGTCCGAGGTGACAACCGGAAATCTTGACAGCACATGGAGGCGCGAAACGTCATCGAAAAGTTCTTCGTGAGAATATCGAAGGTATTACAAAACCAGCTATACGTCGTTTGAAGCGACGTGGTGGAGTGAAGCGTATTCCCTGTTTAATCTGTGAAGAAACGCGTGGTGTGCTTAAAGTGTTTTTGGGAAAACGTTATTCGTGAGGCAGTGACATTCACCGGAGCATTGCCTCAGGGTGGAGCATGAAGCTCTGTCAAGGTCGGAAAGGAGCAACAGGCAAATTAGGAAAGAGGTTAGTTTAGTTAAGAAAACTTAGAAAAAAAAAAAAAGAACAATTTCTCTTAATGAATCCAGTAGGAGAATAATTCAACACCAAAATGATTTGACGCTTCTTAATGCGGAAATTCGAAGTAACGCTTGCTACCTTGTTCAGATTGATCAATTGGCATATCGCTTGCAATCCGCAGTACAGAGTGCAGTCTTCGATAAAATTGATGAATATCTAGCTCGCGAAAACTTTCCTCACCGGATGCCAAAGCAACCATTCGATTTATGTCGACAATTATGCGAATATTCTAACGACTTATTGAGCAAAATGTTAGCATTTGAGCCTCGATCTCGCCCTTCTGCCTTGATGTGTCTCAAACACGAATACTTTGAACAGGAGCCAATGTGACGGATGTCCACTAACGAAATTGATATCATTGCTGTAATATATAGTAATAGTTTTAAGTGACATTCACACATTAGAAACATATATACATATAGTATGTAAACTGAAACGCTTTGGATGTTAAGTATGTTCGGTAATGTAAGGTACAAAACGATACCTCCCAACTTTACCGATGAAGCTTCTTTGGACGCCCTCAAATTTACGATTTGGTAGTAATCGTATAGAAGTAGTTATAAGCATTTATACTAATATAGTGTGCACAGAGCTAGGCACGTACAACTCAAAATCATAATAGTCGACTATGTGTTCAATATTCTTTGGTGTTAGGTACCTATTAACGAAAAGCAAGTGATATGATGAAATATCGGCAGTAGCACCATTTTAGACTACATTCATCAGCTGGTTATATAGAAAAGATGTAAAACCGCGAACAGTCGTTGATTAATAGATCACAAAAGAAGTATCAAGTTGAAAAGAAGACAAAACAAATGGAAGACTTAGTGCAAGTCAAAAGTAGATCTCTGTTAGTAGAATGAACTCACCAACGACTTGACAGAATCATAATGGTCTTATAAGGAATAGTCAGAGAACAGTGATATCAATCAAGTCAGCACCATTAACGCTCCTTCCACTTTCATAGATATTTTTTTTATGAAATACAACAGCATATCACACTCCATTTTCAAGGTCCTTCTTCATGTTACTGAATACTGAATAGAGGATATGCCCCGTTTATTTATTTATTTGGAGGGTTCGCTTCTGACAACTATGAGTACTAGATGGTTTGTTGACCTACCACTTAACCAAAGGAATGTAAGCATTTTGCTGTTAGACTAGCCTTAGAGCGTTGTCTACCTGCCACGACGCTGGTCGGGTTGAAAGTTGTCTTAGCATCCTGACGAAACTCAGCTTGGCTCTATTCCACATATTTTCAAGAAGGTGTAGGTTTACCAAAACTACGGAGATTTTATCAGGCGAATGAGGAAAATTGATGGAGCAATTAAAGTAAACCCAAATATCCAGTTTAACACAACAGTATGAAGAAAAAATATATTTGCGTAACAACGCTTGGCCATTTTGATTATAAAAAAAGAAACAATTTTCTGTTTACTGCGTCTAACAAACTAACTTAGCAAGCCATAGACAAGATATGCAATAGATAACAATAATTAATTAATTAATTAATAATAAAATAGAAAAGGGATATTTTATATATTGACAACAGACCGATTTATAAACAATTTATCAAGATTAACTGATCATTTACACTACAAAGCCATTTGCCTGTTCCCCTAACACACACAATCAAACAAAGTATATAACTGAAAAAATAAAAGCCAAGGTGAACAAATATGTTAAACATACACTAAACATTCAACCCATGAAACAAAAAACAATAGTACTAATAATATATATTTACAAAAACATGTTTTAAAACAAACGAAAAACAAAAAACTAAATAAAAAGGATTCTGAGCGCAAAACCTCATACAAACGAAATAAACGGTAGAGTTGCGATAATATTGTGAAAATTTTAACAAAAGAGAATACGGTATAAACTTAATATTTTTGTTAATTGAAACATATGAGATAAATGCAATATTTTTTTTTCAAACAAACTAAAGACATAAAATCTAAGTTAACACTATTAAAACCTAAAAATCTTAAAAGACCTGATGGTTCGATTGATTACGATTGGAACGCTTACTGAACATTGAATTGTTTTCAAAAAAAACAGCACAACAATTAGCATTAGAATTAACAGTAAGAAGACAATGAAAGAATATTAATAGAACTAAATATCATAAGAACTACAATCGTACAAAATGGCGCCCAACGTGGGGCCCAAAAACATCCTAAGGGGGAAAGAACTTCGCGTCTTCTGACGAGTTGGTCCTTTACGGAGGATGTAAGGTACTTTGGTACTCGAGTCCCACTATCAGGAGCAGTGGAATTGTGTGATACACATTAGAGGTCGCTTCACGTGAGTTGTAGCTTCCGCTCTCCTTTGTTTGATTTTTTTTTTCTCGCGACAGAATCCTTCCGATGTGTTGTCCCAGGTTAACCCCTGTAAGGACCTTCTATTTTCTTGATGGAACTGCCAGGCTGATGGGTTTACCTATCAGCATGGACTCTCAAGAAAATAGAAGGCTACCTTGCCTTTATGTCGCGGAAGGATTCTAACTATTTCTTATGCGTGTTAGACGAGTGGTATCGGTTCAACGTTCGGTGGCGTATGCTGGAGTCGCGAAGCCCGGAATGCTTCTACGCGTCGGGAACTTTGACCGCGTACAAAGTCGTTACGGTAGCTCTACCACTTGTCTCGTCGAGTCATTTAACGTAGATTAGAAACGGTTTTTGTAATGTATGTGGGTTATGGGGTAATTTTCGTAAATCGACCGAAGCACCCTTTCTTCGGCAGATTACCACGCACTCTCTTTTCCCGTTGGAGGAGTCGACCACTGAAAAGGAAAGTGTATCAACCAAAATTTTTTTTTCTCGTATTATATCTAGCTCGCCACTAACGGCCACTAATTTAGCGACAAGTTTATATTAGGACTAAGTACATTCTATATATTTTTTTATTTTATTTTAGCACCACAAGTAACACACACAAAATGGCAACGAAGCGGACCCCAGACAAGCGTTGGACCAGATCCAAAACGGTCCAACCAGCTAACTGCGGGATCTGTTTCGAAGACGTAGTGGAGGGCGTACACAGCGTGCGATTGGATTGTGGACATTTATTCCATCGTGCCTGTGTACAACAGCTCCTCCTCACGTCAGAACTGTGTCCCTTATGCCGGCGACCCATAGAGCGGACCGCCCTAGACGTCCCCCTCGGAACGCCCCTACCAACGCGTGGAGCAGTGGCGAAAGGAGCTCCAGAAGCCGAACCGTCACACCCACTCTTAGACCTGCAAGGAGCAGTAGGCGGTGAAGTTCCGGCTGCAAGTGTCGTGTCCGAGGTGACAACCATGCCTTCCGCCCACTCCATTGACACCCTCGTGGCGTTGATGAGGGATATGTCGGAGAGGATTGGCAACCTGGAGGGAAAGATCCAGAATCTCCCGTTGAGCCAACCACCCAGCCGCGTGAGAACTCCGCTTGGCTGGGAGCCAAATCCCAGTGTGGCGATGCCCCACTCCCGACAATCCGAGCAATGGGTCCCACCTCCAAGGAACTCGGGAATGGATCCCAGAGCTCCCGAATACAGACCGCGACACAGTACCGGACCTCCGTTGGTACCTCCAGCCCCCGAGGCAGTTCAGTACCACAGGTCAATCGAGGATGTGATTCCCCCCGGGAACGCATTGGCACCTTTTCGAGACCCGACGCCTCGTATCATGGAGAGTTGGCGCCTGAACTTTACAGGGTTCAACGATATGATATCGGCGGACCGGTTCCTTTTCCGGATTCAGGCGTTGGTATCCAGCACCCTGGGAGGTGATTCCTCGGCCTTCCTCCGGCATGCCCATCTTTTGTTCAGCGGCGACGCTGCCGACTGGTACTGGAGCTTTAAAGAGTCAACGCCACGTCCCACTTGGCACTCTTTCAGTGCAGCCTTCCGCAATCGATTTGAGGATGGCTTCACTGAGAGAGAGCTAAGAGAGCAAATAAAGAAACGGAAACAAGGCGCTCACGAACCGTTCGACCAGTACTACACCAGTATAGTGAGATTGAGCACTCGCCTGCGAAATACCATGCCCGAGGACGAATTAGTAGAAATTATCAGGGAGAACATGCGCTGGGATCTCCAGAACAGCCTGCTACATTTTCCCATCAACACCATACAGGGATTGCGCCTCCATGCGCGTAGACAAGAACACTTGGATGAGCGACGAGGTACCTTCCGCCCACAACCTCGCATAACGGGACCAAATCCCCGAAATCATCACACCGCGGAGTTGATGGCAGCAGACCACCTGCTTGCTGATCCAGTACCAGTACCGAGGAGCGGAGCACCACCGGAGCTTGAGGACCCAGCATTGATTGATCGACCCTCCCTTGAAGCAATTACAAGCCCGACGGTATGTTGGAACTGCCGACAACCGGGACATCGGTTCTACGCATGTCCAGCGGAGCCAACGCTTTTCTGCTACCGATGCGGGAAGGCCGACACATACGCACCTGACTGTGCAAATTGCAAAGGGCGAAAAAACTTGCCACCGAGTGCCGCGACCACCCGTCGGCACTCCTAGACCCCGGACGAACCAATCCAGACCCCATCACCAGCTATGACCCAGCTCCCATCATGACTCCAACTCTGCTGACTCGCACCGCTAAACACAGTTCTCCCGAAGTTCCACAACCGACGCCGTCCTTCGCCGATGCCAACGCGCAAGGGTAGGGTTTCTGCAAATCCGCTGAAGTCGGTTTCGCGTCGCGCGCGGTACGCGGTACCTTTGTTTGTTTCGTCATTTCCTTAGAGTAGTTTCTTTCGATTTAATTTCGAGTAGCCTATTTTTCGGTACCGCGTCGGTAAATCGGTAACGCGCCTATGGGATTTTGTAGCGTTTTTTTTTTGATTTGAGATCTGTGGATAGATCGCATCCAGAACTAACGTAATGTAGGTTTCTCGTTCTGGATGAGTGAATGTTGACGCGTTTAGAAAACGGGCAATTTCAGGTGACTGAAATATTGTAGTTGAGCGTAATCCATTCGGAGACCCGCGACCGAAATCCTCTCCGAACTAGCTGGCCGACAAGCAGTCACCGCGTGAATGGATTACGGTGCACGGATTGGTTGACCTGTTGGTACCATCCGTTGGCACTACTCAGACTTAACGTCTAGAACCGATGAGAGGTCGGTTCCGCGTTCGAGTTGAAGTTAGAAAAATCATTACACCTTGTTCTATGAAAGTTGTAAATACTTACTTCAAAAAATACTCCAATTAAAATCTTCATACTCGTAAAAAGGATTCAAATTCAGTTAATTTCAAGGGTTTTGTAAAATAATTTTACAAAACCCTACTAGTTCGCGACCAGTCTGTCCGTCTGTCCGTGCGTCCGTCCGTCCGTCCGTCCGTCCGTCCGTGTGTCACAGCACATTTTCTCGCAAACTACATAAGCTAGAAACATCAAATTTTGTATGCAGGTGTAAAGTTGTGCTCTCTTCAGAGTTCACCTACAAAAAATTTTAGAAGATATTTAAGGGGGGGTCTCCCCATACAGGGAAGAGGCCCCGGAAAAAAAATTTCATCAAAGGTAGCCGATATGGATATCAAATGAAAGGTCTTGATGAGAACTTTTCAAAACAGGTCTTAATTTGATACTTTTTGGTTCGAGGGACGCACAGGGAGGGGAAATACACGAAAAATTTGTGTCCCCCCTCGCGATTGGACACCTGTGATCCGAAAAATATGAAAAAAATTATGATGGGAGGTGTTTATGAGTACAACAACAACAAATACCTTAGAAGTGGAAATTCGCTCAACTTTGTTAATAATAGTAAGATATTCAAATTTCACATTTTTCCCAATAAATTCGGACTGGTACCCTTAAACTGAACGAAATTCGATGTTTAAGTAGTCCTGCTAAGGGCTCTTAAGCTTTGTAAGTTTGAGAAAATCGAATGATATACACGGAAGTTATAGCCGTTTGAAATTTCTTCAATTACAACAACAATAACACATGATTTTGGTTTAATTTTTTTTTTTTTTTTTTTTTAAAGAAGAATAAAAATTCCAAAAGCTTCCTTTTTCGACTATATTTATTTTTATTTTCTGTTTATGCGCATTTCGACCGCAACATACGGTCATCCTCAGTACACTACTTCCTACCTATCTTAACCTACCTTTATATACTAGAGGGTTTTTGGAACACTAATTACATTCATAATTTAATCCTTATTACCTAATTAGATTAATGAGTTTTGAATTATTATTACCTAGGTCAGTGTTCATTCTTAAATTTGCCGGTACTTTCCTAATCTGTATGCTTTCGCTGCAATCAAGTTTTTGCCATTTATCGATATCTTTGACTACTTCGACGTCGTTCATTGTTATTTCGTGGCCATTTTTAACTATATGCTCTGCCACTGATGATTTAAAATTTGTTTTAATTGTATTTTTCGTTGCCCCAGCTTCTTTGAAGTGTTCCTCGCATCGAACTACCACTAAACGTTTCGTTTGACCAATATAAATCATATCACATTCTGGATACGTCACCTTGTACACTCCGGTGACGTATCCAGAATGTGATATGATTTCCCTAGGTCAGTGTTCATTCTTAAATTTGCCGGTACTTTCCTAATCTGTATGCTTTCGCTGCAATCAAGTTTTTGCCATTTATCGATATCTTTGACTACTTCGACGTCGTTCATTGTTATTTCGTGGCCATTTTTAACTATATGCTCTGCCACTGATGATTTAAAATTTGTTTTAATTGTATTTTTCGTTGCCCCAGCTTCTTTGAAGTGTTCCTCGCATCGAACTACCACTAAACGTTTCGTTTGACCAATATAAATCATATCACATTCTGGATACGTCACCTTGTACACTCCGCATTTTTCTTCCTTAGTTTTAATATCCTTTACGTTGGTCAGCTGCACTCCTAGTTTATTCATTCTGCTTGTAACTATTGCCTCTAGTTGGTGTTTCTTCAGTACAGGTGCCAATGTCTTAAACATTCTTGAATACGGGATGCTAATTCTTCGTTTTTCGTTGGCTTCGATCGTTGCATTCTGCTTGAATCAAGTTGATAGTTCGTTTTTATATAGTTGTTTCTTCTTTTTGTTGATGACGTTCGTAATAATTCGGCGATCGAATCCGTTCAATTCCGCTGTTTCCATGATGTAAAGCTTTTCCCTCCTATACCGCTCATCAGATAGAGGCAACTTTTCGAGGCGATTAATCATACTTCTGTATGCTGCAAGTTTTTGGGGATATGTATGAGCGGATGTGGCTGGAATCGTCCTCTGAGTGCTTGTTGGCTTCCTATATATATCGAATTCTAGCTGACTATTGTTTCGAATGATCTGCAAATCTAGTACGCCAGTGAAGCAAGCAATTTACGAATTAACTAAGTGGATCGAAAAACATGACACTTCAATAGAAGGGAGAAAGATAGCGGCACAATACGGAAACCTGGCTAGAATGTGTATGAACGAAAATTATTTCACATTCAGGCGCAAGTATTACAAGCTTACCAAAGGATTAGCAATGGGTAACCCTTTGTCACCATTGTTGGCGGAGATCTTTATGACGAGCATTGAAAAGCGAATCCAAGAACAACAGTTTATGCCAGGAATCTGGTGGAGATATGTGGATGATGTAATAGCGGTGGTACCAAGAGAAAAAGCATTGGAAGTACTTGAGCAGCTCAACAAAGTGCACAATAATATACAGTTCAAGATGGAAATGGAAAAGGAAGGTGTGATACCGTTTCTAGATTTGCAGATCATTCGAAATATGGGAAGCCAACAAGCACTCAGAGGACGATTCCAGCCACATCCGCTCATACATATCCCCAAAAACTTGCAGCATACAGAAGTATGATTAATCGCCTCGAAAAGTTGCCTCTATCTGATGAGCGGTATAGGAGGGAAAAGCTTTACATCATGGAAACAGCGGAATTGAACGGATTCGATCGCCGAATTATTACGAACGTCATCAACAAAAAGAAGAAACAACTATATAAAAACGAACTATCAACTTTATTCAAGCAGAATGCAACGATCGAAGCCAACGAAAAACGAAGAATTAGCATCCCGTATTCAAGAATGTTTAAGACATTGGCACCTGTACTGAAGAAACACCAACTAGAGGCAATAGTTACAAGCAGAATGAATAAACTAGGAGTGCAGCTGACCAACGTAAAGGATATTAAAACTAAGGAAGAAAAATGCGGAGTGTACAAGGTGACGTGTCCAGAATGTGGTATGATTTATATTGGTCAAACGAAACGTTTAGTGGTAGTTTGATGCGAGGAACACTTCAAAGAAGCTGGGGCAACGAAGAATACAATTAGAACAAATTTTAAATCATCAGTGGCAGAGCATATAGTTAAAAATGGCCACGAAATAACAATGAACGACGTCGAAGTAGTCAAAGATATCGATAAATGGCAAAAACTTGATTGCAGCGAAAGCATACAGATTAGGAAAGTACCGGCAAATTTAAGAATGAACACTGACCTAGGTAATAATAATTCAAAACTCATTAATCTAATTAGGTAATAAGGATTAAATTATGAATGTAATTAGTGTTCCAAAAACCCTCTAGTATATAAAGATAGGTTAAGATAGGTAGGAAGTAGTGTACTGAGGATGACCGTATGTTGCGGTCGAAATGCGCATAAACAGAAAATAAAAATAAATATAGTCGAAAAAGGAAGCTTTTGGAATTTTTATTCTTATTTAAAAATTAATCAACGAATATATAGCCCGGAAAAACAAATATTGAATTGTATGATTTTGGTATTTTATGGACTTTCCATCGAATCAGTCACTGCAATTTTGACTTGATCTTCTTGAAATTTTCCAATACGGCCAATAACATTAATTTTTTTGAGAATTCATGATTTGAGTGATTTTTGTCGGTTTGCAGCAAAATGCCGACCGTTAAAAGTAGGAAAACAATGGATTTTCCTTTGAACGTGCACATCTCTTTGACATATTTCTTGACGTTATTCATTGCTGGTGACTGCATTTCTGAGAAGTTGAGTACAAAACCCCTCCGACATGAGCGTAGGGTTGTTTACCCAACTTGTTTCCTTTATACTCAAATGAATCCGCTTATTTTTCAGTGCAACATTGATCACAAATACAAATGTGAAGATTAAATTTATAATCGAGTAAGCGTTAGTACGCATTACTTTATACTGCGTGGAAAATCGAAAGACTTAAGCCAGTAACCTGATTTAATTTATATTGAAATTGTGTGCAGTGTAGATAAATTGATTTTATTGATAAATTAGTCCATTTTTATACTAAAGCCAGAGTTTGTGCATAGTTAACTTATATGAAAGTAAAAAAAAACACATTTATGATTTCTTGAGCGTTTCGGAAGTTTTTCTTAATTATCGTAAGTTAAAAGAGCTACAATTTTATGTCGAAAGAAATTTTGAATGTCCTTACAAATGTACAAGTTTATCCTTATTGTACACATTTGCATCGAATTTCCTCACATTATCGCTCCTTTTAACTCCTATTCATACCTTTTCGAATGTATTGCACTTAACGTTCACCATGACCATCGCAATATCAACGACAACAGGATTTATTCATGCGTGACTTGCCGTACGAAACAACCATTGCATTCGATGACATTCACATATCAATAAGTAATAACTTTAAAATTTTATCGACTCCGAATAAAAATAATTACGGCTGTAATAAAATAACATTAGTTCATCGACGAATTATAGTTATTGGTGTTGGTGGATATCATTTGACCGCAATCAGGGTACAAGAGCACGAGGGTAGGCAAAGTAGTTGGTAACCAAACAATCAGGCTGGTTTGCTGGGCAGGCAGCCGGCGGATAGGCAATGGCAATCTTATAGTAACTTGTTGGTATTTTAATTTTAATGGTCAGATTGCTAAAGGAGATATAACTTCAATTCAAATGAACGTTACTGTTGATTGCCGTTTAAGATTGTAGAAAATTTTTTAGAGTGTGTAGCTTGAATGAAATTATGTCTTTGTCGATACTGTTGCAGATGCTTTTGCTTGGCGATGGGAGTAATCGCGGTGGTGGTGGCGTTGCCATCATCGTTATGATGCCTGTGATGCTTATTATTTTGATCTTATCGGAAATCGAGCCATATAGGAATTAATGAGAGGGAAAAGAGTAGATTAAAGCAGATGGTAAATTTTGTATTATGGAGAATAGTGAAGTGCTGCTGATGATATTAAAAATCAGAAGGATACCACCTTTATTACTTTTAAATACAAGTCAATGTGGAGTGAGATGTTTGATTTCACACAACCAGGAAGCAAGAGTTAAGAAGGATTTGGATATGATATATCTATTACTTAAAGCTATAAGTTGAAACTCCATCAAAACTAAGTAAAATTTACTTTGAAAGATTAACACTGCAAATACAATTCTCATCGTGTATTAAGAAATCATTAACCGAGAAAAAATGTATGCTTAAGTAACTACTGAATTTACAAGTCCATTCAGTTGTTACTTGGCATATACTTTCGTCGACCGTCATTCACAATCTCATCTTCACTTGAAATAAAACATTTATTTTGCTTTAAAACCTCTTAAAAGATAATCGAAAAATTATTTCTTGCCTTTATCTCGCTTAAAATTGAAATTTATTTAAATTCATCTGTTGCTTGCTTGCACGAAACATATTGCCATCGTCCTCGCTGTTGACTTTGTTGTCGTCGTCGTGGTAGTTGTCGTTTCTGTTGTACTCGTATGCGTTGTCTTCCTGGAGCTCACGTTGTCGTTGCTTTGCCGACAATGCTGCCGAAAACAGACAACTTCCTAAATTCCCTTTGCCAAAAAATAAAATCCATGTGCTTTGCAGTGATAAGTTCGTGACCATCTTAATTCGACTTTAATCCTACAACAAGAGTTTCACATTAGGAAACTACTGATAGTCCCCGTCGTCACTGAAATGCGTTGGTAGTATATCGTATGAAAAAGAAATTCACATGAAATAATTTATTTTTTTCCCTGCAACAGAATTCGCCTAAAAGAAAATGGGGAGGTACGTATATATTTTTTTCCAAGTTGATATTATTTTCTTTTTCAATGAAACTCACTTGAGAAGCCAGTGTAATACTTAAAACGGATTGTTTAAGAAAAGACTGTTGAAGATTGTCCTCGTTTCACTGATGAATAAGCAAGTTCGCTGAAGAAGCACGAACAAAGTGCTTGAGTATATTATCCTCAAAAGTCCCGCTACAATTGCAAGACGTATTAATCTTTATGCAAATTTATTGACTTAATTGATTTAGTGTGCTGTGCGACAAAAATGCCTTTGGTGCTAATGTGATGCTGGTTTCCTTTTATTATTTTTTATACTCATTGGTGTGTTGAAGGTGATTGGATTTTATGGTGGGATGCAGCTCTTATCTATGCATTTTTTATTTACCTTAATGCACAATTTTTGGTGGTATGTCATCCAAAGTGGTTTTATAACTTGATTTACTGGCCATTTAATGCACTCAATTGATAAATATTGAGGCTAAAGTAAATGCTTTTGAAAGTTAAGGTATAAGAACAAGGCAAACGTAATTATTTGGAAATTGAAAACAAATCAAAAGGCTATCTATGTCTCTGCTACGCTTGCACATTCATTGGAAAATATTGCTTATAGTTCCTTTCATTAGGATTGAAAAATGTACATTTGTCAACTTTAGCACTGATTACCAAGCAGTTCAGTTCAAGCTTTTAACAATAAGGTGTTCAATTATGTATATTTCAAGTGTTTGCCTTATCACCATCAAGTAACAATCAAACAAAACTTCTTCTCGGTGAACGAAGTAGCAGCCTCATATTAATCTTTTTCTTGAAGAGCCGTCGGGCCTTGCTTAATTAGATATCAAATCGATTTTAACCTCTTTTTAAAAGACCTTGATATGAGTTTATGGTAAATTCAAAGAAACCTGTCAAGTTCAGAGGCGAAAAAGTAAAATTCACAAATTGTTAATTAACAAAGTTGATTGAATTTGGACTTTTGAGATATTCATTGATGTTACTCACAAAGACCTAGTTCTTTCTTTTTCGGCTCAAAGATATGCGGTCGCGAGGGGAAGCACATCATTGTTTCATATATTTTAACTTCCACCGCACTCCTAAATTTTTCCACTGCACTTTTGATCCTTGATATTGAAATTTCTAGCTAAGACCTTAAATTTGATTCCCATATAAACTACCTTTTACACCTTAAATTCTTATAAAATTTGTATATCAAAACTTTGACAGAGGTCATCACTTTTGACCAATCCCTAAAATTTGGTGCCTGTATGTTAGCTGTTGTAGCTTTCGAGGAAAAACAGATGAATGGATAGATAGGCAGATAGGTTGCGATTATAGAAAAATTATTTTACCAGACACTTAAAATGATCATTGACATAGGAAGATTTTGGAAATCCGCTTTTTTGGCCAGATTTCGAAGGCCCTTACGCCATCATTCCAAAATGATGTGCAGTTTTTGAACGCATAACAACTATCATAAGTAGCCAATGAAGAACATTCAAGATGGCGGAAACATAACCCAATGAACGCCCACAATACGGTGAACATAGCTACTAGTAACCTCATATATGTTTACCGATTTAAGAAGGTAGGCAGCAGACAACCGGACTTTTTTTTATGGCAGTATTGTATGAGTATGCATCTTAAGCATTAACGACGCCAGCAATACTGATGTTTATAAGGGAGTATTGAAAGATTGGTTAATGGCTGAGTGCGTGCAAGGTTCTTGGTCTATTTATAATCGATCTAAAATGGTTCGATATAAAATTACCGTGAGTGCTAGCACATGAGGGTGTTATGCTATATAGAAATGTCAACAATCGTTTAAGCATTCGCACTCCGCCAAGTGTTATACGGTCAAGCATATACGCCCATTTTCATCAAAACATGTACTTGTCGACCAATGGCAAGCAAAAAGACTTCATAATTCGCTTTGCATAAGCCATAACATTAGCGACGACGACGACTATATACATGAGAAGCATCGGGGTGTGAAACCAGCGGAAAAGAGGGCTGAGATCAAAAAATAAAAAATATTTAAAAAAATCATAATCAAAAACAAAAATATAAAAAAAAATATTACAGAAATAATAATAAATAATATAAACAAACAAGACGCTGGTACACAAAAAAAAAGAAGGAAAAACGAATTTCAGACAAAGAATGCTATGACTTTGTAGAATCCTATAATAAACATCCGACTAACTAACAATTACTAATCAAGTAACAGCTATGCACTGATTTGTTTTCCTGCACCCCGCACACGATAGGCATAAAGCCATAATTACGGCGGCGAAGCTAATGCCTTCAGAAATATACAATTGTCTAGCAGTGAATTTACCTATGGTCTCTTGCGACGACTCGCCAGATCCAATTCGCACATATGTGGTGATAAGCGCAGTACGTTATTCCCTGATAACGAACTTCAATGATCGTGCGAACTGTTCAGCCCAAAGCTTCATCATTATCACACCATATGAAGCAAGTAAGCGAGCGTACCTGACAAAATTCCCAATCCCGATGGAAACCCATGCGGAAGCTTTGACAAGGTAGCATTGGCCGCCACCACAATGTAAGCTTTTCTCACGGCTGAAATAAGTCCGAAGCTAATTAAGCGATTGGAGTGAATAATCTTATCAACCATACGAGTATGAGCAAATAGAATGCCGTCAAGCTTGACGTTCTATCCCTACTAAATATCCACACATTCCATCCCATTAAAAATTAATTCATACCGTTCCGCTTACATACTAACAAAAAATTCCCACTAAACTATTGGCACAGTAATTAATATGTAGAACTTTAAGAAAGCTTAGTTATCGTATTAAATAAAAATTAATTAAAAACTATAGTAATGTTAAAAGCAATAAGAAACAATTATGTAAACAAGGAGTAATATATACAAAAAAAATGAAGTTAATAAGTAGAATCTGAAATATTCAAAGTAAAAAAAAAGAAAAAGTAAGAATAATGATAATAGTAGAAATATAAGAACGTTAATCGAATAGAAATTGAAAGTAGCAATGAATATAAAGACAAAACCAAAACAAAAAAAAGGAAAAGAAGAAAACAACAAGTGCCATTGCACATGCGCCGTTCACACTACATCCT
The DNA here is from genome assembly GCA_963969285.1 of Odontomyia ornata. Classification (NCBI taxonomy): domain Eukaryota; kingdom Metazoa; phylum Arthropoda; class Insecta; order Diptera; family Stratiomyidae; genus Odontomyia; species Odontomyia ornata. The sequence continues at coordinate 19,728,599 of OZ017740.1, read as the reverse complement.
CACTAACGCTAACAGGTTAATTTGCTAACACCTGTACTACAGCCTAGTAATGCACAAATAGGTAAACCAATAATTTACAATTCTGATTTAAAGAAAAATCGGCAGTAAACATGGGAGTTAAAGGAAAATGTACTGTCTCATTAAGTAAAGCCAATTAAAAGAAATATTGAATTCCGGCATCCCTCAAATGAAAAATAGTTTTATATAAATAATAGTTTTATTCTCAGGAAAAAACGATTTAGGACCGGAAGAAATGTTCAGTATATTCTTCAACATTAGAATCAAACGTAACATTATTCCATTATTGTATACAATCAAATGAAATATTGAGTTATTAATTTATGTTTGTATAGAATCAAACCAAACACGAACCTGTTTGGCTCAAAGTTGTATCAAACAAGGACTTTTGTGAATAATTATACTGAGAAACAATAAATATATATATATATATATATATATATATATATATATATATATATATATATATATATATATATATATATATATATATATATATATATATATGTATATATATACATTATCAATTCACGATTATGTAGAACCAAAAGCGATCTTAGCTCACTGTATCAAAAGAAATACTAAGTATCAAACAAAACGTCAATTCATAATTAACTTATTATGTTAGTATAAAGTAAAAAAAATTGATGGGTAACCATACAGATTAGCGACTCAGGCAAACAAATCATGAATCCGTAATGATATAAAATCAAAAATGTAGTAATTTACAATTGTAACATTAAATCTTGCCATAACATATTAAGTAGCGTAAATTAGGAGTTAAAACTACACGAAATTAATCGGTAGGATTAAGTTAGCATCCAGTATGTTAATCACGAACCAACAGCAGAACAACAATCAACAATAGGCAGTGAGAAGTTCAGCGGACAATAATAATGGCCTTAACAGCGCAAAATATAAGTACAACTGACGCATTAAGTAATTCGCATCATTGGAACGGAACAACGATTTACTTCACTCTCCAAGTACGTAAACCATTCAAATCCGCCGGAGGAAATGTTATGCTATATAGAAATTTCGACAATCGTTTAAGCATTCGCACTCCGCCAAGTGTTATACGGTCAAGCACATACGCCCATTGTCATCAAAACATGTACTTGTCGACCAATGGCAAGCGAAAAGACTTCATAATTCGCTTTACATAAGCCATAACATAAGCGACGACGACGATTATGTACATGAGAAGCTTCGGGGTGTGCTTCCAGCGGAGTGACACTGTGGAGAGAACAGAAAAGCTAAACAAAAGCTTTTCCTCGCCTGATTTCTCCAATTCCGTCGATTCGCCGCAAAAGTTTCACCATGCGAGCAAGTGAGACGGAGCGGGGAGGAAGAAGCTTTCGTGGAACGAGAGCGCACGTTTCGACTACTCAGCGAATTTAGGGCGAATTGAAGCCGCAGAATCGTTTGAAAGCAATTGATCGAGCGAAAGAGAGAGAGAGTGCAGTTACTACAACAGGAAAGCGGTGTTCGAGCCAGTCGTTGTGTAAAAGTAATCCGCTCGTACTCTTGAAAGTTTCGTTCCGGTGCAACTGCGGAATATCTTCGCTAATAAGTTAGATGCTGAGGTGTAGGCTTGAGCCACGAACCTTATTCGGCTTGAGGGCGTTTCACGCTGTGTAGCCACCATCAACTAACTCTACTTTCTTCCAGGCATCCTCCGTCCGTGAACACACCGCCAGACGCACGGGTGAAGCGTGCCAAGCAAAGCGTATAGAGTGGAGCCGTGCCCAGGAGAATAGGAGCACCCCAGCAAGACCAACGCTCGCCAGCGTGTGTATCCCGACCTATCGGGTGGCAGCCGGAGTAACCGCAGCGAGCAGCCCAGGTGCACGCCATCGTTCGCCCAAGAAGAGTCTGGAGGAGGCACTCCGAGAAAACACCAGGGCAGGCCCACGGCCCATCACCCGTGAGGAGTACTTGGCCAGATTGAAGGTGCCGCTGGACACCTCCGTCCGTGAAGTCAACTACGAGCGAAGGCGCGGCAGTCGACGGGAGCAGTTACGGCAGCATCTCCACGAATACAGGCGGCTCGCACGCATCTCAACCACCACAGCAGAGCGGACCCAGTGGCAGCAGAAGGTAACGGAGCTGCGGCGCCACATCAAAAAGGAGGTGAAGGATCGTCTACGCGCAACTAAGCGCGTCCAAGCAATCGTAAAAAACAAGACCGTTACAAATAAATATTAATTAACTTTGAACTGGGTGTTTCCTTTTGGCAAATGAATAGAGTTTGAGGCAGTTAAGGTAAGCTGTAGGTGGCGAGGCTGAGTAGTGCTCAAAGTACCAGAACAGGACATCCCGGAAAAGGCTGGGAGGATCCTGTGAGGTATAAAATATACAATAAAACAAGGGTAATAATTAAGTGGATGTGAATTAGGTATTGCATGCATTGTGAATGTTGAAGTAGATTGAATAATAGAAGTACTAGTGTCACTAACCACAAAGAATATAAATTATTTCAATCCTGTTATCCTTTAGACTGAGGATCCTCCGGCTGGCAGTACAGACCCAGATGGCTCGTCAAGAACGGGCGTGGAAAACTACCACTCGTTTGTACATAACGCTACATGTGAACAACCAAACGAGAATGCGGTTCGGCAGAGGGTAATCTCCAAAATTACTGATATTGACTGAAACTGATAGTTTTAGTCAATAACTTCAAATTCCGGTCGATAATCAAATTTTCTTCAAGACTAAAGAACAAAGGCACACTTTTTTCATGCAAACGATAACTTTAGTCAATAACATCGATTTCTAGCCCACAATCTAGTTTTCTTCTCAATCTAATTTTCCACTCACTCCCTATTATGATTCTAACTTTTTCATCACTTCATACTTAATCTCATTTTGCCAGGAAGCTTTCCCCCGAGCCGATATTTACAAATTTCACTAAAATGCTCAAGTTAGATACATTTATTGAAGCATAAGAACAGTCTTATACTTTCAATAAATTTATTCAATAGCATACGTTTTTAGTTACTTTTAAATAATCTAATTCAACCTAATGAACCTAATGAACTTCCGGATCGCAGGGGCGCTATGGTATCTACCTTTACTCATTCAAATGACCGCCAAATTCAATCCTAAGAACATATGCCTCAAGCGCTTCCTGTAGTCATCCAACATACTACAAATGGCTCCAGATTACCGAAAATGCGCTAACATTGATTAAATTTAATTCAATCTTCTTAAAAAATTTGACTTGACTCCAAAATCACCATGGCTCTCAAACGATATCCAGTAACAGAGAGCCACCGGCCTTATTCGTGGGACTTAAGTCATTTTTTCCTTAGCATTTCACAAGCAAACATATGTATAGAAAATGACAAAATTCACAATGCGATTTTCATCAAAGCACTGATCCATGGTACATTCACCTAGTACCCACACCTTCTATTTACCCCGTGTTGCACACTTTCTGAATCTTCCCAGGGGCCGGTCAGCTGATCCAGGATACGTCAGCTGAGCCCAGGCCTGGCGCATTCAAGAAACAAGGCAAAAAGCAAATAACATTTCCGATGCACGTGTTCTTTTACGCATTTCAGAATATGACAGTGCTGCCAGATCCTAATGAATTTGTTTTTCCACAATTTCATTGATTTTTTGAGATATGGTAATCCTAAAATCTCTCATCGAAGTACATGTTTATATTCACGCCAATCCTCGCGTCAGCATTTACCTACCTACCTGCTACCGAAAATTTATGGCTCGCTGTTCGGCTTGTGTTCGGATTTTTCCACAGGGTTGATTGAGTTTGGATACTAGTTGTATATACCATGCACTGATCTATCCCCTTTTAGAAACACAATGGGGTATGATTGTGCCACGTACGAAGCTGAGTTTGAGGCCGGCATGCTTGAACTATTCAAAGCTGACTTCGATGGCTTAGCGCCGGAGCTTGCCAATCTGAATTGGCATATTATACTCCAAATGATCCTAATCTCGCAAGACAGCAATTCTATATGATTCTCAACAATATTCTCGCATTTTATATATTAACCACACATCCTTCTGTCAGTATTGGACCCCCATGGCCCACTAGAAAAGCTAAAGAGGCTTCATCATTACAAAAATGACCCAGAAATAACATAAACGTTCCAGATAGGAACCAAACTCCTTTAAATTTTGACTTTTTTGTAATAACGCCAAAAAATTATCAAGTTTGTAGATTATTCGAAACACATTTGATAAATATTCAAAATTATGTTGGTCCTACATTAATCCAGTCAGAAACTCACGTCAGAGCATCAAATCCCTATTATACCTAGATGAAACAGTTTTCAATGATTAGACCATATGTGACATATTCACTGACTATTTTTCCACTACGTTTAGCTATCCGGCTTCCACGTCAGATTATAACCCTCGATCCCATCAAGTTTTGTTACTTAATTTGTACATTAAGCCCTTGGATGTTGGTAATATAGTTCGGTCTATGAGCTTAGCAGCACAGTCACCCCTGATTTGTTTCCAAACATATTTATTATATGGCTGTATTCATTCATTCATTCAAGCCTGCAAAAAGTTACTTTTTCAGATATATAGAAACATGCAAATGTCCTCCTCATCCATGAAAGTGGCGACAACGCCAATGCTTCCGACTACAGGCCCATTTCACTCCTATCATGCTTTTGGGAAATATTCGAATGCTTTGTTTGCTGGCCTATCATACATTCAACGCGGATTTTTAAGAAAACGTTCTATCGTTACTAGCCTTGGCTAATTTTCCAATACGATTACCGGCACCCAAGACTTAGAAGTTATTGCGGACCATGCCTATCTGAAGTGGCTCACGAGTCAACCAGACATGCATGGCTATCTCGTGAGAGGAGCCTTGATGCTACAAACTCTTAATTTTTCGATTCATAAACGAGGATCGAGGATGTTGATACAGGACGGGGACAGGTTCCTCGTAATAGGCTTCAACTATCCTTCTTTTAAGTCAGCTTCAACTATCCTTCTTTTAAGTCAGCAAGGTGCATCCAGTAAGTGAACACCATTTAAAAATAGCTATCGCAGAAACCTGATTTAAAGGTAAAAGAGGAATTTCGATACAAGCAGTCTAAAGAAAGAAGAACAGTGGAACGACTGATCTGATTATATGAGCTCATACCTATCCTCTGAGCACACACGTCGGCTACGACCGGACTTTGAGTCGTCTGGAAGACTTACTTCTTTTGGTCAAAATTGGCTGAGCGGGTAAATGCGTATGTGGCCACATGTGAAACCTGTAAATGCATCAATGCACAGAATGCTATTCTTTGACCTCTGATGGACAAACTCGAAACACCCTAACGTGTGCTCCAGCGCTTGTACATCGATCTCTTCGGTCCATATGTCAGATCGACTTCTAAGCAGTTTCTAAATTTCTGATGATAGGCCCGATTCGCAACCTTAACACGGCCCGTATTCTGAGCTTTTTAAAGAAACGTGTGTTTCATGTATTCAGAGCACCGGTAACATTGTCTCTGATAACAGAGTCCAGTTCAAATCCACGAAATTTTGCGAGTTGATGGATAGGTATGACGATACACACAGCGTACTGTCGTATACTACCCTCAAACCAATGCTTTTGATGATCTCAATGGAACACGCCAGACGTTGTCGTCAACATAATTGCAACCTATTTCAACATTCAGGTTAGCTGGACCCTGTCTGAGGTCTACATTGTCCTACATTGCATCCATACTCACTTTGCATACGATACACATTTTTCAATGCATGTGTATCACTCAGTCCATTTCATTGTCAGCCGTCGACAAGTGAACACAAGTAACATACAAATGATGTGCATTCTAACCGGTTTCATTCTTGACCAAGAACGCATTTTGAATCTCCCATACGAGATCTTTCCCCTTGAACTATCGACTGATTTTCGGAGGCCCTTCAGATAGGTATGCATTTTTGGCACGTCGTGCGGTCAGGTCATTAGTAAATTCCTCTCAACTTCGCGTCCTTCCCGTCTAAGAAAACTGGATTAACCTGTTTGAGTACGGGAGCAAGTTGAAGCGTATAAACTTGCCCAATCAGATGTCTTTAGCTACCATACGCACCTAAATGAATCCCAATTAGAAAGACTGGGATCACAAGGTGTCCACAATCATGTGCGCTCTGCATTCTGCATACGACACGGCCACTGTGGTCTCACCTTACTTTACTATGTTCGGTCAGTATATGATTTGCCACGGTAAATCATATTGGAGAGAAGCAATCGTGGCGCTGGAGCTGCACGAGAAACTCCGAGCACCACTCCACCAACTACGAGTAAGAATTGAAAATGGTAGACGCGCGGGTGGAATGCGATATAATCTGCGATCCAGTTTTTCTGATTTTAAGGGAGGTAATGAAATATACTGACAAAATTTCAAGCACAGAGATGCGGCCAAACATTACGACACATTATAAAGTCGCTTGAACGCCCAATGGTACTCAGAGTATGGCTTGCTAGTAAGATGTATGCAAGCTTATAAACTGATGAGCAAATGACGGCAAACAAATTGACTAAACTTGATCATCTAAGGTAGTGTGCTATTGATATGAACTAACATCAACGGAACCGTGGGAGGTTTCAAGGCAATTTGCATAAAGCCAAAAAAACACTTGGGGTTGTTAGAATGTAGGGACGCTTCAATAGATATCTACAAAGAAGCTTTTTGACACTAGTGCGAAAGTCACCAAAGTTAGATAGATTGACACATGAACGACAACGTACAAAGCACATGCGGGCCGTATCTTACATGCAAAATGCATTCTTACCTCAGTTGAGAACCAAGGATTGTGGTTCTGATAAGATGAAAAGGTGGGTGTCACACTCGTATCCAGTAGTATAATGCTATTCAAGATCATGTAAAATACTGATGTACTGTGGTCTGAATCATCAAAGCCCAATCGATATCGACCTGCTCTAACGCCAATCTTTCATAGGCTACGTTAAAGAAATCAAAACAGGGACGGCTCGCTTTAGTCGTGAATCGGAAATAATCAGATAAAAGACACGTCTTCAGTCGGGGAGGTGAGAGTCGGATTTCTTCTATGGAGGTGCAGCGAGGGAAATTGGTTCAAAGGATTGAGGATTGTTGGAGAGAATGAAATCAAAAATAAGGTTTGAGCATTTTCAGATAGAATTCCGCTGACTGAATGAGCATACGGCCATAAGTGATGGCAAAGCAATGGAGAAACAATCCCGTGATTCGATGGTGTTGGCATTAACTTGCCAGGTGATAAAAAGTAGATTAAAGTCACCAACTATTAGAAATTGGGATGACTGGTATGGGCTTTTAATACAATAAACGCATTTATTTCGCCGAACTTTTGGGAGCTGCTTTTGGAGGAATATAAATACAGGCAATGAAAACCAAAGAGTATAGCAAGTGAACCTTTACCACTGGAAGAAGCTGCATGATATAACGACACATGCAACTCATCTAGTTCGAGTTCACAGCAATCAGAACACCTCCACCATCAGATTTGCCAGTGGCAAATCGATTTCTATCACGCCACACAAAGAATATCAGGAGTGAGCCAGGTTTTGTTTAATCAGATTAGAAAGATGAGAAGCCACCCTAAGGGAATTCAGCTTGCTTTTTAGATCTCAAATATTTTGGTACTAGAAGGAAATTTGCCGAAAGAATAATCAGTTACAGCTACGACTGCGATCTGCCAGGTAACCAAAAATTTTTACGACGTGCCTTATTACCCTTCCCTCGAAGGCTTTCTGGTTGAGGGTTTTGCGGGCCCCGGGTTTTCTCACCAAAGACGGGCGTCGGAACCATTGCTTAAACCCTAAACCATCGTTTCAACTGCCAAGCGAGTGGATGCCTTACCGGAAATATTCCGCTGCCACACTTAAATCGGTAAACCAAGAGACTTTTCTGTGATTGGGAAGTGAATGTCCATTTACGCACAGAATGTAGGACTCCCATGCTCACAAGAAGGTGACTGGACCACCCACTAAATACGTCCCCTGTCAACTTGAGATTCTACCCTGGGACCCTTTGACACATTACTTCGGGCCACCAAGAGTCTTAAAACTACAGCCTAGCACCATACCTGAACCGGAATCCCAAAAGGATTCCAACGAGCAAATCTCACTAAACTGGGAGGTAGAAAATATCACGAAATGAAAACTCGAACTGATACAGGAAACCGCAGGGAAACCTTCAGCTGGGCTAATCGATAGAAGCTCAGCATTGTTTAATTTTTGCGTTACCCACGGGCCAAGTCCACAACGGTAAAAATCGAATAACTTTTCCACAATTCACAAATCAGAATGTTCAAATTGATATATGCAAATGCATTTTAAATATTGGTTCAACAGCAATTAAGATATGTAATCAACTTACTAATTATGTACTAGTATGTACGTAGGAGGGCCCTCGGTAATTCCGTCGCAAATCCAAAATACTTGCTGGCCAGCGCCAACTCAAAGCCTCTTCTGATGATTTCGCTACAAATCCAAAATACTGGCTTGCCACCGCCAACCGCTATCGTCGATGAGATAAATCAACCAACAGTATCTTCCGTACTTCTTGACTTTTTCCATCCGTCGCCGCCAATGGTTGTCCGGCTAAAGAGGGAGATTTCTTTGTTCCCAGTTCCCTCGTCAACTTGTTTCAAACAGGATACGTTAAATTCTTTTCGAGGGGAATGAACTTTCTTTCGTCCGTCCGGGATCCAACAGCGGCACACAAACTATTGCCATATCGGGCAATTGAAATGTGAATCTCTCTTCATCTAGTACATTCGCCCACCAGGTCAGGTAAATGCCGAAATGACTGACATTCTGTCAGTGTTGTGATTTTGTCCATGTTTATTTATTTATTCATTTATTGAAAATATATTTAAAAAAAAAGAAAAGTTGGAGGCATATTTCATCATGCGTGGTTACGTCCGTAAGTTTGTCATACGTGAGCAGGATATTTTCAATCGATTCAAAGTGTCTGATCGACGAGTAGAGTGAGTGTATTACAACAGGAAAGCTCTTCTTGTCCATTTTGCTTATTTTAATTTCTTGAATTCGAATTGATGCTAGCATCATTGCTAGCTACAGCTGTTGCAGTTATTGTCTCTGCAATCCGAATCCGAAATTAGTCAATTTCACATCACCGTGAGCAAGGTATTCGCTTCTTTTATATAGTTATGTATTTTTCCCTTTTTTATGTAAATACCCCCTCCCCTTGTGCGTTTCATGGCACATATTAGGCGATTTGTCATTCTGTTAGCGGACCCAATACTTGGTAGATATCCTGCAAACTGCTACTGCTACAACATCCGATACAGATCCAAAATTTCGTGACACCGCAAAGCACCCTTATAGCAGTTTCTTTGTCCTGATGTTAAGGGCGCTGAAAATTGAAGCTACAAGGTCCGAGAAGTTGCAGTTGACAGCCATTTGTTCCCGTTGTTCTGGTGTCTCATCAGAGGAAGCTTTTCCTTTCCTTTGTCTGGGGTGGAAGTAGATTTCTCTGTAGACTTATGCACTGGTTACACGGTTAACTGCTCTACTCTATCATTACTCTTAATTCAAAAAACAATCTGAAAATTCTCTTTTTCACAATCATCCCTAGCTTCAAAACTTTGCTCGTGGTGGGTAATCCATCCCGAAGCTCAAAATAAATTCTTCGTTCTTTCACGGTCTCGCTATACGCGAGAGTTCCTTCCAGGTGGTGGATTGGGAAACATGAGTCACTCGTAATAGCTTATTCAAAACGTTTTATAAAAATACCCGCAGGCCAAAAATTTGAGTTCAGCTGGCCTTGATTTGTCTGAAACTCGACAATGAAGCAAAACTAGCAGGGCTACAAGTAAATGAGAATATAAAAAAGCGCATGACGCAGTCGAGGAAAAACACTCCAAATCACACTTGTCGAATACAGTATCAAATTTGTTGGCGAATTTGTATGTTTAGGTGCTAAAATAATAAGAACCGGTGATGAAAAAGACAAATTACGCCGAAGAAGACAACTAACAAATAAAATAGTTTATTGAGTGTAGAAATTTCAAGCGTTTTTGAAATTTGTTTCGAGAATTTATCTAAAGTTAAATCGATAATGCAAGCGCAACAAAGGCCGAGAAAAAGGCTACAAGCGAAAAGGGTAAATTGCCAATGTCCGCACTATGATAACGACAAATTTGAACAGAGGGAAGACTAATCGCAGTATTAGCATCACTCCCGATAGAAAAATGATTTACTGTTGTCGTAAGTATGTACTGGGGTGATGCCAGTACTGAGAGTAGCTTGTACATGATGCAAAATTATATGTATGTGTTTATGTGTATGAGGCTGGAACTATAATTGTATTGCTCGCCGTTGCTTTGTCATGAGAAGACTGAACATCTTCACCACCATGAAAACTTCTGTTTTCATCCAATTATTCGATAGGCAATGGACATAACTTCACGATGGCCCGGTTGAAGATTCCCGAAGCTGTACGTACTGTAGCAACTAGAACCTTATCATCTTCGCCGCGTGTCACATCGATAATTCTGGCGAGAGGCCACTTCATAGGTGGAAGATTTTCATCTTTCATTAATACAAGTTGGTTACCTTGGCCTTGCTATTGACTGAGGTCCACCTAGATCGCGACTGCAATAGGTGAAGATAGTCGTTGCGCCATCGAGTCCAAAAGGATTGCTGGATGAATGATATTTTTCGAAAGTTGTCCAAGGAATCGAATTTAAGTTGTGTGATGATTGGTTCGGGTAAGCTTGTAATTGGTCGTCCAATCAAGAAATGTCCGGGTGTGAGGGCTTCCAAATTAGTTGGATCTGATGACATCTCCGTGATGGGTCGAGAATTAACGATCGCCTCCGCTTGATAGATAACCGTAAGCATTTGTTCGTGGGTTAGCGATGCATTGGCGAGTAAGGTAAGGTGAAATTATGCTTTCTTCACCGCCGCCTCCCACAAGCCACCAAAATGTGGGGAGCGCAGTGAGATGAAACACCATCCAATGCCTTCCAGAAGGCAAGTTTGCTGGACTTGGTCAATATGTGATTGAGTTGAGAAAAGTTTCCTTAACTCTCGCAACTGGTTATTGGCACCGATAAAATTAGTAGTGTTATCCGAGTATAGCTTGTTGCATTTTCCCCTGCGAGTGAAGAATCGTTTAAAGCATAAAATGAATGCTGCTGTCGATAAATCTGAAACGAGTTCAAAATGTACAGCCTTGGTAGCGAAACATTTAAAAACCGATAAGTAGCCTTTGATTGGAGATCTTCCTCGTAGTTGAGCTCGCATGAAAAACGGTCCACAAAAATCTACACCGGTAACCGCAAAGGGATGTGATACTTTCAGCCTATCCGATGGGAGGTTTCCCATTGTTTGCTGAAAGAAGCGAGGCTTCGCTCGAAAGCATATCGTGCACTGATGAATAACTCTTTCAGCCTCCAACTTTACGTTGATCAACCAAAACCTTTGCCGAAAAATGTTTACCAAGGTATGGCAGCCAGCATGTGAGTTATTAACATGCAAGAAGGTTAACAATGCGTTTGTAAAGGGATGCGCTTGCGGAAGAAGCATTTGATGGCACGCATCAAAGGGTAGATCAGATTTCGTAATACGTCCACCGACTCCAATAACTCCATTTCCATCAAGGAAAGGACGTAGAGGTAAAATTCGGCTTCTCGCATTTACGGATGCACCCTTAAGGACGTCAGTATAGTCACGATTAAAATATACTCGTTGTATGCAACGAACGATAACCGTGACTGCTTCTTCTAACTCTGACACCGTAAAGCTTCGTAACGCAAAGCTAGGTTTCGTTGAACTACGTGCTCGCAACCGCAAGATTTGAGATATCGATTAACGTATCCAAATACTCGAAGAGTTTTCCAGTATGAGTTAATATATTTTGTGTCCTTAACTAGGTCTTCCACTGCATAAGACGACAAGACTGTGAAATTCAGCTTGCGATATTCTGGAACATCGATTTGATCTGGAACCTTTCCATGATATGGCCATTGTGCTGACGATGCGGATAAAAAGCTTGGACCATGCAGCCATAAGTTGGACCCTTGTAGACTTTCTGATTTAGCGCCTCGTGAGATCAAATCTGCCGTGTTATGCTGCGTTGGAACATAGCGCCATGTAACGGATGTAACAGCTTGAATTTTGGACACACGATTGGCTACAAATGTGGACTATTGGTACGAAGGTGCACTTAGCCAGGCTAACACGCTTTGTGAGTCACTCCAACACACGACATCCGTGAGGTCACGGGGGATAATCTTCGTAGCACGTTCTATGAGCTTGCAAAGTATTAGGGCTGCACAGAGCTCTAGACGCGGTATCGTAGTTGTTTTCAATGGAGCTATACGGGATTTCGAACAAAGCAGGTTCGTGGATACTTTCTTATCAGGAGTTTCACTTCAAATATAAACACAAGCTCCATAAGCGCGTAGACTGGCATCAGAGAATCCATGAATTTGAAGGCTGGAATTCGACAAACAAACAAGGCGTGGGATACTAAAGTTTTTGACCTTGGCCATATCCGAGCGAAAAGACTGCCATCTTGTTTGCATCTCGATGGGTAAGCTTTCGTCCCAATCAATATTAAGCTTCCACAACTCCTGCAGAAAGAGTTTGGCGATAACAATCACTGGGCTGAGTAATCCTAATGGATCGAAGAATCGAGCAGTTTCCGACAACACTATTCTTTTGGTCACAGAACTTCGTATTTCTGGCGAGTGATATGTAATCAGAAATTCATTAGCAGTTGGGTCCCAGGCTAGGCCAAGAGTTTTGATGAAATCCTTGTCATCTAGTCGAGTCATTACTTCCTTGTCATTTTCATCGATTTTTTCTAGCAACGATGGTTCATTTGATGCCCATTTTTTAAGGGGGAAGCCGCCTGATAGTAGAATATCGAGAACTTCGTTTCTGATCTTTGCAGCTTCATCGAAGTCATCACTTCCAGTCAATAAGTTATCGACATATGCATCTCGCTTGATAATCAATGCTCCTACTAGAAACTTACTCCTAGCATCTTCTGCCGCTTGACAAATAGATTCTACTGTGTGATATTGAGCAGACCCAATGCCAGAAGTAACTGTTTTTAATCGATAGAGCTTCACAAGATCATGACTTGAATTACGAAAAACTATTAGTTGTAGGTTTCTATCACCGGGATGCACTATGACTAACCGATACATTTTTTCTATGTCAGCTGATATTACATAAAGATGGAAACGTAATCGAAGTAAGATCGAAAATAGGTCATCTTGAACTGTGGATCGTACCATTAGAATATCGTTTAAGGATACACCACTGGAGGATTTCGCAGAACCATCAAAGACTACGCATAATTTAGTGCTGCTGCCATAATTCTTTACAACACAATGATGGGGGAGAACATAATGAGGTTTGTGTAACACACACTGTGAATCAATGACTTCCTCCATATGTCCCAACGATAAATATTGATTCATAAAATCGTAGTAACTGACGCGTAATTCACGGCATTTCTCAAGTTTTCTTTCAAGGCTATAAAATCGTTTTAATGCGATTTCGTATGTGTCACCAAGCACTGACGCATCTTGCCTTAAGGGTAATCTCACAACGAACCAACCGTTTGCATCACGAATTGTATTGACACGAAAGTGTTCTTCACAAGCAATCTCCTCAGCTGACTTTTTGTCTATTTCACTATTACAGTGGTCTAGCTCCCAAAACTTAGCGACGATATTATTTAAATTTTGTTCGCACGGTTCACTGTTACTGTCGGCACTAATGTTTACACTGAGTGAGTTGTATGAAGTACTGGGTGGCCCCGAAACCACCCAGCCAAAAAGAGTTTTCTGCACGATAGGCCGACTAGCACCTAAATCAATCTGTCCAACAGCAAGTAATTTGAAAAACAAGGCAGCACCAATCAAAGTATCAACTTTTCGAGGTATGTCGAATTGAGGGTCCACTAGTGGAGTGTTCTTAGGAATATTCCAGTCTGATGTATTGATCCTTTGCAATGGCTGCAATCCGACGAAATTTGGTACGATGAAAAACTCTAGCAATGAACTGAAATCGTTTTGTAGTGATTGCACGGTGACAACGGTTTTCGAAATACATCGGGATGTCGTCATACAAATTCCACTTATAGCCACATCAGTTTTTTCTCGTCGTAAACGAAGTTGCTGGGCGAGTCTCTCTGTCATGAAGTGCAACTGGGAACCGCTGTCCAATATCGCTCGGCATTCGATTGAAGCTCCATCAGGTGATTTGACTCTGATAATAGCAGTACCCAAAATAACGTTGTTGGGTTGAGCATCTTCTTCCAGGCGGGACAATTGATGTCTAGATCTCGTTTGACCGATTAGCGACAAATGTTCGCCTGTTGTTGGAGTTTGAATTTCAGTCGACTGATGAGATCTTTGAGAGATGCCTGAATTCTTTACGTTGCCATGGAGTAAAGTATGATGGCTGCGGTTACATGTACGACACTTGCTCGATAAACAACTTTTCAATGAATGCCCCTTTCGAAGGCAATTGTAACACAAATTCAATTGCTTAGCTCTTTGGTAAATTTGGTCGGGTGGCATGCTCTTTAACCCATTGCAGTCGAATAATGTGTGTCCGCTGCGTGAATCACAGAAATTGCACTTCACTCTCGTATCACAGTTACTAGCAATAAAACTAGTCCACTTGGATTTATTGACGATTGAAAGAGGTTTGTTGTTGGATTTTGTTTCTTCTACGAATTCTAGCGCTGAGCATCGTAGATTCATGAAATCAGTAAACTTTTCCCAAGTTGGAAATTGAGCGCTAGATTCTATGGATGATCGAGAACAGCTGGCAATTAATTCTTGCCATTTGAGCTGGGACTCAGCATCAAGCTTTGATACGAAAATGTGCAACAAGAATCCATCTGCGATATTTTCACTTGTACAGAGGCTCAGCAAACAGCGCATATGATTGTTTATAGCATCAGTCATCTGACGCAATTCTTTAGTAGACGGATGACGAATGGATTGCAAGTCGTTGATATGCGAAGCGAAGATGTATGGCTTGTTGTCGAATCTCCTTTTTAAAAGCTCCTTTGCCTTAGAATAATTTTCTTCGGTAAGCTCAATCCCCTCTATCACTGAAGCAGCTGTACCGGTTAGTGCAGAACGAAGATATTGGAATTTTTCCAAAGACGATAAGTGGGTATTGGAGTCGATCAATTTCTCGAACATCCCAAGAAAACCTAACCACTCACTGTACAAACCCGAAAACTTGGTCAAATTCAGTTTCTGCAAGTGAAGTCTGGTTGATGAGGTTTCGGAGACAGCGGTCGAATTCCAAATGGTGGATGCATCGACTGATTGCCTCGGGCGAAGCTTCTCGATAATTGATAGCAAATTAGCCTTGAGTTGGCAATAACTGTCCCGTTTCCCAGATGATGGCTCTTCTGCGTCTAAAACCTCGAGTTGGCACTGAACAGTTTCAAAGTTTTTGAACTGTGTCTCAAGTAGACCGAGTTTGCTTTCGGCCTCGAAAACGGATATATTATCCACTTTGCCATCGAGAAAGGTTTTCATCCGAGTTTGCTGGGCCAAGATGACGCCACGTTGTAAACGCAATTCCGATATTGCTTTTGCACTTGAGGTGACCTTGGGGTTGAGTTTTGGATTATCGTCACCGGCCATTTTGCACAATTGAATTCACTGATAGTGCGATGAATTTTCACGAAAAGTTTCAAAGATGATCACGCAAATCACAAGGGAAAATGAAAACTATGCGATTACTGATAATTGTCAAGCGAAAAACGATGAGCGATAAATGCCTTAGATAATTAATTCCGAGAACGAAAACTGCATTACGACAATTATCCGGTTCGACGGACCATGTAGAAATTTCAAGCCTTTTTGTAATTTGTTTCGAGAATTTATTTAAAGTTAAATCGATAATGCAAGCGGAACAAAGGCCGAGAAAAAGGCTACAAACGAAAAAGGTAAATTGCCAATGTCCGCACTATGATAACGACAAATTTGAACAGAGGGAAGACTAGTCGCAGTATTAGCATCACTTCCGATAGAAAAATGATTTACTGTTGTCGTAAGTATGTACTGGGGTGATGCCAGTACTGAGAGTAGCTTGTACATGATGCAAAATTATATGTATGTGTGTATGTGTATGAGGCTGGAACTAGAATAGTATTGCTCGCCGCTGTTTCGTCACGAGAAGACTGAACATTCAGCTTTGACGATCTTGAAGAGTAGCTGCATACACAGCAAAGCAAAGCTCCAAGTAAACAAATCTGTGGAAAGATCTATGCTATGCTTTAGGTGTGAAACATGGACCCGAACCCAAGCATCCACAACCGTATTGAAAACCTTCGAAAGACGGGTCCTGAGGCGAATAACCATGGTAAATTCATTACAACCATAAGCTGTTTGAAATTTTTGACGAACCGAGGTCTCAACGATTGTAAGCCTTTGGGAGCTGCAATGAGCTGGCCACATAAATTGTATCGACGATCAATGGATACCCAAAAAGGTATTCGCTGGGAGAACTGAATGGCGGAGACTAGTGGGACAAACGAGAAACGGTGGCCTGGCTCGTTCGACAAAGACAGGTCATCGCTAGACAGAGTTCGAAATTGGAGGACGCAGTTGATAGACCCAGACAGTTAGAGGTGCTTGTTGCAAGCAGCGCAGGCTCGAGAAGGCCTGTAGTGCCCCGAAGAAGAAGAAGGTTTGCTTATCAGTGTCAGCTTTGGATGCATGTGTTGTATTTTTAGGAGTTGCTCTATGGTTTTTTTACTTAGGATCCTTGCATGGTAAAGGGCATTGTAAACTTGGACAATATTTTGAGAAAATGGACAGTGAGGTCTATAGGTTTGGAGATAAAATACCTGAAAATTTTCTGACGTACTGTCAAGCTCTGCTCAGGGAGAGGAAAGAAGTTCTGAAACTTACTGTCTCGCCTTTTGGATAACTGAAGCTAGCAGAGGTCATGCTCTCTCTATAAAAGATTGACCTGTTCAAGGAGCTTGAGACACTCGAACGAAAATGAGGGCACAACAAATCTGTCAAGATTAAAGTACAAAATATACAATTCATACTATGTACAAATCTGTCAAAACTAAGATCAAATATAGAAATTATCTACATTACATTTTTTTGTACTAAACTAGGTGAAAAATTAACTTCAGATACATAATACTCTTATCTTGCAAGAGGAGTGATCGTTCTAAAGATACTCTGTACTACAGTGAAATGTTTGAACAACCAATTACTCCATAATCTTTCATAATAATGTTAGCGATACCTAATATGCTTTATCTCTGATCTTACCTCAATTTTTCATCTTTACAAATCTCTAACACTCCCGCATATTTTCACACAGTAAAACTTACGATATTTTCAACTTGTCCCTACCAAGCTCATAAGCTTCGTATCGAACTGTTCAACTGCAGAAAGAGTTCAGCGAAAAACTAAAACAGACTTCAACAAACCGAAAAGACTAATCGTTATCTTTTTTAACTCGGCACAATCTTTTAATCACGTTTTGCACGAGAGACGGTAAGGTAAAATAGTAATTCTATCTTTTTCGATATTTTTATGCATTGCGAAACAATTAAATCCGTTGCAATGGCGATGGCGCGACTCTAGCGTGGCATAATTCACGACAAAAAAATCGGAAAAGCTTCGAGTACGATGTATGGCCGTATCTTTCGTATTCCATCATAATAATTTCAATTTATATAGCAAACAATAGAAAAATAGGCAAGATTCGGTAGGATATCTGTTCGTTCTATGCAACAATTGTGTCTCATGGTGGAATAGTAGAAGTGCATGCAAGCCAGCAGTTGTTTTGCATAGAATATAACGATTGCAAGGCGTAGGATTTTAAAAGTATGTTCGCTGATTATTGCCCAACGCTGGAGGTAGCTGAAGCAATCAGTTTTGACTAGTCGGGATTGGGTGAATTTAATTAAATTAAATTATTTCAATTGTTTTTCTATTACTGGGAGTGTCATTGATTGAATTGCTATTGTTGAACGTAAGTAAGATGTAGGTACAACCTTGGATGGGTCATTATTGGTTTGTTATGATGCAGATAATGAAGAATTGATTACTTGACATTTATAATTCGTATTTAATTGAAAATAAATCTTGATTGGGATCGAGTGCTCCGTAAGTTGAACTCTGACGTTTCAAGCTACTTCAACACCGATTAAAATATGTTGATAGTTGCGAAAGATTTCCATCATCTTGGAGTCATCAAACTCACTTTTTTACAAATATTTGACATAGAATAACTGCTTGAATTAGAAAAATGGTGTTCATTCTTAATACAAAAAGCCTTTAATCGTATATAATATGTTAATCACTGAAAGCATAATTTGCAAACGACACTAGTATACTATTGAATCGGGAATAGACATGGAATGTGTCTTCTTCTCTTTTGTACCTTTCAGAGCTACTAGCCTTGGTTGCCCAATAACCACATATTATCTACCACAAATTCTCCCTTAGCTTCCTACTTTCTGCTCAAAAGATTGCGGTCAGTGAAAAAATTTCCTACTTCGCTTATTCTGCTCCTTTACACTCGACTGCAATTGACTGCATATGCAACTATTGGCGATATCGCTGTCGTTGTCGTTATTGTCGATTCCCAGTCTATATATTTTCATAGTTGTAAAAAGCCAACTAGAATATGTTATTCGTAGCGCCTGTAACAGCAATAATGGTGGCCAACCTACATGAGAGTGCAATATTTACTGATCTTCTTCGTCGACCTCGTCCTCTTCATCACAATCTCACAGTTAGTGCAATTGGAAAATAATCCGAAACCGAAAAGTGTCTTTGAGAGCACTAAGAATGGTAGCCAAAGATCTTGTTGCAATTTTTCGCTCATCTAGAAACAGGAAAATGGTCTAATGGATATACGGCACGTAAAGACCTCAAATGTGCGAAGGAGCATTATGCGGTGGTCATAAATGTTGAAAGCGGAATGTGTGTTGGAATAAGATTTATGCTTTGGACATAGACTTTTTATAAACTTAGTGAAAATCACTGCGCATCTCCTTAGGAGGAAACTTTAGTTATACATATGCTAGCATAGAAACTTTTCTTATTGTAAGACTTGAAAACTTCTTCATTATCAAACTCTACATACTTACAACCCTTTTCGCACACACTGTGTTCTTACCACGCAAATTGCATATTGGAAAATTGTATTGCGTTCTTTTCTAGGTATGTGGACATAGAATTTCATGTTAGCAGACATTACTAATATAGAAAATCATCTAAATATTCATAAACATGCCTTTCTTAAACGAGTTCAGCGAGCGAGCAGGAATGAATTATGCCCACTTGAGAATTTATTTCATTTAGGAATTCCTGCACGATAATCATAAATAAAATAGCCAAGAGGCAATTTTGAAAAATATTAATTCTAAAATTGAACAAATTTTTCAAAAATATTATCCACAAGTATGATATACTGATTTAATGGTATAATATTTCATAAGATTCTGTTAGAAAACAATAATTTTTGTGGTATTCCATACTTACGAATATTCAGTAGCTATTGATTGATGATAATTACCTGTAATAAAAACAAAATTAATTAATACTTTCATTTTAAATAATCTTTTGCGTATTTCAGTAAGTTGGTACTCCAAAAACTATGCTTATTGCCAGAACAGCAAACAAAATACAATGTGATATTAATTTCAAACGTTAGATATGTTGCAAATAAAATTTTCCTTATTGCAGTTCAAAATCAGTAAACATTTTCAGATCGGCGTTGAAAAATGAGTTCAAAGCATCAAATACAAAATTTTAAGCTGATCCCTTGAAGATTTGAATCACTAGACTTTATAGATTGATCAGGATTAAGATCCAAACCACCTTAATTTTAAATAATAAGGGGTTTATTTTAGCATTTGAAACTCAAATCCTAAATATTTTAATTTGAAAAAATCACGCCGGTAACTCAAAAAAGCTTCAGCGTATTGTTTTGAAACACGTCATCGTTTTATTTAAAACACAACGAAAGCTCGTGTGTGACTGAAATATGAATGCCTAAAAGAAGATTTTAATTGTATTGCGAGTTATGGACAAAAATAAGAATGCTAGATTCCTATACGATAGTTGATTTGCTAATCAATAATTATTTGTATTTACATATAAACATTAGCATGGCTTTTTCAATCAAAAGCATAGCAGGGTAAATATTAATTTACCCTGCTATGCTTTTGATTGAAAAAGCCATGCAACGTATTAACGTTGCACCGACCAAATTTAAATTTGCAAACTACTAAGGCAACCACAGGAAAGAACATTCAGATGGAAAACGCATAAATACTCCTTAGTTACCACCAAAACAATAGTGTAGAAAGTAGTTTCGCTCCTTTTTTCAAGTGTAGGGAACTGCCAAGCCAAAAGACTCCCACAATGAGAGTGCTGGTTGACAAGAGTATTCTTGAAGTTAGCACTCTCTGGGGAGTGCCGCCCTTAGGTAACCGAGGAAGCAGAGGTTTTCGAAAACATTTGTAATTGCATTCATTTTCATAAAATATTTTTGAATAAGTAAAAAGTTTTCCATTGAACTTTGTACATTAGTTAGTTTATTGTAATCGATGTGTAGGGTTGAGACGGATTCTCGGTTAGCCTTGGTCTAGCTCTGAGCAACTACCCCAATCAAAACTGGTGCCTGTCTTTAATATTTTAGTCGTTGTGGTTATTTTTGATGAGGTCAAAGATGCCATATCTATCGGACAGCCCCTCGGAGTCGCTATCGATTTGTATTTGTAATCGCTTTTTTGATCCCATGGTTATCTTTGCATGGAACTAAAAAATGACTACAAATACGAACAGAGATACTGGCGAGGGGAGATCCACCATATATGGCACCATTGAATTGATAAGAAAGAGCAACCAAGACTAAGACATTTAAGGCTTTACTAGATTCCAAGAACTCAGAAAAGGGGACGACTGAATGACAATACTCATAAAATACATATGAGCCGAATATAATGGTAGCGTTTAGGCGCAGTAGAAAATTGCGCACATTCCAGAACCCCTAATAAGAGAAGAGCGCGTAATGAACCAACTCAAAGTCGAAAAACAAACACGACAGAAAAAGAAAGGAGTGGAGAGACCAAAAAAGTGCCATTTCGCAAACTTGCTGATAGCACCAAAGATTTAACTGAGCATTGTTTCTAGAAACCGTAGCAGTGGTTGAAAGCTGAAGCAGAGCAGCTGAGGGTTAAGTATACTGAGTACGTGCAGATGGCTGCACCACTAAACACCATCAAAAGAATGACCTTTAGTCCAATCGAAGGAGACCGGGATAAAAGCAGTTCAGAGGATGCATTTAATGGGCATAACATCTTAGATCAGGAGTTCCAGACAGTACTGATCAGGGCAGTTAAGAAAGCCACCAAATAAACGCCTCCAAAATGTTCCACAAAATAAAGTTCCCATAGCTACGTTACAACAGGAAGTACCTGGTACGAGGTAGAAGAGAAAAAAGCCACGACGATGATAATGGCGGCTAGCATTGCTCGTTACACCCAATCCTACACAGATGTGTTGCGGGAAGTCAAGAGATGTGTAAGCCCCGAAGACAACAAAACTGCTATTAAAGCAGTGCAACCAACACGGTCTGACGACATACTGGTCAAATTTGGAGGAGAGGACAGTAATAAAATAACATTCTCCAATGCTGTCAACAAGGTTCTCGGAAAAAGAGCAACTGTAGCCTCACTCGAGCTGATGGCAATGATCGGGATCAGGAGCATTGACTGCATCACGTAACTAACCGAGGTAGAGGAAGCCATGAAAAGGAAGCTCCCTAGCATTAGTAAAGTTTATGCGGCACCACAAAACAAGAGAGGACAATGTATGGCTATCGTCGAACTGACTGAGAATGGTGCCGAACAGCTTCTGAGTAAAGGAAAGGTAAGGGAAAGGTGGGTCATCTGCAGGGTACATCAAATAACAGTACCTCTCCAATGCTCTTAGTGCCTTGGTTATGGCCATACGGCACCGATATGCAAGAGGCCTGATAGTAGTTATTTATGCTACAAATGTGGTGACATGGGACATAAAAGAAAAGAGTGCACCAAGCACATTGCATTCTTTGCAAGGATGCTGCTTTTTAACTAGATTGTAAGCACGTCTTAAGATAAGGAAAGTATCGGGTTTTTCAGGAACTCCTAGCCACGGCAAAAGCAGAACTTTGCTGACCTGTATCCTGCAATATATCTACACCGAAGTACAACTACCCCAAAATATGCTTAAGAAGTTTGCGACTTTTCGCTGCTGAAAAAGCAACACCATGAAAAAAGTTCATCCTTATGGCGCCCTGAAGTAACTGATACTGTCGCCATCTGGGCTTCGAATACTGCTGATTTCTTAGTGGAGGGCTATGCATGTAGGGCCTGTTTCGCCCAGGTTTGGTATTCAAGGGCTAGATATTTTAGTGATTACCTAGCACCAAAAGAACCGATATCATATTTGCAGGCCTAACTTAATGCTTTACAAGTCACAGATGGTCATTCATCTTTAGGGAGGATAGGGCTCATTGTGTTAAGCACCGTCGATATGCAAACTTTCCCCCGTATGGGCAGTGAAGGAACCATATCCGATGTGACATCCGTCACAGAGTCACTGATATGAGGGGTATACATTCTTCAACGTCCATGCTCTCGACCCTACACGATTGGGTGGTGCACTGGGAGGATGGATGTCGTGAGGTTCGTCGAGGCAGGTACACCATCGCCGGAAGACTCACACGGGACTAAAGGTCTGGCAGCTCAAGTCCTGGTGAACTTAGCTTTGAATATTCATTGCTACTAGTTCTATGTTGTTTTTTGAAGACCCCAGTAGGGAAGTCCTTCAGTGTGCTGGTGGTCAACTGAAACTGTTGAAAAGCGAAAGGGGTCTCACAAGCTTTAACATGAATTTCAATGGGCACTGAACTCAAACGGGGCATGTATCCAGTTAACAGCATATAAATAGGCCAGAAATGCCTTCTCAAACTTATTTATAGCAGTAAGACTCGCTGCTGGCAAGATATAGTGGACAATATAAACAGGGATCCGTAAGGCTTTGGCTACAAGTTAGTTATGCGGAAGCTTGCTACCCTCCGTAAGCCCTGCATATATGGAGTAGAAATGACGGACAAGATAGTGCGGACACTTTTTTCTTTACCTACCCCATTCATGTTGACGCTAACCACGAAAAATAGCAATCAAATGATGGAACTGGAAGAGGCAGTCCTATTATTAAAACCAAAGAAGGCCCCAGGTCCAGATAGCATCTAAACTGAGGTATTGCAGTTCGCCTTTTCACTATTGTCCTGACTTTCTGCTTAGTACATTAGTACAAAGCAGGTACTGAGTAACAAAGGAAAGGAGTATCCTGGGTCACCGTCTGCTATACATGTTAGACATATCTGGGAAAGTGCTAGAGAAACTTACTAAGGGAAGAGTCGCTTACGTGAATTGTGATGCTGGAGACGTGTCTCTTTGGCGGTACGGTTTTAGAACAGGACCCTCCACACCATTGATGCAATTGCAAAGGTGCTGAGCGTGGTCCAAAAGACGGAGACAAATAGCCGCGCCAAGCTAAAGGTAATTCTGTTGTTGACACTTGATGTTCGGAATGCCTTAAGTTCCACTAGATGGGTGGGTACTCTGGATATATTAAAACTCTTTTCCCAGCACCAAAAACTCTTATATGAGTTTTGAAGGACTACCTGAAGGACTAAGGCCAGCTTTATAATACGATGTAGAACCAGCGAAGGATGAAAGCCACATCGTGTGTTGCTTAGCGATATATCCTTGGTACAGACTTGTGGAGCATACCGTCCGACGCGCTACTAAGACTTAGTTGCGCCTAATCAGCTATGCGGATGATGTTGTAGCGCCCGTTTCTGGATGCACCGCCAAACAGGTGCTAGCTATGCTAATGGGCCGGGTGAAAGATTGGATGGGGGAACCTTTTGTGGTCGTAAATTTCTATATTTGATTGGTTTTTGGTATTAGTTGTTTATATTTCTTTTTAATATAGAGGACTCTTCGTACGATGCGAAGTAAAGAAAACACGTCACACACAATAAATACAAAATGCTTGGAGATTAAACTGAAGGTTCTTTCATCCTTCTACTGTAAATGAATGATTTGGCTTAACAGTAAGCTATTGACTTGAATTTCAATATGTTATTTTCTCATTTTTAACACAAAGATAAAATATCCTTCAGCTCATTTTAATTTAAATTATTTTGTGATTAACAAAATTTAAAAACCTTTAAAAGGTAAAATTGATCAGTGGACATAAAAAAAAACATTTAATTTTGATTTTAAAAATTTCCTAATGAAAAAAACCGACAAACCGGTTCTTCCTAAAACTGGATTTTTGCTGTAAAAAACCACCCGGTTGAACAGCAGATGACAAAAACCAGAAAACCTAGTTTTTTTTTACCAAAAACCGCCCTTCCTATTCGTCATGCTGACAATGAATTGAGTCCGTAGAGTAAGAACGATATATTTCGGGAAAGCACTGATTGAATTGAAACCATCAATAAAGTAGCTAGTTTTGCTGATCGATTTGAAGATGAGTTTCTCAGAGCAAATCAGGGCAATGGCGGATAGATCTACTTTAAGCCTATCAACTCTGCGTCAATTTTTGACCAATGTAGGGGACCCAACCCATCAAGAAGGTGAATTTCGATGAAATATGTAGAGTCAGTGCTACTAGACGGAGTAAAATTTAGGGCGACGCTCTTAGCAAGGAGCTGTACTGAAAGCGTGTGGTACAGGCACAGAGAAGAGGATTGCATCTTCATACCCGATAGTCTCTGATTCGGTGGTTCTGGTCTTTGCAGGCGTAATACCTATCACTCTCCTTGCCAGAGGGTGCCGTGCTATCCACCTGCCTTGAAACAAAGACACAAGGAAGACAGTTGCCCACGAGGAGACAGATCGCTCACTCAATGATTGGCAGCAGTTCTCGCTGCAGCACATCATGGTCCCCCGACATACCAAATTGGTATGAGCTCACAGTAGCCGGGATTACTTTTCCAGCAATTCTCATTCTTTACTCCTTCTTGCTAGAGAAAAATCCCCCAGCTTGAACCCACCCCACGGTGTAGCAAAACAAGGCTTAGCCTGAAGTATTGTGTCAAACGATTCCAGGCTAGATTCTCAGGTTGAGAGGGCAGGTATTTAGTGGATAGTCTAGACATTTTGCGCATTTAGAAACCGGACACCCAGGTTGTAAAAAGCTTTCACCTCCCAACCACAAAAAAGGGGTCAGAAATAAGTCGAAATTGCGAACGAGTCACGGGACTCACAGACGGGGGAGCGGGCCCAATCACACCTCACGAAAATTATGAGCTGATAAAATGAGTAAAAATCATCTACTGTACTGGTATTGATTGACTTTATTTACCTGTAGGATATATTACAAGCCTTATATAACCAATACACAGTATCGGGAGGATATATATCATTTAAAATCATAAAAGAATGGCTATAACGACGTCATAGCAAAGACATAAATTTAGAAGGGCCAATGAAGTTATAGATCGTTGTCTTGACTTAAATTAAAGTGATTGTAATTGGAGCTAAGCCCCCCTTAAAATTGGTCAATTTAATTTCTGTATTTATTTATTTAGTTTTATTTATTTTTATGGGAAAAAGAAAATATAACATACAGATGAATTAGCTAAACTTTAAATGGATCATTTCACCTTTTTCACATCAATTTAATGTAAACCTATACGATAATTTTGCTCTATGTTGAAGCTTTCATTACGTCGTGCGGATATCGATCTCATCTTTCGGATGGCTCCGATAGTCTTTTAAATTACTTATGGAATTTTTTTGTAGCTACATGAATGACTTGCATATTTTTTTAAATAATTTTTTTCTGAATAATTATTAGAGAAGAAAAATTTTAGAAGAAGGTGGTTTCGACGTTTGTAATAATTCTCATCAGGCCTCACTCATAGATACGGTGGTCGCCACCACCGGTGTGTATCTCATTTTGCAGGAGGGAGCAACCTTCCACTTTAGCAATGACTCGAAATAGTTTCAGGTCACATGAATCGTATGGATGAACAACGGATACCCAAAAAGGAATTCGTTGGGAGAACAGAAGCCGGAGACCAGTGGGGAAATCGAGAAAACGCTGATCTGACTCGGTCGACGAAGACAGTTCATCGCTGCTCGGATTTCGAAATTGGAGGACGCGGTCAATGGGCTGAGATAGTTGCAGGCGCAATTTGCAGGAAGCGAAGGCCCGAGAGGGGCTGTAGTGCAAAGAAGAAGAAGGAGTTTCAGGTCATCGGCAAAGAAGAGAGAACGTGAAATTATGACAGAAGAAAAGTCATTGGTGAAAAGCACAAATAGGAAAGGCCCAAGGATTGAGCTTTGAGAGACACTGGATGTACGGCAAAATGTTAAGGATAAAGTATTGAAGAAAGGAGCACAGCACGAACGATCTGAAATATATGAATCTGTCCACATCAACATCTGAGCAGAAAACCCATACTACTGTAACTTTAATAACAAACCAGAATCATAAACTCTATCGAATCCTTTCCAAAAATCTGAAAACTGATGATAGGATAGCGGCTCAAGTAAGTTCTCCTAGGTTTAGCAACTTATAAGAACTTAGAAGAATGGCTCAAGTAAATTTTCCTATTTCTCGCGGGAAATTGGTTGCGCCGATGATGTTTGAACTCGGCGGCACCACAAAGAGTGCACTTGCGTTGGGATATTCCGTGCCGCTACACATATATTGAACAGAATTGAAAGCGAAGTAGCCTACAAATATAGTGGTCAACCTATCAGGACCCAGTCCAATGGTACCGTTCAATATGCTGTTGAGTGGCTCCATGTCGTGAGAGAACGCAGTCGTCGATATTCTACCCCAACTTCAGGAGAACCCGTGTATTTGAAGTCTCGCTGGGATCGATCTGGGGTATATTGGCTGATAAGCTTATTCAAGTACATTTAGAATTCAGATACGGCATCAATGAGATTCAATCCATTGATTGGAGGTTGCTTGCAATACTAGTAAACTTTGATTTTCGACAATTATATTGTACCTTGGAGGTTGTTCAGTATTCTTGCACCTCACGTGTGTCCTTTAATTACCTTATGTAGATCTCATTATAACTTTTGCTATAAAAGACAATGTAAAGAAAGAACATGTTAATCTTTCATTTATTTCAGGCACTATGAATCCGAAAATGGGTATTGTAGATGAGACAACCAGGTCAAAATCGGAGTTCAATAGATTTCTGAAACTTAACAAATTAAAAGGTGGGCTTAAAGGGGGTATTAAATTCTTAAGATCATGCTTGTAGTACAAGGTGACCCCAAAAAGCCAAAGAGTATCGTTAAAATTATCGATATTCGAAACCGAGAAAGAACAGGGAATGTTTGAACGAATGTTGATGAAAGTACAATGTGGAAAGCACTGTGAAAAACTTAGATAATAAATTAGAATTACTAAGGGTGGAAAATAGCGTAGAACAAGCACCAGCCAGAACACTAGAATTGATAGAAAATTTCGTCATAAATAAATCGAGTGAAACCTTTATACAAGAGCAACTGAATCTCTTCAATAAAGGCTTCAAATATGCACTGAATAACAAAACACTTTCGGTAGAGGAGATCGTTTTGGACGTGGAAGCAGGCATCAGATTCATGGACAATGAAACAAGACAAATAATTAGGCAACAAACCGTGGACGTGATAAAAGCAAGCCGGGAGAAAAAGAAAAACAACGTAGAATGGATAGTAATCAAGGAACTAAAAATGAAACCAGTTTATTGTCTGAGGGCGGATAAGGGCAATTCGATCTTGATAATGGACAGAAACCAGTATGACCAACTTGTGAAGGAAAAGCTTAATAATGGAAACCACCGCGAGCTATGAACAGATCCACTTCCGGAAGACGTTGAAAGAATGCAAAGGAATTATTGGGGACATCAAAAGATTAAGAGTATCGAAACCATGTCACCCACGAATAAAATGTGCACCAAAGGTCCATAAAATAAGTGATATAATAAGGGAAATAATTACGGCGACAAACGTTCCAACAACGAAAATTGCCAAGTGGTTGCTTGATAAATGTGATATACTCTCCTACAAAACCAATCAGCACTCCGTTAAAAATAGGGAAGAGTTAATAAACATTCTTGGAATAGTGGAAATATCAGAGGAAGATATAATGGTTTCATATGAAGTTCCGGGCCTACCAGCCCTGGCATTGTTTGAAGACTGCTTGCTCAATCACGATACAGCCCCGGAATGGAAAATATGCGTAAGATGCTATACAAAACTAGCCACCTTATACATGAGCGAAAATTATTTTGTGTTTAGAGGAAGATACTACAAAACAAGAGTAGGAGCAGCAATGGGCAGCCCTCTCTCACCTATCTGAAGTGACATCTTCATGGACTGGCTGGAGACGGAATTTGAAAACAAGGGGATAATGCCAACTATTTGGATTAGGTACGTGGAAAACATCATCTCAGTAATCAAAAAAGAGGAAGCGGAAAAAATGTTGGGGGAACTTAACAATATACACCCACGGATAGGCTTTACAATAGAGAAGAAGAAGAACGGCCAACTACCTTTCCTGGACCTCAAAATAATTAAAGGCTCGGGAAAATATAAATTCGACATACATAGGAAGGAAACGACTACGCAAAGGTTGATACCATTCGAGTTAAACCATAAGTATGGACATAAAATGGTGGCGTATAATACGATGATTCACATGGTGTTTATGGAACCAATGAGGAACGAGCGATTACAATTGGAAAAAGAATACAGCATTGATACAGCAATTAAAACTGAGTACAGCAGGAATACAATCGAACAACGGATACGGAAAAGGAACAAGAGCAACAAAAAACAAGCTGACTACATTGTTCAAGCAAGAACAACAGGCAACAAGGATTCTCCTTACGTATTCAACAATCTCGAAAAAGCTCGGACGGATAACAGGAAAGACGGGAACCAGTCCAGCCTACACCAGCAGAAGATATAGCCTAGAAGTAGCCTTATGATTAGCAAAGGATACGAGGGTCAGGGAAGAAAAAGGAGGTATCTACAATATAAGATCACTTTCGTGGAGCTCGACATGTTCTATATCGGGCAAACAAAACGCCTAGCGAAAATCCAGTAGCAATAATATATAAAACAAGTTGAGTAAGCAGGAGAGTACTCCTACCAGAAGGTCTTTGTAAACATCCTAGGGTTAGAAGCAAGTTTTCTAATGGCGTGAATCGATAACTTGAATTATTCATCCAATACTTAGATATGAAATCGTTCAAATTTATACAAAAGATGCACAGTTTCTTTCATAAGCACAGTGCAGCCGCCATTTTAATCTAGCTTAAATGATTTTTCTGAATGCTCGGCCGATTGAACATGTTCAAGTTAAACACTATTCCTTAAATTTTCATGAAAATTGAAAGAAAATAAAAGTACCTAAGTCAATTTTAAATATATATAGAGTTTTCCAATAAGAGGTGTTATTTTGAATAGATCTTGTGATTTAACACCTTGCGACTTCTTCCTTTGGAGCCACGTGATAGAGAAGGCCTATGCCAATAGCCCAGTGTCAATTCAAGATCTCAAAGATGAAATTCGTGAGGCTATCGAGGACATAGGGCAGCCACTTTGCGATTTGGTTATGGAAAATTTCATGAAGAGGATATGGTCCTGTAAGCGTGTCGTAGTAGTTATTTGCCCAATGTTAGTTATTGCTATTAACGGCATATCTTCTTCTTTATAATGAAATAAACATCCGATCATTTATTTTAGAAAATGGTATTTTTCTTTTAATATCAAAATAACACCTCTTATTGGAAAACCCTATATGAACCATAAACACGTGTTATCGTTGTTGTAATTCCATATAATTGAAATGGCTATAACTCACTTGATTATGATTCGATCTCAATGAAATTTTGTAAACATATATATCTTATGTCAGTCTATATAATTGCAAAATTTCAAGAAGTTTAAAGGTACCGTTTTGATTTTTTGGGCAAAAATGTAAAATCTACAAATCATACTATTATTAACAAAGTTGAGCGAATTTCGATTTCTAAGGTATTTGTTGCCTTTGTACTCATAAAAGTCCACATTCGTGATAATTTTCAGATTTTTCGGCTGAAAGGTGTCCAATCGCGAGGGGGGGACACAAATTCATCAAATGATTTTTTTATTTCAGATTCTAAAAGTTCTAGTCAAGACCTTTCATTTGATATCCCACTCGACTACCTTAGATTAAAAAAAAATTTTAAGGGTCAATTCGTTATAAGGGGGGACCCCCCTCAAACATTTTTTAAATTTTGTCATGGCCTTAACTTTTGAGAGGCTATCACTTCTGACCTTTTCACAAAGTTTGAGCATTCTAGCTTCTATAGTTTCTGAGGAAATCAGCTGTGACGCACGGACAGACGGACAGACGGACGGACGGATAGACGGACGGACAGACAGGTCGCGAAACTAGTAGGTCTTTGTAAAAATTTTTTTACAAAGACCTGAAAACGGAACAAATTACAAAACAAGGCTCAACGGAAACAGCAAGATCTGCGGTGGCGAGGCATATTATTGAAGAAAAACATAAAATTACTTGGGAGAATCTGGAAATAGTGCAGGAAGTAGGAGATTGAAGGATACTAGATATATGCGAAAGTTAATGGATATTGCGAGCCCCGGAAGAAAAAAGGATGAACAGGGAAATTGGCAGCGGCTACAGTGACTTAATGAAGTAAGTGTAATTGTCATAAAATAATATTGTAATTGTAATAAGTACGTTGTCTGTAAAATCTTTTAGGTTAGTCACCTTAATTACCCTTGAAATAACCTTATGTAGACCTGAATATAACTTTTGCTTAAAAAAGCCAATGTAAAGAGGATAAAGCTTCAGAATATTGCCACTGAGAAAAAAGACAATAAATCCTGGAAACATCGGTACATGACAGAAAAGAAAAATAAAATAGTGCTTGTTAAGGAACATTTTAATGTTTCATTTAACATTAAAATGTTCCTTAACAAGCACTATTTTATTTTTCTTTTCGGCCATGTGCCGATGTTTCCAGGATTTATTGTCTAATTGTTTAGAAAAAATAGAGGTGAAGATACATCCGTTAGCACTATTAATATTATTCATTTGTTTCACATTTTTTTACGTGAGAAAAAAGAGGAAAATATGTAAGATATTTGATTATTTGAGTCAATGAAAGGGCAAGAAGTTAATTTTCAGGAAACAAAAGGAGCATTAAAAGCACTACACTAAAAGATAAGACCAGAAGGGTAGTTAGCGTTGATGTAAATGGAAAATTCATCAAGAAATGTAACATAGGTGGCAGGAAGAGACTGATAAGGCTATAAATCGACGAGATGAGATGAGCATAGGGCGTGATGGTAACTCGAATAAGCCCGCAGTCTATAGGAAGAGTAGGAAGAAAATCCAAACAAAAGAGACAAGGGTAGCATCTCCAATAGATATTATTTTGATAAAACAAACTTCTGAAAAGTATGAACATAAAAACCTTTTGGGGGGAAAAACGAAAAGCAACTTAAATGTCCACTGAAAATATTGACAGAAATTTTAAGAAATCGATGACAAATCACTTTCCATGCTCTGATAGAAAAATTTGAAGCAAATTATCAGCTGTAAATGAAAGACGAACAGCTATTTTGATTATTTACTTATATTATTCTATCTTTTTTGCAGTGCCTTGACATCGGTTCTCTATTTTATTTATTTTAATTTCTCCGGTCGGCTTTTGGCAATAATTTTCGTACTTCAGTAAATCTCCTTTTATATCGCTAGCCTGTTGTTTCCAAATACAGAAACTATTAATTAGTTAATTAGCGGACCATGAAAAATATTTTGCGGCCCCTTTTAATAACCTTGATATTCCTGATTGAAATAAGAGATCTGGGATTTTCGGGAAAGTGTTGAATTGTACTCTGCAGCCCTTGCACTGTTTATGCAGCGTTTCAATTAAAATAGTGGCTCCAGTTAGTACTATGGACTGACATACCAGTTTCAACCTGCATATCTCCTAGTCATTCAAGGTGACAATGTCGCTTTATCTTCTGCAGATTGTGACCCCATGTTAACACAAATGATTATGAGTCCTGACAACCCCCAATAAATAACACAATTTCAAGCAAAAGTAAACACAAATCTGCAATGTTTTCTTAAAATTCTTGAAATTAATTTTTTTTAGTTTTATTTATCTTGCAATAATTCACTGATGCAAGACTTTTTTTATCGCGTTAATTCTACTCAGCATAATAGTTAGCGACATTTACCAAATAACACACCCAGACTAGTTAGTCGTTCCCTTGCCTATTTAGACTAATACTGATTTATCGTTCCTATACCAACTTTTGAATAATGCTTCGTTCAGATTAGTTTTTGATCAGCTTCCACAAAAGAAAAACATGTTTCTCTATTAAGTCTACATATTGTACAATCTGCACGCCATACCACACGATTTTCTTGCCGGTCCATCTTTTAAGCGCTAACAAACAGGCACGTCCCCATTGAATTAATTTTTTTTTTATTCTCATACCTTTTAAGCTATTCATTTTCTTCAAATATTTTTTTTTGTTTTTTTCTCTCAACTTATTCTTTGATAAATCGAAATGAATTAGCACAATACCTCGAAATGAATAGATTCGAGATAACACCAAATAATAGAAGCAACACTCAATATTTTTTTTGTTTTGTTTCTTTTTTTTTGAATATATTTTTAGTTTGCGCATGGATTTCATCTGACACAAAGTTTAAAATTTAAGATAGAGATTGAAGCTTATAAAAAAACGATAGAAATGTCATAGAAAAAAATTTTAACTCAATATATTACTATTGTTCGATAATAAATTCCTGTTTATTGAAGAATAATCTTAATGTGGGGGTATTGTTAGCGTTTCACACAAAGCTAACCACCGAAAAGGTTTTCGTTTGATTGTTTTTCATGTTTTTTATGAGAGGAATCTGTTTTTCCTATTTAGGAAAGCTTATAAAGGTATGTGTTTGTTATCTAAAGGATTATCATGAATTTGCAAATAAATCCTTTAAATTGTTGCAAGGCTTTTTGGTGAAATGTGTTTGATTTTTTCGTATAGAAGAATTAAACGCTTGTCCTTTATTCAGGCTAGAAATATTCTTAAGCCCTATTAGTCCCTTGTATACTATATTCACCAAATCATTTGATATAAAGAAAATTAATCCAATGTACCCAAATCACCTTCCGAATTGGCCTAATGGTATGCGAACTGGGTGATTTGTTTTCGAACAGGAAAGATCAGCATAATTACAATGGTTCTGCGACTGAAAATGATGGAAAACTCTTTAGAATATCGGCGATTTGAAATGAAAGAATTTTAGGTTACCGTTGTGAAGTCTTTATAATTTAAATGTCTTATCTTCTCTATAGGTGTTAATGACGTTATAGGTGTGTTATAATGAACCGATTTAGTCAAAAATAGTCATAACTTATTCCGAATGAAACGGTTCATCTTTTGTCTTTGATAAATCAATAAATTTCAACAAAAAGACATAATTTACCAGGAAATGATCCCAGAATATTTCTAATGCAAATTTATGAATGCGAAAATTTCATTCATTAGTTAATTTTCCATTGAAACCTGATAATTTACTATTCAAATTAAGAGTAAATGGAACGTGTTACGCGCCATCACTATGATTAAATATTTTTCAGAACAATATCCCGGAAATATAAAATATGGGATTCGATACTTAGCAGTCAGTTAATCGACTGAAATATTTTATTCACCTACATTGGGAAACAATTCAAAATTCCAGCTAAACGTATCTAAAATCTATTTTCACGAAAAATATTTTGCGCGCTCGAATAAAGTTTCTTTTGTTACAACAAATTCCAAGATTTTACAATCGTGATCGAATGTAATTACCAGCAACATGGATATATTGCCTAGGAGAATTTCTCTTTCTTTTCACTCTCGTCAAATCTTTAAATGATCTTGGACAGTCAGTGTTTATGAAAATTCTTGACCCCTCGATGATCTCTGTAATTTGGGATTGCACGCGCAAAACTGTCGGGATCAAACTGGAAGATATGATTTTGAAAAGTTGATCGTGTTTGGAATTTAAGCACTCAGTGAATTTGTTAAGATTGTGGTTTGGGTTTGGTGCAGGAATTGTTGGGCCTTGGTTTATTCACGAATTGTATGACCGAGATAGAATTTTCGGAATGTTGCCTCAGCAATTTTTCTTTCAAAATTTTAAGAAGACATGAATGCATCTGCTTGTACTTTATTTAGAGGTTTTTACACGTGGCATCATTACACATATGCGACAACCAAAATAGAAGAACCCTTTTCATGATTTTATGTATTAACCTATTTGTTCCCAGAAAAAATTTTTTTTTGCATTGAATGCAACATTATTTTGTTTATCTTCGAAACATTTTTTGTAAAAGAGATGCTTTTTCTCAATTTTTACGCACATATATTAAGAAGCAAAAATGTAGCGTTGCGTAAGCCAAACGTTGAGAATCCGGGTCATATATAGACTTATCCATATTACGCTTGAGAAACTAGAGCTTAAGAAAACACATAAAACATTCAAATAGAAACAAAATTTTGTATTCAATATGAAGACTGAACCATGCTATTATACATGAAACACAACATCATTCAAATGTCTTCCACGGGACCTTTTACAGGCCGCAATCCTTTTGAGGTAATTTTCAATGACTTTTCGGCACATTTCCGGCAATATCTCGGCCATAACTTCGGTTTTCAATTGCTCAAGATTTTGAGAATTGTTTGCGTAAGCACGATCTTTCGCATAGCCTCATAAAAAGAAATCCAAATGTGTCAGGTCGCAGGATCTTGCGGGCCAATTGACATCACTCAATCTCGAAATTACGCGTCCTGAAAATTTCTCTTGCAAAAGTGTTCGATTAGCCTGTGTTGTGTGGCTTGTGGCTCCGTCCTGTTGGAACCACATGTTCTCCAGATCATAATCTTCAATTTCTCTCCAAAAATAATCGGTTAACATCCGTTAATAGCAGTTAGAATTGACTGTAGCGGCTCTTCCTTGATTGTTTTCAAAAAAATACGGGCCAATAACAACACCAGACAATAATGCACACCAAACGGTCACACTTTCTGCGATCACCTAAGGATTTTGAAAGCCCCATATTCGGGTTTATTTACGTAACCACTGAGCGAAAAATGAGCCTCATCACTAAAGAAAATTTTGTTCGAAAAATCGTTATCAATGGCTTGTTGTTCAATCACCCAATTCGCATACATTCTGCGTTGTGTATGGTCTTGAGGCTTAAGTTCTTGAGGGAGTTGGATTTTGTACGAGTGGAGATGCAAATCCAAATGCAAAATCCGCCACAATGAGCCGTAAAACATGCCCGAATGTTGAGCACGTCGAGAAATCGACAAATTCGGGTCTTCCTTCACACTTTGAGCAACGACAGCAGAACGAATGTTGCGACGATACACATGCCTTGCAATATCAATAACCTCTCTTCAAATTTTCTCACTGTGATCGAAATCTTTTCCTGTGCAGGTCGATTATGTCGACCGTAATCGGCTCGTAAAGCCCTAAATGTTCATACAGCAGAATCACCATTTTAATAATAAAATTTAATAATTTGAACGCATTTTTCAACTGTTAAACGACCCATATTTCTAAATGGCAAACCTTCAATTAAAAAAACGCGCTTTGGATGACATTTAATTCTAACAGATGTCAAATGGTAGGGTTATACTTTCCTACCACAAAATGGATAACCCTGTACATTAATAATAAAAATATTTTTTTATAATCCTGAAAATGTATTTTGCTAATAATATAGCATCCCATGTAAGAAAACATCAATATATTGTGCTTATTGCACAAATAGAGTGAACCTAACACAAACAAAAATGAATTGATAAGTAAATTAAACACTTAAAAAAAAGAAAACCGACTTCGAAATGTCATAAAAAGGATGGAATAAATTTTATGGAAGCGGTGCCATATCATATTTTCCCCCGTTCTTTAGTGATGGTGCAGATGTTGGAAGTATTTATGTTGAAATTGAGAAATTGATTTGGCACCGCTTCCATAAAATTTATTGCATGCTTTTTAGGGCTTTCCGAAGCCGGTTTTCTTTTTTTTCTAAAAGTTTTCTATTTCACCCTTTTTAGTGGCAATTTTTTTCATTTCAAACCTTTCAAAACGCAGTTTCTTGAATACATTGTATCATGTACTCGTATACTAAAAAAAATTATGTACTGCAATGCAAAAACCACTATGGCTAAAATCTACAGCGTTCATAGGAATCGATTTTAACTCTGGTACATTTAATAGATGATCTCATCAACGTTTTAGATTTCATAAAAATCCAATATGGATTGAAGCTTTGAGAAATTTTCGAATTTCGAACTTTGCCTAGCCATCATTCTTATATTCTGACCTGACTCTAAAGTGCTTTTTTATCGTTCAACTTTTTTCGACCTTTTGAGCAGCCGCCATTTTGTTTCAAATTGTTCCTTTTTGGATTTTTTATTGTAAGCTTTATCACACAATTGGATAAATTATTGTACCAGTTGTGATACAATCCTGAGCTATGCTTTGATCAGAACAGAAATATTTCTGAAAATTTGGCGAAAATCGAACCAAAGTAGCGACCTCGAGGCACAAATTTTTTTATATCCTGTCTACATACAACCAACCTCACACCCACACACATCTATATATAAATATATATATATATATATATATATATATATATATATATATATATATATATATATATATATACATACTATATACATTATGTTATATATATATATATATATATATATATATATATATATATATATATATATATATATATATATATATATATATATATATATATATATATATATATATATATATATATATATATATATATATCTATATATATCCTTCTTCACCGTATCACTCGTTCACTTTTATTCGATACCCATCGCCTTCGCTTTCGGTTAACAATGGCACCTAATTTTCATGAAAGTTTCAAGATAATTATACCCTTTAGTTCAATGAAAACGCGGCTATGCATTTTCATCTTCATCTGTAAAGTTATGATCAGTTATAGGAGGAAAAGTATCTCTTTTTAGGTTGCGATTGTCGCCGGTCCTTAGTATGGAAATTGCTAATTTTAGATTTCTGGGCATATGTTATAATGTATAATATTAACTGGAAAGTAACGAATCAACTCTATAATTTGCAATCACTCAGTCCTTATCATTCCTTCGGGGAATTTTATAAATCCTATGTGTAACGTTTACATCTATCCTTTACTAAGCTCATCGGTAAGCAAAGGATGAATTCAGAAGAGAAAAGCATCCTGAAATGTTCCCTCTAACTATTGTTGAATTGTATATATGCCACATTTGGAAGTAATTTATTGGTTATTCCCGGTAGAAATGATTGACTAAAATGTACCGTTTATGCAGAAAATTAAGGATACTGATCATTTTTATCATGCGTCACCAAAGGATTTTTATCATGCGTCACCAAAGGACTTGGTATCTCACTTTTCGTTTGAAAGATTATTTAAATTCAATTTCTCGACTTCAATGTATCATATTTAACTATTAATATTTACAGAGTCCTTGGAAGGATTACAATTCTGTTCCGATACATTTCAGATCAATATGTTGTTCTTCATTTGAAACCTCTACAATCAAAACCCTTACACCCGTCGATAAGTTATGCTGAAAAATCCGAGTGAAAGCCGGAAAATTTTTTAGTTTAAACGGTAAAAGTTCTTTGCCGTTACTTGAATTTCTTATCCTTTAAACGGGACCTAACTGAAAGAAAGACGTATAATTTGCCAAAAACAGGAGTCTTCTATCTATCTCCGTTTAAAAGTAATGCGTGAACATACAAAAAAAAATATACGTGATGAATTGATAACCTTCTTTCCTTTGGAAGTCAGTTAAAAAAATCTAATTTGAGCCTATTTTATTAAAATCAATTATGCATTTTTGGTGTCAATGAGCTCGACACTTATTACAAATAAAAATTGTCTCACTCTTGCACTGAGCACATCTTCTTCGTTGTCCGATTTGGTCATGCCGAGCATCGGGATCCATATTAGTTACGGACCTAGTCCTTCCTGGTTATTCCGGCATACTTCCATATTTTTTTAGCATGTGTTGGACGACTGATCTTGTAAATGTCAATAAATTGTCATTGTATCCATCTTGTCTGGCAAATAACATAGCCAGGCGTTATTCATGCAGGTATTTAACAGGTAGCTGAATAATGGAAAATACCTTTTTTTTACCACGAATATGTATACGGTACAAAGATTCTTTTTTCGTCGACCCGATCTACTCCACCCATGTATTTATTGTACATAGTGAAAACTTGAGGAATGGGAGCTAAAACCTTTTTCTTTTCCGCTTCTGAATATCTTTCCACCTTTTTTTTGAGGAAAAACGCCAAATCATTAAAAGCAATTGAAACAACTCCATTGTCAACCCACCTTGCAAGAATTATGTTGTTCTCGTCATACAGAAAATGCTCCTGTGAACCTCTTGGTTTTTTCTTGAAAACTTTAATATAAGATAATGGGCAGTTTTCTAGTCTGTTGGCTCTAATGGTTTCTGTTCCTGAATGCCCCGTTTTCCCTATTTCCTCTATCAGTCTCAGTGAAGTGAAGAAGTTACCAAAGCAGAGTGACAATTTCTGTCCAGTATATTCGCTTTCTATCTTATTTAAAAATGTGAGCACAACTTCTCCTCCCAAACCAAATTCAGCTTTAAACTTAGCAGCTATTTCGACCTCTGTTTTACCTTGGTAAAAATCTACACGTAGCCCAACGAAGACGCAGCAATCCAAGCTTTATAGCCCCAACGTAACGGTTTGCCACTATATATTGCTTTGTCAGACGTCTACCATAATATGGTACCATTGATTTGTCAATTGAAATGCTGCTAGGCCCAGAAGCTTTTCCAAAAGTTAAAAATTTTTGTATTCAAGCCGTCTAAGAACGGTCGTATTTTGTAAAAATTGTCTCTTTTAGATATTGCAGTGTTATCTGCAAGATGGATATACTTCATTATCTCATCAAATCAGCTCATTTCTTGAGTCTAATTCATTAGACAAATAAAATCTGCGTCAAGAAACACTGTTATACCCAGATAGAAGAAGAATTCCTATGAATAATTTCATTTCATCTGTTTGAATTGAAAACTGGTGGTCTCCTCTTTGCTGTGCATATTTGATCGATTCTTTGATAAAAGTTGAACCAAATCCTCATCAAGAAACAATTGGAAGATTTCAAATGGACTTCTGGGAATATTAGCAGCAGTAGGTTTATATAAAGCTGGCTGACTTTCTTTATTCCTCAATTAATCTTCGCACTTCTAGTTCCTATATTTCTTCTTCTTCCCTTTTTTTATCGTCTTGAAAAGGTTTTGTTGTGTTAACTATTGCTGAAGAAGACATTTATCTTCCAGGTAAATTTTGAAGTCGGACATCTTCTTCTGTTCCCGAACCTTCGTCAGTTATACCTCTGGAGGTGATATGTACACAGTTATGTGTTTTTCAGATTCAATGATAATTGAACCTGGATCTAGGTTTTCGTCATCCATTTCATCTTCAGACAGAGTCTCTTCAAGCTTCTCCAAAATTTCATCGAGCGTAAGTGATCTGAAATCAAATGTATTACCGTGTCAATACATTTATATTTGAAAACTAGTACGAAAAACCTAGTTATTTGCGCAATATTCGGTACCCAATGTTACGCAACGGGTTTTACAATAGGGGTGCCCAGTGTTACGTTAGCACAACATTTTCATGTTCCTTGAATTCAACAAAGAATTTTGTAGAAAATTCAAAGAAAACTGGCACAACTTTTAGTAGGAACTATTCAGTCACATCTAATTTCACAAATTCATTATAAAATATCAATATGACAATAATATTATTTGTATCGAACCTCTCTTTGCTTGAGCTCATAGCGAAATGAAAAGTATTGATTTTCAAAATTATGAAACAAAACAGAATTTTAATGAAAAATACCTTTGAAGTTTACTATCTAAACCTTTGATGGACGGAATTAGAACTGAGAATTAATCTGCATGTCTACGAAAAATTACAGAACAAGTCTGGTAAACAAACTTTTTTGGGTTGGGTGAACACAAAATTGGGAATAAATGGGTTTTAATGTGCTGAATTTCCGGGTGACTATTGCTAATCTGGTCTACTAGACTGAAGTCTTTTGGATCACACATGTCCAACTGCGAGGATGCTACACAAATTGTTCGTATGTTTCTCTATACTCGACATTCCTCGATGCGACACACTGCCATTTTAAAACTTGTTTTGAAAAGATCCAATCAAAAACTTTCATATGATACCACAAGTAAGAACCTTTAGTAAAAATTTTATAAAGGTCACTTCGTACATAGGAAGTCCCTTCTACCAACCTTTGAAAATTTTAACCACATCCGATCTTCATACTACGTTTAGTTTCTGCATCCGCTATAGTTTCGAAGGAAAACTGCTGTGAAAGACGTCATGGATGGACGACAAACAGACTGGTCGCTATTTCAATAGGGTTTTAACATGCATATACCAATCTCTGCTTTGTATAGAAATTATTAACATGTGATATGATTACACATATACGCCAACCAAAATATGAAAACCCTAGATTTTTGGTTGACTATTGGTTATCTAGTACTATCTAATCATGGTTAAAAGCCAAGTAAACTGGCTTAATTGATAGGTAAGTTTCATAGCAGCCACCTCCAAAGCTTTCCAGCTATATCTCATGTGGGTACTTCGAGCTAATTGTGAAGCACAGTTTAAATATTGGATATTCTAAAAAGCATTGAGCTTTTTTTTGTCATGTTTCGATTGATTATTTCTTTCATTTAAAATGGATTTTATTTAAGTACATATTGTCCATTATTATCTATGCCCTTTTGCCCTTTTTTGGGTAGAGCAATTATTCCATCTGTGTAGAACTTCTGTGGTTTATTGGCGAAAAATTTGGCGAAGTGATTTTCATTGTCCTTTTTTGAAGTTAATTTCTTGTCATTAAGGAAGTTTTGCAGAGACTGAAACAAATGGTAGTCTGATGGTGCAGGATCTGGACTATGCGGTGGATGCATTTAAACTTCCCAGCCAAGCTCTGTCAATTTTTGCCGGGTCATGAAAGATGTGTGTGGTCTGGCATTGTCATGATGGAAGACATCGCCCTTTCTATTGATCAATTCTGGCCGGTTTTTTTTTAATTGCTTGTGGCATTCCGGTCAAATGCTGACAACACAACGCCGAGTTGAGTGTTTGGCCAGTTTCTAGTGCCTCATGATAAACAATTCCCTTCCAATCCAACCATACTCCGCAGGTGGCATGCTGGCCAACAGGAATACTCTTAAAGGCTAGCATGCGAAGTTCCGCCCCCACGTGACCGAGGAAATTCCCACCGGAGGAATGCCGGTCGACAAGAACACTCTTCGAGGCTAGCATTCTTTGGGGAGTGCTACCCCCACGGACCCGAGGATTTGGGGGGTGCCGTGAGGAGATTACGGCAGAAAAAGAATCCAGTGACCAGGCAAATAACTTTGCCATGTGGCGGAAGTACTGTATTCGGAAACGGAAAGCGATAATCACTCCCACTGATGGTTACAAAGTACAATTGCCACCCAGCGACACGAAAAAGAAAGGCTATTCCGAAAAGCGGGAGATGTTCTGAAAAGAATACAATCTGCATGCGACACCCCAAAAATCAGCAAAGCAGTAAAGGTGGGACTCATTGAACTAGAGGAGCTCCTAGATTGCATAGGGCACTATTGGAGGAGCTGGTTAAGGGCTGAAGACGAACAGAAGGCTAAAGAGGCGCTTGGGGCGAAATCTAAAGGCGACATACAGATAGCTCCACCATTAAGAGTCAATAAAAGAATGGCGTCTAGTCCCATCTCAGGCGATCGGGATAAAAGAAGGAAGGAAGAGGCACTTGATGAGCGTGGAGCACCAGATCATGGGTTACAGACAATGCTAACAAAACGAGCGAAGAAAGCAGCAAAGAAACTCCTTCAAAAAAAGCCAGAAAATAAAGCTCGCACGGACGCCCGATCAGTAAAAGGACCTGCTGCAAAACAGGAGAGGCAGAAGCCCCGACGAAGACCCCGGCAGCAGGCACTGCTTGTAAAACCCTCAAATGGCCGATCCTACGCAGTGGTGCTCTTGTATATCAGGGAAAACGTCAGACCTGAGGACACTAACACTGCCATTAAAGCAGTAAGACCAACGTGGTCGGGCCACATACTGGTCGAATCCGGAGCAGAGGCCAACAATAAGGAAGTATTTTGCGGCGCAATAAGAAAAAACCTCGACAAAAGTGCAACTATAGCCTCGCGCGAGCCGATGGCAACAATTGAAATAAGAGACATTGACTACGTCACGGATCTGACTGAGGTAGAAGAGGCCATCAAGAGGCAGTTCCCTAGCGTGGGAAGGATCAAAGCGAGGCTGACACCAGAAAACCATAGGAGACAACGCATGGCCATAGTTGACTTGACTGAAAAGGACACCGAACAATTTCTGAACAAGGGCAAAGTACGAATAGGGTGGGTTGTTTGTAGGATATGGTTAAGAGCAATGCCTCTTCAATGTTTCAAATGCCTTGGCTATGGTCACAATACACAAGTACGCAAAGGACCAGATAGGAGTTTCGTATGTTACAAATGCGACGAAATGGGACATAAAAGAAAAGAGTGTACGAAGATGGCACACTATATTCTTTGCAAGAACACTGATCCAAGGCCTGATTTTGGACACGTTTTTGGATAAAGAAAACGCTGGGTTCTCCAGGAAGCCTTAGCCAGTGCAAAATCAGAACTTAAATGACCCACACCCTGCAGCTAAACATTCACCGCAGTTCAACCGCCGAAAA
Organism: Odontomyia ornata; assembly: GCA_963969285.1. Taxonomy (NCBI): domain Eukaryota; kingdom Metazoa; phylum Arthropoda; class Insecta; order Diptera; family Stratiomyidae; genus Odontomyia; species Odontomyia ornata. The sequence goes on along the minus strand of OZ017740.1, from coordinate 19,685,620 downwards.
TGTGCATGAGCAGTTTAAAAGGTACACAAAAGTCGACTTCATGCTGCGGGGTGAGCAACACCATGATAAAAGTCCCGGATTATGGTATCCTGACAAAACTGGTACTGCCGCCATCTTGGTTCAGAACAGTGATTTCAAAGCGGAGAGTCGTGGACGGCTACGAATGCGGTGAAATGGGACATATAAGAAAAGAGCGCACGAAGATAGCACACTGTATTGTTTGAAAGAACGCTGATCCAAGGCCATTTAAGTGATAGCACACTGTATTGTTTGAAAGAACGCTGATTTAAGGCCTGATTTTGGACACGTTTTCGGATCAAGAAAACGCTGGGTTTTCCATGAAGCCTTAGCCAAGGCAAAATCAGAGCTTCAATGACCCACATTCTTTAGCTAAACCTTCACCACAGTTCAACCGCCCAAAATCTGCTTGAGCAGTCCGCGAGGTACACGAAAGCCGACTTCATGCTGCTGAGTGAGCAACACCATGATAAAAGTCCCGCATTATGGTATCCTGAGGAAACTGGTACTGCCGCCATCTTGGTTCGGAACATTGATTTCCAATCGGAGAGTTGTATCATCTTTTCAAGCCAAGCTTAATGCTCTGGAGGGCACTGTCTCGAACGCAGACGGGAATGTGCTCGTTGGGGGAGACTTCAACGCAATAGCAATCGAATGGAATGAATACAAATGGCGAGCAGGATGGCGCTCGTCGTACTAAACACCGGAAATACGCCGACTTTCTGCAGTATTGGCTGTGAAGGAACAATACCGGACGTGACATTCGCCTCGGAGTCCTTAGGACGGATTATACACAATTGGAGAGTACTAGAGGACTAATCAGCCAGTGATCATCATTGCATTCTGCTTGAGATCAGTGATGTTGTCTCCCAACGTCCGTGTTCTCGGCTTTCTGCAAGTGGATGGAACATAAGAAGGGTAGACGTCGAAAGGTTCGTCGAGATGCTCATACCAGATGAGCCGCTGCAGGGAGCTTCAGAGGGGACGGAAGAACGGGCAGCTCAAGACGTGGTGAACTCAACTATGAGCAACATTACGAATGCTTGCTGCGCTTCTATGCCCCGTCGAACACCCTGGCACGGCAAGCCCCCAGTGTACTGGTGTTCAACTGAAATCGCTGGAAAGCGAAGGGAGTGACACAAGCTTTGACGTGAGGCTCAACGGGCGCGGAACCTTAACGAGGCATACAACCGGGTACCAGCATATAAATCCGTTAGGAAATGCCTTCGCAAATTGAGTATCAATAGCAAAGTTCGCTGCTGGCAAAACCTACTTGACAATATAAACAAGGATCCATGGGGCCTTGGCTACAAGCTAGTTATATAGAAACTTGGCACCTTATAGAAGCCTTGCATTAATGATGCAGAAAAGATGGATGAGATAGCGCGGGCACTCTTCCCTGCCCATTCCATCCATGGTGAAACAGCAGTCAAGTGTCACCTCTTCATACAGCCGGAATAAGATGAGGCAGTCATTTCTTTGAAAAGCAGGAAGGTTCCAGGTCCAGATGGTGTTCCGCCTGAGGTGTTGCATCTTGTCTGTCACCATTGTCCTGACTTGCTGCTCAGCACATTCAACGCTTGCCTGTGGGACGGGGTTTTCCCGGTACGATAGAGGGTGGCAAGGCTCGTGCTGATCAGCAAGGAAAAGGGGAATCCCGAATCGCCATCTATATACCGCCCATTATGCATGCTAGACACGGCTGGGAAAGTGCTAGAGGAACTCATTAAGGGAAGACTTACTGACACCATTCGTGCTGCTGGGGACCTATCTCCTCGGCAGTACGGCTTTGGAGCAGGACGTTCAATTATTGATGCGATTGCAGAGGTGGTGAACGCGGTCCCAAAGATAGAGACACATAGTCACACCAAGCGAAGGATCGTCCTGTTGGTGACACTCGGCATCAGGAACGCTTTCAACTCCGCTAGATGGGTGCATTTTCTGTATACGCTGGAAAACCCTTTTCAAGTTCCAGAATATTTAATGCGACTTTTGAGGGATTACCTAAAGGACCGAAGCCTGCTCCACGACACGACACAGGGCCACCGAAGGATGGATGTTACATCAGGTATTGCCCACGGATCTATCCTTGGTCCGGACCTGTCGACGGGCTGCTGAGACTCGAGATGCCAGATGATTCGCGCTTGATTGGCTATGAGGATGATGTTGCGGCTCTGGTCGCTAGACGCACCGTTGAACAAGTACAACTTGGGCTAGTTATGCTAATGCGCCGAGTGAGAGACTGGATGACTGCTCGCGGGTTCAGTTTAGCACTGGAGATAAACCATAGTGGCCAGCTTGACAAAAAGTATTGGACACTTACGAATCGAATCGAAGCCATCGGTGAAGTACTTGGGGCTAATGATCGACTCAAAGATGAGTTTCTCTGAGCAAATCAGGGCAACGGCTGAGAAGGCTGCTTCGGGAGTATCAGCTCTGAGTCAACTTATGACCAACGTAGGGGGACCCAGCCCATCAAGAAGACGCCTCTTGATGAGTGCTGTAGGGTCAGTGCTACTGTACGGAGCAGAGGTATGGGGTGACGCTCTCAACAAGGAGGTTTACCGAAAACACCTGGCACAGTTACAGAGAAGAGGAGCACTGAGGATTGCAACTTCTTATCCAACAGTCTCTGATTCGGCGGTGAAAGTCATTACAGGCGTGATACCTGTCGAGCGCCTTATTAGAGAGCGCCACTCTATTTATTTGCGTCGAAAAGAGGATGCGAGGGAGCTGGTTGTTCGCGAGGAGATGCACCGCTCACTCCACGATTGGCAGGAGTCTTGGGTGAATTGCGTGAAGGGAAGATGGACTGCGCGCCTCATCACGGACATGAGACCATGGCTAAATTGAAGGCATGGTGAGACTGACTTCGATCCGACCCAGTTTTTGAGCGGGCATGGGTATTTTCAATCATACCTGTACAAGATTGGTAAGTCACGGTGCCCCGATTGTCGCTTTTACCCGGGAGAGGAACACAATGCCTGCCACATATTTTTTGCTTGCCCAAACCGAGCAAGCTACGAAGGGACCCTTATAGGGAGACGGAAAAGCTCACCCCGGATGATATAGGCGCGGTGATGCTCGAATCGGTTGACAAATGGAACCAGGTGGCACATTATGCTCGGGCAGCCATAAAATATAAAAGGGACTCGCAGTAGCTGGGGCTGGGGGATCGCTTTTCTGGCACTTCCTCTTCTCCTCTCCCCTTCTGCTAGAAAAGGGATCCCCCAGCTTGAAGGCGCCTCATGGCGTAGCAAAACGAGACCTCCAGTTCCAGGCTGGATTCTCGGGTTGACAGGGGAGGCATTTAGTGGATAGTCCAGTCACCTTCTGCGAGCATGGGAGTTGCACACTCTGTGCGTCAATGACATTCACCTCCCAACCACAAAAAATGCGTTGGTGATGAAAATGAAAATGAAGCATTTCTCAGCAATCCGTCATGACTTTCCCCTTTTTTGAGACAATGTACCCCACAATCCCCCAAACATTGCAATATACTTTGGATTGACTTTGCATTTATTTCCCGGTAGCATTATTTTGATCAATCGCTTGTCGGCAAGGTCCGCCAGCTGATCATGCGTATCGTCTGCATATTGCTGGGGAGCCTGCTCGTCCAAATTGTACCTAGGACGTCATCGTTAAATACGGTGCCACCTAAGGAACGTAAATCACGTAAGAATTACGTAGAGTTCCGGTCGCTGATTGTCGCTATGCAAGTAACGTATTTTTTCCTCTTGTGAGACGCTTAATCGTTTGATGAATTGCTTTTTGAGTGTGGTAAATGGATAGTGTGCATGAGGACGGAGTATTAGATCTTCAATTTCTACCGGATAGTACGTGTCGAGTGGCGAAACCGCATGCTGAATTGGGCTGCTTCGGAGGTTATGTTCGAGTATCATTCGACGAGGACGAACCAACGGGCTGGTTGCGCGTGGCAAATTCGGGCTATCTTACAGTTACTGGGGCTCGGTGCAATGCTCTTGCAAATGCGTCATTCTGTTGCGCGTCCTGTATTTCGTTCAGCATTGTGCAGTGAACAGCTTTCCTGATAATCACTTTTCGAAATGATAATTGATTGCAATGGCCCGTAAGCTCCCGCTAAGATACTGTTTTTTCTTCATAAATCACGTCGGCTATTCACTACTTTGTAGCTAAAGATTTCGAGGAATAAAAAATTCTTAGTACTATCTATTCTCTCTATATTTCCCGAAAGCTACACTTTTAATATAATCTGAATAAGTAAATGTAAGTCTCCACATAGAAGTATGTCATCAATAATGCTTCGCATACTGTTCGCTGCACAAATGCTTTCGGGCCAACCGACGCGAGCCGATCCGGAGACAAAAGGAAAGCTTTTTGTACTTGTAGAGGCCGCCGGTTCATCATAGTCCTTTTTATGTTGTGATCGCGACATACTCAATGCGAATGTTTATGAGGAATGGAGTGGCAGTTCATTGTGAGTATAGAAGAGGAATGACGAAACGATGTGGATTTCATCGTAGCCATTACAAATCAATGTTTTCTTTTTTTATTGTATCTTTTTAATATATTCATTCGTTGTCTTTTAAGACCAATAAAATTCTACACAAGTTTTTTATTTACAATAGCTTTTTGACACCAAAAATCTTTGATCCTTGAAAAAGCACCGCCAATTCGTTAATTTTAACGAAAATTTGTAACTCAACTTACTTCATCCAATTTTGCAGACGTTCTAGTGAGCAAAAATTGTGCTTGTAATTACTTTGTTATTTTTTTTCAAAAATCTGCAGAACATCAAGAATGCCAAAAATTTTATGATTTAATCATGTTAAAAAATATATGCGCAAAGTTTCGTGAAAAAATTTTTTAGCTTTCATTTCAAAAGACAATTTCCTAAAAAATTAAGTATAAACTTATCATTTCCCCTTCTTATGGACTTCCTCAGTAATGACCAAGAAGTTTTGGAATTTTTCGCTCACAGATGTCCTTTATTTGGATGCTAGAGTTATGTAATCTTCAATGGACGACACTGCGAATCGCAAACAAGTTGTTCTTTCTACAGATAGGTGGCTAGTTTTCAAGTTAACATGATCATAAAGAGGAAGCAAAGTTATTTGGGAAGTTGAAGACCTTAACCAGATATGCGCTCATAGAATCAGCTGTATGGGAACTCTGTTGTGTTTATAAGCCTCATTAGTGTGTTCCCGATAATTCTCATCTCAATCGTAAAATAGATAATAATATTCACATAAAGTGTTATTACAGATCATAATTCACAGCTTATGTAACATTAAGCCTCTCATCCTCAGGATTTAAGAATTTTCGCGCAAATATTCCCTAAACCAATCGCCTTTTAAATCCCATTCTCAAAAAAAAAAAAAAAATTCATAAATTTATGTCACCCTAAACAAAACTTTAATAACACTTCACAGTCCGCTGTACCTCTCTAAGGCCATAAAATCCCACCCACACCTCGACCGATTAGAAATTCCTTGATCTGTGCACCCAGCACATTAGATCTAGCCCACAGCCTACCAATTCATCTAAAACAAGCCATTCTTGGAATAATTGCAGCCTTCTCCATTACTTAGCGCACTCTATGGCTCTTTAGATCTGTGCACTCTAAGAGGATTAAGTTGGATTCTGCTGTAAGAAGGTTTCAAAGAGTCGTAAAATTTCAGATTTTCCAAAGATCTAAAGACAGGTGCGAGAAATAACATCAGCATATGGCTGGGGTTGTCGCATTGTGTCGTATGTGAGGTTTTAACACCTTAAAAGTCGTTCTTATGCATTCAAGTTCTACTTGTACATATATGTGGGATTGTTTTAAAATGTCCCAATGTAAATTGAAAAGTCAATATTTTATTGTTTCGTGAATAGAGAAGAAAATCTTTTTTCTCTATGAAAGCAAAATATATGTAAAATAACCTACAAAACCTGAATTATTGTGGAGATGGCGGGTGGCGATAAGTTGGTTACTTTGAAACTGCAACAATGAAGCGATGGGATTTATCTTTACAAAATCACCGAAGATAGTCATGTGGGATGTCAAATAAAACGTCTTGATGAAAACCTTCCAGAACGGGTCCTATAACAGTGCTACCAGCTTCGTGGCGTGCAGAGGGAGGAGAAATATACTTAAAATGTGTCCCCCCTCGCGACAGGATCCCTGTAATCCAGCAAATCTGAAAAAATCATGAGGGTAGGTCATGAGGGTACAACAATATTAAATATCCTAAAAACCGAAATTCGCTCAGCTTTCTGAGTAATAGCACGACCTTCAGATTTCTTATTTTCCCCAATAAAATCGTATGAGTACTCTTAAACTCACCGAAAGTCGATATTTAAGTAGTCTTGCAAAATATCCTAATACTCTGTAAGTTTGAATCAAGTATTCTGAGGACTTTCCATTGAATAAAACACAGCAGTTTTGATATGTTCTTCTTCAAATTTTTAGATAAGATGAATAACGGAATTATTTTTGGAAATTCATGATATGAATGATTTTTGTAATATTCCAGCCAATGAAAATAGAGCATTTGTCTTTTAAACATGTACATCTCATCGAAGTGTTTCTTGAGTTTATTTACTTTTGGTGACTGCATATCGTAGCTTGAGCACAAAACCCTTTCGACAGGAGGGTAGTTCTGTCCACCCGACTTGTTTTGTTTAGTCGGAATATAGCTTTCCCTAGACTGAGTATCTGAAATTTCACATTTTTTTATTCCCTCAACGAATCCCCAACTGAAAATTTCACGTGTGAATTCAATTAGTAGAGCGACCACCTTTAACTTTTAATCCAACTTCCAAAGAGAAAAACCAAAAAAAAGTACAAAACGTAAATTCTCAAAACAACAAAATTTAATTACAATGACCCAAAAACAACTCGTCATTACGACAAATTCAATTGAAACTAAGAAATTACTCGGATTACTTGGAATCACACTATAAAATAAAAAAGTCATGAATCTTAGCCAAGAACAGGAAAAAAGCCAAAAACCACATATCTTCGATTCACCTCATGAAATTGTATTTGAGCATGTGTACGGAGCGCCGACCAACAACGTCTTCTAATTTCACCGCGAAAAAATTTATTTCCTACTGTGAAAATTTCACTTAGGTCGGTCAATCATCTAAAAAGTGTATAAAAGTTGATTTTTTCGTGTCCACCAGTAAAAAAGGAAGGTTAAAACCTGTAAATTGGAGAGTGAGTGTGTTGAAACTGTTTATAGGTACACATGTGAAGAGCGGACAAGTAAGATCTTGACTATGATAGTAAACGTTGACCTCCGACTAGCACTGAGAATTGCTGGTGTTAAGATTCTTGGAGCTATCCTAGTGAGAAGAGGAGGTAGTGACCACCATAAAAACCGGCATAGCTTTTGTGGCGTTTGTAGGCTTGTATTTGTCCACAGAAAACTGATAAAGCCCATTAAGTCCATGTGTGTTATTTATTATTCAGCTAAGGAATAAAACGATGGCGTAATAATTTAAGATAGTCGACATCATATCAGCGCGAAAATTTTTTATGAATAGGTAGAAGAAATTTTCAGATAGAGGTGGTAATGTTACTGATGTCAAAGTGAGTCAAAATTTGAAACGGAAATTCCATGTTTCATGTAAGAACAATCTTAAGCTTGTACTCGTATATATGTGATGGAAAAAACAACGATTGTAAAAATTAATTTTTTAACCCTCGGCATACAACCTGAAGAAAACTCCTCACCCATATAAGTTGGGGTTAGATTTACCCCATAAAATATTGTTTCTGTTCTGTGCATGTTTTGCATAAAACGTCTCAACCATAGTTTTTTTTTGTTCTCTGTATTTATAAACTAATGAAAAAACTCAAAAAATGTGCTATTAATCAATATTAATTGAAAAAAAACCACAAAACGTTCATAACTCTTACACAAAATAAACTTGATGTTCTTGTCTCGGAAAAATCAAAATTTTTTTTAGGTAAGAATCTATTTTTTGCATTTCTTTACAATGAATTACACATATTTGGCTTTATTGAAAAAAGTACAACCAGATCTTAACGTAAATGAAACTAGAACAACTCGCTCCTTAAACCAATACAATTTTGGCACAACAGTTTCGCATGTTCATTACATATAAGAGCATTACAGCTGAAGCAGCCATTGACAGTCTTCCTGTCTTTGTTCCTTGGACAGAATGAACATCTTTGTGATCTTCTCAGTTGCTTCAGTGCTGGTCCTGGGACTTCTTCATTCAAAATTTCACGCATGGTTCTTTTGATATCTCGTGGCATCCGTGGATTGTCTTCCTTTTCCTGATATGGTCTTAAAGCAATGAAAGTCCCAAACGCTTGATAAATTCCCTTCTAAGGGTGGTGTTATTCTTCTCAATACGGTTGTTTATTTGATACACGATGAAGGAGTTTATACCAGCATTGTTTAACATAGTCGAATATGATTTGCGTGAGTACCTGCCTTTTAAGGCCTAACCTGACGGTCACCATTAGATTGCGATTGATTTAACCGCCAATCGTCGCCCCCAAGATTGGTTCCAGTTTACATTGAGGGAACTCTCAACTTTCATACTGGTAGATACGAGACCCAGTTGTATCTGACGCTATACTCCCCAAAGGGCCGCAGCTAATCAGCTGACCATCCGAAGATGGGGGCTCATCAGCTGCCCGTGGTACCTGAGTATACCTCCAGGGTTGAGGTTCCCAGCAATGAGTTGATTTTGTTATCGAACAATCACAAAGCCATTATATTTCGGATGGAGTTCCTGTCCCATTATTTTTACTAAGCGATTCGAGTACCCCGAGAACGCCAGTCCCCGTCGGCTTCACTGGAATCGGAGACAACAACCCAACAATAGTAGTTGCACCCCTTTGAATTACCAGATCGGTTCCGTCCTGGGGGGAGGATGCTTTAACAGCAAGAAAAACACCTTTAGAGGCCAGAATTTACTGTTACGGGAAACATCATACTTTGGAGCCCATTTATCGACGACATCAACGCCGCTTTTTGTCGAGTTATAGAATGTTACAACATACGGTTTTCTTTGGTCACCGCTTTCTAGATCTACCTCGTTATCATGATGTAAGGGAGACATCATACAACTTTCTTAGGTTTGGTACGTAAGAATCAATGGTAATATCTTTTTGAAATCTAAAAAGAGAAGATTTTTCTTCACGTTTAGCCTTAAATTAAGGTGAAAGGCACACTTTGTACGAGCTTAGCGTACCAACAGCAGTCGGTTTGTGGCTCTGGAGCAATTTTTCAGTAACTTCGCAGCTTATGAAGCAGTTATCTATGGTGATGTTTCTTACAGATCCCAATACACATCTCACCAACGATCTACTATATCAAACTGCTTATTAATAACTGCATATGGGCTATTCACAGGAAATTTCCAAATTCAACGTATAAAACGGTTTGGCATCTTCATCAATCGTCAAATATTCAGACGGTGTATAGGCATGCTGACAGGTTTTAACGAACATGTCAAAAATATCTAGAATCGGTGCCAAGTGATCTAGACCAGCTCTTGCCATTCGAGTTGATGCACCATCAAATCTCAAACTGTTGACCAAAAATGAAAATCTTTGCCTAGACATCGTTTATTCTAATATTTTGACTTCAGTACCATCTTTACTCCGCAAGTCGATTACACTCGGCTGGACCTAAATAAGCCTGCCAAAAAAAAAATCCAAAAACGGCTTTCAATTCTCCCTTTGCAGTTTTCTTGCATGATGAAGTGAAAGGATTGTTAACCAATGTCAAAGAAATTTTCTGGTTTGTATATTTCAAAACCATATCCACAATTTCTTGTGTAAAAAAGATCTCGAAACATTCCACTCGGGTTTTCTTGTCTCGAGCAGTGCTTTCACATCCAGGCAAATGTGCAATTATGTTTTCCCTTCTCGTCCGTACATTGATCCTTGGTTGCGACTTAAACCATTTTGTTTTCCCATCTTTGCCAAGAAAATTTGGTTGAGACGCTGATGGCGTGTTATCCAAAGATGGTTCGGCAAATGTTTCGTCACCTTCCATGTCCGTATCACTACATGCGTTCGATGCCTCGCTTATATGATGTAATTCACTATCACTTCCAGTTTGAAACAGCTCTCCATCTGACAAAGAATCAGTTTCCTCCAACAAAGCCGCTAAAATTTGCTCATGCGATAAATTCCTGGCCATTTTCAATACAATGTACCTTTAATTAAATTGAAATAAGGTAAAAAAAAATGACGACAATAGTGCAACTAACGAGTAAACACAGAAATGAACACATACCTTTCACTAAAATTATTTTAAATTTCAACAAAAACTACGTTTTTCAAATCTTCTTCTTCTTCTTCGTAGCACTACGCCCCCTCTTGGGCCTTCACTTCCTGCAAATTGCGCTTCGATCACCTCGGTCCATTGACCGCGTCCTCCAATTTCGAAATCCGAGCAGCGTTGAACTGTCTTGGTCGACCGAGTCAGACCAGCGTTTTCTCGGTTTCCCCACTGGTCACCGGCCGTCAATTCTCCCAACGGATACCTTTTTGGGTATCAGTTGTTCGTCCATACCATTCATGTGTCCAGCCCATTGCAGCTTCCACAGACCCATTGCAGCTTCAGACCTCCGGTTCGTCAAAAATATCATACAGCTCATGGCTGTATCGAATTCGCTATTGGACCCCGTCTAGCTTCGCTCCAATTATTCGCCTCAGGACTCGTCGCTCAAAGGCATTCAATATATTTGCGGATGATTGGGTTAGAGCCCATGTTTCACACCCATAACATAACACAGGTCTTATTACAGAATTGTATACTTGGAGCTTTGTTTTCCTGTGTATGCGGCTGGTCTTCAAGATCGTCAATACTGAATAAAATATTTTATTTGCAAGCTGTATTCTTTGCCGTATTTTGTCTCTTTCATTACCCGTTTTCGTTATTTTGGCGCCAGAATAAACAAATTTACCCACATTTTTGATACTGTATGCGCCTGGTGAAATATTTTGTGTACTTTAGGTATTTTTCCTCGACTGCGTCATGAGCTTTTTTTTATTTTCCCTACTAGTTTTGCTTCACTGTCGAGTTTCAGGAACAGTTCTTTGGTAGTTGTTAATGACCGTGACAAAATGTTGATGTCGTCCGCATAGACGACTACTTGGCTCGACTTGAATAGTAATGTACCTTGCGTATCGACAGGTTATGACGTACTCCAAAACTAAATTGAATAGCAATGGGGCCAGCCCATCTCCCTGCTAGTCCTATATTTTTGTCAAAAACATCGGTGAGTTTACTATTGATGCGGACTTGGGAGGTTGTCGATGTTATTGTCATTTTGGTAGGATGGACTCATTTGGCTGGGATGCCAAAGCAAAGCATTATTTGGTACAGTACGTTACAATCAATACTGTCGTATGTCTGCTCAAAGTCAACGAAAATTTGACGTACGTCTTTGTTAAACCCCCAGCACTTTTCAAGTACCTGCTTGACTGTGAACAATTGGTCTGTTGTTGATCTACCTGCTCTAAAACCACCTTGATACTCTCCATTAATACTGTTGGCATATGATCTGTTTTATTTTCTAAAATTTTTGAAAATATTTTGTACGCCGTACAAAGTAGTGATATGCCTCTATAATTTTCGCACTGTAGCTTATCACCTTTTTTGGGAATGGGGAATATAATTGATTGGCAACACTCTTTCGGCATATGTTCTTGTTGCCAAATGTGCTGAATGACTTTTTGTATAGCTTTATGAACACTACTGCCAAAATATTTGATGAGCTCCACTGGAATCTCATCGATGCCCGGCGCTTTATTATTATTTTGGGCTTTGATGATGGAACTAACTTCATCCATCATTGGTGGGGCCAATGGACGCTCTCCACAGACATCTATAGGCTCCAATGTTCTGGAGCTATGCGAAGGATTAAGGAGTTTCTTGAAATATGATGCCCATCTTTCCTTAATCTGGGTTTCATCAGCGATGATATTGCCGGTGTCATCACGACAGAGCGTGGTTTTGGGCTGATAACCTCGTTTCAGGTTTATCACTACTTTGTATGCTACTGCTATAAAATGCTACTTTTCTCGTATGTCGATGTGCTATTCAGTTTTGATTTCAATTTATTTCCAATGCTTTTATTAGTTTTAAATTCAATTTTTAGTTTATATTTCAGAATTTAATTTGATAATTTTTATGCCTGTTACTTTACGTATGCCTCTTTGCCTGCGTATCACCTACCACGACTACTATTTTTCAATTCTCAATTATGATCAACGTATTGGGCTGGTGATTTTGATATTCTGGGCCTAGTCTATATCTAACGTGGTAGTAGCAGAGTGAAATCTGATCTGTGAACGCCTCCTATTGAGGCAGATTCCTGATTAGCACCACTCTGGCTCTTGCACGTGCTTTAATAAAGACTGGTGTCAACCCTGATATGGTATCCCTGGTCTGCAATGATAACCAAGGGATCCTAGAGGTGATTTTATATACAAGCTAAGATAATGGATTTAATTTTGGACGCAACTGCCTTTGCTTGTTAAATATTAAAAAAAAAGGGAAAAAAAAATTTAAACTTGTTAGACAAAAGTTTGATTGACCTGATTCAACCCCGTCAGAAATCAAATTGAAAATAAATTTTAAGACCAAGGTCATTGGTAATGGAGAAGAAGTGAATGGAAAGCCAACCCTATTATTATAAATTGGCTAGACATTATACTCTACTGTCTACTGGTACTTTGCCTTTAACTTTGTCCAATGATTTGGGAGAGGTGACTTCAAAATCTGCAATCCGTACATATAGAACTACTATCTCTTCCTCTAGTTCAATCCCTTGCAGTGGCAAAGCAACTAAGCGGAACGCAGTATAGAGGAAACTACCCAAGTTAACCAGAAGTAGTGGCAATTGAGCTGGCTTAGGAATCTGCGGCGATTACTCTAGATCACGCCTTCACTTTTGAAACCCAAACCTCAAAAGCGAACTCTTTTTGGGCTTATAAATGCCGGTGAATGCTAATCGGAACCTGAGCACAATATCCAATAAGGACTAGCCCTTAATCGAGCAAAGCAATACATAGGTATTCATTTCGAAACTCTGGCTCGAGCAAAAATGGCAGCTCAGTAATCGCAAAGAACAGCTGAGCAACCAAGTCAACTCTTCAATCAGTAAACGTGAAAATGTAAAATTACCCATGAATTAGCTCGACCTTTTAATAAAATGGCCAAAAAACGAAAGGCGACAGTATATTTTCACTAGATAACTAGAAGCTGGCACAGAGAGCGCTTATGGACAGCTTCAAAGATTTCTTGAAAGCAATTCCTGGGCCATCTCTGAGGTGCATTGAAACCAGTTGGCATCAGAGCTGAGTTAAACTGACAGCTTGGCAGGATCAACGTTCAGCAGATTTACGAGTATATAAGCTAGAAGTAGCCAAACTGATTGAAAAATAGCTAGACGTTAAGTTGTAGATCGTGCGAAAACATGAAATTCGAAGCAAGCCCTAAACTTAGTAACTATGACCTTACATTAAATAAATAGAAGATGGCTAAGGCTACCGAATAACTGATTCTAATCCTTTATTATAGTTAACGAGAATTCCCTTGCCATTTTGAAGCCCGTAAAGACACCATAAGCCACGGATTTGAATGCACACGATTAACTGTCTACAAAGGTTAGCTCCGGATCTCAGTAGCTGAGAGTCCGGCTTCTAGCGAAATTACCGTAAGAGTAGCGTCTGCGGAAAAGCAATCTTTCGATTTTCCTGAGGATAGTTTACTAGCATTTCCTTTGGCAGATGAAAGTAGTGCTGGTACAACTTTTGAGCTAAGTGGCTCTCTCGATCTTCTAAGTTTTGTATCAGGAGAGGACTATGAACTTTAGATGTATAGGAAAGACCTAAACAGCACCATCATTTCAAACAAAGTTCAAAGCTCTTCAAATTAATTTTCTCCACTTTAAAATAGCATCTGCGGATCTTGTCCTTTGTCTTCCTGAGAGCAGACAGGAGACAGTTCTAATCCAAGATCCATGGGTCACCAAAGACAAATCTGTGGATTGCGCTGCACATTGATTGATACAGGCTTGTATCGCCTGAGTGCTCGGAAAAACTAAAAGCCCGAGTCTTGATAATTTTTAACGATATGGACAGTGTTTTTTCACTGTCACTGCGAAATTCAGGACTCTGGATTCCTTTGTGCTACATGGCATATGATGAAGTTCCACTACTTCCCAATGATACGATTAGAAAACTAACGGCAGCCGTAAACACTCGGCAGATTCCGGTGATTGTAGTTAATGATGTAAATGCCCACCATCAGATTCGGGGTGGTTCAGACACCAACAAAAGAGGTGAATCCTTGTAGGAATGAATCTAATCTAACAATCTTACAATAGCAAACATGAGTAATAAGCTTAAGCTTTGAACCTCTAAAAGAAGTCAGGTTCTAGATATTACAATAATGAGCAGGCATTTTGCATATCTTCAGACAAGATAGACCGAAAATCCTGCAGAAATGTTTGCTCTCCGATTACTTATACGTAGCATATATTTGAAAGGAATGACACAGAGGAAAGTTTTTTCTTACGTTAATAGGAAAAGAAAAGATTGAGAGAAATTTATTCAGCTAAGAAATTTAATCAACTAGGAAAATCTGGATAACTTTCTAGATGCGGAATTCAATCATAACATTGTTTATTTGATATTAGCAAAACGGCTTTGCCTACACTTGTGAAACATGTTGAAAAACCACTTCATTGCAAATAATACACTCTATTTGTATTTTTTCACATCGAAGAAGCATTCAAGAATGTTAACCCTGACTCTATTCCAAACGCTCTCCATAATCCAGAATTCAGCTACTCAGAAAGTGGGTACTACCCTCGTGTCATGCACTCCTCAGAGTGGTGTTCTATCTCCTCTATTTTTAAATTTAACAGTGAATGAGCTTCTAAGGAAGCTAGATCTAACTGGATGTAATGTGATAGCCTTTGCGAATGGTATTACTATTACCATATCAGGGAATCTTATTTCTACTTTAACTGAGACATTCAGTTCCTATTCTTTTGCAATAATTCGCAAAAGTACAGCCCAAACGGCAACTCCAACAAAGCTAAAGTATGGCTTTTTACGAGGAAATATGATTCAACTAACTGGAACTAAATGGAATCTATATAAGCTTCAAAAACAAAGTAAAGTATCTGGAACTTAGATATAGTAGCCCCCGTGGTGTAGTGGTTAGAGTAATCATCTCGTAAGCCGAAGGTACCTGGTTCGGCTCTCGTTGGCGGCAACGAGATTAAGTTCGAGTGATTCTTCGGGCGGGCTATAAGCCTGTTCAGTTTATGATGTGGCTGGTTTAAAGTCAGAACGTATCGCAGCTGGGTGAACGGACCCAGAAACAAAGTCTGATACTGACTATATCACCTTGTGGAGTGCCGACACATTCGATCATGGTAATAAGATACTCTAACTATCTCTAAGCGAAGGTCCAAAAGGGGCTGAAGTGCAACAACAAAAACTACATCAGGGGCTTATCTCTAAGCTTCTATGGATAAATCATACAACAGAAAACCCGCACAAGATATTGTCTGCTCTGTACCTATAAAGTTCCGAAATTGCCATAGGATCAAATTGGGGGCTACAATCTTGTGTTGCCATCTGGATAGTACTGCGAAAGTAGAACCAAATCAGCTGTACAGGGCAATATTTTCAAGGCAGTAAATCAGAAGTTGAGAGAAAAATTGCGTACGTTAGCAGCCTTGTTCATCACAGGGACACTCTGCACTGCCCCTACAAAAGCACTTTTAGTGCTATCTTATTAGGCTTCAACCAATTCTGTCGCCTTGCAGCATATGATGTGCTACACGGATCGAGAATACTCTAAAATCTTTGTTCAGGACATGACTATTAGTAGCGACATCAATTGTGTTATCGCCCAAATATCTTGGGTTAAAGAATTTGAAATTCAAATTCCTACCAGGGATAAATGGGGCAATGGAATATTCGTAGAAAGAAATGTAGAAGAAATATTCACCGATGACTCCAAACTGGACAGCAGGTCAACGGATAGTATATTTTCTGCTGATCTCAACTTTAAGTATTCACTGCACTTGCCGGACCACTGTCGTGTCTTCTAAACAGAATTATTGGTAATTCTTGAAACGGCCAACTGCTGTTACGTAATCAAATACTTGAAGTGAATATTTGTGTTTTCAGTGACAGCCAAGTGGCTATTAAGTCTCTTGCTGGAAGCTTGTCCCCAAACGTAGTGCACCTCTCAATGAGATGTTGAGACATTCAAATATGCAGCTCATTTGGGCGCCAGGATAAATTAGCATTAAAGGAAACTGTCAGCAGATGAATTGGTAAAAGCAAGTACGCTTCTGCTGGAAGTTTCTTGTAGTTTTCCTACTGGTATTCAGATCACTTCAGTCAACCTGACCATCGAGCAAAGTCGCAATAGGGTCCTGAGTGGACGAAATTTTCTACACGATCCCAAGATAATTGCGGACGACTTTTGACAGCAGTCGCACCAGAGAGCTTCTTGCACTTGGAAGAGAGTTATCCATTTAACAGGCACGCAACTCGGATGGGTATTCTTTGCAACGACTTCTTTTGGAGCTGTACATGCAAGAAGGAGGAAAAAACATAACTTCATACATTAAGCAAATGGGCATCCCTTGCAAAGTGAAGAGTGTAGTCTCTCGGCTCCTACTTCTTTACCGATCTTGACAAAGTATCATCGACGAATCTAAGGAGAATCACTCAGTTTTTCGAGAGCGCAAGACGGTTCTCATAGTTAAGAGGTCATGTTTATTTAATTGCGGCATCACAAGGGGCCTTTGGGTGTCTAAGGACCCCTCGCCACAGTATATCAGTGGAGGCTACCATGAAACCTATGTGTCTACCTATTTTTAAGAACCACAACTACCGATTCAAAAATTTTTTTAAAAACCACCCAAAATACTCAAACGAATATCAGTAATAATTACACAAATGATTAAAAACTCACTGGAATACGCTTTCGCAAAGAAGATATTATTTTTTCAGAAAAAATGGATAAAAATATCAAAATAATATAGTTTGTAGTTATAAATGGAAATCGACTGGTATTAGCTAAAGTTTGGTGGTAGTTTTAATACACCCAGACATTTTTTATAGGCTTCACAAAGTGGAAAAAGTAGTGCACTATGTACGAGAATATTTATATAAATTTGAGAGTATTTTTATCCATCTATAACTGAATAAACAGAATATCAGGTTCATCATTCTAATAATATCTTCAAGCGCAATAGATGGAAGCGAAAGCCCCAGATAAACGTGTGATAAATTAATGCGAATATCATGTAATTCATATTCATACTTCTAGATATTTTCAGTCTAGTTAAACTATGATGATTTCTTAAAAATTTTGCAAATATTGCATATTTTATTATTATTTAAACAAATCACTTAAATTTATGTTTGATCGCCCGATATAAAAAAAGGACTCTAAATTTATTCTGAAGTCACATTGCCTAATTTAAAGGACACCATCAGTCACTTATTGTGAAATTACAGTAATACACCACCACTGAGCCATGGAAAATCCAAATTTAACGCTAAGCTAAATCATGTATACCAGGTCAAATATAGATGTTCGAATGCTGTGACAGTTATTATGCTTATGACAGCCTAAGCATCATTCACACAACTTTCTTGCGCATTTGGCCTAGTTTGAACTTACGTAATTTGCCTATCTAGATATATAATTTAACCTGAATTTTTAGTTCTAAAAAAACAAAAGCAACTGCGATTATTTTGCTCGGCAAAATCCATTTTGTCGAAAAAAGAGGTGCCAATGGAGATACTGAAAGTAACGTTTTACTATGATTTCGACAATCAGATTTTCAAAAATATTTCAATGCAATTTTGCGCTTTGCTTAGTCTACAGATTTTGCTAGAAGTGAAATCTGTTGATGACATTCATATGGTCGTTTTTGACTAACCAGGAAAACAAAAATCAATCTATTTCTGCCATGAAAATAATTGGAAACAAGTTGGGTGAATAGACCTTCACTGATGTCAGAAGGTTTTTGTACTCAAAATACGAACAAAAAAAATCAAGATACAAGTCAAAGATATGTGTACGTTGAGAAGAAAATTGATTGTTTCTTCAGTTTCAACGGTCACCATTTTGCTGCAAACTAACAAAAATCACTCAAATCATGAATTCCTAAAAATATTTATCTTATTAATTTTATCTGAAAATTTGTAGGAGATCTAGTCAAAACTGCAGTGTTGTTGTTTTTTTAATTGGAGAAATTTCAAATGGCTATAACTTTCGTGAATATAATTCGATTTTCATCAAACTTACAGACTATTAAGATCTTTTGAAAGACTATTTAAGCTTCAATTTTCTTGTAGTTGAAGGTTATCCATACGATTTTATCGAGGAAAATGTGAATTGCGAAGATTACACTATTATTAACAAAGTTCAGGGAGTTGTGATTCCTAAACTATTTGTTGCTGTTGTGCTCATAAACACTTGCCTCCATGATTTTTTTCAGATCACAAGTATCCAATCGTAAGGAGGGGACTCTCTGTGCACCCCTCAAAGGAAAAACTTTCAATTTAAGACCTGTATTAGAAAGTTTTCATCAAAATCTTTCATTTGATATCCGTATTGACTGCCTTTGATGAAATTTATTTATTTATTTATTTACACTACTTTACAGATCCGTGAACCCATTACAATGTAGGTAATGAAATATAATACAATACATGCGAATAAACAAAGTTATATTAAGAAAAAAAAATAACAAGAATATAAAATACGGATAAACTATTGGAAGCTAAGCAGAATATTATGTAATATGCCTTTAAAAGCGTTTAAGGAATGTGGCAGAGGACCCAGCTGGAGCTCATTGTAACGACGTGATACGCGTACAAAAAATGAATAAAAATCAATATCGGTACGAGCAAAGGACACAAAGAATATGTCAGTTGAACGTGTTCTTGAGGTGGGACGTATATAAAGCTTTTCACGAAGGTTGGATGAAAGAATACCGTGATATAATTTAAATAAGCAGCACAGGTCAAGAAATTCTCTCCTATTTTTGAGTGATGGAATGTTTAGGACCTGTAAGCGCTCAACGTAGGAGCAGTATGTGAGGTTATATTTGTAGAATAGAGATCTTTTGAATTTACGCTGTACAGTTTCAACAACATCTGATAGATTGGTATAGTGAGGAGACCATACCTGGGAGCCATACTCAAGGATTGACCGGGCTAGAAGTACAAATAGAGGGACGCTGGTTGAAATACTAAAAGACTTGCAAGAGGATCGTAAAATGAAACCAGCGACACGTGAAGCTCTTGTGGTTATGGATGAAACATGGATGTTAAATTTCAAACCTGGGTCAAATACTACTCCCAAATCTTTAAATTTGTCCACAAGTGCGAGCACCGATCCATCAATCTGGTATTCATATAAAACTGGATGAATTTTGTTGGTGAATCTCATGTGACAACATTTAGAAATGTTAAGAGGAAGTAAATTGCCTTGACGCCAATTTTGGACATTGTCAAGATCATTTTGGAAGTATAAACAGTCTTTGCTGGAGTTAATGGGGCGATAAATTTTTAAATCATCAGCGTAAAGAAGACAATTAGAGGACAGGCATTGGGGAAGATCATTGATGAAAATGTTGAATAGCAAAGGGCCTAAAATTAATCCTTGAGGAACACCAGATTTTAGTCTAAATGAGCCCGACGAAAAAAAATTATTGCATGTAACGGTGCAGGAGCGATGGGATAAGAAGGATAAGATCCAAGAGAGGGAAGAGTCGGAAACGCGGGAAGATCGGAGTTTGTTAGCCAAAAGGCCATGATCAAAGGCTTTAGCAAAATCGGTGTATATCACATCGACTTGTTGGCTCTTGCCGAAAGCAAGAGAGATGGTATTCGTAAGTTCTAACAAATTAGTTACTGTCGAACGACCTTTAATGAAGCCGTGTTGTTCATTTGCAAACAGGATACTGATATCATCGTACATTCTGTTATGCACAATTCTCTCAAGGAGCTTGCCAAAACAAGACAGCAAAGAAATCGGACGATAGTTTGAGATTTCACTTCGATCTCCGGACTTATGGATCGAAAAGATGTTAGCATGCTTCCAGACGTCAGGGAAGCAGGAGGAAGAAAGGCTAATATTGAAAATAATTGATAGTGGGGTAGATAATGAAGAAGATAATGACTTAACGAACAGATTTGGTATTCCATCAGGACCCGGACCACCATTAATGTCAAAGGTAAGCAGTACATTTTCAATTTCTGATGGAGAGGTCACGATAGGATTCATAATATGGGAAGGAGAAGGACACGATGAGTACATAGTTCAAAACCTTAAATGTGGAGGAAAAAAATTGAGCGAAAAGGTCACAGATAGCTTGCCCATCAGAAGCTTGGCAATTACGCCATGAGAAGACCAAAAGGGCTCAGGACTATTAGATTGCAATGATGTTTCAAGCATATAATAATAAGATCGCATTGCGTTCTTAACCAGTTTTTTTGCTTCTTTACGAAGCACTCGGTAGTTGGTGAGGTCAGTGTCAGATTTGGAACAATGAAGTTTTTTGCGCGCCTGGTCCTGCAAATAGAGAGCATCTGAGACTTCAGCGGAAAACCAGCTGGGGCTCTTTTTCCGGAGGGATCGGCAGATAGGTACACGGTTTGCAATTATGCTACTGAGATTCTCATAGAAAGTTGAAAGCGCTGTATTAACATCTAGCATCTGTAGCATTGAATTCCGGTCAATATTATCCAGCTCAAGCTGAATGGCAGCATAGTTGGCTTTGCGGAAATTAAATCTTGGGAAGAAAGGAGTGCGTTTGGACTGAGGTGCAAGAAAAGATAAGCGAACCTCAAGCGAAGGATGGTGGGGATCAGGTTTTACATATTCGGAGGGGGATTTTGTGATCGAGGAGATAGAGGCAGGATTGGTAGTAAGGATGAAATCGAGAAGTTGATTGTTTGTGTTTGGGATCATATTTAATAGCAATAGGGAGCAAAGCGATAAAAAAGAAGAAAACAGGATCGAGAGATCATTGAATGATGAGAGAGTATGAGAGCTTGAGTCCCACTTTAGGCAAGGCATGTTAAAGTCACCACAGATTAAAATAGTGTATAAAGGGTTGATGCTGCAGAAATACGAAGATAATTCAGAAAAAAACGGTTGTAAACGCGGAAAGGAGTATTTCACGGGATATACACGCAAAGCAACACTAATCTCACGGCTTGAGAGATATTGATTAAGACAGTGATGCATTCTACTGGAAGAGATGGTGAAAAGTCAGAGCAGAGTTTGCTGTCTAAGGCTTTATGAGTAGCAATAAGTACACCACCACCGTCAGATTTACCTGAAATCAAACAATCCCTTTCAGTCCGGTAGACATCATATAGTGGAAAAATTTCACTGCTGGCAATATCAGGAGTTAGCCAGGTTTCTGTAAAACAAATGAAACCATCGCCGGAAATGGAAGAGGCAATTTTAATAGCTTCCAGCTTGGTTCGCATGCCACGTACATTTGGATAATAAAGATTGTAGCTACGAGAAGTGTTTTGAATATCAAAATTTAAATTAATATTTGAAGAAGTTGTAGGGTGACCGGTTGTTAAAGTTTCAGATGAGAGCTTACCACACGTCGAAAATTTCTTCTTTTGGTTGCCTCAAACAGTTTAATTAGTATTCCAGGAGGCCAGTATTCTGATTGAAGAATTTTGCTACAGTTTGACGGCACAGTAAGCTTAAAGGACGCTACAACTCTTCCCTCAATGTTGTCTTTTGTCAGTTTGTGACAGCTGATTATCTTTACCGAAGGTCCAAATTTCGTTGAGACATAATCACAAATGTCATTTGTCTATGTCTCATAAGCCAGACGAGATATAAATATTTGCTTCGGCGGCGCCACGACATGAAGAGATGGAACTTTCTGTGGTGCTTGCAGATCAAAAGCGGTTGAATAACCGTTACAAGAGTGTTGGGTGAAGTGGGCCGATTTTTCGATATAGCCCCTCGACGAGAAGATGAGGGCCCAGGTGATGATTGAAATACAACCTCTGAATCATTGCTGGTCAACAGGTTAGCGTTTTTTTTTTGTTGCAGGTTTAGCTTGCGTTTTACTTCTCGTTGTTATAGCAGAAGCATTATCTAATGTTATATTAGTATTCTTCCGCGATGAAGAAAGATCTGGTGCGGAAGGCTGTAACACATTGCGAGTCTCAAGGCTCGTCTCAGTTAGAAGATGCGCAGATAAAGTGTTAGCAAACTGGAGTAGGGGAGCGATCTCATTATACGCAACCGAACATTTATTGTGCAAAGCACTTAGTTCATCACATAAAGTTTTCACTGTTAAGCTAGCCATGCGGAGCCTTGAAACATAGGCTGAGTTTGAATAGCGTCTACAGGTCTCGCAGTACCAGTGGACGCCATTGTCCAGTTTGTTTATAACGTCGGCAACAGTACCTTTGATGTTCACGCAAGCCGAATGATAAGACCTCTTTTTCGGGGGCCACTCCTTTATATGGGGAGCCCTCCTTAAATACCTTACAAATTTTTTTTAGTCGGACTTTGAAAAGGACACCACTTTACATCTACATACAAAATTTGGTGTTTCTAGCTTATATGGTTTGCGAGAAAAATTGCTTTGACAAATGGACGGACGTACAGACGGACAGACAGGTCGCGATTTTATTAGGGGTTTGAAAAATTATTTTACACAACCTTAAAAAAAGAACTAATCCCTTATACAGATGTTCAGGGGATAAACAGTCCATTGGTAATATTGATTATTATGACTTGATATGGGTGGATTTTTAGGCCTTTATTAAGGTACTCTTCAAAGTATCGCGCAGTCACCTGAAAAATGGCTGCAAGCCTTAGCGTCATTCGATCATTTGCATTTTCTAGAATGACATATTTTAAACAATTTGTTCTTATAAAAATTTAAATGAGCCATGCAAACAGTTAAGCCTTAAATTAAATCAAATTAGAAAATAATTTTTCTTTACTTCATGAAAACAGATTGCATCGTGTGCGGATATCATAATTTTCCTCGCTAATCCTGTAACACTAAGTGAGATATTCTCACGTGGGAAGCATGGAAAACTATAATAAATTTCTTTGATATTTCTAACAATCAGTCACTACGCACAATCTTAATGAACAACACTTCCAGCTTAATTTTTTCCTTCTGCCTAACTCTCGCGGCCGAGTGCATGTAATCCAATCACATGCCAACACTTGGATTTGATTATATGCATCTCTTGCATATTATTATTAATGAATAATATAAAGAATGCAACAGCAAGCTCATGGTCATAGAATTCATGGTACTCACGGGCAACATGCATATCTTATTTGAATGCCTTTTTCTTTCCGCCTTCGTTGCGAAATAGGCAGAGCAGGGCAGAGTAATTGAAAATAGGCAGGCATGCAGGTTATTTGTTATTTACACTAGTTGTTGGCCGACATGCATGCCGCGGGAGATGGTGTTGAGGAGTGTTCTTGCACTCGACACTGCTCATAGTATGACAAAATATAGTCGTATATCTCACCCTGAAGCGTAACATGAGGTTCAAGTACAATGCAACATCTTTGAGACGTGATGATGGCTTTCAGGTTGACCGTGTAATATAGTAATCTCAGAGTCCTCGGAAGAATTCATGGTCAAGAATGTTAAGATTGAATTACTCTCTTACTGCTCATCTCCTAAATACTCGTACATATTCAACAATGGACCGCATTATCCTATTTTCAACATTCATAGATCACCACCCGGCAATATCCTGAGTCCCACGTTCTCCTCTACCATCTCATGTCCCGTTACATTCTTCCTCGTTGTCAACAATTTTCTTCCCGTACCCATTTTTGTCATTCATACATATCATTTGCCTATGGCCAACAAACAACAGCAAAACTGTATGTAATTTGTTATTTTGCAATGCATTTCAACTTTATCATCCATTCATTCGATTCCAATGTTATTTTGATAACCATATTCCGAGTGCAGTTATGCCCGCACCTACATTTGTATCTTCCACCTTTTTTGCATAGGAAAAGTCCTGGCACTCGGAATGGAGGGAAAAACAAAAGAACATTTTCACCACCAAAGGGGGAAATGCAAAAAAGGGCAAAAATGCATTTGGATGCAATGCGGTCTCCTTTTCTAGACACTTTGTTCGTCCATATGTTTGGTGGTGAATGCATTGGAGGTGATGGTGCTCCGGCAGGAGAAGAAAACTCTATTGGTCATGACTTTTGTTTCTGCTCTCCAAACGGAAAAAATTGCACTCTAGTGCATTCGATGCATTCGGTGCATTATTGCAGCACTTTCTAGCATGTAGGTATCTATTTGTTTCTCTTACTACTGCCACTATGTAGTCGTATGTGTCTTCTTAAGGTTATACCCACTTAATCGTTTCTAACAATCAATATTTGCCGTTATGTTGTTCTTTAAGTTCATGTTGCATGGCTTTTAATCTATCTTGCCAATTCCTTAGTATTATTCCATATGATTGTATGTTGGAACACAGAATACATACGTTCTGTTGTATTTGCAGTATCTATGATTTCATGAGCTGCAGGTTTGTTTCCGAAGCTTTTCTCTAAATTTTGCTATTTAGTACTTCTTATTGATTCCTGTTGTAGTAGAATTGTTATTATAATTGTTACTATTATCTAATTTGTTACTGTTTGTTTCGGGGAGTGCATGATACGCTGACACGATCAATGCTAGTTTCGTGCAAGTATGCACTCGTTTTTTATTTAATCCTAAGATCGATGCACGCGTGCTACTTGGATTTGTGAGTGATGAAAAGATACATTGTAAGGTTGATTTTTAAAGTTATAAATGATGTAATATAGAGTTTTCCATTAGGGAGACAACAATTTTGTATCTTTATATGAAAGCACCCTTAAACTTTTTCATGAACTGTCAATGTCAAAACGTTAGTTAAAGTCAATATTTTTATCTTGGTAAAGTTCACAAATCAGCAAGGTTTGAAATTTTTAAAAATTACTACCGTAATTCTGAGTCAGTGGTCGCAACTTTAAGAGCGCTCACTTCAATTTTCGGCCGTAATAATCGTCCCACCCGACAGGCTGTACGTGCTATAGTGGATAAGTCGAGCCCAAATTTTCACTATTGGACGATCCGGTGCCAAAAAGACGTCGTACCGCTCGAAGCGATAGAAATATCGCAGTCGTAAGTGCATCAATTCAAAATGAGCCAAATTAGCCGCCTCCAAGTAGTTCTCAAGAATTCGGCATCGCTCAAACGACACTGTGGCGTATTTTGCGAGAAATCCTTGACCTACATGGTTACAAGATCAAATTGACTCCAGAACTAAAGCCACTTGATCATTCAAAACGCCGAAACTTCTCCAATTGGGCTCTGGCAATTTCATCAAAAAATCATTTTCAGCGATGAAGCTAACTTTTGGCTCAATGGCTTTGTTGATAAGCAAAGTATGGGTTACGGGTCAGCAAACCAACATGTGCTTCTTGAATATCGTTGCATCCGCAAAAAACTACTGTTTGGTGTGGTTTTTATGCTGATTGGGTCGGATTCTTTCATGGATGAAAATGATCGTCTTGTTACTGTCAATTGAGAGCGCTATCGTGTTATGTTGGAAGATCATTTGTGTTCAGAATTGGATGAACTTGACATCAACCATATGCGGATTCAACAAGACGGTGCCACTAGCCCCGGAGCATGCCTCACAATCGATTTATTGAAAGGCAAATTTGGTGAACGTATTATCTCGAAAAATGGTCCGGTCAAATGGCCGCCTCATTCATGCGATCCAACGTCATTGGATTTATTTTTATGGGGCTATATCAAGTCACTGGTCTACACCAATAAGCCATCAACGTAAGACGAGCTCAAAGACAACATCCAACGTGAAATTGCTAACGTTCCAGTAAAATGTGTGCCAGAGTGGTGGAAAATTGGGTCGGAAGAATCGACCGGTGTAAATGGGCTCGTGGTGGTCATATGATACTTGACGACAGTAAACGTTTGAATTAATAGTTTGGTTTCTTGGATCCAGCTTAAATTAGACTACACTCTTGTAATTCCACCACACAGAAAGCATAATTTTCTTTTGGTGAATATATGCTTTGAGTGTCGTTTACAGAGGCTCATCTTGCATGGTCCATGATCGATTTTGGACTACGTTATTGTAAACAATCCATTTTTCATCATCCGTTAGGATTCTTTTAGACACGATTCAGCAAAGAGTAACTTATGTTAATGCGTGAGGTAGGTTATTATTTTTTTATAAATGTCCATGGCCACGAACAAGCGAATGACTCTTGATACTACGCTGTCCTACTTAAGGCCTTTGCCCGAGTAGAACCGTCTGAAGGCAATTAGCTCGAGACAGACAGACCTCAAGGGGTTCCAACCTGGATCCAAGCAGCCATACTGTTAACCAGTGATGCACATCAGCCCGGATCCAAGCAGCGTTACTTGCCCTGCTCAAGGCTCTTGCCCGAGCAGTAGTTTTTCTAAGGCGATTTGCCCAGAAAGGAGCAAGTTAACGCGATTTCAATTTAACCACCGGTGATTAAACGATCAACACGCATCGCCAGCGACCTTGCAAGCGCCACGCAACATCGGCGATCGTGCAGACGTAAAAATTAGGGCCAAATTACCACCTGGCAACCAAACGAACGGCTCGCACTGCCAGCAACCACCACGACCGACATACGTGAACGGCAACTGAACAGCCACTAACTAACCACTGGTGGCCTGTGATGACATCTCAACCCCGCCCGCCGCTCGAGGAAGCAATCGCTGCGAAGCCAAGGGCGGGTCCGAAGCCAATCACTATCGAGGAATGCCGTCCACGCTTGACCAAGCCGCTTGCTCCGTTTGTGGTCGAGTCAAAAGAGAAGCGGTAAAGAGGTGGGCGCACTGTTTAATATCGCCGCAAGAGTGGTAACTTGCGCTGATTGGCATGTCTCGCTGTAATAAAAGCGGAGCGAGAGTCGTACATAAGGCAGCGCCGTAAACGGGAGGCACCCGTAATCATCAAAAAACCAAAATAACTTAATGTATTCTGAAGAACAAGTAAATTTATTTAATTAAGAATTCATGCGTTTCACTAGGAAAGCTCTAGAGTGGGATTGAGTGGAGTTTTCAGGTATCCCAGGTTAATCGAGTGGATTCGCGTACGCACCGAAGATATAAAAGTAGGTATATTGGTGCTACGCCCAACGAAACTCGCCCCAGGCATTTGAAAAAGGCTTAACAAATTGTCGCAGCCGATAGGATATCGGTTTTTCTAAGACTACGGCCAGAGACTGTATAGCATACTAACTGATGGGAACATCAGCCGATATCTGAACCAAACTTTTGGTGTCTGGGAACGAGGTCAGAAACATCCATTGCCTGGAATATCTATTTTTTTTTTGCCAAATAGACTTCACTCCTGAGTTGACCTAGTATAAAACCATGCTATCTCCAATCCATGTACTAACAAAAATTTAACTTACAGCGGCAAACAGATACAAACCTCAAACTAAGCGAAACAATAAAACAAGCATAAAGTGAACTTTACAATTCAGTGTGAAATTTCAAGTGAATAGTGAACACTTTGAACACAACAAAAACATTCAGTGAAAACAATATATACCCTCGTTTCGAGTACTAAGAAAGTGGTAACATCCCAGGACCAACTTATGACCGACAAACCTTTCAGCGCGGAAGACATTTTTCACCATTCTACGCCTGCAAGTAAACCCAGCGGAGTCACCTTACGGAGTGGAAGAATACTAAAAACTCAAAGCAGTAAGTCTGAGTCGTCAGAGGTGACTAACCATGAACTTACGTCATATCAGACCCTGACAGACACCGTAGAGGAAATCCACACTCGACGATTGGAGTTCATTAGTAACTTCCAACAGCACACAGAAGATTTTACGAGAAAAATCGAACGGTTCCATGGAACCTCGCATAGCCAGGCACTAAGCTCAGACAGCAATCAGTTGACCAGTTAATAACTTCCAGAGACTAAAAAATCTCGCTTGAACTAGGTGGTACTTGATTCATTACTAAAGAATTCGTGGTAGGAGGAACATCCAGCGAAATGGTAGGAAGGACATCCAGCGAAATGGCAGACTCCATGAAAGTAGCCAAACTAATGGAGCAAATGATCACTTTGTTCTCAGGAGCCACAAGCTCTACCATAGTTTACGCATTACAAGCCTTTTTCGGATGCCGCGAACAAGTCTGGCAACTAGACTGCGTGGTGAAGCCTACCAGTCAATTTGCTCTAGCTGCCCCAAAACACTTACGCAGCTGAAGAGCTCCTAAACCAGACTAGCCACAGCCAAGCATTTCCCTTCTGAACTGCTTACCGCCTACACCTCACGAATGTAAGCGAAATGGCTGTGGCTAGTCTCCTAAACCAGACTAGCCACAGCCAAGCATTTCCCTTCTGAACTGCTTACCGCCTACACCTCGCGAATGTAACAACTGTTGAAGCGTAGCCAGCAAGCAGCCAATATAAAATATGGAAAAGAGGCAGTAAAGGTTTTAAGTCAGCAATTGGAGGATTTCGCTATGACAGCTCACGTTTGAGGAACTCATACTTAAGGCTTTAAACATGGAGAAAATGCAGCAAGGGGCTCCACGATGTTCAGTGAACTCAACAGAAACACAGTTTCAGCTACCTAATAAGCCAAACCACCTTTTCTTCCAACCCCCTTGCACCATTATTCCAGCCTCAGAATAAGAACGTAGAAAGTAACACGTGCAAGAGCGCAAAAATCAACACAAGATGTCCTACTTGCAAGCAGTATGGTCATGATTTAAGAAGCTGCAGGGCCCAGCAACCCACAATTAAACAAGACGGTAATCTTCAAGGGTATCGCACGTCAGTAATTTGTGACTTCTGTAGACGCCAAGGCCATCAGGTTAAGGACTGCCGTGAAAAAACGAAATGGGAAAGTACCAGCTCGGGAAACGCCAAGAGGTCGACTCAAAAATTCCCGACTCGACTCTAATTGGAATTAAACTGGAGACTAATTTCGGCGGAACTAAACCGATTTCTCCTACTCTACTCCTAGATATAGGAATACAACCTTCAACTACATTGACTATAGACACTAGCGCAGAAGTAAGTCTGATAAAAAAATCAGGTATCAAAACAAGCAAAATCGATCCACGTCAAAAGGTAGCACTACAGTGTCCGTTTGGACAGGGGAAAACTCTAAGAGTTCTGGTAGGCAAATTTAGCCTCCTCACTCCTTTTTTCTGTAACTTTCAAGTGGTGGGTGAATTACCCGGAGTTGCTGATGATGGATTATTAGGCAATGATTTTCTAGCTAAGAATTTCAATTTGGAGGGCCCCACTCAAACTCTCAGATTCCCTCGCACAGAAACCAACCCCAGAAAGTTTTCCCTCCCATTATCCCCCCCTTTGAATGTGAACCATCTACAGCAGAGATGCAAGGGAGCGGCACATAACGCAGGCTTAGACCCTAGTAAGGAGCAATCAGGCGTGACGCTCGAACCACCCATTCACGGACAACAAAGCCAAATGGTAGGCACGACCAGTAGGGATAGGGAAGGTGGGAGGTACATGGTAACTTTGGAAAAGGCTGTCATCTTGTGCCCCCGTACGCAGCAGATAGTGGAAGTGCCCCTAAAATTGCTGCAGGAATGATCTGTCATAGACAAGAAATTCGTGACGGAGTTTTCATAGCTAATTCCGTACTGAACCCATCCCGAGTATTAAGTGGAGTACTTAACACTACTAGTATGCCTATTATCTTGGCACATGTGGATCTTACCCTAGAAGTGACCACCCAATACACTATCAAAGAGCTGACAGCTGAAGAGGAAAACTCAGCAGTCCACCCTACAGCCAACGATAATATTTCACAGGTTCGAACGGAAAACTAGGATTTATTTCTAACCCAACTGAACTTAATTACCACAGCAGCCTCAAGCAACTACTGATAAATATAGTATAAACGACAAGATTGGAGATGCTTTCCCCCTGCCTCGCATTGAGGAAATTTTAGATCAACAGGAACATTCACGCTATTTTAGCACGTTGAACCTAGCCCGTGGCTACCACAAAGTTCTCTTACAACCCCAAGATTGATCTAAGACAGCTTTTAGCACAAGCTATGGTCAATATGAGTTTAAACACATGTCTTTTGTATTAAAGGGGGCCCTGCTACATTCCAGCAATTAATGAATTCCATCCTGACAGGCCTTCAGGGTTTTGATTGTGTTGTATATCTAGACGATCCAGTCGTCTATAGTAAAAAGTTACTCGAACACATTGACAAACTTAGGAGAATATTCTACTGATTAAGGATGAATAGTTTAAAGCTACAACCAGAAAAGTGCCAAGCGCTGAGTCCTGAGGTAGTTTACCTGGGACATATATGCTCCCAGGCTGGCACCCAAGCGGGCCCCAGCAAAACCAGCTGTTTTCAAGGATTCTCCAAACCAAACACTGTAAGGAGGTTACAGTCTTTTCTAGGCCTGGTAAACTACACCCGCAAATTCATATCCAAATTTCAAAAGTGGCCAAGCCACTAACAAACCTGCGCAGTAAGGATGTTAAATATAATTGGAAAGACAAATGCCAAGAAGCATTTCAACTTCTTAAAACTGGGTTGGTTGAACCTCCTCTACTAGCCTACCCCAATTTTAGTATACCCTTTAACCTTACCAATGATTCCAGCAATGAAGCTTTGGGTGCAGTTTTATCTCAGGAGGAAATAGGGAAGGACAAGCCAATAGCTTATGCCAGTCGGACATTAAACAAAGCAGAACAAAATTACTCCACTATCGAAAAGAAGCTATTAGCAATAGTCTGGGCCAAAAATTTCCGATTTTACCTGCTAGGCCGTAAGTTTACAGTATACACTGAACACAAACCTTTGAAGGGAATCTTCAGCGTTAAGTACCCTACTACACGCCTGATCAGGTTCCACCACAAACTATCAGAATACGATTTAAAATATAAGCCCGGCAAACATAGCACAAATGGTGACGCTCTCAGCAGAACCCCTGTTGAGGAGTCTGAAGTTGAAGATATGGTACATCAGTGTAATGTTACTATACGATCTCAGCAGAAGCAGACAAGAATGCAACAGGACTTAATCCACCTTTCGGGGAAGCCCCAGGACAAAAGCAACCCGACCCAGTGACCCACCCTGACATATTAAGTACTACGAATAATGAGTTGCCCAAGGAATCAAGTCAACCTCAGGAGACACCATGTTACGTACCCCTGAGGAGATTGAGGCTCTACTCCACGAATTTCAAGGCTCCCCTTTTGGGGGTCACCAGGAAGGTTCGAAAACATACCGGAAACTTAAAAGAGTTTTTAGATGGAAACACATGTTAAGGGATATTAAGTCTTACATAAAAAAGTGCAAAAAATTCCAAACAATGACGGACAGTCCCTAGAATGATGATTACAGGCATAGCTGATAAACCATTCGACAAAGACTTGACATCGCAGGCCACATAGTTGAGTCCTCAACAGGAAAAAAATACGTTCTCACTTTTCTGGATAATCTGACCGAATTTTTTGACTGGTATGCAATGCCAAATGCAGAGGCTGAAACAGTAGGTCAAATTTCTTTTGAGTAAATAATAATAACAAGATACAGACTCCCAAAACAGGTCGATACGGACCAGGGAACGAGTTTTGTGGGTAATTTGTTTAAGCAGTTATGTAAGCGACTCCATAGTAAGAAGTTACAGACAACTGCTTATCATCCTCAGTCCAATGGGCTCACCGACCGCAAGTTTGGGATTAGTTCTTAAGGACTGTCACATTTGTCTATAATAACAGTGAACATGACAGTACTAAACTAACCGCAATGAGCTATTTGTTAAGTTTTACAGCAGATATTCCATCTAACCTTAAAAAGGACCCTGTTCCCTTATATAATCACGAAAATTACTTCTATGTGCTAAAATTTATGCTCCAGAAAATATATGAAATAGCTCGTAGCAACTTACTTTCCAGTAAAACCAAATCTAAAGCCAACTACGACCAAAAAGTTAGGCCGATAACTTTTCATGTAGAGAATAGGATATTGCTCAGAAATGAAAATAGAAAATACAAGATCACGTGCTACCAGATAGTGTGCTAGGGCTGATGCGACTAAAGCGTTGTCGTGAAGCTACAATTGCTTTCAGGTGAAATCCGAGACGTTTCACGAGGCCAAATATTTGCTATATGAGATGTCAAAGAAAGAAGATTCGATCATGATTGGCTTCTGGGCTGCGATTCTAGACCGAATCCACGGAGTCAGAAAATATACCAAAAGAAGGAAATCTAATCGACTTCCTGAAATCTCAAAGATCAATGTTCGATGACTATGAGAAAAGAACAAATAAAACAGTCAATGCTAGTACGGAATACACGGATCAAGGCAGGCGTGTACGAAAAGGTCAAAACAATACAATGAAGGAAATACGGAAGAGGTTATGCTTCAAAGAAGGGACAGTTTAGGTGCGAAACTTACCTACCAATAGAAGATAAGCTATATGCAAAGCTTTCGGATCGGGTAAAAGGGTATGACAAAGCTCAACGTTTATTCGGTTTCTAGTGGAATTCCCATTGAAACAGGCATTCAAATTAAAGAAGCTGCCGAAAGGTTTGCAGAAAACTTTCTCGAAGACATTGATTTAGATTTTGTAGATGAAATGGTACATTTCAAGTATTTTATAACACAGGTTGAAAATTCTGATGAAATATTGCCTGCATCTCAATCCTACAAATTAATTTCTGAAAACATAGCGCCATCAATGTTCCCGAAAGTTCTGACAGCATTAAAAATATACAGATATGTCGTGACTCAGAACATCCCAACGTCAACGCACGCTTCACGGCGCAAACAGACCCTCGTCCCACGAGAAACCGTCGCCTGCCAGCCGAGAAAAGTGAAATTTGCTTGAGCCACTCTTCTTGCTTCTCATGAATTTACATACATGAGAGAACCTAGACAAAAGCCACTACTGATTCATAGTCAACATTGTTATCAACATCGGTAGTAGCAACATCATCATCGACTTCTCAACAACAGCGACATCATCATTCATCATGATCAACAACGACATCATCATTCATCATCAACAACAACGACATCATCTTCACCGTTGTAGCCGCCTACCTCATTTTAAACAAAAGGAAGTAATAAATTCTGCCATTTCCAAAGAGTAAAAGATAAATACAGAGTAAAAGCTAAAGACAAGAATTTTAACTTCTAAAGTGATGACCCCAACTTGCAACAATAATACTAGTCGGATGAAGCAACGAGGATAGCGAGCACCGTCTTCCTCAGGAGGCACCATGAGCTGGGAGCTTGCCAGCGGCTCAGGAGGCAAACGCTGCCATCCTACTGGCGGGCTAGCCCTGAATTGTGGTTCTTTCGGGTGGAATCACAATTCGAGGTGTACAAGGTGGTAAGGAACGCAGCCATACCACCTCACAGTATCATTGCTGGACCATGAAACCATCACGAATATAGCGGACATTATCTGTACGCCACCGGAGCATGACCGATACGGCGTGCTCAAAGCAGTTATCGTCACCCGCCTCACAGACTCAACTGATGTGCAGCTACTTAAGCTGCTCACAGGCATTGAACTCAGAGACGGGAGACCTTCGCAGCTCCTACGGCATATGCGTTCCCTTGCTGGCACACGGGTTAGCGACGATGTCCTCCGTGTAAGATGGCTTCACCTCCTGCCCCAACAAACGCACCGCATGCTTCTGCTTTTAGAAAACCAGACGCTGGAGGAGCTTGCCGCTATCGCAAATGAGGCACAAGACATGGGTCTGGGAGTGATGGTCACATCAGTGCAACCATCCATGCGCCCAATAACACCCTCATCTGGTATCTCCTCAACGCGTTCTTCTTCGGACCAAGTCGCTGTCAAGCTAGCTGTCTTGCGCCTGGCAGTTACGCAGCTATCAAACTTGACTCGAGAGGTGCTTCAGCAACCACATGCTGCACCAACACACTGCGGGAGCGGTCCTCGCTAAGAAACGCAAGCCAACGACGAGGCCGCTCCGCCACTCCTGGACCAGACAGTCGCTCAGGTCACTGCTGGTATCACACCAAGCACAGGACCCTAGCGATGTGATGCAAGCAGCCTTGTTTCTTCTCAGCTTTAGACCACACTACTAGGCACTCGGGAAACTAGCTATGCCGGCGTTGTACTTAGCGGACACCCCCAACAGCACCTTGGACAGACGCCTCTATGTTTCCGACCGCACCACAAAAACCAGGTTCTTGGTAGACGCTGGCTCCACCCTCTCATCATCCTGAGACATTCCATCGCCAAGCCTCTTCGTAAGCAGATCCTCGTGCTACAGGCAGCAAACGGCATGCCCATCACAACCTTTGGATCTCAGCAGCTCACCCTAGATTTTGGGCTACGCCGGACACTCCACTGGTCTTTAGTGATAGCAGATGTCTAGACAGCCATTCTAGGAGCCGATGCACTAAAGCATCATGGTCTTCTCATCTATCTGCGCAACTAGTGCGTCTTGGACAATTTCACTAACCTGCCGTCCAGCTCCAGCTACACACAGTATTAGCACAGTCACTAAAGTGAAGAACACCATTGGAGACTGGTACAAAGAGATAATCGCCAAATATGCAGATGCACCCGCACAGCCCGGGAAATTAGCCTCGGTTGCTGACCTACCCATCCACCACCAGATAGTCACCAATGGCCCACCGGGTTTCACGATACCACGTCGCCTCGCGGGAGAACGCCTCACCGCAGCCAAAGCCGAATTCACTTTCTTGCTGAAACGAGGCATAATTTGATCCTCATCGAGCCAGTGGGGCAGTTCTCTGTACATGGTGCCCAAGGACGGTGGTCACTGGCGAGCTACCGGGGATTACCGCCAACTCAATACCTAAACTCGACCGGACCACAATCGAGGATTTGATTCAGGAGGCCAGTGGCACTGTTTTCTGAGTAAACGACCTCCAGCGTGCTTTCTGCTCCTGAAGACGTATGTAAGACGGCAATCACCACGCTCTTTGGGCTGTATGAATTTCTGATGATGGCTTTGGTTCCATGCAACGCAGCCCAAACAATGCAGTGGACTCTAAACCATCTGCTGAGGAAGTTTGACTTCATCCGGGTCTATCAGGCCGATATCCTAGTTTTCTCGGCCAGCCACGAGCATCACCAGCGCCACCTCGAGCAACTTCTCTGCATGCTGTAGGCGGTGAATCTCCACGCTAACTGGGGTATATGCCAAGTCGGTCAGCCTGAGGTCATCTTTGTTAAATACCGCGTCTTCGAAACTGAATTTCGGCCACCAGCCCCCATAACAGAAGCCATTGTATCTTTTCCCAAACCTGCCGACTCATCCCAGCTGAGGCGTTTTTTCGGGATGCTGAATTTTTATCGCCGCTGCATGCCACATGCTGCTGAGTCCCAAGCGCCACTCTGGGAACAGCTAAAAGGTTATACAAATAAGAAAGCACTACTCACGTGGACACCCGATGCTGAAGCGGCTTTTGAACGCTGCAAGCAAGGCATCGCAGGCAGCCACGTCAGCTTTTCTTTCGCCTTCGCAGCCATTGGCACTCCACACTGACGCGTCCAGCACTGCCATTGGCGCGGGATTGGACCAACAACAGGGCGATGGCACATGGGTACCTTTGGGTTTCTTCTCGAGGAAGCTCTCTAATACCGAATAACGCTACTCAACCTACGACCGCGAGCTCCTTGCGATCTTTGCAGCCATCAAGTTCTTTCAGTGCATCTTGGAAGGAAGACACTTTATCATCTATACCGACAACCGGCCACTTATACTTGCTCGGACAAAGCTTCACCCCGCCAAAGCAGACAACTGGTCTTCGTTGCCCAATTCGATTCGCGAATGGAAGACAC
This sequence comes from Odontomyia ornata, assembly GCA_963969285.1. Taxonomy (NCBI): domain Eukaryota; kingdom Metazoa; phylum Arthropoda; class Insecta; order Diptera; family Stratiomyidae; genus Odontomyia; species Odontomyia ornata. The sequence goes on along the minus strand of OZ017740.1, from coordinate 19,649,689 downwards.
ACCAGGGGATGACAATATCGTCGCTGATGCACTTTCACGGGTAGGAACGGTCACGATACCCGCCATAATCACAGCTCAAGTCATCAGTGAAGCACAAAACACAGACGACCAGTTGCCCCACCTCCTGGTGAGCCCCCGTCTCAAACTGCATCAGCTGGCTTTGGACGGCTACTCAGCGTACTATGTAGAACTTAACTGCACCATTAAACCTTACCTGGCAGTTGCGCTCCGCCATCAGGCTTTTCACATCATCCATCAACTGTCGTATCCGAGTGGACATGCCGCTTTGAAGCGCGTAGCGCTTAAATACTTCTATAAAAGTTTACGGAAAGACGTAGTTAGGAAATTTTAAGACGCCGGATAGGCGCTTTGACCACATCCATTTCGACTTGATCAACCTGCCACTATGTGAAGGTTACGAGAACTGCCTCACCATTATCGACCGCTATACACAGTGGGTTCAAGCAGAGCCAGTGCGTGACTTCAGAGCCAGCACCGTCGCCAGGGCAATATTCGACCACTGGGTACCAATATTTGGCCCGCCACTGGAGATCACATTAGACCAAGAACGCCAGTTTGAAGCCAACCTCCTGAATCAGCTCAGTCACCTCTTGGGCACCAACCACGTCCACATCACTCCATACCACCCTCAAGTCAATGGCATGGTGGAACGGATGCACCGTACCCTCAAAATAGCGTTAAAATGCGTTTTGGAGACACCATGGTTACACGCACTTCCACCGATCTTGCTGGGTCTCCGAACCACATTCAAGGAGGACCTGCAAGCCTCTCCTGCGGAAATGGTTTTTGGCACATCGATTCGGATCCCGGGCGAGTTCATCATGCCTCAAAACACACCAACTAGAACCTCACAAGATTTTGGCACCGACTTACGTTGCCTCTTCACATCGGTTCGTCCTGTCCCTCCAGCTGGACACTCGGTTCACCAACCATTCATTTTCAAAGACCTGGTCAGCTGTGAGTACGTGTTTCATCGCATCGATGCTGTGAAGAAGCAGCTCGATCAGCCATACTCTGGACCTCATCGAGTCGTCAGAAGGATCAACGCCAACACCTACGTCATAGACGTAAACGGCGTAAGCAAAACCCTCCCCACCGAACAACTCAAGCCAGCCTATCTGGAGCAAGCCGATGCCCATCCAACGACACAGCAGCCATACCCAACCGGCGCAAATTTTGTCGGAACAACTACTCCAGCCATCCATGAAGAGAGTCACGTTTTCACTCCCTTCGACGCATGCGAAGGTCATTGGAGAGGGAGTGACTGTGGAGACTCAAAACGTCCCAACGTCAACGGCATGAACAGATCCTCGTTCCACGAGAAATATTCGCCTGCCAGCCGATTCCACATATCAGCGGCGCAAGCAATTCCCTCGAGAAAAGTGAAATTTTCTTGAGCCGCTCTTTTCACTTCTCATGGATTAACATACATGAGAGAACCTAGACAAACGCCACTACTGGTTTGTAGTCAACATTGTTATCAACATCGGCCCCAGCAGCAACATAATCAGCATCATCATCGACATTAACAACAACGACATCATCATTGATCATCATCGTCGTAGCCGCGTACCTCGTCGTAAGCAAAAGGGAGTAATAAATTCTGTCATTTCCAAAGAGTAAAAGCTAAAGACATCAATTTTGACTTCCAAAGATGTCCAATTATTACTAATGCAACTAGCCAACGATCATTTTCGAAGTTGAAATTGCTAAAAAATTGTCACAAGATGACTCAAGATCTAGTGCACTTGCCTATATGGCCGCTAAATACGACATATTGCAGAAAGTAGATTTTCAATATATTTTAAAACAGTTTACGAAAAAAAGTAAGGAAAATTAATATTTAAAATGTTTTCACTTGACAAAGTTTTTTAAAGTTTAAAATTCGTTTGATATTATAATGATAGTATGCCAGTGTTTGTTTTGTTTAATGAAATGGATTTTTCCTGATAATGTTGTAGCATTATCCAAAGCGTATTAACATATAATTTTCAAAGAGGAAATCGATAATTCGACAGCCTAAGGGCCTCTACTTGAGTTAAACCGGCACTGGGGCAAATGCTTAAGGCCGAACAATTTAAAACAATCATGAGAGATATTCTCTGTATTGCCAAGATCAAAAATAATTGGGAGGATTCTATGTCTATTATGAATTCAGACTTTAATATATTCAACTTTAAATAGTTAGTCGTGGCTGTATCATATCACCTTTCATTGATACCATACCATATTAGCTGAACCAACTTAATGGCTCCAACAACACTCATGTTGTCCCCTCAAACATACTGCTAGAACTCACGTATGTAAGTACTTGAATCAAACCTATATTTCTTAGATAAATATTTGCCTTCCGGTTATAACAATTTTTCTCCTTTCTCTTCGAATTTTTGCCACATATCATATCCAACATAGTTGCCAGTTTGAAATTCAAGAATACCACAACCAAAATGGGCGAGACTCGAAAGAAAAATAAAATCACAAGCAACAATACAGATGAAAAATCTTCATAAAGATCAAAGAAATGCACGATTACAGTTCACATAGCCTAACAAAACGAATAGAAATGAAAACATGCATGCTATGCGCGCATACCGAGTATGAGTACAAAAATAATATATTCGACCTTAAAAAAAAGATTCGTTTGTGCCCTGGCGAAAATTCAGCAAAACGAAACATACTCCTCTATAATAGAAATAATAATAATAGTAATGTAGTCGCGATGGTAAAGTTTTAAGCGAGCAAACTAGCAACTTGTAAGAATTTCTTTATTTTATCCATCCCATATAGGATGAGTTTTTTGCTGGTCGTCATCGTCATAGCGATCATCATCATCATCATCATCATTGGGATAGTTGTTGTTACTGTTGAAGTTGCTGGTAAAGCCGCCACCGATGCTGCTGTTGCTGAAGAGTTTAATTTTTTTCAGTCTTCAGTCTCAAGAGTACTCCACCACCATCCTAGGGTTATATAGAAATCTATATCGACGAAATCGTACGGTGCATTCCAATTATGGTCTTGGAGCTATTTTGCCGTGCCATAGAGTGCATGATCGAGGTCTCAGTTTTAATGTTGCAAAATTATTAGTTTGGCCAAAAAATGTCTACGGGGTTGATTTTAAAATTATTAGATTATTATGCAGAAATTCGTCAGGAGTGGAATAACGAAGACAGAAAATCTAAGAATACTTGGAAGAGGTTGGAAGTTAATAAATACTTTCGATAAACGGTTTAGATTAGTAGTTTTAGGCTAGGTCTGGCTCACCAATTTTTCGTCTTTATTTTCCTGAGAGCGTTGAAACATTTTTACAGAAAATAATACTTTCTTTGACCTCACTAACATGAAATATTTGCTGCCATGGGAAAATTCAATGGCGCAGATTCGAAAGGAAGCAACAAATTAAATACTCACTCACAGCTTAACAGCAGTAATTGATTCTTTTGTGTCTTACCTGAAAAAAAAACCAAAGGGAGAGTATTAAAATTTGTAAAATCAACACGTATATTCAGGAAAAAATAAAATCAAATTTATTTCCATAAATTATATAAATGCCGCAGCAACCAGAAATAACTTCCCATAATCGGACATGTCAGTAGAATTATTTTGGGCAAAATAAAATAACATAAATTCCATAAAAAAATTATTCCCATGAATCTAATTAACTAACACATATTCTTACAGCTCACATTCCCAACATCATCAGATCCTACATTTCATACATGTAACATTCCCAACATCATCAGATTCATCTACAAATTCCAAATACCAGACAGTGAGAAGATATGTCCAGTGTTAGTTTTCACCTAGAAAAATTTGTCTCACGGATCATTATGATCTGTCAGCATAACGGTTTTTCACACAGAACTTTTTCTCACATTAGAAAGTATAAAAACAAAGCAATTAGGATAATAAAGTCAGTCATTTCAATTAACTCAAGAGAATTGTTTTATTTCATCGAGGAGGCGTCAGAACATTGGGCCGTCGAGCCGGATATCAGAAGCTGATATTAGAAGCAGATACCATAAGCAGGTCAAGCAGCAGATTAAGAAGACAGAGGTTCAACATTAGCCAAGGATGTCGGAAAAAGCAACCAAGGACCTCAACATTAGACCAATCCAGAGGCTCATCGAGAACTTCAAAAAGGAAGCACGAGGCGTTACAGTCTAATTTCAACGCAAGTCTTCAAAAGCTGCAGGGACTTTGGGGCAAGTGCGAAGCTAGTCATCCGCTGGTATGCCAGGAGATGAAGAGTGACAAGGAACGCACGCAGTATATTGAGGAGTTTGAGGCGCTGGGAAACTTAGCTCTAGACTATGAGACGCTATTCTTAGAGAAGATGAAAGATTACGAGGGAAATTCTTCCACTGTGACAGCTTCAGGGAATGAGATGGAAGCCATCAAAGTGGAAAGAACCAAGATTCCAGCTTTTGATGGCCGATATTCGTCACGGTGCTCATGTTGGGATCTGGACAAATGTATGGTTCATGAGAACGAGAAACTTAATGCAGTGCAGAAACTACAATATCTTCGAAACTTGTAACGAAATGAGGCAGAGAACCTCATTCAGCGCTTGACTGTCACTGAAGCCAACTACCAGCCAGCGTGGGAATTATCATGCGAGCACTATAACAACGACAGAGCTATCTCAAACGAGATGGTGCAAAGGTTTTGGGACTTACCACGAGGCAACAAGGGCGATGTAAAACAGCTTAAGTGCATGATCGATATAACTAATCAGTTGGTGACCACGCTTTCAACCCTCAATGTCAACGCGTTCGACTTGTTTGCTACATTCGTTCTCAATCAAAAACTGGATGAGGAAACCAGAAAAGAATGGCAGTCAAAGAACGTTCCAGCTCTTTAAGAACTTTTGACTTTTCTGAAGAACCGATTCAACAAGCTGAAAGCCCTATCAACTTCTTGTACGACACCATCCGTTAAACGGCCTGCGGTCACCGTCTATTCAGCCAGTACCAGTTCACAATGTCCAATGTGCAATGAAGATCACCGGCTATTCAACTGCACAAAATTTAGTCAGACAAGTGTACAAAAAAGACGAGAACTGGTCAATTCGAAGCGATTATGTTTCAACTGCCTCAGCGATCAGCACGTAGCAAAACAGTGCTCATCAAAACGTGGGTGCAAGGTGTGCGGGAAAAAACACAACACAACTTTGCATGTATTTGCCGCACAGTCAGTAAGCCCAGAGGAACCAAAAATAGCAGCACATGTATGTGCAAGCTCACAACAGAAGCCAAGTTCTGTTAGCAACAGCGTTGGTTCGTGTGAGCGCACATTTCAACACTGGACCACAGACAGCGGAAATTATTACACTGAGGGCATTATTGGATAATGGAGCACAAATATCACTCATTAGTGTAGCGGTTATAAGAGTATTAAATGCCGAGAGGAGCAAGGCTAATTTATCTATTGTAGCTGTTGGTGGAGGTCATGACAGACGACAATCGTAGCGCATGTGAAAGGAGAAAATGGAAAGGAAGAAAAATTGATGTTCCACCCACTCATCTTGAACGTCATTACAACTCTTTTACCTTCTGTACAAACAGCCAGACATCTTCCGGAAGAGCTGAAGCCAGAGGAGCTAGCAGACCGAGCCTTCGAAAATCGATCTACTGATTGTAGCAAATATGCTTAGCGAAATCTTAATACATGGGTTAAAAACAGGAAACCTATTGGTACAGCAGACAAAGCTCAGATGGGTGTTCTTTGGTCCCGTGTCACAATCAACAGACAGATAAAGGGTTCAAGTTATGGTATCATACGATGAACTGGATAAGTCATTGCGCCGTTTTTAGGAACTTGAGGAAACTCCATCAACCATGCCAGTGACAGCAGAGGAAAGGGAAGCAGAAAAGCACTACCGCAAATTCACACGACGTCTTTCGAATGGATCCTATTCAGTGCGATTATCATTCAAATCAAACACAAACCTGGAAAGTCATATAAGCAAGACACAGAACGCAGCATTTGTTAAATTTCGTCAATTAGAGCAGCGTTTTCAAAGAGATCCAGTCTTACACAGGGAACATAACGAATTCATGAAAGAGTGTCTTAACCTTAGACATATGGGACGTTTCCCAATCAATTCAATGCACGAAAAGCCGTCCTACTATTTACCACATCATGCGGTTCTCAAGGACAGTAGCACAACAACCAAGCTTCGAGTAGTTTTCAACGCATCGCAAAAGACAAAATCTGGAAAATCACCCAACGAGCTATTATTAACTGGACCAATACTCCAGGAAACCATTTTTCACATTCTAATGAGATGGAGACAGCATCGATATGTGGTTGCATCAGACATTGAAAAGATCGGCAGATATGGCTAGACGAAACTGACTAAAATAGCCTTCGAATCTTGTGGCGCTTCAAAAAGATTGACCCAATTCAAATATATCGTCTTACAACCAATACATATGGAACAACAAGCGCACCATACTTAGCCGTGAAAACACTTCAACGACTAGCCGAAGATGAACATCAAAGCCTTCCAACTGCCGCCAGGGTTTCGCAGGAAGATTTCTATGTAGACAATTGTCTAACTGGAGCACACAAGCTGTCGGAGTTAGTGCTACTCCAAAAAGATCTTCAAACTTTATTGCAAAAAGTTGGGTTTCACTTGCGGCAGTGGAGCGCAAATCACATGAAACTTTTGAAAAACGTCCCTCTTGCTGATCGGACAACCCAAGTAACTTTAAGCATTGATATATCAAACACTATTAATACTCTGGGCCTTTACTGGCACCCTGCATCCGATATATTTTCTTTTAAAATTAAAACAGAGGATGAGCCATGCACCAAACGAGACGTTCTGTCTGACATCTCAAAGTTGTTTGATCCAATTGGATGGTTACAGCCTATTATCATAATAGGAAAAATGACAATGCAAAATCTATGGAAAACAGAATGTAACATAGTTGGGATTAGCCACTCAATGAGGAGACAATCAACGACTGGCTCACGGTTCGTCGACGGCTGCATGAGCTCAGCCAATTAATGATCCCTCGGTGGATAAGGTAGAGTCCATCCCCTAAAATTGAACTTCATGGATTTTGCGACGTATCACTACTGACATTCGCTGCAGCCATATACATAAGAATCATAAACGAATCATCGATCACCACATGTCTTCTCACCGCTAAATCGAAGGTGTCAATTTGCAACATTGAGTCGATACCTAGGTTAGAGCTTTGTGGAGCAGTATTGCTAACCAATATCATGGAACAAGTCGTTGCAGCACACCGATGGGAACACGTCCCAGTTAAATATTGGTCGGATTCACAAACTTTTTTGGCATGGCTACAGAAACTTGCATCTACTTGAAATATTTGTGTGGCTTACAGAGTTAGCATGATACAACAGAAGTCATGGCCATCAAACTGGAACCATGTAGCATCACAAGAATACCCCACCGATCTTGTTACGCGAGGTTTGAATCCATCCGAATTGATGGATAGTTCCTTATGGTGGAATGGACCATCATGGTAAAGAGAATGTGAGATAAAACTAAACAAAAGTACGGTATCTAAACAGAAAAGCAAGGAAGTTGAAAGGTGTGAAGTTGCACTTATTGTAACAAAGGCGTCAGACGAACCTGAGATATTCTCACGTTACTCAAATTTCAATAAGCTGAATCGAGTAATAGCCTATTGCAACCGTTTTGTTCACAATTGGCGTACACCTGCAGAAAAAAAATAGGCAGTCTCTCCATTATAGAACTCAAACACGCTCATAATATGTGTATAATGTTAGCACAGAAGCAAGCCTATCATGAAGAGATTCAGCATCTCAAGAATAAAAAGCCCATACCTAAATTGAGTAACATCCGATCACTAACTCCTAGTATAGACTCTGAGCACATCCTCAGGGTGGGCGGGAGACTACACTTTGCAATGGTAGGACAGAATATAAAACATCCAGCTATCGTACCAAAAGACAAGCTAGCTGAGTTACTAGTCAAAAAAGCTCATCAGCAAACCACGCACGGGGGCATCCAATTATTTCTTGCGGCGTTGCGATTTGACTATTGGATAATATTCTGCTCTTCACTCGTAAGGAAGGAAATTCATAGTTGTCTTACATGATTTAAGGTGACAGCAAAGCCCAACTACAAACTTATGGGAGCATTGCCATCTAGTCGCGTGTGTTCATCGAATCCGTTCGAAAATACTGGCGTTTACTATGCCGGCCCGATAACAATTAAATGGAATGGAGGAAGAGGTGCAAAAACCACTTAAGCGTATGTAGTCATTTTCGTTTGCATGGCAACAAAGGCTTTCCACTTGGAGTTAGCTTCAGACTTATCAGCAGATACGTGCATTGCAGCAATTCGACGATTTATTGCAAGATGAAGAAACTGCCGCAGACTCTACAGTGATTGTGGTACTAACTTTGAGGTAAATCCGAAAAAAACGATACACACAAGCATGGAGTTACTAGCTCGAGAACGTCTAGAATTAAAGTTCATACCTCCCGGAAGTCCACATTTTAGTGGACTCTGGGAAGCTGGTGTCAAATCGATGAAGCGTCTTCTTTTTAAAGTCATCGGTGAACAACTGCTGACTATTGAAGAGTTGTACACACTTCTTGCACAAATAGAAGCGTGCCTGAATTCTAGGCCGTTAACCGAGATAAGCGATGATCCTTCAGACAACGCCACCTTAACACCAGGGCATTTTCTGACTGGTGACAACTTATTTGAGATCAAGAGTGATCCGGAAGAAGCGAACCTAACGTTATTGAAAAGATAGAAACTAGTGCAGGCGGTGAAGCATTCGTTCTGGTTTAGATGGCCAAGAGAGTACCTTCAAAGACTTCAACAAAGACCAAAATGGCTCAAACCACAAGAAAATCCAAAAGTTGGTGACCTGATTTCGGTAAAACAGGATCATTTTCCATCATTACAGTGGCTATTAGCAAGAATACTAGCCACTCATCCAGGCGAGGATGGACTCGTAAGGATGGTTACGTTAAAAATAAACGGAAATGTGACAAAACGTCTCATAACAAAGATCTGTCAACTACCGTTCAGCAGCCAAACAACGGAGTCGTCAACTGACAAAAACCCTCAGACAACTCATGCCTCAACAAACAACACAACCTTAACGAATAAACGAAAAACCACTTCCATGGACACGACAATAAACACGATGCACAACAAGGCAAGGGAGAATCCACTTTGAAAAACGGGACTTTTTCAAGGCTGCTACTCACAACATTGCTATCATTATGTACCTTGGTGACACCAACTCAAGGCACAGCCAATGTGACACGTTTAGAAAGAGGGTTATTCATCGAGCATATTGGCACCGCAAACCTAATGCGTGGTTCAATGCAACTGAACATCAAGATTCCGATGTAAAACTGAGAACGAGATGGCCAAACGTTAGAGATGGTCGCCAATGAAATTAAAAACCACTGCACCTTGGGAAACAGGATAGAAACGAAAATACAATACAAAAGTCTGGAAAGCCACTTGAATAAATACACTGAAGAAACTATTCATAAAATTGAAACTCTGAAATTCATCACGAATCTCGTTAAGCGTGGACTGCTTGGACAGATGCTGACAGCAGTATTTGGAGTCAACGATCAAATGATAGCCGCTGTCAACAAATTGGCAGAAAATCAAGAAAAACTACAGCAATTGCTTACTCATCAAGGTAGAATCATCAACGAAAACCCTCAATAGAACATCTCCTTCTTCTTCTTCTTTGTAGCACTACAGCCCCTCTCGGGCCTTCGCTTAGAGATAGTTAGAGTATCTCATTTTCATGACCGTATTGATTTTTTCGGAAGTTGGTTTGGTCAATACCATGCTCCCGTGTCTTGCCAGCTATGATATGATCTGATTAAATCAGTAAATATCACCACTGAGTGAAAACTCGTAGTCTGTCCGAAAACTCCCCTGAACTAAATCACGTTGTTCATCAACGAGATTTGAACTTGGGACCTTCGGCTTATGCGTTCATGCTCTAACCACTAGACCACACAGACTACAATAGAACATCTAGAAAAACAAAAATGCAACTTAACCACTTTTCAGAACAGCTTGAGGAAGGATTGAAACGGGTGAATCAATTTCGAGAGGATGTTGACCACAATGCTATGAATATACAGTTCCTAGGAACGCACCACTAAGCAATGAATTTCGTTCAAGAAGCGCAAAGTAAATACAACCGTTTTCTAACTGCTCTTTATACAAGAACTGGAATTTGAGAATGCATCCAGTTAGCAGAACTGGAGACTGAAATTCAGAGAGCACATGCTCTGTTATCTCCTCAACTGGATTAACTGCACATAACAACAGCAGATATAACAGTCTTTCGCAATGAAGAATATATTGACATACAAGGACATCTATCCTTGTCGACAAAAGTCCATTCGACTTAATAAAAGCCAATTCCATCCCCCATCATCAAAGTGGGAAAACAAACTTTGAGTTTACCATCAGCAATAATATTCTTGGAGTTAATTACAAGGATCAAATATACTTTGAGACATCGGAAGCAGATGTTTTCAACGCTCAAAAAATTAGCAGCGATAAATACCTTCTATCATCATCCATCCTAATTGATCTACGTACTAGATCTAACTGCTTTATTAAGGAAATCTACAAGGAGTATACAATGGACAACTGCTCCACACATGGATTTACTGTGGAAGGTCTTGTGTTGAAACAATTACTATCACGGAGCCTTTGGCTATTTATGGCACCAGAACCTACCCATACCCAAACAATCTGCAGGGAATCAAGGACAAACATCATGCTAAATGGTATGGGGTTGCTCCAATTAGCCGAAGATTGCTCCATTCACATGAAGGAGTTTATTCTCTCGGCCCAAAAGACGATGCAAAGTCACCAATTCCCACGATACATCACACCCTCACTACCAGTTTTTAATTTAAGCGCCTCACCGATCAGTTTTAAACAAATTAAAAAATCAATTATACTTCAGCCATTCGAATCATTTGAAACGATCGCTACCGAGCAGGAAACGTTATTATCCGAAGCAACAGAAACTACATGCAATGTATCATGGAATCACGGCACACAGCAATATTGACTTCATGCATCCTAGTCCTAGTCGCAGTTGTTCTAATTCGATGTAAAACGTGCCACCGGAAACAACGTAACCAAAACAGTAGACAAGCATCATCAAAATGGTATGAGGAACATCAAGTTTAAGAGCCGGGTTGGGTTGGTGGGCGGCAATGTTCGCACATAATTCCATAAAGAAAAATATTCCCATGAATCTAATTAACTAACACATATTCCCAAAGTTAACATTGCCAACATCATCAGATTCTACATTTCATACATTTAACATGCTCAATATCATCAGATTCATCTACAAATTCCAAATACCAGACAGTAAGCAGATATGTCCAGTGTTAGTTTTCGCCTGGAAAAATGAGTCTCACGGATCATTATGATCCGTCAGCATAAAAATTTTTTTCACAGAGCTTTTTCCCACATTAGAATGTATAAAACAAAACAATTAGGAAAATAAAGTCAGTCATTTCAATTAACTCAAGAGAATTGTTTCATTTCATCGAGGAGGCGTCAGAACATAATTTTTTTTTTTTTGAAAAAAGAAGGTATTATCTTCATTTTGAAATATATCAAAGTTTATTTTTAAAGCAAGGACTTTCCTGAAATATCAATAATTATTTTATAGTTATCATTTGTTTCTTTATAAAAAGATGACCTAAGCATTCCAATCTAATGACCATTAAATATTTCCTAGCCATCATAAAATTCGCTAACCAACATCAATACTTGTCATGAGAACAATACTAGCATCTCAAAAATAAACTAAATAATCCATCAAACTACTTCGACATTCTTCAACATGTTAGTCACAACCAAATGTATGCCGGTATTTGATCCATTCGAAAATATCAATAGTTAACATACGTAGGTGGCCAATCGTCAATAGGTCAAAGGCGACATACAAACATGTTTGATCAAAACTAATAACTATCTAATAACAATATCATTTGAATCGATGTTTTCGGCATTATAATTATTATCTTTAATAAAAATATTCCGTTACGAACGTCATGTACCGATATTTGATTGTATTCTTGTAGAGAACAGTAATCTATAATACATAACGAGTACGTTACCAAAATAAAACTAGAAGGAAACAAAAAAACTGTTTGAAGGTAAGTACTCGTATGTATGCCAACTTCAAGATAAATGAATTTATAGAATAGATAAAATTCCGAAACAGCATCAGCATAATTTTTCCATATGTGGATGGATGTTAATATCTTTGGGAAAAAAAAGCTTCTTTAAGAGAGAAGGCTCCCTTGTGCCCACTGTGATCATCTGAATCGTCGATAGAGAAAAGTGGATGTGAAAAGTATCTTTGGTAATTAAGAGCAAATAAATCTTTTGAAGAATATACGTACTATAGTTAATTGAGTTTTCGGACAATATTGGAATAATTTTAAGAAGTGATTTTGTTAGTCAAGTACTTTTTCATCAATCGTATTTGATTTGCATGAAACATTGTATCCTTTTCGATCTGTCTTGATATAGATATATCCCCCAATTGAGTTCCCAAAAATTAATTTATATTAATGTGGTAAAATTTGCTTTTTAATAAAATATATCAGTTTCTTATATTTTATTTGAAAAATTGGATTGCATTTAAAATTTCAATAAATTTCTTCCACTCTATCTCAAAACATGTAGCGTAATGCTCCAATTGCAGCAACACACGCGGCACACTACCATCATCATTCTACACCACGATGAAACAAATTATTTGATTGAAAGGATAAGCAACACCACCTACGAGCATTTTCATTAATATATCGTGCGATTAAGGTGGGCAGTACCATCACCTTCTGCATCGGACAACCACAAAAAGTGTAACTGCTTTTAGAAGTGTGTATGAAGCAATCTTTGATATAAGAAAGTATACTCGTATGCATAAGAAAAGATTGAAAATGTATGATAAAAAAATTCCCGTAGCACTCTAAAAAGTCTTCAAGTATGTTAGGTTTGGCATTAAAACTGAATATGTGTATATGTGAAGAAAGCACCTGATGAGACCAATTCTACTTAGGAAGAATGAACTTCCAGCCAAGGTGGAATGGGCGCATTTATATACGGTCGTAAATTAAGAGATTAACAATTGGTAAAAGCACATGTGGTGACGGTTATTTTTAAGATTGCTGCATAAAAGAGTCGAAAGTGTGATCACACCCAAATTTCTTTAATCTTTGAAATATTGTACAGTTTATTATTATCTTTGAATAGAAACCATTCATTGAATGAATTTTTTTAACTAACCTCTACGAGACAAGAAAAGTGAGGTTTATATAATTTATTCTTTTGAAAATGAGTGTCTAGGTGCAGAAAATAATGAGAAAATGATGACCCATAATCCTATCTAGATAGATAGAAAATTTGTTTTGACATTTACTAGTCTCAATTCAAGCCTGCTTCATTAATATTTGGAGTAAAACAAGTTGGGTAAACAGACCTACGCTCATGTCAGAAGGGTTTTGTATTCAATTTTCAAAATGCAGTCACCAGATTGAATAAAGTCAAGAAGCATGTCAATGACGATTTTATTGGAGAAAATATGAAATTCGAAGATCATACTATTATTAGCAAAGTTGAACGAATTTAGACTTTTGAGGTTTTTGTTATTGTTATACTCATAAATATCTCCCTTGATAATTATTTCAGATGTCCATTTGCGAGGGAGGAAACACATTTTTCATGTATTTCCCCCCTGTGCCCCCACTGAAGCAAAATCTGACTGTTTGAAAAGCTCCCGTGAAAACTTTCATTTCATACTTATATCAGCTACGTTTGATGAATTTTTTTTTTCAGGGACCATTCTCCTGTACCATTATCATCGATTCATGGCCAATTTTTTCGAATCCTAGAGTTGTTACAAAGCCCTTTTGCTAGGAGCTCTCTCTCTCGCCTTCTTGACTTGTTTCACTTATGAGCATTAATTGTAGGTACTCACCTTCAGTCATTCATTAAATTGAATCAAGTGTTCAAAGCATGCACCTTAAACGCTGAAGTTGGGAAAAAATAACTCAAAATTATTCAATCTTCGCATTTAAAACAGCCACTATTTTGTTTTACGATTACTGATACCACTAGCTGAACCGATTCTCAAAGATATTCATGACACCTATCATTCCTGAAATTTTCATGCAAATCCTAGCAAAAATGTAGTGTGTTGTTCCATAGCCATATGTTGCCATAGTAATAAATGCAGCGCATTATGTTCCATAGTAATACAGGAAAATTCAAACCACTATAACTTCGCTAAATATGATTCAATCTTCATTAAACTTTCAGAATAGATTAAACTTATAAATAGTCATCTGTGTACTGAATTTCATTGAATTTAAGGGTATCGTTAAGATTTTATTCAAGAAAACATAAAATCGATAAATCATACTATTACTAACAAAGTTGAGTGAATTGCGACTTCTCACGTATTTGTTGCTGTTGTACTCACCAAGGTCTATATCTCTGATTTTTTTCAGATTTTTCGGATCACAGGTGTCCAATCGCGAGGGAGGGGACACACATTTTTCGTGTATTTCCCTTTCCTGTGCAACCCGTGAAGCAAACTTTGCTAAACTAAGACCTGTTTTGAAAAGCTCTCATCAAGACCTTTCATTTGATACCCATATCGGCTACCTTCGATGAATTTTTTTCGGGGGGTCACTCCTCTATACGGAGAGACCCCCCTTAAATACCTTATAAAATTTTTTTGCAGTTGAACTTTGAAGAGAGCACCAGTTTACACCTACGTACAAAATTTGTTGCTTCTAGCTTAAGTAGTTCCCGAGGAAAACTGCTGTGACACACGGACGGACGGACGGACAGACAGACGGACAGACGGACAGACAGGACGCGATTTTAGAAGGGTTTTGTAAAATTATTTTACAAAACCCTAAGAAATTCGATACACCCCAAAAACTAGCAATTTTCTCAGAAAATATGGATGAAATATTTTATAAACATTTTGTATGGTGGTTTCACGGAAAATGAAGGCCTTTAAACATTTTTTTTTCCATTGAAGCCAGGAATCAAACAAAAGATTTTTTGGAACCAATTTCGTATTTGACCCCCTTTCCTGACCAACAGTTTATTTGAAAAATGCAGAAAGAAGTCACAGTCGATCCAAAAAATAAACTTGCAATTGTATAACTTTACAATGTAAATTTTTTTAAGCAACTATATTTTTTGTGGTTCAATTGAGGTTAATTTTGACGAGTGCACTAAATCAAATGTTTGCTAAAAAATAAAATTATATCAAAAAATCTTACTTTCAAGATAAAGACAGCATTGGGATAAACATTAAAAACAATTTTCCTTGCAAAAAATACAAGAAAAGACAAAACGAAAGTAGTATATTTACGTAGTATATTTTATTTAAGAGTATGAGTAGTATATTTTATGAAGAGTATGATTTTAAGTTTGACTTGTGTCATATCACACTATTCGCTAGAGTAAATTGATTAGAAGCTTATGGAGGAGCAACTAGGCACAGCCTTCATAGATTTGTCGACATGACAGTACGTTGAAAGATGTCGTTGCCAGTAGAGGTCTCACTATAAACTCTATACATTTCCTGCAAAATAACATCTGCAAGAATATTAGTGTTCTCAACATTCACTCATTCCACAGAGCGTCTATTTATGCAAAGTTAAGTTTTGATATCATATTGATGGCAATGTTAAAAAAGCTCCATGACCTCATTTACCAAGAAAATGCAAAAAATAAAACTGAAACGGCATTCATTGAGAACTACCGACATAAGTCAAAACTTAAGGCCATCCGCCATCAGCAATCATCTGTCGTTATCAGCTACAACCCGACATCACACGAAATCATCTAGCCTTTTCAAGCATCCTTCGTAATCTTCAGCAACCAACAGATATTACCAGTCACCATTCGCCATTATCCAGCGCCAAAGGGCATTTTCCCTTCTCATCCATTATTATCAGCCATCATTTTCAGCTATCAGTCATTATATTCCATCAGCCGTCATCATCAGCCACTTTCATGAGCCATCATCATATTGCATCTTTCACCCTTATCCGCCATGAGCATGAGCACCATTCGTCATTGCCCGACGTCATCTGTCATGACATACCATCATATGCCATAATTCAGCATCAACAACCTTCATTCAGCATCATTTGGCATCACTAGCCATTATTAGCAATTATTCACCATCATTAGCCATAATCTGCTGTCATCAGCCATTACCCATCAGTAACAGACATTTTGAGTTTGTCTCCATACTTCATTATAAACAATTATCAGAAAATATCCACCATAATCAGCTATCATTCATCCTCATACGTCACCATTCACCATCATCTACTGGCGTCCACCTCCATTCACCATCATCTACCGTCGTCCGCCACCATTATCTATCATCCGGCATCACTTGGCTTCATTTGTCGTCTTCATCAACCATCAGACATCATCCACCATCATCAGCCAACATCGATTACTATCAGCTATCATCCGCCTTCACCCGCTATTACCCATCATCATTCCTCATCATCAGCCACATGCTATCATCCGTCCATCATCCTGTACCACTCGAATCATGCGTCATCTTTCACCATCATCCAGCATTCTTCATCGTCACCCATCGTCATCATCTATTATCTGGCATGTTCTGGGATCATCCGACATCATCGGTTAATATACGCTATCACAAACCATCATCAACAATCATCCAAAACCATCACCCATCATCTCATATCATCAGCCATTAGCATCTTCCGCCTTCGTCGGCTATAAACAACCATCATAAACTTTTATTCTTCACCATATACCAGCATTTCTTTAATTCGCCGTCATCAGGTATTATTTGCAATTGCCCCCTTCCATCAATCATCTGCGTTCTGCCGCCATAGGCTGATATCATACGGCGTCATTCGTCATGATCCACCATCGTTCGACATCATCAGCCATCATCCTTCATCATCAGCTTTCATCCCTTGCCGTCATTCATCACCAGCTATCACACGGCATCATCCGTCAACATACACCATCATGATCCATCATAAGCCATATATCATCTGCCATCATTTGTCCTAATCATCACTACCCCTTATCAGCCAGTATCTGGCAATATTCAGTCTCATTCGTCATCATCACCCATTATCCGTCAGCACACGCTCTGACGCGTCATGATCCAGCATCATCCGTCATTATCCGCCTTCATGAGCCAGCGTCAGCCATAATCCGTCTTCAGACGTCATTCAGAATCATTCACCGCCCAGCATCATCCGCAATCCGGCACTGTCCACCAAACTTCATTCAACAGCGTTCATGCTCGTCCCCTAAACGGTTCTACTTTCTCGTTATGTGGCGCAAGCTCATAATATTTTCCCAGTCCACAAACCGCCTAATTTGGCTATAGAAGTTTCATTATTTGTGATTGATTGCTGCACAACTGGCGTTTCGCTTTCTGCCTACTCCCTAACTGATATCGTATTTTCATAGCATCACGCGAAATCATAGATTTTACCGCATCTAGATGTTTTTTATATTTTCCTTGACCGCTCGAACATCCGACGCGTCCTGCAGAATTTCCCGCTTTTCCTTCATAGGATGCTTTGGCATTTGTATCATTTTTTTGCTGCGCCCGATATACGCAGGAGTTTCAGTCTTGACAAGACTGTCTATCTCCGTTTTTCATCCGTCTTTCCTGTCATTGTATTAATCGTCATTTTTAGCGCCTTTAGTACCGCTCCCGATGTGCTGTTAACATCGTGGCTGCAGCCATTGATTGCGCCGTCGTTGCTGTTATATTTGCTTTCTTTTTTTTGTGGTTTTTAAAATCTTTTTCAAGGGTTTTTGGTTGCTCCAGTTTTATTGGGTCCCCCTCGGAGCCATCATCTCCGTTCATGTGTGTAGTCGCCTTTTTGGTCACATGGTTATCTTTGCAGAGTAGGGGGGCCATGCTAGGGTTGGCACAAGCCCTTATGGGGACAAGTGCTCAGAACCAGAAAAGCGCTAATCGGGAGTCCGTCTCAACCGAACCTACACCACCAACTCAATGCTGCGAACTTCGAACGTACTCCGAGGCCTGCCAAGGTTTTACCGGGACGGAAACGGTATGAGAGTTGAATTGAAGCCGTTCAGGCACGAGTGTCATCTCGGCGCTACCGTGCAAAGCAAGTGATCCAAGCCATCATATCCGCCAGCCCAAAGTAAAAATTCCAGCTCGTTGTACAAAGCATAGTCCAGATCCAGTCAGGGTCGATACCTGTAATCCAAGGAGGGTACTTCACGGCGCCCCTCGGATCCGTGGAGACAGCGCTTCCCAAGGAATGCTAGCCTCCAAGAGTACATGGGGGTGGAACTCCCCAAAGAATGCTAGCCTCCAAGAGTAGTCCTGTCGGCCAGAATTCCCCTCTCAAAGAATGCTAGCCTCAAAGAGACCTTCTGTCGGCCAGCATTCCCCCTGCTTTCACAATAGTCCTAAGCTAAACGTTAAATCTTATCTCTTAACTTAATACAATAAACGTAGCATATCCCCATCCTAAATATTGAAACTTATCCTATTTTAACATAAGCAAACAACATTATATTTAGCAACAATAAGCTCAAACTCAAAAATAAGTAACGAAAAACACAAAGCAAAAAATAATTATCACGAATAATTTAGACATTGTCATTCCGCAACCAATACCACCTAGATCGCTCCGTCCCAGCTCGACCAGCCTCAACGAATCGAACAAATGATTATCTCCATTGGTGTTGTTGGGGTCGTGAACTCAACTTCGGAGTATATTTTATCTTCTTTTCGCTGGCCCGTCTCTATATGTGATATATGATAGGGACACCGTCAGAATCAAAAACATATCGATTTATTTCCAAATACATAATAATAATAAAGCCAGTAATGAGACAAGTCGCAATATATCTGCGTGTAGGGTGGCTTTTAGCTCACAGTTAAAGATCTTGCGATATGATTCTGAAGAAGCCACAGTATGAAGATATCAACTCTCTTCTTTTCGATATATAGGGCTCCCGATCCGTTCCGGGCTTTCGGTACATACACGAAGACATTTCCTTTCAAGAACTCTTAATCTTTTCATTGAACTAGCACTCTGGTGGTACCAAATCTGACATCCATGTGTCTAATCAAGGATAACCTTGACCTTTTGATCAATGTACCTGTATCTAGAATGGAAGAGTCGCTGGAAGGACATGACTACATGTCAAAATCATGCTCAGTAAAGCATAATTTTGACATGTTCATTATACGAGTAGTGCAGTTACTGTTCGAGATGAGCCCCGAGGTATCGGATACATGATTTGTGTGGAACACGTTCTGAACTACCCTCAGCAGCCATACTGTGGGAATCCTTTCAATTACGTTTCAGGTCTACATGATTTGTGTGGAACACGTTCTGAACTACCTTCAGCAGCTATACTGTGGGAATCCTTTCAATTACGTTTCAGGTCTTGACTGGCTCCCTGCAGCGTTGCTCCAAATGAAATTGTTTCGCACTTCTGTATATGGACTTTTAGTCGCCTAATGTCAGTGTACAGCTGCACATCATTCAACATATTTTGAAGTCTACTCTAAAAAATTGTAGCTTTTCGGTCAGCCGTGTAAATGATCAGATCATCAGCAAACGCAAGACATTAAAGTCAAAGTCATTCAATAGCTTACGAATGAATATTGGAAAAGCAGAGGGGCAATAGCTGTTCCCTGCTGTAGGCCATTCCAAACCTTGCATTTTCGCATAGTCTTCAGATTTCCATCAGTTACAATTCCCGAATAATATATTGAACATCGTGCCGAAAAGGTGTCTGGGGAACCTGTCCTGAAAGAGTTTGAAAATTAGTCCAACTAACCACACCGTATCGAGGGCTTTCTCCATATCAATGAGACACGCTCCAATCCATCCTACATTATTTTGTGTCCAACAGAGGTCTGAGGGTTCTTTCATTATCGCGTGCATGGTCAAATACCTGGCACGAAAACCAGATCGGCAATTTAGATCAACTCATATTTCTCAATGTGAGCGTTTAATGCTTTATTTAGTATCACTTCAAACACCTTGCTGATGCTAGGCAGTAAGCTGATTGGGCAATAGCTTCTAGGGCTTGCAGATTCTTTTCCTTTTTTCAAGATCGAAAATACTTTGATCTTTTTCCACTCTTTTGGTAAACATACATAAATCTTTCAACATGTTATTGAATTGATTCACCATTGAGGCTTGATTTGAAATCGGTAACTTTTGCTTCACACTTCTGAAAGTATTTGATTCCCTCTCTCAGGGTTTGGTAGATGAATCAATTCAAAATGAGTTCAAATCAGGGAAAGCTCCGGCAGTTCATCATATATAATCTTGTTTCCATTTCTATTTGGAGTCGCACCATCCATTTCGATACCAGCCTTATCGAGAAGATCTATCTCATCACTAGCGACTCCAAAATTCTATGCCTTCATTACGGAATAAGCCATTCACTTTCATGAAAACGCCATCTGAGTTCTTTGAGCTAATACCTCTTAGTTTTGCCGCCCATTTATTTCTGACCTCACTCCTGAAGTATGAACAGATTAAGTTCCGGACATTCTTCAAGCGTAATTTTGGCAAACTCAACGAGGTTGTAGTTCAAATATCGCCAATAATTATTGTTGATGATTGTGAGAAGAAGGCTTTTCAATCTTTTTAACCTTGCGATGGTTGTTGTTTCATATCCTTTCTCAATCGTTTACAACGTCAGCCTCTTCGACAAATAGAGATCTTTTTCCTCGTTAGTTAGATTTCTGTCATTAGGAACCATTGAGCAAGTGTTGCCAGCATCAAAAGGAGGGAATCACTTCTGGTAATCCCGATTAAACTTCTTTCGAAACTTTCCTCAATCCGTTTTTTTTAATTTAGCCGATGATTTTCATGTTGAACTGGAATGAGGAAGATATCATCCCTTTAGTTATGTATGCAGTTTCCTTTGAGGGTTATTAAAACTGAATTCAAGGGTCCAAAAATGAGTTTATCCTGGGGTATGCTGGGAACTCCGACCCATATAGATTGCACCTGTATTTGAAGAGGTTATCCCCATCTGGCAGTGAAAGTTATTCGACTTTATCGATATGTTTAAAACAATAGGGAATTTTTATTAATATGTTAGCACCACCTCCCTCATTACCGTTTACCCTGTGATTTCTAACGAATCAAAAACCCTTGAATGTCCTGAAGTGCCATGAACTGAGGTAGGTTTTAGGGAGAAGTATGATGTCAGGCTTTGGGTTTTCGTTGAATTTCAGGAGATTCACGTCAATGTAGAGTAACAATGGAGTTTACGTAGATCGAGATGAGATGAAGCCTATCCATGGGAATGTAACTAGATGGCAAATTTATTTTTAGCTGCAATAATCGAACCATATCACTTCCGTTTTGTCCGAATACATTTTCTGGCAGAAACAGTCTTTTTTAAGGCTTACAGAATGTCCACCCATCTAGCAGAATTGAAACCGTTCCTATCGTGAATTCGATACTTAGTGCGGCGATAGGCCTCTACCTTTTAAACCACGTTCACTCTGCAATTGCATCAATGGTGAAGCATCTTGCTCTAAACCCAAACTGCCGAAGAGAAAGGTCCCTATTAGCATGAACTGTGTAAATGAGTCTTCTATTGATGAGTTTTTCTAGCACGTTCCCAGTCAGGGCTAACATGCATAACGGGCGATATGCAAGCGGCGATCCGTAATTACTCTTCCCTTTGCTGATTACCACGAGGCTCGCCACAGTCCATCATATCGGCAAGCGTTAAAAGTACTGAGCAGCAAATCAGGATAATGGACAAGTTGCAATACTTCAGCTAGAATACCATCTGGCCCTGGAGGCTTCCCTTGTTTTCAATGATAGGACCGCCTCTTCCACTTTCGGTTGTGTGAAAAATGGGTCCTCGGTTGCTGTTTCAACATGGGCAGCGTCAACACGGACGCGATGGGCACGATAAGTGCCTGCACTATTTCGTCCATCTTTTCCGCTTCTTGTATACAAGGGTCTGTAGATCACCAAGCTCTCGCACAACTAGCTTGTAGCTAAGTGAATTTCTACTAGATCTTGCCAGCAGCAAGCCTTGCTAGTATTAATCAGTTTGCGATGTCTTTCCTGGCCAACTTATATGGTTCTACCCGGTTGCATGCCTTGTCACGGTCCCATACCCGTTGAACCTCATGCCGAAGCTTGTGACACTTCCATCACTTTTCAACGATTTCAATCGACCACCAGTAATCGTACACTGGGAGCTTGCCGGGCTGGGGTTTTTGATGGCGCTGCAAGCAGCCATGGTGATATTCATAGTTGAGTTTACCACGGCTTAAGTTGCTAGTTCTTCTGTCCCCTGCCAATCACTCTGCAGTGGAGCACCTGTCATCCACACTTCGATGAACCTCTGGACATCCATCCTTCCAATGTTCCAGCCAGTTGTAGAAGGCATAGAGTGCGGGCGCCAGCAGACAACATCACAGATCTCAAACAGAATGTACTAGTGATCACTGGCTGATTTGTTGTCTAATAGTCTCCAATTGTGTATTTTCCGTACTAAGGACTCTGAGGGGAATATCACGCCTGGTATGGCACGAAGTCGCTTGGAAAGATGAAAGGGTAGAATTTCTGACTATGTTTGTTGGACGGTTATTTCCGTTATTGAAGTTAAATGAAGGGGGTGCAATGTAACGGTTTTGTTTTGGGCTGCACGTCTTTCAGCTATTTTGACCTTGAGTTTCTCTCTTTCGAAACGCCGGAAAAATTGAACAGCACAGCGCACACAATAACCACATGGAATGGATGGGCTCACTGTGGCGATGATCTAAATGCTTTTACGGAGATAGACATGGTTCAAATATTATTTATCACAAGCCACACAGTGGATTTCATGTCTACAATTTGCTGCTACGTCTCCAAAACGTTAGCAGCGTTAGCATGGAGTGAGGTGTCCTTTCTTCGGTACCTCGCAGGAAATCTTGTGATGCAGCCGAATCGAGTTTTAATTAATTTAAACAGGTCATTACCTGATTCTAGCATGACTCTGAAAAAGTGGAAGTAAACCCTGTTATTTCTAGACCAAGAGGTAGATATGTTGGTAACTTCAAAATTTCCGATGTCAGGGATCTGTGCAACCATGTCTTCTTTTATTTCTATTATTGGAAAGCGAGCGCTAGGTCCTTTGAGAACTACGAAATACTTTCGGCTGCTTTTTGGAGTGGAGTGACCCTCCATTTTTCTGTCTTTCATTAGTTGTAAAAGGTAGTCAAAAACATTTTACTTATCCACTGTTATTTTGCGGAAGGTATCCGAAAAAGACTTAACGTGGTATTTGCAAATGCAAATGGGCGGAACCCACTCATTTTTTTCCCCAGCAGGTATTTGATTACTTTGAGGAGGAGCACCAACCGTCACTGATGGGGAGATTAGTATTGCTTTTTTCTTGTAACTGATTTATCCCTTCTTTGTTTTAGCACCACAGCCCCTTCCGAATCTTCGCTAAAAGAAAGAGTATCTCATTATCTTGATCATATGTGCCGGCACTCGAAAAGGCGATATGGTCAGTATCACGCTTTGGCAGTGTATCTGTCTTCATAGAATTAGGCTTGTTGATGGGGGTATTTTTCAGTATTTGCAGCCAAGACGATCGTACCACTCGCCGCTGCACACGAAATTAATAAGGCGTCACTTCTTTCATTTATCAACGACACATTCGGGAGACCGCCCCTCGCTGGGTCCAAGGGGTTGCCTCCGATTTTTTTAAATGTGTTTTCGACAAAAGATTGAAGTCACTGTCAATAGACAAATTGCAACACCTCACCTCAATATTGAATTGTGGGATTTTTATGTTTTAATTTTTTTCCAGGAATGGATGATCACTGCGCACATGGTGAATAACTTAGCAGGGTACAATTTTCATCGACTAAATGTACTTAACAATTCGAACGAGTTTTCTTTTTTAATGTTATAACAAGTCCACTAATGCACTTTTTTCGAAATTTTCTTCACTTTTCCGACAAAAACAGTTTGTAAAAATCGTTATTGTAGAAAAAGTCTTTCGCATCAGCACAACGGCCACCATTTTTTTCTTCAATCTCCTGTTAAAGAAATCGTAGTGATATAACATCATAAACAATGTTCTTTTCTTCCTATTTTCCCACTAAGTTACTTATGTCCAATCAATTTAAGATTTAATACGCCACACAATAAAGATATCAAAATCAAAGTGCATTTTCTCATAGCCTAATAACTTGATCCATTAAGCGCAATAAAAGACATAACTGGACATCATAATATGATTGTGTAACCATACAAAACATCTTATCCAAAGCCTCTTCTCAGTGAAAATTGATATGTTGGAAAAACTAGCTCGCATTATGTGGACACACCTTGTAAGAAGTGAAATTAATAATAATAAAAAGAAACCAAGTCACAATCAATATCCACATTCAATTTCATGTCGTCTTCATCTTTCTTGTCTGTCTTCTTTGAATTTCCATCAATTTATCCAGCCATTTAATATCTAGGGTTTTTGTATCAATCAGTATCCATCGGTTTCGGATTTGATGTGCCTTGCGATAATTTTTATCGTGCTTTAACATTTTTTTATCGAATCACATGATCAAAAGAATGATCTTTCTGCTCTATTGAAGAAGATACATATGAGTATGTATAGATGTGAATAGGGGAGAGATATCTGATATACTAACGACATTCTAGATGCAGTCAGCCATTGCATTGCAATATGTGACTCGTCTTAGCTATTGTTAAACCTGAAGTAGGCCTAGATTGAAAGAGCTCCTCGAGAAAGTTGAAAAAAATGATGATTCCTCTTGAGCTTTATGTGTACACCAGATCGAAAAATGCTCTCCATTGTAGTCGCGGAATCTAGTTTCCTCGATCTTCGTCTTGAATTTCCCGATGTCTTTGGTTTTTACTATTTATCTCAAGATATTTATATAGTTACATATGAAATTATTTTCTACGCATAATGGTCTTAAATGAAAAACTTGAACAGGAAAAAACTATTAAAAGAAAATATAAGAAATAACCGAGAGATAATAAAAATTGAAAGATGCGCGCATTTCGATTGGATAGGATGTGAGCTTGGTCCAAAGAAGAGGATGACGATGATGATGTTGATGGTGCTTGGTGTAGTGCAGCAGTAGATTCAAAGGCGCGATGCATATAAATACGCGTGCAGTAACATTAAGACGATGACGACGATATCGGAAGAAAAATGATAAAATTATTCAACTTTTATAGCTGGACTGTGAGCTCTTAGAGACACATCGTCTTTAGGCTGTGCTGGCTGGAAATGGTCAATTGGTTATTGATAAAAAAAAAACAACCTGTATCCACCGATACGTTTAAGCGTATGAAGCAGAAGCCTAGATGGTAATGGATTGTATCAAAATAGCTAGACAGTTATTGATAGCATGGCTATTAGCAATGTTCAATTGATTGGTCTGGGATTTAAGGGAGGTTTCTAGTAGCAGAACTTCAATTTGTCATTTCGCAATTTAAAGCAGCGAGTAAAGTTTGAGCTATGCTTGATCTGAGGGCAATATTTTATTTGCTAAAAGAAGTTTAAAGCAAGTCTTTAAGTTCTAAGACTCCTGTACTCGCAATAACATATTCTTAACATCAGTCATGGGATTTAGTTAAAGTGTCGCGTCGGTATCTTGCCTCTAGGATCTAGCTAACATTACCTGTTCTACAGGATGATGTATTAAAAATTTTACAAAAACCGCTTCCAGTAAACGGTTTCACACCACACATCCAACCATTCTGGAAAAAAAAATCACAATTCATCCACATATCCCTGCTGATAGCCCAAGACACTTGTCTCCAAGATTCACGTACTTACCCAACATACGTAATCCACTACATACGTGGAACAAGTTTCCAAGAACACTGAACCGAATCAAATATGGGAAATGATATTTTTTCCATTTCCACAATATCTTCAGACCAACAACAGCAATCTGCAAATGTTGAGTGGGACTCTGAATTGAATAAGGTTGCGAGGAGTTGCACCAGTACCTGAGAATATACGAAATCTTCTCGACAAATTCAAGACCCGTACAACACTTTATCGTGTCGAATCCGTAGTAGGCTAGAAACATTATTCCGATTATCATAATACTTTGTTCGGCGCAGAGTATCTGTCTCGCAACATGTCCGATAAAGTTGAAATATAGGGATCCATGCATTTTGCGAGTATATTATTTTTTGGATGAAAAAGCCATTTGGATGAAATGTGACTGACCGATAAGTTTGACGTTTCGCGATACTGAGTGATTGTAAGTGCTCATTATCAGTGTTGCCACTTCTAGATTAAGATGCATTGGAGATTAAACTCTGTATCTCGAAGGTTAAGGACACGACGTCCTTTTTAAAGGTTTTGTAAATAAAAATTTCACATTACCCTATTCCAATCGGTAACTGTAAGTTGAAAATCGGCATTACAAGCAAATCAAGACGGTGACATTCAATCTGCTAGAGTAGATGGACGAACTTCTGGCCGGAATCATCATCCAGGCAGGAAATGCGGAGTACAACCAGCAAGGTATTATTAATGGTCAGCAGCCAACAGATCTTGACAAAGACATTTCAGTTACTTCTCAACCGGCTACATGAACGGGTGGTCTCCAAGCAGCTAACGCAGCTCATAAAGCTACTGTTGAAGTCCATAAGCAAACATTGGGATGTGTTCAGGGAGAAGCACTTCCACATCTTGGGGGCTGATGAGGTTCCCAACAACCATGACATTAAGTCATACAACACCGATAACGAAGTAGGCAAAGGAAGCAGAAGAACACTCAAAATGGTGTCACCCCCAAGAATTAGACACCTGTGGTAGCGAAAAATTTGAAAAAACAAAAATCATAGAGATAGTTCCCTATGAGCACAATAACACAAAATACCCAAGAAGTCAAAATTAGGATTTTAAACTTATGGCCATTTGAATTTTCCTATATCTCAATAACAGTAATGCGCGGTTTCCCTTCTCGCTTTTAATGCAACCAGATGATAAATTATTGGTGGGATCTTATTAAAAACTTCAGGAAAGATGATGTGTTGATTGAGCATCAAAGATGCGCCATATCACAAACTCACCTCTATTAGATCTTTTATCTTACGCAAGCTCAGGCTATTTATGTATGTTGTAAAGAGCTTTAGTGATAGGGTTCGCGGGACGGTGGTTCTAGTGGGGATGATTTATTGTGAACTACTGCTGATCTTTGCGATCCGTTGTTTCGGAAGAGACCGGTTTTGAGAAAGGTGATACCTGACTGTTGGCGATGGCGCAACGTGGGGTTTTATCAATACGAATAATTTTTGAATTTAGGCAATGTTAAGCTGTTAAGATAATATTTATATATTTCTTGGAGTATCAATCTACAGCTGTTAATGAAAATTGTCCAATTAAAACTTAGGCTTTAATTGTGTATCTAGACTATCACAATCAAAATAAACTGGTCGCACTTGAACATCGTTCTTCACGTCTCAAGCGGGATGGTTTCAATGGAGCATATGTATGTAGGAAAGAAAGAAATATAGAGATGACGCGGTCGTCCACAACACGGGAATCAAAACAGTCTCGATCTGGCCATCGGCATGCATGGTTACAATCGAGAAATGGCGGAAAACAATTCAATGAACGGTGCATTGAGCGAGGAGGATGTCATTAATGCAAGTTTGTTAGTGGTGGAGACTGTCCGTGAGCGTGAAATCGTTTTATATAAGCGCGAGAAAGAGTTAGCCGAACGGGAACTCGCCTTAGCGCGTCACGAAATAGAGATTTTACAGCGAAGCCAATCAGGTGGTGATAGTGTTAGTGGCAACAGTGGCAGTCATACCGAGAACAATACAGACGTGCATTCCGACATAGAACATTCACGAGTAGTGCGCTCGAGTTCGGTAATGCATACTACACCCAAGATAAATGGTGCGACGCTAGCAGACCTTCTCAATGTTTTCGATGGAAAGACGGATATCTACGAAATATGGGAGAAGCAGGTTTTGTTTCTACAACGGGCGTATAAACTCGACGAGGATACGACGAAAATTTTGATAGGAACACAGCTAAAGGGGAAAGCAATGGAGTGGTTTCACTCCAAGCCGGAATATATTGCGTTGTCCCCTGACGAACTTTTACGGGAATTGAAGAAGATGTTTTATCGCTGAACAAATAAAATTATAATGCGACGACAATTCGAAGATCGGATTTGGAAGAGAAATGAGACGTTCTGTGACTACGTACATGAAAAGACGATTCTCGCGAATCACCTTGGCCTGGGCAAAGAGGAAATTGTATGCTATGCCATGGACGGTATTCCGGATTTACAATTGCGTGACGTGGCTCGTTTACAGGGTTTTGGGGCAATGCCCGCTTTCCTACTTGCGTTTGAGGAAATATCCTTGCAAGATCGGAAAGGCTCGACGAAAAAGAACGAAAATACTGGTGGTAAAATACGTCCAAGCGGTATAGTGTTGAAGCTATGTTACAACTGCAGGGATAAAGCACACTTGAGCCTAGAGTATCCGGATAAGTTGAAGGGGTTGAAGCGTTTTCGGTGCAAGAAGTTTGGACACACTAAAGCACAATGCCAAGGAGCACCAGAAGGAATTGAACGGGAGGCAGATAGAAAACACTGAAATGCATTAAAAACAATGGACACGAAAGCGTACAAAATAGTGAAGGTGTGTGGAAAGGATATTAAAGCGATGTTCGACTCTGGCAGTGATCTTCACTTAATGGCGAGCAGCACCTACGAAAGTCTGGATACACCTGCTTTGAAGGCGTCAATAGTACTCTTCGACGGCATAGGTTCAGTTGGTTTGAGAACGCTTGATAGTTTTACTGCACCGGTATGTGTGATTGGATTTAATTTTGTTTTGCAGATTCACGTTTTTCCAGACGAATATGTGCGATGCGATATTTTGCTAGGAGCAGAGCTGACAAACGCCATTGAAGAACGTCTGAGAAATGGCAATACTATGTTGATAGAGCTCAACCTTGAATCTCATACGGATAAGCTCGAAGCAAAGAACAACTTCCAAGAAGCAGTGAAGGAGATTATGCGCATAAACGTCGTTGAAATGCCCAGTTTGCAGTTGGTGCACATTAAAGACCGAACCACAGGCCGTACATTAAGAGATTTGATTGAAAGCTACAAACCGCGACCGACAAAGAATACCGGTGCGGAAATGAAAATTGTCTTAAAGGACGATATTCCGATACAAGAAAATCTAAGACGCTTATCGGCGGCGCAGCGCGATATCGTGAGCGATCTAGTCAATGATTTGATCGCAAAGGTCGTGGTGAGACTTAGTTCGTCGGAATATTCTAGCCCAATAGTACTAGCAACAAAAAAATGGAAATATTAGAATGTGTGTAGACTATCGTCTACTAAACAAGAAGATAATAAGGGACCATTTTCCGTTGCCTTAGATCGAGGACCAGCTGGATAGATTGCAGGAAGCCACTGTATTCACTACTCTGGATTCAGAAAATTGATTCTATCATGTGCCAGTTGAAAAAAAACAGCGTAAAGTATACGGTATACGTTACACCAGATAGGCAGTTCGAATTCTTGCGCGTTCTTTTTGGTATCTACAACTCACCGGCAGATTTTCGAAGACACATCAGAGCAGTATTTAGAGACCTGTTGGCGAATGAAACCATATGGTCATATTTAGATGATTTGATAATTCTGGCCAAAGATGAACGAGATGGTTTAGAGAAACTTCGAAGAGTGTTCAAGGTCACAAGAACACAACGTAATGTTTAATTGGGGTAGTGTATATTCCTGGAAAAGAGAGTGGAGCCCTTAGGATACATACAAAAACCGATGGCTGTAACAGAGTTCAAACGACCAAAAACAGCGAAGGACGAACAAAGTTTTTTAGGGCTGACCAGCTATTTCCGTAAGTTTATCAAAGGGTTTTCGACTATAGCACGTCCTCTCACTAATCTGTTAAAAGACGGAATTAAGTTTGAATTCGGAGAAGACCAGGCTAAAGCGTTTCAACAGCTAAAGGACATACTCGCACATGATCCCGTTTTCAAGTTGTATCGAGTCCAACCCAAAGCAGAATTACATTACATACGGACGCGTCTAAACAAGGACTCGGTGCCATACTTTTGCAGAGATACTATGAAGATGGTAAGTTACATCCAGTTTACTATGCGAGTTGGAAGACGACGCCTGCAAAGGAGAAGTATACGAGCTATGAATTGAAGATTTTAGCCGTTGTGAAAGCATTGAATAAGTTTCGCGTTTATTTGTTGGGTGACTCTGAGGAGATTTTTACAGACTGTCAAGCTCTTGCCCTAACCATGGCAAAAAAGGAGACATTCTTAAGAGTGGCACGTTGGGCGTTGTTAATCGACGAATTTAATTATAACTTCGAACATCGACTTGGCAGGGCTATGAAGCACGTGGATGCTTTAAGCCAATATCCGGCATCCGTATATCTTATCGAGAAGAGAATAGACGCATTAATGGAACGAGTGTACCAAGACCAGCAGAACGATAGCGAACTACAAAAAATCATTCAAGATATAAACGACAAGAAACAGAAGGACTTCAAGCTGCGACAAGGAACTCTTTACCGCGAAGAACGAGGAGATCTTCTAGTGGTTGTACCCAAGGCAATGCAGTACGACGTTATAAGAAGTGCGCACGAACGTGGTCATTTCGGCGTGAGGAAAGCCGAATATGTTCTTCGGCAGTAATTTTGGTTCCCGCACATGTAAGCCCGCATAAGTAAATTCATCGATACATGCGTAGCCTGTTTATTAGCCGAGAAGAAACACGGAAAGCGGGAGGGCTTGTTACATCCGATTGACAAAGGTGGTGGGCCACTAGATCATAGTATAGTCAACTAGTAACCACACTCCATCAACCCTCCGAAAAAATCCGAACACAAGCCGAACAGCGAGCCATAAATCTTCGGTAGCAGGTAGATGATAAACGCTGATGCGAGGAATGGCGCGAATATAAACATATGTTTCGATGAGAGATTTCAGGGCTACCAGAGCTAAAAAATCAATAACATTGCAGAAAAACAAATTCGTTCAATGCAATCTTTTAGTTTTTTATTAGGATCTGGCAGCACTCCTATGTTCTGAAATGCGTAAAAGAACATGTGCGTCGGAAATTTTATTTGCATTTTACTTTGTTTCTTGAGCGCGCCGAACATGGGATCAGCTGTCATGCCCCGGATCTGCTGACGTGCCCCTGGGAAAATTCAAAAAGTGTGCAACACCCGGTAAATCAAAGGTGTGGCTACTAGTTGAGTATACTATGCACTAGATACCTATCATGTTGATCATTTTGGACCGATGTCGTTCACCAGGAAGTGATTCAAACAGATATTCAATGTTAAGGATGCATTCACCAAGTTTGTGTGGCTGTATCCAACGAAGTCAACGACAACGGAGGAAGTTATATCGCTGTTGCAGAAACAAGCCACTGCTTTCAGAAACACACGTAGAATTGTTTCAGACCGAGGGACTGCATTCACTTCAATGGCTTCCGCCGAATATTGCAGAGACGAGGGAATAGAACACATTCCCATAACGACCGGTGTACCACATGGTAATGATCAAATAGAGATGCCAAACCGAGTGGTTATCCCAGTGTTGACGAAGCTGTCTATAGAAAATCCAGCAGAGTGGTTGAAGTTCGTTGACAAAGTGAAACAGAGCATTAATTCTTCGTTTAATCGTAGTATTGGAATTTCACCATTCGAGATACTGAAAGGAACAGCTATACGTACGAAAGACGATTTGAAGCTGCGTGAAATAATTGAAGCTGAAATCGTAGAAATCTTTCAGAAGGAACGATCGGAACTGAGAAGCAGAGCTAGGGACAACATGAAGAAAGTTCAAGAAGAAAATCGCAAAACTTTCAATCGATGGCACAAAGTCGCAAGCCCGTATGATGTCTAGAGGAAGTTTTTGGGCCGGTATGGTACGGAGTTGAAAAAATCAGTGACCACATAGGACCTTAGGAGACTACAACGTCAGCTGATCATATGAAGCCATATCCAGAATGTCAAGATGCAGGCATGACCGTTAAGACTTCACTCGAGGATTCATCGCCCGAGAAGGAAGTTGGTAGCGGGGACGATGCAGCCATCAGAAAAGGCTGAGTGTAGGAAAGAAAAACATATAGAGATGACACGGTCGACCGCAACATGGAAATCAAAACAGCCTCGATCTGGCCGCCGGCGCACGTAGTTACAAAAAACAGAAATTAAATATACAACTAAGACATAACTAAGTGTTTTTATTTACTGGTGACCAGTTCATTTGTCCATTAGCTTATTTTTCTACATGCATGCTATCCAAATGCATCATCTTATAATTTTTCAAAGGTACAGTGATTATATACCAAGCATAAGGATGTACCACAGCCTTTAATGTCGTATTAAAATTAACCAGTCTTAATTTCTATAAAAAGGAATTGGAAATTGGTGCTGTTAGATGTAGGATTTTCCAAAATTACTCTGGACTGGACTTTTGGAGCCAAATGAATGAATATTGTATGAATTGTGTGCCGCATATAACAAAAACAACCATAAATTACTATTTTTTCTTTAAATGCCGACGGGTCTTGCTTTGTTGTATCATTATATGCTTTTTGACTCTTTTGAGTCATCTTCAGTGTCTGCAGGATGTGTTGAAGAGAATGACTTTATAAATTCGTAGGATGACTTAAACAGGTAGTACCAGGTACTAGATTAAGCCAGTTACTAAATTAGGTCAGGTAGAGGAATGTCAGGTTTTTGTTTTTTTTTTGTTTGTTAGGTCTCCATTTGTTCTGTTTCATCTCGTTTCCGTTTTCGTCTAGGAATGTGGCCTAGTACTGAGAAAATTGCGTCAGAATTTGTAACAAGTTCTTCGTTGATAATGTTACCTTTTTTATTTCTATGTTTATATATTTCAAGCCTTTCTAGGATGTCAAGTCTCGGTTCTTTGGTTTGTTTGTGTAGCAATGTAATAGAGTTTGTCATAGCGTCAGGGTCGTGTGCGTGGTTTTGTAGGTGCGTCGCATAATTGGAGGCTGCCTTTTTGTGTAAGAAAGATCGTAAGTGCGCTTTGTATCTTGTCGTTAGCTTTCGTAACAATGCAGTTTGCAGTTTTTATTTCCTAAGGAAGTTTGATAGTTTGTTTGTCTATTTGCCTACATATGTTAACGAAATCCACAATTGGTCATTCTTATGAATTTCAGTCAGTTGGTGTTCCTATTTTTGTTTGTACTTTATAATAAGTTTGTCAATGTCACGTTGTTTGTATCCACAAAACAGCGTCGTGAGGATGTTTCCATCGAGCAGTTGGCAATGTTTCCCAACAATAAAGTCGAGTTTATAACGATGGACAAAACATAGGTCCACCATTTCATACCTGAGACAAGGGAGCAATCAAAACAGTGAAACGAGTGAAAGCAGAGAGCTAGCTCCAAAGAAAGCAAACACGATTCAGTTAGCTGCACGCGATTTTCGGAATGCAAGTGCAGTATTGTAACCGCGATTAAGTGAAGAAATTCAGGAAAAACAGCCGCATCTGGAAAAAAAGAAAGTATTGTTTCATCATGGCAATACACCAGACCACGCGCCCGTCACTGCAAACTCAATGGGCAGTGTGTGCAGTGTGAAAAATAAGCGTGGAACACGTTATATGGGCAAGAAGAGTGGAAGGCAATGGGGAAAAGAAAACAGTCCAAAATTTTCAAGGGTGAGCCGGCGTAATACACATGCACAAACGCATGTTGTTTATATTTTGGCCACACAACGACTACCGATATTATGAGAACTATTAAAAACATATTATAGGGTGATTCATTATGAGCTTTGGAATAAAGTTGAATTCTACAGTAAAAACTTTATTGTGAATCGAAAGATTATCCTGTTTAAATGTCGACAGCGACTATGCCGTAAAGAGTCCATCCTGAGGGTCCAATTTTAGGCGACGTGTTCCAGCATACAAGTAATGGTACAAGTAATGTTGGCTTCCAAAGCGTCAATTGGAGCTGGCTTATCCCTGAAGTCCAGAGACTTCATGTAATATCAAAGAACATAATCTAAAGGTGTGATTATTATGATCTAGAAGGCCAATTTACTGTTCCAAAACGTGAAATCAGGTTCTCATCAAAATTATTTCTCAATAAGTTCATTGTTTCTCTCGCTGTATGCCAAGTACCGACGCCTTGTTGAAACCAAAGTTCACCGATACTACCAGTTTCAATTTCAGGCAGTGAAAAATCCATTATCATAGTACAATCGTGGTTGCCACTGACGGTTACGTTCTGACCGCACTCATTTTAAAAGAAACATGGACCGATGATTCCATCGGCCCCCATAAACCACACCAAACTGGGCATTTCTGGGGCTGTAGTGGTAGTTGTTGGAGCTGTTCAGGTTATTCATCAGCCAAAATAACGCAATTTTATTTATTGATGTATCCATTTAGCCAACAATGCGCCTCATTACTTAACAAAATTTCGCGATAAAACAGCATATTTTCATTGAGCTGATCCAGGGCTCATTCGCCAGAAACACGATGCAAACCTAAATCGTCCGGCTTCAATTCTTGCACAACTTGAATTTTGTATGCCTTTAAACTAAGATCTTCACATAAAATACGCCTAGTTGTTACGTACGACAAACCAAGCCGTTGATAACGACGCCGAATTGATTTGTCACGGTCTTCAGCCACACTCTCAGCTGCAGCCGCTATATTCTCTTCACCATATGCTGAATGTTGTCCAATCGGTCAAATATCATCCAATAATGTATGTTGGGTTTAAAATTTGTACATGATATTGGCTACAGTGGTTTCGGTAGGTCAATGATCCACACTATAAGATGCTCTAAGAGCACGAAAAAAATTTCTCACAGAAAGCTGATTTTCGAAAAACAGCTGAACATTTTGGAGGCGTTGATGCGGTGTAAGTCTTTTCATGATGATTTGCCAAACACTATTGAATGAAAATTACATTACAGTTTGACAGGAGTCACGCGTAATCCATCAAAAAGTTTAATTGCTTCCTTACGCACCCTATTCGCCAGATCTGGCTCCAGATTATTTTCTTTTTGGAAATCTGAAAATATCAACAATATAAAGGTAGAGTCTTTGGTAAATAAAGGGTTTTCCAATAAAAGGTGTTACTTTGAATAGCCCACTATTTCGGTAGATGTCACCTTTGAAGCTGTCATTTTTTGACATTTGACAGGTAGAAACTACGTCATTAATAAAAATGGAACGATACACGCTTCAACAATACATTGAAATTATTAATATTCACTATAAAAATGGCTAAAGTTTGGCAGAGACGGTTCTTAAAACTCGAACATTTTTGGATCGTCGTGTAGCACCTTGTCGGGCCACAATACAGAAATCGGTGGAAAAATTCGAGCTGTTGGGAGAACTTAGTGATGTGAAGAATAAAGCCCGTGCACGTCACTCAAGAACAGCCAAGAATATTGCTGCTGTAGCCGAAAGTGTTGAAAAAAACCCAGGTTTGTTCCTTCCTCGTCGTTCTTTGAAATTAGGCATTCCACAAACGTCATTATACCGTATTTTGCAAAAAGATTTGGGTCTTAAGGCTTACAAAGTTCAGTTAACGCAAAAACTCAAGCCGGCCGATCATCAACAATGTTTCGTCTTTGCTAATTGGATCCTTGAAATGCATGAAAATGATCCGGGATTCCATCGAAAAATCATCTTGAGTGATGAGGCCCATTTCCACCTCAGTGGCTTCGTCAACAAGCAAAATTGTCGCACCTGGGGCTCGGAAAACCCAAGAGTTATTTTAAAAAGCTTCTTTATCCACAACGTGTGACTGTTTGGTGCGGCTTATGGTTCGGCGGAGTCATTGGACCTAACTTTTTCGAAAATGAGTCTGGAGCAACAGTTACAGTGAATGGATTGCGCTATCGAGAGATGATTAATGATTTTTTATGGCCGGAATTGGATGGTATTGATCGGGATAACGTTTAATTTCAACAAGACGGGGCTGTGTGCCACACAAGCAACGAAACCATTGATCTTTTACGGGAAAAGTCTCCGGACCGTGTTATCTCTCGAAGAGGTGATCACATTTGACCACCGAGATCTTTGGATTTAATACCTTGCGACTACTTCCTTTGGGGCCACCAGAAAGAGAAGGTCTACGCCAATAGCCTACTGTCGATTCAAGATATCAAAGATGGAATTCGTGAAGCTATCGAGGACATAGGGCAGCCACTTTGCGATTTGGTTAAGGAAAATTTCATGAAAAGGATATGGTCCTGTAAGCGTGGTTGTGGGGTCATTTGCCTGGTGTTATTTTTCACTATTAACGGCATACCTTCCTCTTCATAATGAAATAAACATCTGATCATTTCTATTAAAATATGGCATTTTTCTTTTAATATCAAAATAACACCTCTTTTTAGAAAGCTCTGTAACTATCTAGAGGTGGTTGAAAGTTCCTGTTTTAAAGAGGGTGGCGAGGCTATTGAAAATCATTGGAAAAAGTGTATCAATCTGAAAGGAGACTATGTGAAAAAATAAAAATTATTGCTGCAATTTTTATTGTTTTTTTTTCCCAGGTCGGGTACTTTTGAGACCGCCCGCGTAGGGAAGTGAGGCTTAAAGTTTGTTTGCCATTGATGGTCATTTAAAGTGTCCAATGAAATGACTTGACGGTTGCAGAACAGGGGGTGCGGGAAGGGGCCATTGTATGTTTCCACGAAATTATAAAATGTTCTTATTAAGTACCTATACAAGGGAAAGGTATACCTAAGAACTCAAAATTGGCTCGATTTTTTGCTAATAGCATTAGTTTATAAAAATCAGGTATTTTCAAAACATTCGATGTAAGGTTATCAATTCCTGTACTTTATTTAAAAAGTTATGTTAATTTGAATTTCCTCTGATTAACACTCACTTGAAGATACGCTTATCTTCTGTCTTCTATCGAACCATGAACTGCAGTTTTAATAAAAATTTATCAAAGGTGCAAAAAATTTAATGATTCTTCTTTAAACGTGTTTGAAGTCTTTCAAAAGTTCATGCATTGATTGCGTATGATGTCTGCATAAGCTGAGTACATAATCCTTCTGCCAGGAGCATACTCTAGTCTACTAAACTTGTTTCACCTATGTTTGTGATAGAACATTTATCTTAAAACAAATATTAAAATTTAGTTGACACCCTTCCAATATCTCCAAACTGGCAACACACACTCAAAATTTTTTCGAACAGACATTAAACCCACAGAAATAACAAATAATGTCGATGAGGAATTCCTTTAAGTGATCCCCATTCGGAATGGAAACAAGAACAGTACATTTAAAAATATCTCTTGCTCTCCCTCTTTGTGTCCTTATTATCCATTGAAGATATCCATATTACTTAGCATTAATCTGACTTTAAATAAATGGCATATGCCGCGATAACCCACCTTGTGATCCCTAGTGCATATATGGATATACTTCCATTTATATTTGATCATATCTCTGTACCCATACACCTAGTGATATATCAGAGCGTGCACTAAAAGTCTTAGCTGAATGGCAAGAGGAACACATCCACACAACTATCTATGGATTTAACTCTTTAAGAATGACCGCAAAGAAGTTACATGAACTGTTTTATTTTTTTCATTTCTGATCGTTGGCGTACCAGTGAGGGTGGGTAGGGAAAGAGGGTCAGCATAAACGACGTCGAGTCACAAAGGGAACTCCATGTGATGATCTCCAAATCCATCGATCGATGGATGGGCACCATATGTAGGTATAACGTGTTGTTTTTCGGGGAGCATCACCGTCACATCACTTTTGAAATCTTGAAAAATAATAAAATCGTCAAAGTGGATAATAAACAGAAAACGCGCCCAGATTTTTATCTTAAATTATGTTTCGGTTTAGTTGATTGAAATTTTTATATTATTTTTCTTTTATTTTATTTTTCCTCTCTCTGCATTTCAAACTGTACAGTCTGGTCTGGTCATTTTGTTTCCTTGATATTTCTTTTGATTTCTTTTCTTATTTGGCGGTCAGTTGACCCGTGAAGTGTGGAAGATGATGCCTTTGTTGCTTGTTGTTAGAAAAAAAGGAAAAAAATAGCCGTCAAAAGATTGTACAAATATGTTTCTTTAAATGGGGGACATTGTACCCTCCGGTCATAATCAACCGTTTTCTGCTTAGGGAACGTAGATTTCAGATATTTGATTAGAAAAGTTCAAAAAGCGCATTTATTTCTATTCCTTGGATTTCTTGTCTTTTTGATCTATAAAACTTAATTGGTATTCATGGTGTCCGGTTGATCTATCTTCCAACCCTAATAAAAATGTTGATTGGGGTAAAAAAACGTTAAGAATGTTGATTTACCACCTTGCAGGCTTTCGGTAGAACCAATAATAATCAGCAATTTATGACTCACGAAATAAAATTTGGTTCCTTTCTCTTATTTATTGATGGAATAAATTTCTTGATGAGTTATTCCTTATCTATGAGCGAATTGTTATAGCTTTATAACGCTTTTTAATTTAATTTCAAGGCAATATTTAACATGGGAAGCGAGATAGCTTTTATCAAGCTAATTTTTGGAGTTAAAAATGCAGACTTTTTATGCTTTTTCATATGAAAAAATAAATTCCTTCGAATCAAATGTGGATTCGATGCTTAATCAATTATGACTTGAGCCGATAAGCCTTTAATTTATTGTTTATTTTTACTATTCGTCAATTCCGAGGTTAGTTTCGCTTCATTTCTTTCATTTAAAATTAATTGAGAAAACATGTGGGGAATAATGACAGTATTTACATTTGTCCGGTCCTAATAGTAAAAACCCCAATATTTCGTTCTATTCTAGTGCTGAACCACTACCAAAAATACACATCTAGACAAAACTAAGCTCCTGTCAGAAGACTTTTGAAATCAACCTACGATGAGCAGCCACATACAATGAATAAACTCAAGGAGCACTTCCATGAGATGTACATGTTTAAAAGGAAAACCATTGTTGCTCCTATTTCACCTGCCGCCACTTCGCGCAAAGTAACGAAAATCACTCGCATCATGATTTCCCAGAAATATTTATCGGAAAATTTTAAGAAGATTAAATCAAACCTACAGTATCTGAGTATCGTATTCGGTAGAAAGTCCATAGAATGCCAAAATAGTATCTTGTTGTTGTAGTAATCAGAGAAACTTCAAATAGCTACAACTTCCGTGAATATGATTCGATTTTCTTCAAACATTCCGAGTATAAGGCACTTTGTAAGGCTACTTGAATATTGAAGTCTATTGAGTTTAAGGTTTCCATACGATTTTATTGGGGAAAATGTGAAATTCGAAGATCATACTGTTACATGTCCAAACAATTCTGCGAGCTACTGTCGCAATCGTTGTCGTAACTATTAATAACATCATGATCAATAAACGAATGTACTCGAAAGGACAAGAATCGACCAAGTAGATCCATGATCAATATCTGAAACTGACTTCACTGCGGATATTCAGAATTTTTCGAATATTCTAGGTATTTCTCGTCGGAACATCCGTCAACATACGAGAAATGAATTGAATGACTAGAGACCCTATAGAAAGCCGAGCTGAATGAATGGAAGGGTAATAGTGAAAACTGCGATAAGGGTGGAGCGTGAATTAAAGGTGGTATTGACAGTGAAGTGATTTTCGTGATACAGACAGTTGGAATATGAATTGATAGACTGTGAAAATTGAATTAAAATGCGATTTATAAAATAGTGAAATTGAGATTGTGCATTCTAAGTCAATAAACTCTTTTAACAGCTACGGCATCGGATGCAGAAGTCTGGCGAAACCCTACAGCAGCTAGCCCAAGACATTGAGCGATTGGCACTTTTGGCTTACCCAGCCTATGACCCAGAACATTGAGATGATGCAGCAAAAGAAGCATTCGTCAGCGCAATAAAGAACCAGGAATTGCAACAAGCCGTGCGTTTAGCTCAAAAGCAAACGGTTAAGGATGCATTGGCTTATAGTCAGAGCTTTGAGGCAGAAGAAATGTGACTCATACCACTGCCCGGGTTTGCGGGGTAGTGGCAGACAAGTGCAGGTGTAAGCGCGTGGAAATTGAGTGAAACCCGCAAGCGAATGACGCCCTAAGATGTAGGAATTGCGGAGAGAAGGGACACCTCCAAAGAGACTGCAATAAGCTAAGAAAACCGAGCTATTGTCCCGGTCGTGCAGCTAGGAGAAGATCTAGATTGAGTCAGGAGCCCAGAATGCAAGCCCTTCAAACTGAGGGGTCGGCAAGCATGTAAGAACCAACTTCGTGAGGCAGAGGTTGGCTAGGAGGATGGACGTCCCCAACACCACCATCACTGTGTCAAGACTACATCGTGGAAAAGTAGACTTATGGCTTCCGGGTCAAGTTAACGGAGAATCGCACCATAACAATCGACACTGTTGCAATCAAATCGATTATTCGACCAGACCTAGTGAGGCAACAACTACCTCACAAGGGCTGAATTTTCTCACTATGGAGAGCTATGGGAGAAACGGTACCTGTCCATGGAG
Organism: Odontomyia ornata; assembly: GCA_963969285.1. Classification (NCBI taxonomy): domain Eukaryota; kingdom Metazoa; phylum Arthropoda; class Insecta; order Diptera; family Stratiomyidae; genus Odontomyia; species Odontomyia ornata. The sequence continues at coordinate 19,609,051 of OZ017740.1, read as the reverse complement.
AGGTCAACCTCCAGACACAGTTGGAAGATCTTGCATTCCGACATAATTTTTTGGCCACGAACATTATGGATAACTGCATTCTGGGAATGGATTTCCTGCGACCACATGGAATTACGTTAGATTTAGACAAACGAGTATTGAAATGGCGGAATGTCGAAGTATTGATGGAAGATTCCAGCGTCCGAATTCCCACGATGGATGTGGTAGTAGGTGCCGACACTGATGTACCGAAATCTTCCGAGAGCATCGTATGAGCAAAGCTTGATGGTCATTCTGGAGACTACTGATCTTCTTTGACAGAGCCAACGTAGACGTCCGCGTTGTGCAGTTTGATTTTAGGACGAAGCCTTGTAAGACCTATAACGAGCGGATGCGTGCCGGTTAGAGTCCTTGACACCACAGATTTAACCGCGAGCATCAAAGCGGGAGAAGTCATCGGCAGCTGCCAGCTTGTTTCCACCATCACCTCTTAAGGAGCTACTCACGACAAAGCCCAGGAGCTCACGCCTGCAATATTGAAGCAGACCAAATTGCCAGAGCAGCTATTCAAGCAATCCTGTGATCTGGTCACCAAGTACAGTGACATCTTCTCAACAAATCCAATTGACCAAGGCTGAACGAGTATGTTAATTCACGTCATAAATACACAGGAAGCCAAGCCGATTCGACAAGCACCGAAACGTCTTCCTATGGTGAAACAAGGAAAACTGAGCGCACTGACTTGGGATATGGAAAAACAAGGCGTTACCGAACCTTCTGTCAGTCCATGGACAGCGCCAGTAGTTCTAGCAAAGAAAATGGATGGTAGCACTTGTTTTTGTGTCAACTATAGGCTGCTTAACGACGTCACCACGCATCGACGACAACATGGACACTTTAGCTGACGCAAAATGGTCTTCTACACTCGATTTCAAAAGTCGCTTCTACAGGCAGATAGAAACCGACAAGAAGGACCAAGAGAAGATCGCGTTTTCAGATGGGACAGGACTGTGGCAATTTTTAATGACGCCACTCGGGCTTTGCAATGCTCCAGCCATCTTCGAACGCCTGATCGAGTACGGGTTACGAGGCCTAACCTGGAAAAACATGTGCGGAACTTAGAAGCGGTGTCCTCCCGATTGCGACTGGCAAATCTGAAGCTTAGTCCCGACAAGTGCGTCCTCTTTGCAGCTGAAGTAAAATACCTGGGGCACGTTTTATCAGCAAAAGGGGTCAAAACAGAGAAAATTAAAGCCATGAAAAGCTGGCCAACACTAAACAACAAGCGCCAAATACGAAGTTTTCTGGGTTAGGCGACATACTATCGAAGATTTGTCAACGGCTTTGCCAAAATAGCTAAGTATCTCCATCAGCTAACCAAGAAAAATTGTCCGTATGTCTGGAATGAATTATGCCAGACAGCATTTGAGACCCTGAAGGAGAAGCTGTGTGAATCACCCGTGCTTGCATATCCGAACCCCGGCAAGTTGCTTGTAGTTGACACCGATGTGACCTACGGCGGGATTGGAGTGGTACTCTCTCAGCAGATCGATGGCGAAGAAAGAGTCCTCTCGTATTACAGTCGAGTTCTCTCAAAAAATGAGAGGAACTACTACGTTACTAGGAAGGAGCTATTGGCTGTAATAGAGGCCACAAGTACCCGTATAGCCAGAAATTCGTTCTTCAAACAGACCATGCATCGCTGAGATGGCTGCTTAACTTCAAAAACCCCGAGAGCCAAGTTGCGAGATGGATCGAAAGATTGCAGTCAAACGATTGCAAAATTTTTCATCGGAAGTTCGGAGTTCATGGAAATACTGACATCCTAGCTCATCGTTCATGTTCACCTAACTGCAAGCATTGCCGATGGATTTAGAAAAAGGAGCCGACCGTTGATCTGCGAGTGATAACGGCCGAATTCGATGAAGGTTGGTCACTAGAGGAGATTCGAAATGCCCAGTTAGCCGATGGAGACATCGGGCCATTACTCGTATGGTAGGAGACAGCTGAGCGGCCTGAGTGGAAGGACGTTTCAATGCATGGTGCCACCGGGAAAAGTTATTGGGAGCAATCGAACTCCCTTCAGGTGGAGGTTGGCGTACTCAAGCGGAAATGGGAAACGGCGGATGGCAGCTCCTATAGAATGCTAATTATACTTCCCAAAAGCTCAATCCACGTTGTGGTTAAGGAAATGCACGAAGAATCCTCAGGAGGCCACCTGAGTGTTAACGAGACCTTAATGAAATTGCGGGAAAGGTTATACTGGCTCCACGCTCGAGAAGATGCCGAGGGCTGGTGTCGTAGATGCACGATTTGCGCTTCCGTAAAAGGTCCAAAGCGACGACTGAGAGGACAAATGCAAACCTATAACGTGGGGTACCGTTTGAAAGGACTGCTGTTGACATTGCAGGACCCCTTCCTGAATCGGGGAAATCGATACACGCTGGTTGTGGCTGATGTAGTAATCTAAGAACTATGGCTCTAAAAGCAGCGCTGACACAGGCACACAGCACGAACGCAATTTAATAAGGATTCAGTCGATTCAGTCACCTTCCCCATCGCAACACTCGTTTTTTTTTCGCAGGAATAATAAGTGGAAAAATTTCCTTTGTACTTAACACCCGGGAAACAAAATTCTAAAAATGTTTAAAAAAATTTCTAATGTGTAGTATCTTATTACAATATCTTTTGAAGATAATTTAACGAATTGCGGTGTAACGTGGTATGCAAATGCTTAGAACGAAACGGTTAACCCCTTTTAATTATGAATGCTAAAATCATTGTATCATTTAACCTGTTAATTATGAATGCTAAAATCATTGTATCATTTAACCTGTTAATTATGAATGCTAAAATCATTGTATCATTTAACCTGTTAATTATATGAACGCTAAAATCATTGTATCATTTAAACCCCTTAAAATTTGTCTAATTCTTCCGATTTTCCCACCTAATTACGCCTAATTATCATAAACGACAAATTGCCTTCAATTGATAACTTAATTGAACCTACAAAAGACAGTGAAAAGGGAAATTGCAAATACCGCCGTCATAAACTACAACTGATAAGGAAAAAGTACATTTGATAGCAACAAAAACCTTCAATTGTGGGATTTCCCCCTTTCTGAATGGGTTCGTATTGTTCTACTTGCCCATAAAGTGTCGTAGTTGCTTGAGTGTGGAGAATATTAAATTGTGCTTGCGAAATTTGCATGCTATTGCGTCGTAAATCATGAAAATGGGTGATAACTACATAACAACATTGGAATTATCGGGGAGAGTGGCGCCGGCAAGTCGAGTCTTATGCTTCGTCTCACAAACGAGGAATTGGATGGAGATGGGGGTGTTTCGCTCGTTTTCGATTGAATACGAGTTCGGAATTACGTTGGACGGTGAAGTGATTTGTTCTGATTGATTTTATTTTGCGTTGCATGCTTGAGTTTTTCATCCAAGCCATCGCCAATATCGTTCGGGATCTTGCATTTGTATTAGCAGTATTGTGTGACGAAAAACGAAATATGCACATAGACATAACGTCATCTCAGTTACGCTTACTCCGGCGTGTCATCGCTCCATCGCATGCTCCGGAGTTACATCTTGGTGTTGTTTTGTAATAATCCCTTTAAAGCGGTTTGAGTAGCGATCCCGCTATAGAAATTGCATTTCGAAAAGTCAAGTGGAATTACGGGGATTGTGGGGAGTCGGTTATGGATTTTCACGGCGGTCACGTCGGATGCGGAAAGAAACTTATCATGTCGTAGGGTGTTAATATCGAAATTACCAAATACGCGTTAATGATTGCCTATGCGAATGCATATGTTAGGAAATCGGAAAGTTATCGTGGGTGAAAATAGTACAAGAGCGGTGGTGTTCATTACGGTTTCCAAGAAAAAGTGCTCGGGAATTTGGCATTTGGATGCAATAAGTGGAAGAAGATAAAATTGTTGTGGGGTTTGCGTTGGTTGAATGACGGAAAGACCGTAAATGTTTTTGGAACGGGAAAATTGATTTGAATGTGAATAAATGAGTGTCAAGTGAAAAAGAAAAATCCGCAATTGATTTATGCTTTGAAAATGGAGAGTTTTCTTTGCGGTTCTTCGTGCTGCTTCTGCGAGGTGTTGGCGATCGCGGAAAAGTTGGTGGTGCGTTGCTGCTGAAGCGTGTGCGCGACAAAGAAAAGCGTGTTTGCATCTTCCGTACAACAAAAACGAACGTTGTTGTTCAGCAGCGGAAAAAGAAAAACTTGGCGCTCGTTGTGCGCAAGTGACGTACGAAAGTAAAATTGGAGATTGCTAGTCGGCCTTGGGTTTTCCTGCTCGCGCGGAAAACTGCTCAAGTGCAAGATAGTGTTGTGTGCGCCGGGAAAGCAGGAAATTCGCGTGGATCATTTCTCGTGAATATCACGGACTGTCTTGTGGAAACACGTCATCGCGGACGAAACTCTGGGAATAATTTTATTACCGGAAAAACTAACGAGGATTAGTTATTTCTATCCGTTTTAGTTATTTATTTCCACCCGACAAATAGTGCTCAGTGCAAGATTGCGGGACGTGAAATTTTAGTTTGTTTGATCTCAACTGTTACAAATTTTCGGTCGTCAGCAGACAACAAAGGGAAGTTATTCGTCAAGATAACGGGAAAGCCAAAACGAAAACAGTTTCAGTTTTGCCTGCTCGTGGAAGTAAATTTGTTGGGACTGTGCTGCAAGAGAGGGGGAAAATATTCTAGCGAAGAAACTCAAAGCCCGGATTTAAACATTTTTTTATCGCGCGTCACTTGTACTGATCCATGCGCGCCAGAAAGTTTTAATGTGTTTCGTGCTGAATTTTTCACGAATTCAACCAAGAAGCCGAAAAGGAAATTCTAAAGAAAAACGTTTTAATTTGCATGAATCTCGTTATCACGTGTGCGTTTTAGCATTTACCAAAAAAAAAAAAAAAAGAAGAAGAAAAGTTGACAACGAAAATATCCCAGAAATATCGCGAGTGCTTTTAACTAATTTGCTATGCAGTATTATAACTTTACAGGACTTACTCACCTCGTCAACGAGCGCTCGTCGTCGGAAAAGGTTGGGTAAGTTCCCCTATTGTTTCATTTTTACATATATACCTATTGTTTCATTTTTTATATATACCAATTGTTTCATTTTTTTTTATATATACCAATTGTTTCTTTTTATTCAATTTATTCAATTAAGTTGGGTAATCTTTAATATATACTGCAAATACTAATTATATCAATATTAAAAAATGTTTTAATATATACACTGAATAATTTTTGTTGAACTATTTTGATTTCTTTGCTTTGTATTTACGAGAAATCAATGAAATTAAATAAAATGATGAATTAAACGGTAAAAATCGGTCTTTCCCTTCCGGTCTTTTCCAATCGGGTATAGGACCCGGTACGGTGGCAGGCTTCCACCCCAAAATATGAGCCAGCCACCGGGTACTTAAAAATTTTTCTGTTTCAGGAGACTTAATGGGTTGAGTGGCCCAAGCCAAGTGCCTTTTTATGGCATAGAGTTATGCAATTCAATTGTATAATTCTATGACATAAATTGGTCACCGGGGTACTCCCCTTCTGATGGGAAAGCTCATATAATTCAAGTTGTATGAGTTTTCCACTCAGAAGAGGAATACCTGGCCACTTCAACGATTTAACATTGGATTTATTCCGGTTGGGTGGGCATGAAGGGGCTCCACCACCACCCGGTTGCCCCTCTTTCATTTGTGGGCCCTGAATGTATTTGGGTAAAGACGAGCTCAACCCCAAATTAGTCTTTCTTGTCAGGTTGCACTTGTTCTCGCAACAAGTCGTAATTCCTTCGTGGAGGTTATTTACTGATTTGCGACTTCGGTCGTCCTCTCGAACTCTGCAAGCAATTCGTGAATGCGAAATGTTTTGTAGTGAGTCCTCGTGCCGGGGAAACGAACCCGCCCCACGACACCGCAATGCTAGCCTGCCAGCGCATTCACGCGTCTCCGGACGAGGGCATTCTCGGCAGGAACCAACATCTTCCTCTGCCGAGGCAGCAGAACATCGCTGCGGTCCTTCACGGACATATGAAAATCTATTATTCACTACACTGATCATTTCAGCAAGTGGCCCGAGGTTTACCCCATTCTCAACCAGAATGCAACTACTGTAGCCGAACAGCTAGTGTTAAATTGGGTCAGTATGTACGGCGTACCTTGTGAACTACATTCGGATCAAGGCTGAAACTTTGAGTCACTGGTTTTTGACGAAATCTGGGAACTGCTGGGAATACGGAAAACGAGGATAACAACGCTCCACCGTCAATCCGATTGAATGGTCGAACGTTTTAACGGCACACTCAACAAACACCTGGCCAAGATGGTTGTCGAGAACCAAAGGGACTGGTATTGGCACATCCCATTATTCTTGATAGCGTATAGACCTGCCAAACACGCATCGATGGGCAAAGTGCTAGTCAAAGCTATTTTTGGAAAGACTATTCGTCTTCCGGCTGATATTAAGTTCAGAACACCCCCTGAGAAACCCCAAACGATCTCGGAGTACGCAAGTGAGCTAAGGCAACGGTTGAACCAGATACATCGGACAGTGCGAAAATACCTCGAATCGGCTACTGACCACATGAAGACCAGGTATGATCTGAAAGCAAATTCTACTGGCTTCCAGCAGGATAACTTGGTGTGGCTATATAGCCCATAACGGCGGAAGGGTAGGTTCCCGAAGTTGCAGCATAATTGGAAGGGACCATACCGGGTTACAAAGCGAATCAATGACGTCGTATATCGCAAAGAGGAACACCCTGAGCCAAGAGTCAAAATGAAAATCGTGCATCTGGACTGTCTTGCCCAATATTACATCCACGGAGACTTAATTACAATTGATGACACATATTTTCGGGGCGGAAAGAACTGAGGTGAGGGTAGTGTTACATGTCCAAATAATTCTGTAAGCTACTGTCGCAATTATTGTCGTAACTATTGATAACATCATGATCAATAAACAAATGTACTCGAAAGCACAAGAATCGACCATGTAGAACCATGATCAATATCTGAAACTGACTTCGCTGCGGGTATTCAGAATTGCTCAAATATTCCAGGTAGTTCTCGTCAGAATATTCGCCAACATACGAGAAATGGATTGAATGACTAAAGATCCTATATAAAGCCGAGCTGAATGAATGGAAGAGTAATATTAGTAAAAACTGTGATAAGAGTGAAACGTGAATTAAAGATGATATTGATAGTGAAGTGATTTTCGTGATACAGACAGTTTGAATATAAATTGATAGACAGTAAAAATTAGATTAAAATGCGATTTGTAAAACAGTGAAATTGATGATTGTGCATTCTCAGTAAATAAACTCTTTTAACTTAATTTAAAAGGCAGTGCGTTTTCACTTTCCCAGAACATTAAAATTATCGGCCACGAACCATAACACGCGACAATACTATTATTAACCTTCAGAAAAGGCAGCCGGGATAAATTGGTGGACAATAGTGACAGCATTTATCATGTGTTTCATAAAATTAAATAAACACAACGTTTTGTTCTAAGATGTCTGAAGTACCATATTTTTAACCATATAAAGCTTATCAAGACAGCAGAGGGATGAAAACCCATTGAAGTATTCCCGAATTTTTCGACACCCATCGAGCCACAAATGAGCTATGGAACTACTCATACTTGGGTACTTATGTATATGTTAAAACTAGTAAGGTTTTAAAAAAATTTCAAAATAAAACTCAACGTTGAATATCGATAGAATATTAAAAATGAACAAAGTTCAGTATGAGGTATAATTTTGCTGGAAGCATCATCCTAGCCCAAAGTTATATGTTCCAGGCTAAGTTCTCATGTTGAGAAGGATACCTTTAGGAAGTAATCCAGAAGCTTTGCAGTTCTCCGAGCCCCACACTTAGGGCGTAAATCGCCTGCGATCCCCCTACCATAAAAATACTTTGATTGAAAGTCTGTTAGGCTAATATAATCTAGCTGGTAAAAAGGTTGAACCTTATTTGTTGAAATATGAAACCCACCTCAATGTACTAATAAACTAATATACCAAAACTGTTCTAAAACTTTTGACACGAGAATAAACTTGCTTAGTTTTTCCTTCAACTGTCCATCGCCACGACCAGATGTGTTTTATTCATCGCTCCTTGTAATAGCCTATTTAAATTCCACTTGCTGCGAACCAGAACAACAGGTTATGGGCCCAGGTTTGCGGAATAAATAGAGTAAGGTGCGGCGTACATTTTAAAAGATAAAATTTCCGTGGCCCAGAAAAAGTGCAATAAACCGACATTTGTTGTCGTCGTAAATTACGAGTTTTTCGGTCATCATTATGGAAAGCGAAAAAGGTGATTTCACGAAAGTGGCGAAGCTGACAGGCTCGGATAATTATTTATCGTGGCGTCGGAACGCCAGGCTTGTTTTGGAGTGGCACGATCTCGATGGATCCCTGGAGGAAAACGCGACGGAGAGTAAATTAACGGCACCCGCTGCAACGGCGGCGGTGGATGTTGCAGTCGCCGCATTGGCGGCTGATTTGGACAATGCCACACTGCAAGCAGCGGTTAAAAGTGCGCGATATGCAGAAAATGCGGCAATCGTTCGTGATGCGATTTCAGTAAGTGACCGTGTGAAGAAATCCAAACAAGCTAAAGCAAGATTAATGATGCTAATAGATCCAAAACTACACGATGAAATTGGTGAACATAATACGGCAGCGGATCTGTGGAAAAAGTGTTCGGAATTGTACCGTAATAACAATTGGCTTAACAAAGCAAAGGTTCTCGGGGACTTCACATCGTTGCGGTTATCAAACTTTGACTCAATGGAGACATTTCTGCGCGCACATACAGCCACGATGTGCCGTTTACAAGAAGCCGGTTTTGTGATCGATGACGAAATAATGTGCGGGCTTATAATTTATGGTCTAACGCCTGAATATGAAGCATTCATCGGTGGACTTGATGGTAGCAATGTCCTCACAAGTGACGGTTCAAGTGGACATCGATTAACATCAGCAACGCTAAAGAGATGTCTGTTGGAGCATGCGAATTCGAAAGGCGTGTTGAACAGCGAAGGGAATGCCACAGGCGCATTCAAAGCTGCATCCAAACCAGCTACGAGTGAGTCGAAAAGCAAGAAGAAGAAGAAGGGAAGCGGCTCGATCAAGTGCTTCACATGTGGTAAGAAAGGGCACAAGAGCCTCCAGTGCAAAACCAACACACAAAATGATGAAGGCAAAGGCGGAAGCGCCAAACCGGCCTTCTATGCTATGACGGCAACTGGTTCAACGGACGCGTGGTTCATTGACTCGGGTGCGAGTTCTCATCTCACATCGGACAAGAAGATGTTCAAGCAATTTACCAGTAGCAATGAATTCGCTGACATAACAACGGCTGACAACACCCGCTTGAAAGTTGTTGGCACCGGTTCCATCGAGCTAAATGTTGGGGAGCACATAATTCCAGTGAATAACGTATTGCTAGTCCCTGGAATAGCGGCAAATTTGTTGTCAGTATCGAGCATTGTGAAAGCTGGGAACAGTGTGCATTTCGACAGCAGTGGTTGTGTCATTCGAAGCGGTGCGGGTGATGTGTTACTGAATACACCATCCAAAAACGGTACATACAAGATCACGAATTCGTCGAAGGCTAGTGGGCTGTTAGCAGGCAAAGACGAAGACAATCTGATGACGTGGCACCGGAGATTGGGGCATTTGTCGCATGGTGAGCTGATCAAACTGAGTGGAATTGTGAATGGAATCAAAGTTGACGGCGACATTTATCGATGATTTTTCGCGAAAGGTCTTCGTGTATTTTGCCAAACAGAAGAGTCAGATCGGGAGAATTTTCGTTGAGTTCAAGATGCTTGTGGAGAGGCAAACCGGACTACAAATTAAAATGTTCCGTTCCGATAATGGCAGAGAGTATCTCGGCGAGTTCGAAACCGAATGCAAGCGCAGTGGAATCGTGCATCAGACCAGTTGTGTGTACACACCACAACAAAACGGCGTAGCCGAGCGTATGAACAGAACGCTCATAGAACGTGCAAAGTGCATGCTGTTCGATGCGGGCTTGGAGAAACCGCTTTGGGCTGAAGCGGTTAATATGGCTGCGTACGTTACAAATCGTTCACCGAATCGCACGCTCGGGAACAAGGTCCCGGAGCAATTCTGGAGAGAAGGAGCCATCGATCTTTCGTCGATGCAATTATTCGGATCGCTGGTGATGGTGCATGTCACAGAGGAGAAGCGGCAAAAGTTGGATGCGAAATCGAAAAGGATGTTTTTCGTTGGATACACCGATACGCAAAAAGGTTTGCGTTGTTTTGATCCTGAGACTCGAATAGTTCATACGAGTCGGGATGTCGTCTTCAAAAGTGCACCAGAACTGAAGGTAAATGATGACGTTCAAATTAACCTTCTCGATGATTTCATTCTATAGGGGAAGTCGAAGAGCAAAAGTCGACCGGAGGGCTTGAAAATCATGAAGTCGAGTCTCCCATGACAGAGTCAGCTGCCGATGGTGCATCAATAATTCGCTCACCAACTTCCCGGAATGAGTCTATTGTGGGCGATGGCGATGAATCAACAACGAATGTCAAAAGTGATTTGTCCTACGGGTTCGACGAAACACTAGCTGAATCGCAGTCTGAATATGGGTCGGACGAGGACTATGTCCCACCCAGTACACTACAAGTTCCAGTTGGGGATGTAAGGCGTTCAACGCGTCCCCCGAAATCAGCTCACTTTGGTTGAGCTACCAGTCAACCGAAAAACAATCAAGACCAAATGGGTCTTCAAGTTGAAGCGTAATCAAGCTGGTGAAGTTGTTCGCCATAAAGCGAGGTTGGTGGCAAAGGGTTGCTCCCAAAAGGCCGGCATAGATTATGAGGAAACTTTCTCGCCCGTTGTACGCTATGGGCCAATTCGCTATCTGCTGGCCATGGCCGCTCAAAAGGGTTACAATTTTGACCAAATGGATGCGGTGACCGCATTCCTTCAAAGGGATCTCGACGAGGAGATCTTCACCGACCAACCCGAGGGATTCAATGACGGGACCGGACGGGTCTGCAGGTTGAATCGTGCGATGCATGGCTTGAAGCAAGCGGGCCGTCAATGGAACCTAAAGTTAGATGCAGCTCTCATCGGGATTGGGCTAACCAAATCAAAGCTTGATCCGTGTATCTACCTCTTGCCATCGCTGGAAGTGATTCTGGCAGTGTATTTGGATGATGTTGTGATTATTTGGAAGCAACGCGACAAGATGGAGGCACTGAAGAAGGCTCTTAGTACCGAGTTTAAGATGAAAGACCTTGGTAGAGCGAACAGTATAATTGGCATTTCCATCGAGTACGTCAAGAATGGAATCGCTATACATCAGCGTCATTATATCGAAACCATTCTCGAGCATTTTGGAATGAGTGATTGCAAGCCAGCGGTTACTCCAAGTGATCCAAGTCAAAGATTGTCAACAGATATGAAGAAGGAGGATGAATCAACGGATAACATTCCATATCAACAAGCGGTCGGTTCGTTGTTATATTTGGTTCAAGGAACGAGACCAGACATTGCATTTGCTGTCAACTACGTGAGCAGATTCAACTCATGCTATGGGCGGATTCATTGGACCGCCGTGAAGCGCATAATGCGGTACTTGAGGGGTACTATGCATTATCGTATTGTGTATCGTGCGGGTAACCAACCACTTCATGGTTACTCAGATGCTGATTGGGGTGTCGACATCGATAAGCGACGTTCCTGCTCTGGATACGTGTTTATGTTGGCTGGAGGAGCAATCTCATGGGCCAGTAAGCTTCAGAATACCGTGGCTCTTTCAACAGCTGAATCTGAGTATATGGCCTTATCGTTTGCTACTTGTGAGGCCATATGGTTGCAAATGTTTCGCAATGAATTCAAGAGAACGGAAGATCCTGTGGTGATCAGATGTGACAACATGAGTGCAATAACGATTGCCGAGGTCGATGCGTTCCGAAAGCGTAGCAAACACATAGATGTAAGATTCCATCACGTCCGTGAGAAGGTGAAGGCTGGAATCATCGATGTAAAATACGTACCATCAAATAACAACATTGCAGATTGTTTGACGAAGGCCGTCATCGGACCGATTTTGAACGTGGGTGTTCATGGAATGGGCATCCAGACAAAACAAGAGATGAAATTATGAAGAATGAACTATTGTAAAATCAATGTTGATTATCGTTTGAAGTAATTTGTCAATTTGATCATTTGAAATAACGTAGAATGGAGTTGATTACTTGAATTAACGTAGAATCAGTTTGCATTTATTTTTATCTATTGAATCAAATTGTCTTTTGTCCGAATGAGTTGGGGTGTTGAAATATGAAACCCACCTCAATGTACTAATAAACTAATGTACCAAAATTGTTCTAAAACTTTTGACACGAGAATAAACTTGCTTAGTTTTACCTTCAACTGTCCATCGCCACGACCAGACGTGTTTTTTTCATCGCTCCTTGTAATAGCCTATTTAAATTCCACTTGCTGCGAACCAGAACAACATTATTGCGTAGACAAACAGCTCACCTACGATTTTTGGGTAGTACGTAAAAAAAACACTTCCTGATAGAATTGGACACTAAACCTACCCATCAGTCACTTAAATTTATTGCTGGTTGAGTAAGTAAACAAAGTTGGATTGAAAACACTATTCACTGTATGTCACTTAATCAGTAGAGAAGTTCTTCGCTGCTGTATTTAGCTGTATGGGAATCTGTTTTCTCAAACGCATGAATTTTATTATGAGATATCATTTCATACAGAAAAATATTAAATATATCTTAAAACACGATTTTTTACAAAATTAACCACCTATTGTTTCAAAAACTAAATTAAAATTTATTGAAAACACATGTTTTACTTTCCACACAGAGAAGGTGTAAGACACATTAAACAAACACAAATAACTATCAACGGGTGCTTTAGAAAATGGTTATTTTTCATCTATAATCAATTAAATTATGTAGGTCCAATAAATTTTCAAACAAGAAATTTTTTCGGCGAATCGAAATTTATGTATGCATCAATTGAGGGGACGTAGGTGTATAAAATGGCTCCGAGTTTTTGGAATATCTTAGGCCAGATGTAGTCAAATAAACAGTGATTCGCCTTAAAGAAATCTACTGTAAAATTAATAAACTAATTGTTATGCTGATTATTTGAATATTCATATTCTTGATTTTCTTTTGATTAAAATCTACCTACAGATGCATAGGGTGAGCACAATTTGGATTTGTTAAAATATATACAAAAAAAATATCATAAGCTTTGTGAATCATGAGAAAATCTACAATATATAATCATGTAATAGGCCAAAATGTTAAATTGGCTTAGGCCTTAAAAACCTTCGCAATAATTTATTTAAAAAAAAATTTTCCTAGCTATTTTAATTCTACGTTTTTTTTTACTTGAAAGTTGCTAAAGAAGAAAAATGCTATTTGAAGGTGGTTTAAATGTATACTACGATTTTCTTCAGGGCATCACAATATCACGCTTAGAAGAAAGAGAATGATTCCGATTTACTCTTTTTATGCAAATTCAATACGTTTTTGAAACTAAGAATTATATTGAGGTTAAGTCTCTCCTGTAAGTCACTTACATATATGTGCTAAGCTTCTTATTGATCGCTTGAACCTTTTTACAACAATTTAACGGAAATTTATACGTTTATATGTTCTAAACTAAGCTTTCATCGTAACGCATGGGTAGTATGGATCATGTTACCGATAGTTCCGATAATGAAAATTACTTCGTGATTTTTTTTTGCCCACAGCTGTTTTTAAATTGAGCTCTATTTTCAGTGTGCATGTAACAGAAATGATAAAACTCTCATCGGCAAAATGTGATAATCTTCATTTTACTTCGAACATTGGAACAGGTAGCTAACAGGAACGGCCCGATGCTAATGGAACACTGAATTTTCTTGTCATCAATTCTCGCTGTCGATAAGGAGAAATCATCATATTACCATATGATTTTTTTACATTCGCTGTCAAATTCGGCTGTGAAACCGCGTAAACAAACTCGTTTGCTGTGGGATTTTTTGTTAAAATCTGTGAAAATTTGTGATTTGTGCGCTATTCATGAACAAGACAATAAGAGACAATCTATCGGTTAGATTGCAAGTGAGAAAACTTTATATTTCGACGGAAAAGTAGGAAAATGCAAAGAAGTTTCTAAAATCATGTACATTGTGAAAATATGCAATAATTGGACGCACTGCAGCCCACAGGAGTATCATTTCATAGGTAAGTAACAACATATAATGTAGAAAACACAATACAATATTTAGAAGTGTTTTTCCACTCAAAATCACTGCTTCCAATTCATGCATGATTATGTTTACATTTCGGGGGCGACCATTTTATTCAATTAGTTTTCGCGTAGTAGCGCCTGCATTTTGGGGGCAAGTTTTGCTAGCATATTGCTTGAATAATTTTATTAATGAAATCAATTTTCTTTTTCCAGGAGTCTGTTAAATAATACTGGACATACGAATTTATGGAGCTGGAAAAATTATTAATGGACAACAATCGGTAAACTGTTTACTTTTATAAATCTCATCTGGATCTCAGACATATTTTTATTTTTGCAGGCAACTGCAACGAGCTTAGCGACAGTATTGATTTCAGGCGCCTCTCTGGATGTGGAAGCTATTTCATCCTCAAAAGAAGTTGTTAGTATTATTCTGTTAACTGTAGGCATATATTGAATGAATTCCAATTATTATATTATTGAATTTTCAAATGAATAAAAGTAATTTCGAAATAATTAGTCTTTATATTAACAAGTAGAAGGATATATGAACTCTTCAAAAAGATGCTTTGTACAAATAATTCGAATTTTGTATTAAAACTTTTGATCAATTTTATAGCCGATATCAAAGAGAAAAATTTATTATTGGGGCGCAGGATAATTTATTCAAAGAGAAACGTTGGATTTTTAGGACTAATCACTCACTAATCACAAGTCTCACCTACAGCAATATACTGACTGTAAGGCAATTTACTGCCAGCTACGAGAAACTTTTATTTACTCTAAATAGTATACGTACTTAAAAATGTTCAAGTGGCATGCATCGGAAAGCAACTCTTTGTTGCATATGGTGAGTACATGAACAACAAACGATACTTCACCTTATTAGTTTAGCTTATAGCAGTAAAATACATCAACACAAAATACTATTTTATTGCGAAATTAAAATCAGAATAAATTTCTGTTATGTGTTATCTCAACAAATTAGTACAACTTAAAGGCATGTAGTTCTCTCACACATAGCGAAGGTCAAGCTCAACGATTATACATTTGACCGTAATTCCACTGAAGACGATTATGAAAGGAAAAAGGAGGTGAAAAGCATAAAAGAATGAACGATTATAATTTTAGTAGTAGTTGAATTTGTTATTACCTAAGGAACAGATTTAGTTTTTGCTTATTAAATGTCGCTAAGAGTTTCGTTTCATCTAAATAAAGTTTTGCAAACTATTCAAGGCTAAAATAGGAAAATTATCAATCAATTATGCAATGGCAGTTAGCTTTTACATTTTCAAATATTTCTAAACTGTAGCTCCCTTTTCAGACTACACCCTTCCAAAATTAAATCGAAAGAGCAACGTTCGTGGCGCATCGGGAAATGATGACAAAATTTTAGTTGATGTTCCACTCCAGTGTTCCATTCTCAAAGCTTCGAACTAAACAGTGATATGGTAAAACGCGCCTGCACGTCAAGATCTCCGAATAGAGAGAGGGAGATTGTAGATTTTGCCAACCTAACTGCCTATGATGCCGCCTGGTGGTCAGAGTTACTTTAAAAATTGTTAAAGAAAAATGTTTGTTGCAGATAGTTTTGACATGTCTACTACAATTCTCTTCAGAACATCATACTATAGACAAACATGGATGAGCTATCCGAAGCGTGGTCCATGCTACCCGTGCGTTACAATTAAAGCTCAGTGTATAAACACATAAACGCATAGACTTACATTAAGCTGATTTAATAAGGGCCCAGCGATCAATAAATAACTTTAACCCATATTTCTCATTTGTGTTTTAGTAAATGATAGCTCTAAGACTCAAAAAATTCTTCCCCTTGAATATAGGGTTTTCCAATAAGAGGTGTTATTTTGATATTAAAAGAAAAATACCATTTTTTAATATAAATGATCAGATGACTGTTTCATTATAAAAAAGAAGGTATGCCGTTAATAGTGGAAAATAACATCAGGCAAATGACCACCACGACCAAGCTTACAGGATCCTAACCTTTTCATGAAATTTTCCATAACCAAAGCGCAAAGTGGCTGCCCTGTGTCCTCGATAGCCTCACGAATTCCATCTATGAGGTCTTGAATCGACGCTGGGCTGTTGGCGTAGACCTTCTCTTTCACGTGGTCCCAAAGGAAGAAGTCGCAAGGTGTAAAGCCACAAGATCTATTCAAAACGGAAACATGGTTAAATAGTAACATCTTAAACTCGGAAATATCCCTTGATTTTGATATGTACCGTTGTGATCGGGACTTGGCCTCTGCAAATAAAGTAGATGGAGGTGGTGTTCTTGTAGCTGTTAGTAATACAGTGCGTAGCTCCCTTTGTGCTGATTTTTGCTTTTCCCGTATTGTGGATTGTGTGATTGTCAAGATCTTCCTTCCTAACAATACATCTTTATTAGTTTCCTCTGTCTACATACCTAGTAACTCTCCTTTGTATGTGTATGATACATTCTTTGACGAGTTTCCCTCTTATGTCTTATTGCAACATCCGCAATCTTAAATTCTAATATGCGGTGATTTTAATTTGGGAACAGTGCAATGGACGAAGAACCTTCCTTTCTCTGTTTCATCAACCGATGCATCTTCTTTATCCCTCTCCTCGTTTCTATCACTCTGTTCACTATCGCAATTCAATAATATCCCAAATGCTAATGGTAGGGTACTTGACCTAGTTCTTTCTAACTTTCCACTAAACTGTCTATCTGTTTCCACTGCATTAAATCCTCTAGTGAGTATCGATAGTCATCATCCGCCATTATCGCTTGATCTCTCCATTACACCTTTGTCAAGTCGTACGTTTGCTTCTTCGCCAAAATTCAACTTCTTCAAAGCAAACTACGAAGCTTTAGCCTCCGAGCTGAGCTTGATTGACTGGCAGGAGTTTTTTGATAATTTGGAGTGTGAGGAAGCTCTGAATAAGTTTTATAATTACCTCTATGAGTTGATTAAATACTTCACACCTTTACAAGCTCTTCGCAAAGTAAAGCAGAAACCATGGCTAACCAAGCAAGTACAAAGTGCCTTGAATGCTAAAAGTAAGGCACACCGCCGTTTCAAGCGTTGTGGTACTGAAAAATCCAGAGCCCGCTTTTGTGATATACGTCTTGCAGCAAAAAAAGAACTAAAGACTGCAATGAAAAACTACTTCAGTAGCTTGGAGAGTTCCCTCATGGCGAATAATGCGAAACCATTCTGGTCATACATTAGATCCTTTAAGTCCTCCTCTTCTGTCCCTCCTTCAGTCCGCTGGAATAATATAGTTAGCTCTTCTCCACAGGATATTTCCAACTTGTTCTCTCAGTTCTTCTCGTCAACTTTTATTCCTTCTTCTCATGTCTCTAATCCTGTTAATACGCCTGTACTTCACTCCATTGACATTTCTTCACTTTTCACTGACCATATCAAAGTTGAATCCCTCATTAATTCACATAATCCTAAAATATCACCTGGTCCTGACGGCTTGCCGAATACTTTTGTCAAGTCATTAGCGTCTTCACTTTGTATCCCTCTGGCATTTCTCTTCAACCTCAGTCTAAAGACTGGTATTTTCCCTACTTATTGGAAAAGAGCAAACGTTGTTCCTATTCTTAAAAGTGGTGATCCTTCTTCTGTGTCCAATTACCGTCCTATTTCCTTAATTTCCTGTTTCCCAAAATTACTTGAGCGTCTGGTACAAAACCGGCTTTCAGTTTCATTGACCCCTATCTTGTCGAAAGAACAACATGGGTTTCTCAAAGGTCGCTCTACGACTTCAAATTTAATTGAACTCACCGATTTCATTGCTAAGGCCCTAGACAATCGATTGCAGGTTGATGTAATCTTCACTGACTTCTCGAAGGCATTTGACACGGTCAACCATCAACTTCTCTGTAATAAACTGAAAACTTTTGGGGTTGTTGGCCCTCTCTTATCATGGATGGACTCCTACTTGTCTTCTCGTATATGTTGTGTTAGTTACTGTGGAACTACCTCTATTCCATTCTATCCGTCCTCTGGTGTTCCTCAAGGTTCCATTTTAGGTCCCCTCTTATTCCTATTGTTTGTAAATGATCTTCCTTCGGTTATCGCTTCCAATTGCCTACTGTATGCCGATGATTTTAAAGTCTTTCGAGCTATCAGGTCTGTACAAGATTGTCAATATCTTCAGATGGACCTGATTGCACTAAGTAACTGGTGTTCGTCTAATTACCTCTGTCTTAATGTTGCCAAATGCTATAAAATGACTTTTAATCTAAATCGTTCTCCGCTGAATTTTACCTATATGTTGAACGAAGTCCCACTCGCTGCTGTGAGCTCTGCTAAGGACCTTGGCGTTACTTTTGATCCTAAGCTCAATTTTGATGCACACGTTCTAATCGCGACTACTAGGGCCTCGAAAATATTGGGACTTATTTTCAGGCACGCGCATAAATTTAACAATATATCTACTCCTGTCCGCTTGTTTATCTGTCTTGCCCGTCCTATCCTCGAATATTGCTCTGTAGTTTGGTCTCCCCGACACTCCTACCTCATTGACTCGTTAGAGAATGTCCAGCGTAAATTTACTCGTGTCTTGTTTTACAAATTCAAAATCCCATATCAACCCTATGACTGCCGTTTATCCTTCCTACGTTTGCCTACTCTGTCATCCCGTCGCATGTATCTAGATCAGTGTTTTCTGTATCAACTCTGCCACAATCAAATTTCATTAACATTGCTTGCAGACCTACGTCTTCGTCAATCATCGCGTTCTTCTCGGGCAAACAATTTTTTCGTGCCACCGTATGCCCGTATAAATTTATATTTTCACTCTCCTATTATACGAATGGTAAGGAATCATGATAGGCTTGAGCTTGGTCCTTTTTCCGACTCATACCTAGTTTTTAAATTGAGGTTAAGAAGCCTGATTCTTAAAGCTCAACTGGAGTAAATATTAGACTTTATTTTCTTTTTTTGTGTGCTTTAATTTAATTTTACACGCATATTTATTGTTGTTAGTACCATTGAATTTCTTTTTTATATTAACTTTAACACTTAATTCTAATTTTCTTTTCTGTTTGTTTTGTTCCATTTTCTAATTGGATAATTTTTATCTGTTAAATGGAATTTAAATAAATAAATAAATAAATAAATAAATAAAATAACACCTCTTATTGGAAAACCCTATATCTGAAAGTATTTCATACCCTCGAACAACTCATATATCGAAGTTCCTCTGACTCATTGAGTTGTAGGGTAAAATTATATGTTGACTAAAAACATTTCCACCGAAAATTTACATCTCAATTTATCAGCAATAATTGATTGAGGCTTGAATTTCATACAAAACAAGTTTCAACCTCCGTTCATTTTCTGGCCAAAGCAATTTTTCAATCCCTCGTATGTGATTACATTGATTATACTTCACCAGGTAAAAGATCGTATTC
Source organism: Odontomyia ornata (assembly GCA_963969285.1). Taxonomy (NCBI): domain Eukaryota; kingdom Metazoa; phylum Arthropoda; class Insecta; order Diptera; family Stratiomyidae; genus Odontomyia; species Odontomyia ornata. The sequence continues at coordinate 19,589,348 of OZ017740.1, read as the reverse complement.
AAAACAATAAAAAAATTTCAAGGAAAACGGAAATATTTTCAATCTGACTGAATTCAACGTTTTTGTCACCTAATCGGGAAAATATTTTAGTCCATTCAATCCATACTTATGGCGGTTTACCTGCGCAAGTATAAGATTTCATAAGGCATCCAGCTTTGTTGAACAAGAATAAAAAAAATTCCTGATCTACCTTGACAAATAATGACCGTAAAGGTATATAAAAGCACGATAATATGCTTTTGAAAGTAAAAGTCACATAATAATTGTCGTGATCGCGCTCGCATGAAACACACCTTCTTGAACGAGGTCTGGGTCGCGTAACATTGAATGACATCCAGTTAAAGATATAAATCGTTCCAGAATCAACCGCCTCACGATTGAAACAAGATGAAAAAGTGGAAACGGGATCCAAGCGTTAAATAAAGAATAAATTGTCCAATATGAAAAATGTCCACGGAGCAACTTACCGCCAGCGTACGTACAGTAGCCACGAGACGAGATAAGAAATCATAAGATGCGCGGGGCCTATAAACGTGTCATAAAACCCCCACACTCCAATCCGAACCGTCGATATCTATCGATCAGTCCCGATAATAAGTATCTTCCACTTTTTTAAGTGTCCGTCGTTTCACTTAACAATTACTACTGCCGACCGCACAATCTTTTAATGATCTTCTAAGAAAAACGAAATTCCTGATCATATCCACGAGATCGTTAAGTAGTTCCCAAGGAAAAAATGCACATTTACTATATTGCGGATACGGACCTATAAATATATTTTATAAATTGTTGTGGATGGTGGTGCGTTATGTGCACTCACTTTCTGCTTAAAGGACGCGATCATGATCGGTTACCAGTTCACATTGCGTGATTGAGGTTTCCACCTGAACCTTCTTCATTGGTTTTGCAAGTGCTGTGAGGTTGTTGCGACTGTGAAAAACGGTTTTGAAACCATTTTAAAATATATCAGACAATTTAATGATCATCATCCTTGCAGCAGATTGAGCTTGAAAGAACAACAAAAAACGCTAAGCAGGACAGAAACAAAAGAAACGATAAAACGCCGAACGGAAAACCTTGAAAAGTAATCGTTCAAAAAACGCACAGGGTGGCATGAAGGAATGAAATGTGTTATCAATTTCAACAAACTGGATTCGAGACCAAGGCAAGGATGAGGGATTAATAATGAACTTCAAAGTTTTCTGACCATTTATTAAAATGTCCACTTGATCATTGGGAAATCTAAATAGATCAACTTACGTATGTGTCTCCGCTAACGCTCACGTACGCATATATGTTATAGTCCTCAGTGATTGCTACAGCCTTTCTATTTTATATACTTTCTTCCCTGTCCCTTGATCACTAATCTTGTGAAATTCAGTATGGATAATAAATTTCCACCAAGATTTATAATGCCATTCAATACCAAATGAAAAGATACACGAAGATACTCGTATCTTTTTCAAATAGTTTATCTTGAGATGTGGATTAAGGTAGAATGTTAAATTATATCTGAGTTGATTTAAGGGAGTTTGGTGTAAGAAAGATTCTAATTTGCCTCCTTGCCAGGACTGAAGAAACAAAATAAAAATATTTCGAAGCTAAATCTGATAGGATTGATACGCAAAAAGCTACTTTCGATTAATTTCGAATTTTTCTTCTTATCAGATTGCAAGATTACTCCACTCGACGTACACCTACGCAATGTGCTTCCACTTTTCCCTATTCAATTTCGGATAACTTATAGAATACTTTTCCACTAAATAATCTTCACCAGGAATAACGAAGATATGCATGCACACGAGCAACCGACACTGAGAACCAACAAAATAAAGATACATAGATCGAGAGTTGGGTAATTAACATATTCAAGGTACACACGAGATATGTGTGACAAAGTCACAATTCCACATCCCACACACACTTGTTGCTGCGATGTTTCTCATTCGTTCTATTGGAAGTTGCTCAACTAATTTAATTTCATCCGCAAGGAAGCAACGTAAAGCTATACTTTACACATATTATTCTAATGGAGTCAATTTAACTGTTTTTATTCACACTCGTGCGAGGCAGTGCAGGTGAAATAGAATAATAGTTAAAAGTCCAAGACTTTGTAAGATGCGACAATTTATTTTAGAATGGGATTTTCTGACACCTCGAACTGTGTATGTTTGGATGAAATATATCAAGTTGGGTGATTGGAATGGATATCTGTTATCCTGAAGATTTGTTGCAAAGAGTGTCAAAGCTATAAAATTTGAATGAAATTATTTTATTTTCGGAGAATGATCATATTGAGTTCCGAAAATGGACCATGATATCAAACTAGAATTTAAGCAGATTTATTTTTCAATTTCAATGGTTTTTTTAAGGAAAATTCGAATGAGATATTACGCAATTAATTATGGACTTACGTGATGCACGAATATAATTCCAGATTTGTGCTTACCTAGAAAGAAATAAAATAATGTTAAAATAATTGTCATGAATTTGATTAATGATAAATTAGAATTGAGGAATTTATAAGCTTAAGAGAAATTTCGTATTTTATAATACAGGCAAGATTTTTTCTCAAATTTCTTAGAAATGCTAAAATGATGCAAATAATTGAATGATACAGGGACTTTATAATAAGTAACCGGACTGACCTCAGGAAATTTTTTATTGGCAAATTATGTACAATTTTTCTTTAGAAATCTTCAAACTAGTCCCCATTGGAGTCGATAACACACTGATACCGGATTTTCCAATCCGCGAACGCTCCCTGGAAGTCGGCAACCTTGATGCTGTCTAGAGCCCTCGTCGTAGCACGTTGGACGTTTTCCAGAGTCCCGAACCGCATCCCCTTAAGGTATCTCTTGATCTTGGCGAACAGAAAGAAGTCCGCTGGTGCCATATCCGGGCTGTAAGGAGGTTGTGGCAATGTTGCCCTTGACTGTTTGGAGTGGCACAGACCGGCGTCACCACGGCTATCGCCAAACTCAGTCGTTAATTATTCCGCTGTCGCTGTTGTAAATTTCTGCGCTCGATGAATTCCGGGAAAAATTTCTTGTTGCTCGTCACACTCGATCCTCCGTTGTTGATCCTTGTCCGCCAGAAAAGAGAAGAGACCCGTTCTTTGTTTCCAGGTTATTACCCGAAAGACTTTCCAAGGGGGAAAATATTACTCGAAGACTTCCCTTATTCCCCCTAATTGCCACCGCTTTATTGCGCCACTCGTCTGCTTTTCCGAGCCTCCCAAGGGGTCATCCGAACGAGAAGACGACCGTCCGGAGCGAAATTATCACTTGTGCACCTAGCCGAGAGGATTACCTTCCAAGAACCCTACCACTCAGAACGAGCCCGAATATAACACCGCCGCGCAAAACTCTTAGTTTCCCACACCAGGGCAACCGAAATTACGCCCTGCTTATCTCCTAACACCGGAAACCCGAGAGAGAGCTGAAATGACACTTACTTTCACTACACTCGCCGAACACCACCACCTCAATTAATTTTCCCAGGTCTTCCTGCCTGGTCACCGCCCCGGGAAAAAATTCCCGAGCCGCACTCCTTACAACTGAAAAACAAGTTGGGTCGACAGACCTATGCTCATGTCAGAAGGGTTTTGTACTCAACTTACAAAATACAGTAACCAGCAACAAATAAAATCAAGAAACATGTCAAAGACGATTTTATTGTAGAACATGTGAAATTCGAGGATCATACTATTGTTAACAAAGTTGAAAGAATTTTGACTTCTGAGGTATTTGTTATAGTTATACGCATAAATATCTCCGTTGATAATTTTTTCAGATTTTTTAGATCACGAGTGTCCATTCGCGAGGTAGGAAACACATGTTTCATGTATTTCCCCCCCATGCCCCCACTGAAGCAAAAACTGTCAGTTTAAGAACTGTTTTGAAAAGCTCTCATAGAGAACTTTCATTTGATACTCATATCGACCCTTTCATGAAATTTTTTTTCAGGGGCCACTCCTCTGTACTGTAATCATCGATTCATGGCCTATTTTTTCGAATCCTAGAATGGTTACAAAGCCCTTTTGCTAGGAGCTCTCTCCTGCCTCTTCGACTTGTTTCAATTGTATGTACTCATCTTCATGATACCTATCATTCCTGAAATTTTCACGCAAATCCTAGCAAAGCTGTAGTGTCTAAGTCGGTAAAAAGCGCATATGGCTCCATAGCCATATGTTTCCATAGTAATACAGGGCATATTGTTCCATAGAAATACAGGAAAATTCAAATCGCTATAACTTCGTCAAATACTATTCGACCTTTATGAAACTTTCAAAAAAGATCAATCTTATAAATAGTCATCTGTTTGCTAAATTTTATTGAATTTAAGGGTAACGTATGGATTTTATTCAAGAAAACATAAAATCGAGAAATCATACTATTACTAACAAAGTTGAGTGAATTTTGACTACTCATGTATTTATTGTTGTTGGACTCATTAAGGCCTAAATTTATGATTTTTTTCAGATTTTTCGAATGGAAGGTGTCCAATCGCGAGGGAGGGTACGTGAAAAGTTCGTACATTTCCCTTCCCCTGGCCCCCTCGGTACTCATAAGGTAATTTTAAGACTTGTTTTGTAAAGATCTCATTAAGACCTTTCTAATGACACCCTACTCGACTACCAATGGTGAAAAAATTTTTTTGAAGGGTCACCTCCCTATATGGGGAGACCCCCTTAAACCCCTTTGAAAAATTTTTCCACCCTTGAACTTTCAAGAAGTCACCAATTCTGACCTTTCCACAAAGTTTCATGGCTGTAGCTTCTATAGTTTCGGAGAAAAAGTGCTGTGACATACAGACGGACGGACGGACAGACGGACGGACGGATGGACAGACGGACACAGGTCGTAATTGCAATAGGGTTTTGTATTTCAGTACAAAACCCTAAAAGGGTTAAGTATTTGTGACGCGAGAAGAGAAAGAATAGAATGAACAATTAAAACTAGGTTGATTTTATTTCGACACAACGTTTCAACAATTTAAATAATTAAGGAAAGCAACTTACGCTTAATCCCTGGCCTGGTAAAGGGGCCTTTCGCCACCTTCCGCTCGAAATTTCCACCGTCGTCTCGTCTTCGTGTATTGATATACTTGTTACTGCCGGCTCTAATTCTCTGGCAGAAGAAAAACGTTCGCTGGACCCTCGTTCATTTTTGGATGGACACTCGTTCACTTTTCTTTCCTTAAATCCACTCGTCGGATTAACTTTTTTTCAATTCCTTCCACTTGATGGCTCGCAGCTCCACCGTTGCTCGCACATAAAACCTTCATTGAACTAAGAGGGCCAGTGCGCCAAACTTCCCGTCTTAAATAATCTCCCGGGTTAACGTCATTGCCTTCCATCCACCGGGAAAAACTTGTTTTGAGTGCTTTTGCTCCGTTGCAGCGAGTAATTCCCCTCGCTTGATTCCACTCATCATACGTTCCAATTGGTAGCGGTCCTATTGGGAATTGAGTGTACTACGCGCTGAATGCATTTGACTGACAGTTGGAACTGTCAGTAACGTTCGTTTACGTCGCGTCGAAAAGTAAGGATTTCTTGGCCAGGCCAATTGGGCTGTCAACGTTAGTTGAACAGATTCAACAGATTTGGACAAACTTGGTGACTTTCTGCATTGTTGAATAACACCTTCAGCTTTAACAACTAAATAACTTTCAGATTGTACGATGATTGGTTCGCCGGCAACGCGAGGCTGTGGACCGATAGACAGTTTGATGATTGTATCCTGTAGAACTTGAAAGAAGAACGTGGAAAGCATACAGGAGACATTGTGATCAATTCAATTTCCTCGATAATGACTTTAGTGTGCTTCATTGTTATGGACATCATTAGGAGATTCTTGAGGCATTGTTTTGGTAAGCCGTTCCATTTTGGTGCACGTACTCACGAGATATTTTGTTTCTGGGTAGTTGCCTTCTGTAGGCAAAGAAGGAGGCTCTGAAGGTGTGACATAGCAAACACTCTCAACATTGTAAAGTGGCTGGATCCGCATCGAATGCCGATTTACACAACTTCGAGTAAGCATCTTCGCACCCTTTAATCGTCCTGACTGCCTTCTTGAGTTGATTGATTATATGACCGTGCTTTTGCAGCACATCCCTTGAACTTTGAGCTAGTGTCATTGCAATCGCAGGTGGTGGTACTATCGCCTGTGTACGTCTCGCTATGACCACATTATAAAGGGCTTGCAAGAATTGGCAACGCAGTTTTATAAATTCCGACTGGGAAGCAAGAGAACTCGATGGTGATGAGCTTGCCTTTATAATTGCCAATGCTTTGACATACAATGCTATTGCTTTGTTCAGCCTTCCAGTGAGGGGAAGCCACTTGATCGAAGTATTATAATACTCAGGATCGCATAATACATAATTATGTAGCATCACTTCATATTCAGCCCATATTTCAAAATAATGCTTTGGAGACTTGCATCAACGCGGCAAGGAAGAAGTGAAATTTGTCCAATGAAACATTCGTTGCCAATTTGTTGTATAGCCTCGCTGCCATGAAGTGTTGGCCATATAGGGAACATGATCTGGCGATTCTGTATTGGGCCCAGCAGTTTACTATGTTCGAAACTCGATCAAATACTTCTAATATTCCTTTAGGCATGAAAGCCCCAATTATGGACTGTAAGACAACTGCTGATAATATTTCACCGATTTGAATGGAGTGTTGCTGTAGCTCAGTGTCGATTATCGCATCTAATTTCTTCAGAATTTGAGGTAAACACTCACTGACTGGGTTGCGTTTTTTTTTCCAAGCAATCGTTGTGGATCAATGTCTATAGTTGATGAAGCCTCCTGTTTGAAGTATTAAATAAAAAAATCGTTTCACTTGGAAGTGCGACGATAGTGCTGCTAACGTTTCGCAGAGCAGAACTGAATTTTGCTTCGAGCACACGCAATCGTCCGTCACAATCCCTTCTATCAATTGAACAATGTCCTGTGCGAATTGCAGGTTGTGTTCTGATAATTTCACTCCACATTTCGTGTATCGTGCCAGTTCTTTGTGGCGCTTTCAGTTGCCAACAGAAGATTAAATCAAGCTTCCTAAGTGCAAATTGATGAGGTCCATAAATATTGGAGGGAGCTGGATATTTTCTGAGTGACAACACGAAATCAACCCTGTCAATATGCCCAAAGCCCGGCTTTCAGCCATGTGATGTTCTAATACCAGACAGGAGGAACACAATTCCAATATGAGGTTCTGTCCCTCATTCAATAATGTATGACAAGCTACAGGACATTCCATCAATGTGAAAACAACAGTATGAACCAAACTTTGTTCGTTTTCAAAGTCATTGCAAGGTTGCGCTTTTGAAATCAATGTTTTCAATGCTCCATTAGGCCATAAATGGGCACCTTCTTGTGCTAGGCTTTTTAGAGAACGTAGGGCTTGATAGCGAACTTCCTTTCGAGGATCTTACAGATAGGTTAGCAGCAAATTTACGTGATCTGGAATGTCGAATAATGTTTTGCAGGACAATTTGGTGAATGAATCAATAATGGCGATAACAAAACTTTCTGCTGGATATTCCGGTAGTAGGGTTAAGTATAAGGTTTAAACGAGAGCTGCTGTGTTCGCGTCATGATGACGCAAGACTGGAATCAATTGTAATTTCATACTTATCGGGGTCTTAAGCGATTCAATCATTGAACCGACTTTTGAGCCCATACTCATGGCAAATGTTTTAGATTGAGCTGCGAATTGCACGCCAGCATATGTAGTCGCTTTAACTTCAACCGTGTCATTACTATCCAAAGCCCAACAAATCGAATGATGTACTTGTTGCTTCTCAGGGATAACTCGGCTCACAGCTCCTAGAGTCCGCCAACATTGCATTGGAATAGAGCAGGATTAGAATGCAAGCCTTATGACGATGCAATTGCGTTGCCCGACTACATGTTTTGCCGCATATCTCACATTTAAATTTATATGTATGTGATACTTGACGTCCTCTAAAACTGTCTGCACTAGAAAATGATTTGCCGTATATGTTGATCGGATGATGAAAGTTTCCGCTACCGTGTGCATTTCGCATTTCGTTTCCAGCTCGCGTTGGTTCTTGTTGCCTTCGACGCTTGCTGCTGGTTGCGTTGTCCGTAATTGTGGCATGTAAATCGGAAGCAACCTAGCTACTTGAGTTTACTTACATAAAGTTACAAAGCAAAAATTATGATGCGGCTTCCTGTTCGTAATTTAACCAATTATTACATTTAAAATTATTATGTCACTTCCTTTCCGTAATATAACTAGTAGTCCTTTCGTGAATGGAAATTTGAATTAGTTGCTGATAGTTACATCATCGGATTATCAAAAAAAAAAAATTAATAAAGTGCGGCTCGGTCTTGCGTAGGTTAAACTCTTACGAAATCGCATATGGTAGTGTTAGGGGTGAGCAACGCTATGATGTCTCAATGTTCACTCGTAACAAGGTTTTTCATCGACTCGGTTTCAATCGGCGAGTCGTTAATTTTTTCCCTGGGCGATTCAACGTTCAGTTGCGATCCCGCAACTGGTGTGCATCGGGCAATTGAAATCCAAATTTCGTTTCTTTTAATACATTCGCCCATCAGGTGTATATGTCAAAGTGAATGACACTCCGTCAGTATTATGTTTTTGTTTGTTTCGGGCGAAAATTATTTTGGTTTAGAAAAAAAAATCATGGTCACGACTTATTTCAAATGTCATTGAACTCGTCGGTAATGAAGACACGTCTCACATATAGTTTAATGTTATCTGATTTAATGCCATAATGATTGAAGGACTCTGACGGTTGTACTTTCGGTATGTATAAAAGACTTTTAAATGTTACTTCGCCTTCCGCAATAAAATGCGTATGTGTCAATGGTTCGGATGTGTCCTTAGTCAAACTTTTGTAGAATTCAGTGTATTCGTTCTCGGTAAAATCACCTGGTTTCCCAGTACAAATCGGATTGCTATCGGTCATTATCACCCAGTCCCAAACGGTTTTTGATACTTTCTTGGTTTTTGGTTTATCATCATCAGTATCCTCTTCTACCCTGGCATCCTCTTCTCCATCTTCAGCAGCTTCGTCCTTCTCTGGTTTCTTTTCATCTTCAACGGGCACTTCTTCCTTACGCCTGGTTTCAACCCATCAAGCTTTATGGCTTTGGCCTCCCTTTGAACCGCATCGGCATCTGTTCTAGAACTTTCCCAGCTTGCTCCCAAATCAATATCAACTTTATTAACTTCGGCACTATCATCGTCTTCACTAGCGGTAACTTGAGTCACGGCCATAAATAGAAAAATTCCAATTATGAGTGGCAGTAGGTACTTCATTCTGTTGCGAATCACTTACAACCACCCCTAATTAAGATTTACGTGATTACTCCGCGAATGTTATATGACATCTGTTGGACTAGGCTCCGGTGGGCTTAATCGAAAAATGTCCTCGTTAAGAAGCGTTTTTAATCCTTTACCCAGAGTGCATTTCAAGATGATTGAAAATTCTCATAGGTGCAATATTTACAGATCCATTTTCGGGTGTCGACTGGCGATGGTTGTTGGCACATTGTTATCTCCCGGTTGCTGCTGCTGAAGAGCTATTTTCTTTTTGTGCTTAATGTAATCGTTTTTGTTTTCTTTTCGTTTTTGTTTATTTTTACTTCACATTTTAACCTTTAAACATTTCTATTTTATTATTTTAATCTTTAAAAATTTTCATTTTTAACATTAGCTCGGGCGGTATTTTAACGACCGCAGAAAAAAAAAGTGCAAATGGTTTCCGCGAAAAGCGTGTGAAAACGGTCAACTACTGGCAAAGAAGACCGTATTTTTGCTACCACGATAAGAAAACATACAGATTTATCCTATAAGGTTGTCTCTTGGGCATCAGCAAAAAGGTTAGTGATCGAACTTTAAGAAGAAGATGCAAGGAAGCTTGCATTAAAACGATGTCACATGGAGAGCTCCTTTTATCTCTGAAGCAAATCATTTTCAGTTGGCCATTCTACAAGAATGTTTTATGGACAGATGAGAACTCTTTTGCATTTCATGGCCATTCTTCTTCTTCTTCGTAGCACTACAGCCCCTCTCGGGCCATTGACCACGTCCTCCAGTTTTGAAATCCGAGCAGCGATAAACTGTCTTCATCGCCCGACTCGAACCAGCGTTTCCTGGGTTACCCTACAGGATTCCGGGCTTCAGTTCTCCCTTTTTGGGTATCCGTTGTTCGTCAGTACGATTCACGTCACGAGCCCATTTAGCTGGTGTTACTCCTGGGTCTTCCTGGATGAAGAATCCTTTGAGAAAGTCCGCACTAGCTGCTCTATTTTGTCTCCCAATGATTCCTGTTTTTCTGTCAGGTCCAATATTCTGGTTTGTCAAGCTGTCCTGTCACGGTTGCCAATGTTTGAATTCGAAATTAAACGCTCAAGTGATGAGAGGCGATAGGTGAATTTTATTAAATATGTTTGCTTTATATAGATACAAGTTAGATACAAGCATATTTTAGCAAATAGTTTTTCCCATGCTCCAACGCTACGATGGAATTTGCATCCAAGCGAATTCTATTTGTTGCGGTTTTATGTTCTATGCTGAATCGTGAAACTGCATCATATAGAACTTTTTTTTATTCTGACGGTGTTGTTTTACCGCCTTGGACCATGGGAAATAGAATCTTATGCTACTAAACGGTGGGAAATTATGTATTTTACATTATGGCATTCTAACAGAAATTATAACAACTAACAAAAATTGAGCTGTATGAAATTGTTGATGAGCCGGAGGTCTCAACGATTTTAAGATTGCGGAAGCTGCAATAGACTGGCCACGCGAATCGTATGGATGTACAATGGATACCCAAAAAGCCGTTCGTTGGGAGAGCTGAAGGGTGGAGACCTGTGAGGAAACCGAAGAAACACTGGTCTGACCCCATTGAGGAAGATAGTGTATGCGGTCGATGGACCGAGACAGTTGAAGGCGCTTGTTGCAAGAAGCAAAGGCCTGAGAGGAGCTGCAGTGCTACGAAGAAGAAGCAGAACCGAAATTGGAGCGATTAAGGTTCCGTGAGTAAGAACATTAATTTTTTAATAGATTGTGAACATATAATCTTTCAATCATTTTTAAACCGATAGAATTCCTTAAAAAAATGTCCTTCTAACAGACTCTTTGGCATATTACAAGCTTAAAAGCATTGCATGTAAAGCAATGAAAAGTCTTATAAAATGTATAGTTAAATAAAACCCATAACTAATTACAAAATAGTTCAGATTAAATCTTTGCCAAGAGAAATGGTGCATAAACCAAAAGTAATAATTATCAGATCTTTTTAGTGGTCGTAAAACCCTAAGCCTGAAAAAATGTTCTCTGAAGTGTTACAGGCCGACTTGGTGGAAGCAAAGTAGGACAGTGAGCCTCCATAGTTTATAGTCGCGCGCTGGCGTAAGAGATTTAAGATGGGCCAAACATCAACATCTACGGGCCCATGGACCGTATTGCTGAAGATGTGTCAAGTGATGTCATCGGACCACGGGGAGAGGTGAACATGTGTGTGCTCCTGGATAAAGATGCTACAATTACGTTCACCCACGAACAGCTGGCTCAAAAATTCGGTGCGGAGGGACCAACGCAACCTTTGTACTTGAACGGCGTCTATACATACAATATACAAAGACAACAAGCTACTTACTGTACAGCTGAAAGAACCCCGCCAAGCGGATTTGCCCCGGTGCATCCATGATGACTGTGCCAAAACAGTGTTAAGGAGGAGGAAAGAGTAGAAGTGAAGTGGAACTGGACGTAAAGCATTTCTGTAGTCGTGAGGGGGCGGAGCTGAAAGGGAAGCGAAGTGAAGTGGAAGCCGGAGCAGTAGGAGATTTCGTTGATAAAGTGAAAGGACCCAAGGACCGAAGGATTACGTGGCCAGAAGGGAGAGAGGAAACCATGCGAAAGGAGTAGTAAACCTAGTAGCGAAGGACAGCGGAGGCCTGGAGGTGAGGTGGCTGATGGGAGAAGTAGAACCGGATGAACGGCGTAAGCTTAGTAGGGAGGTGAAACGAGGGATCTGGAGGCGTGAAGATGTTTAACTGAGCTTGTAGTCAGCGGCTCGTACAGCATAAAAAGCTGAATAATATCTATGATACATAAAAGAAGGGTCGAGAATCGTAGTCTGCGACTACTTTTTTCGATTCGAAACTATAAAAAAAATTTTTTATCGATTAAAGACGGTAGTCAAAACCGCAGATTTACTAAATTTTCACAAACTAGTATTCTTTGGAGGAGACTGCCCTACGCACCCGAGGCGAGGCAATTTACTTCGATATGGGAGCTACATACTCAGGCAGATTATCACAAAAAGCTGAGCAGAGCTTTGATCTGTACCACGGATTAGGAGGAGCCCATAACAGGTTGCTCTCACCCCATACATGGTGAGGAGCTTATCTTGGCTGTGACTGTGGCTTGAATAGTGTAGAAAGTAGTTTCGAGGATACACCAGCCATGTTTCGGGTATCACAAAAAAAACTGGGACCGCAACCCATGAGCTCAGGGGCACTAATGGGCGCTTCAAACCAATCCGTGTCTAATGGTGAAACGTGGGGTAAGGCCTATTTTTGGCAGGTACCCACATAAACTACGTCTGTTTCATGTACAACTGAAGGAAAAGAAGGATTATATGATACACAAACTGCAAGCGTGCATCACTAAAGATTTGAAACTTCGTGAACAATCTTTTCTAGTTGTGCAGCCTCAACACGATCATCAGCAAGACCTGCTGCAGGAAGAAGTATGCTATGAATCGGCACGACCCAGAATCCTACTGGGAATTTACCAGACAACTGGGAGTTGGTAAATCCGATCAACCAACAGCATCTAGAACCCAGCTAGACTGAGTGGTACATGAAATGTGATTTACAACGACGAAAGCATTCTGCCCATTTATGAACCCGATCAGCGCACAAGTACGAGAGGGTAAGTGGAAACGCTTTTCCTAATAGAAGCACCACGTGCAAGCTGTGAGTGAACAATGCAAATGTTGTGAAGTAGACAGTAAAGAAGAGTGACAACAAATATGAAGTCAGATCGCCATAGTGACAGGATGAAATGATTTTGCCGCCAAGTTACAATATAAACAGCATACCGCCGACATAGGAAGATTGAGCAGAAGATGAAAGATCATGCAGAGTGCACCAGGAGATGCACAGCCCAAATAGAAAACCTATTGATGCTGAGTTCTGCTCGGTAAAGTGCTGCAGATACCAGCATCAATAGGTTAATTTATTACCAAGGCATTATTCAAGTTGGATCTGGTGCTTGAAGACAGCATCCTACGAGTACGAGCTCGCATTGAAGCAGCAACCTCCCTAAATTCTACGAAGCAGCTAATAGTCGTTGATGGGCGTCACCACCTAACGAAACTCATCGTGCTGCGAGAGTACTGTGCTGCTGGTCATACAAATCAAGATAGTGTGATAAATGATCCACGACAACGTTGCTAGGTACGCTACTGGAGTACATTACTGGACCTTTTTTTGTTCGGCAAGTGAATTCTACTTACACACAGAGTGTGGGATTCGCATGCTCGCAAGAAGGCGACTAGACTACCCACTAAACACCTCCACTGTCAACCCGAGCACCTAACCTGGAACCGTTTGACACATTACTTCAGGCCAGGTCTCGTTTTGTTACGCCGTGAGGCACCTTCAAGCTGGGGGATCCCTTTTCTAACGGGGAGAAAGAGGGAGTGCCAGGCACGCGATCGCCCAGCCCCAACGCTTCCAGCTACTGTAAGTCCCTTTTGTCTTTAAGGACTGCCCGAGCATAAAGTGCCACCTGGCTCCATTTGTCAACCGATTCGAGCATCATGGCGACTTTATTATCCGGGGTGAGCTCTCCCGAATCCCGTGGCCTGTCCTATTTTATGTGCTGGACCTTGGACCAACCGTGCGTGCAATAAAACGCAGCTGCTCTCTTTGTCAAATCCGAGGAACAAAACTTCGAATACCATTCGCCTGGAGCCCTTCCATCTTCCCTTCACAAATTGCAGGAGTAAACTACTTTGGACCAATGATAGTAAAAGTGGGGCGATGAAAAAAAGATGAGGCTCACTATTTACGTGCCATATTTCAAATGCCCTGTACCCAGAACTTACATCAGTTTCCATAGACTCTGCACTGCAATAATGGCACATCGATGGTGGCTGCAATTACTTTATTTGGACAATGCGATGATCACGAATTATAAGCTGCTTACTTAGAATAGGCACCTCTACTACATGATCAGGCACTATTGCATAGAATAGTGCCTGATCAAGGTGGCGCATGGGAACGACTAAATCGGGTCCAATCTGAAAAAGTCTTAGTAACCCTTCTGGCCAAGGCAGAATTTTCAATCAACGCTCGAACCCTAACGCGTTTGAGTGTAAACTCGAATAACCCAGAGGCACTCACACCGAACCATTTTCTGCTGTGGTCCTCAGTAGGCCTGCCGACTACGGGACTCTACAATAAAGCTGACCGAATGACTGTCCAAACAAGCCAGGTACTTTTTAATTACTTTTGGTGCCAATGCATGCCAATGCACCATGGGGCGAGTCAACAACCAAGGAGCGACCGATCCGAGTTGGCATATCGTGACATTAGCTGATCACAAGCTTCCGTTATTTCCCTTATTTAGCTTCGACTGGGATGTCCGCTAGTACTCTCGTCATGGCCACCTGGATGTCCGTAATCGACTCAAAATGGATTCCTTTGACCGCTGATTTCGTTCAAGGGAATAAAAAGTCACAGACTGACATATCGGGCGAAAAAGGCGGATGTTGCAATACAGCGATCCCTTTAGAGGCCAAATACTGGGACACGCTGAGGGCAGTGTGGCGATGTATGGGCGCACCCTGTTGACTCGTTTTCACAATCTTTCGAGTACTTGGCGATAGTAAACTTGATTTACGGTTTGCTTCGATGGAACAAATTCTTTGTGGACGATTTCACGGTTACTAAAGAAAGCAATAATCATCGTTTTCATCTGCGACTTGCTCATGCGAGCTTTTTTTGGGTAGGGGGCGTGCGGAGACAAACATTGTGAGCCTAAGGGTTTGGTTTCTAGTTCATATTGAAAAAACCAGCTCACATCGCCTATAATAACTCGATCAAGCACCGTGAGATCGTTTCCCACTTGTTCCAAGCAGTGAACTGCGACGGTCATTCGATGCTGCTTTTGCTCCTTAGAAATGTTCTTTGGAACCATCTTCGCGCACAACTTTTGCATTCCAAAATCGCCGGCCAAAATTTGTCTGACTATTCCACGGTTCGTATCCAGTTCCGAGGCCAACATTCGAACTGTTGAACGCCGATATTCATGGATTAGGATACCCGCACGCTGTTCATTCGCGCCAGACCGCACCACGACTGGTCTCCCGCTCCACGCCTCGTCTTCCATGCTTTCATGCCCCTCCTAAAACTCTTCATGCCATCGAAACACCTGGGCACGACTAAGAGCACTATCACCATGCACTTTTACAATCTTAGCGTACCTTTCCGAAGCTGTTTCGCCCAATTTGACACAAAATTTTATCGCGACGCGTTGCTCTTGATTTCGTTTCTCCATTCTCGTGACGAGCGCCAACAACACACGTCTACTCAACACGACACAGCAGGCGAACTAAACAAGCTAGAGCAATGGTAAATATATCAATGGAAAGGCGAAGGATGCCGGGGAAGGGTAGGGAATTACAAGGTCGCAGGTTTACCACAAGTGCGGCAATAAAATCAGTCTCATTACTCAATTGTCACACCTCGTATGTCTAATGTCCTTTTTATGAGTAGTCTAGAGTAAGCTCACTAGAATTTATTCTCTACGATTTCATGTCCCTCACTTCATTCCAATTTTCATTTGTATTTTCTGAGAACATCCTTCTTTTCAATTTTAATTTCTTTCTTTAATCCTTGATTGTTTGCATTCATTCTCTTCAATCCAAAGAAGCTGAACGCTTTTTATGTTAAACTTTATAATTCTCAGTTTAATATCTTGCCCAAATGATGGATTTACATTTATCGAGAAAGCAGATAACTGCTCTTCAACAACCCATTTCGAATATTTTCCAATTACACCCCTTATCATCAGAATCACTCATTACCCATACAACTTTTGTCAACTCAGAAAAAAATCTTAATCCAAAACTTTCAAGCGTACAATAAAAATCCATTGAATTTTCATATTCTTATCATTGAATGTCTTCAAATTTAATTAATCCCAAGTATCCACCATTCCGATTTTCGTAACATGAATAAACTTTAATCAAGAAATTCCCCAAGCGACTTCATCCTTTATCACCAATCAAAGATAAATCCTCTTCATATTATAAGCCAAGTTGAATCTGTTCAGTCTTTTGGGCTGTAACAAACAAACATTCATACTCGTATACCTGTTCAATTTGTATCGCGAGAAGAATTCTCCAAAAAACCGCGAGGAAATGTAAACAAAAACTCACGTACGAGTACATACAAACATACGAGTCCCGGGCCATACGCGATAAGGCAAAGTATGTATGTAAAAGGTAAACGTACACGTATGTTTGGTACATTCACATTATCCATTTGAATAACCACAAGAATGTCTTCCTTCCTATCATTCTTTTCACCGCGTCCAAAACGTAGCGCGCACTAATGCGCTTTCAATGTACATCAATGATACAGTACTGATTACGTACGTGCCCATTTCATTTCATTGTGAAGTGGATGATCCTTTCGGATGCATTGGATGCATGTGGCGAGTTTTTCGGGGCCAAGTAAACAGTGCATGGGGATATGCATGTTGTGTGGTGGAATAAAAGAAACGATTATTTGGAAGATGAAAATAAAAAAGTTCATAGGTAAATATTTTTTTAAACAGTTATGAAGGCATTGTAGTGCGTTTTGATGGAAAAAAAACTAAAGTACAATAATTCATTACGCTTTCATTTGATATACATAATAAAATTTATAGAAAACGAGTTAAGATCTTATTAGCAGAGAAGAAGGAAAATACGTGTGGTCGGCTTGGTGACTATGACAGAAGTGACATTTTATTAAAAATAGGTTATGAAGTACATAAAATATAAATAACAGTCTGACAACGAAAATTCGGATTATAGGGTGACTCTAACAGATCTAATTACGAAAAAATACTTCGATCGATAAAATTGTGTTTTCTAATATTTTTATTTGTCATAAATTGAACTTTCATATTTATTTGTAATTATAATCGTACGCCATTGAAATTGGCAACTTAACATTAATTTACCCTTCTTTCTTGCATAGTCATTTTGATCAGAAAACCAGAGCTGCTAGGATAATCAAAAATGATATAATAGCCAACAGAGGAGATCCAATTAAGATAAGATTTTTAATGATTCTAAAGGATGTCTGGCCCGTAAAATGTTACATTCATTGAATTTCGACGGCTTGGGAATCATATTCTGTCTAGGTCCTAATAGGCACTATCAATATTTAGGGGCGAGTAAAATTGAGCTGTCACCTCCTTGTCGTGCCCGCTGGATAAGCAACCAATATCGGCAGTGGCGAGTCTAGGATACCATATTCCCGCATACCAGCGTGAGGCTAGCGACTCCACCTGGTATTACGTAATTGCTACGAAACCTGAAATATGGCCTCGGATAGGATATGGGTAAAATTAACATGAAATACTTGATCGCTTTGTAAACCAGGCGCACTGCAACAACTACTCTTTCAAATAAAAACGTACTTAATCAACATCTTAGCACAGCAGCGATGCATATGACATACGCGACCATACAGTATTCCCAAGTGTAAAAACGTAGGGAAGCCATGAGTTTGGAGTCACTTTTATCGTGGATAGTAAACTGGAGCAAATATTCACCCAACTCAAGTCGATAAACGAGTGAATCAGTGCGACCCCGCTAAAAAAAATTCCAACGAGTGGCTGGTTAACTGCCACGCACCAACAGAAGACAAAGAAGAATACATTAAGCACCATTTATGGAGTACCCTGAAATGGACTGTCGATGCACTAGGCCCAAATTACATTAAAATTGTTCTAGGGATTTCAGCTCGAAAATCAGTTGAGAGAAGGGTCATCAAGGGAAACCAGGAGAGTACAGTGTTCACATAATAACGAGCAAAAATGGACAGTGCTTCATCGACTTCACTACTAGCGGAGGTCTCATCATAAGCTCCATCTTTTTCCCGTATCCAGGCATCCACAGGAGAACGCGGGCTTCTACGGATGGTTGCATTCTTAATCAAATCGGTCACGTTCTTATAAAAACGGGCTGCAACAAGTATTCTCGACAGCACTCATTCCATGGAGCAGACCGTGAAACGAACCATTATCTACCAAGACTCAAGTTTCGGTGCCGTATCTTGAGCAACCCACAACTGGCTGGAACATCAATGCCAAGATATCAGCTAAAAATACTAAACGAAAGCTTGGTAAACTCCATATATAGGGTTTTGCATTATGGACATAACAATTTCGTATCTTTAGATGAGGGCACTCTGAAACTTTTTTAATAAACTGTCAATGTCAAAACGTTATTTAAAGTCAACATTTTTATCATGGTAAGTTAACGAACCAGCAATTGGTCTCTGGCAAATCTTGAAGAAAATGAAGAATTTTATCGAAAAATCATTTTCAGTGATGAAGCTCATTTCTGTTCAATGGCTTTGTTAATAAGCAAAATATGCACTATTGGTCAGCAACAAGCCCACCTGTGCTTCTAGAGACACCATTGCATCCGCAAAAAATTACTGTTTGGTGCGGTTTTGGTGAACGTGTTATCTCGAGAAATGGTTCGGTCGAATGGCCGCCTCGTTGGTGCGATCTAACGCCATAGAATTTATTTTTATGGAGCTATATCAAGTCAAGTTTAGACGAGCGCAAAGCCAACATCCAACGCAAAATTACCAACGTTTCGATCGAAATGTGTACAAGATTGGTGGAAAATTGGGTCCAAAAAATTGACCGCTGTAAACAGGCTTGTGGTAGTCATATGGTCGAAATCATTTCATTCATAAAATGTAATGCTTGCACTACACCCACAATAAATTTGAACTCAATATCTCAAATATTTCTGTGTTTTATTAATAGATAAAATTGTTATGTTCTTAATGGAAACCCCTTTATAGAGCACTAAACATATGTTGTCATACGGGACCGAAACATGTGCTTTAACAAATGATTCCGAAAAGGCCCTAGACGTGTTTGAACGAAAAGTGCTTAGAAGGTTTTTTGGCCAGGTGAAGTATGGAACGAAATGGAGACTCCATTACAACGATGAATTGTAGGAACTGTTTGACGTTCTACCTATATCCATGTATGTAAAAGTACGCAAACTGCAAAGCGTGGGCCATGCAGCAAGAAAAGATGAACAGGGATAACTGAAAAGAACTCTACAAAGTAGAACACAAAGAAAGGATTCAGGTGGAAAGCCGAGTAAGTGATGGGAAGACACCATAAAAACGAATAGCAGATCTCGTCTCCGAATACCAAATTGGCGATCGCGATCAAGGGATAACGACGATTGGAAGTGATTACTTCAGGAGGCAAAGGCCCGAAATAGGCTGTCGACCCATAGATGATGATGATTAATATTAAGTTGTGAGAGTCGAAGTGAAAAATCCAAAAGGAAATAATCGCCTACATCAGCAGACACGGTAAATCGTACAAGGATCGGTACAAGAGCCGAAATTTGCTCGACATTTTTGTAGTTTAAAATGTCAAATGGATATTTTATAGGACAAAGTCTTAAGAGTTCCATAAAATCATGAAATTATTTTTTTAAGATAGTTAAATATAGAGTCTGAACAATTTATGAGTTTTATTAGAGTCCAACCATCTCTGTTGAGATTGGAACCGATCAAATTTTCCAGGACGATGGTTACTTTTAAAGCAACTTAATGTCATTATAACATTTTTATGTATTCATAATTTGCTACAGATAGTAAAACTTTTCTACAAGGGACATACGCCTCTCTACTTGACTTCTTTTAGGTAGAATTAGCCTTAATAATCATGCTTATTTCTGAAGTTAAAGCTGATTTTATAATCGGACCGTATTATTGATCAATGTAAATTCTTGACATTTCAAAAACCTTCTTTTTTGTTTAAACACCGCTCTACATTAAAAAAAAAATTTAATTATCCAGACATTTATAAAATTTTCCTATAAAATGTATGTACTTACTACTTTTAGGAATTGCATAATTTTGAAATAATCCTCAATCATTGCATTGAATCTCAACATGCACTTGAATGAACAACTTGATCAGTTGAAAATCTAATAGCAATGATGCATCCTCTAGAAATTCAATAATTCACTGAAACCTTCTCATTCCGGAAAGTATGTCACGATGATTGTCAATTTCCAATAAGTTTATGAAACTCTTTCATACATGCTCCATTAAGCTCTCTTTCCTTGTCATCTGAATTGTTTATTTTTTCAAGCAAATGTAGTACTGAACCACCGATGACCATTTAAAGATTCGCCATAGAGTTTTTATACTCACACATATTTCAGTTTGATTGCGACATTGAAATCCTATTCTAAATGAATTTTTCTTATTTATCGTGAGTAATTTTTTGTCCCCTTAGTTTTTGTGATATACACTTGAACACTTTCTCCGAAAATTCAATCTATTTGTCTTTTGTAATTTGCTCATCGTTGGAAAAATAAACGAAAAAAAAAATTATTCAAAGTACCTTGAAACGTATTAATGAGTGGCCACTTTAGAAGATCTTAGGTCTTGAGAAAAAAATTTGGCACCAGAATTTAAGTACTCATATGTCATCATTTTGAAGTACATGATGACTTAATAATTTTTTTTGTACCTTGGACTGTTTGATTTCCAATTAATGCACGTTACGAGTTTGTCATTTTATGTGTTTTTAGTGACATTGAAGATAATTTTAAATAACAAATTTGGTGACTAATAAGGCTTGCAATACATACTTGTAGCTAGATGGTTGCATCGAAATTTAGAAAAAAACGACCGCGGATAGAGCAATGATATTGCACTCTGTTTGGTTGCGTCATTTTAACTGACATCCCTTCAATTTATTAAATATAAGCTTAATAAAATAATGAAGTAGTGGTGATTTTTAACCTTTGGGGTGTGCCAATTTCATATAAAATGTCCAAACCCACAATTTTTTATAGAGCTAATAATATAGAATGGTAGTCCGCGTGGTTAGAGCACTCATCCCGTAAGCCCCAAGATCCCTGGTTCAGCTCTCGTTGGCGGCAACGAGATTTATTTCTATTGATTCTTTGGATGGACTATAAGCCCGCTCAGTTATGATACGTGTTGGTTTAAAATCAGAACTTATCGTATCTGGGTGGATGGATACACGGCCAAAGCGTGATGCTGACCATATCTCCTTGTAGAGTGCCGATACATTCGATCATGATAATGAGATGCTGTAACAATCTCTGAGCGAAGACCCAAAAGCGGCTGCAGTGCTAGGAAAACAACAACATAAAATGATATCTAACGCAGAAAATTCCCTATATGATCTAGGTAGCAATGTTGACAGAAAAGCCTCAGGACAAGGTCAACATTGATCTAAGAAAGGTAAATGAAGAAGTTAGATCAATTTGGTTAAGCAATACACATGAACGCTCATCAGGTTTGAGCCAGTGAAAATTATGAGTAGATCGAATTTAGAGGAGCGAAGACATTCAGCTCTCTTGCAAGTAGTATTGTGTCAAAATAGCTAGGACTTTAATTCAATACTGACATGGAAAGCTTAGAGGAATTACTCCAAATAAAATGCTATGGTGATCGCTCTTGAAAAACAATTTAAAATATTTCCTTAAGGGATGCATCAGACTACGACTATACAGTCGCATTTCTGTCGCAAGTTACATATGGTTAAATGGAAGCCCGCACACTGCGATTCTCGACAATTTTGTCCAGGTCGGCAGTCGCAGGAATTTGCGATTTTTCCTAAAACCAGTTTAGTAGGTAGTCTTTGTAATACTCGCGCAAGGGCACATCATTTGGACATTTGACGCTGACGTGCATGGAAGTAACTTGCATAGCGCACAAATGAGTTAGCGCATGTGTTCCTGGCAAAGACATACCTTCAAATGAGGATATTAGTTCTGCGCATGCCTGAAGTTTCTTTCCAGATCTTTTCGCAGTGTGTTCGTATTTGCGTCTAAAAATCGCTGGTTACGACAGTAAAATCGCAATGTGGCCGAACCCTAAGTCAAACATTCTATCTAGGGGGAGAATATCCTAGGATAAGAACTAACTGGGCTCGTAAAGTGACTGGCACTCATGACGCGAAATTGGAGAAGATTGAAGCGAAATAAGAGAGAAATTCTTTGAACAACCATTTAATAAGTAACGCCAGTGAAGCAAACCCAGTAGGGCTATAAATCAATCAGAATAAAAATGCTGCTGACGCAATTGATGAAAACTCCTCATATATCCTAAATATCACACTTGGCGAATACAGCATCTAAAACGTGGGCGGGTTTGTGCATTTAAGTACTAAAATAAAGGGGAAGAATACAGCTCGCAAATAAAATATTTTGAAGAGTAGTTGCATACACAAGAAGACAAAACTCCAAGCATACAAATCTGTGGTAAGACCCCAGTGCTATGCCATGAGTGTGAAACATGGGTCGAACCCAAGCATCCGTAAATATATTGAGCGCCTTTGAAAGAGGAGTCTTTAACGAGCCGGAGGTTTCATCGATTCCAAAATTGCGGAAGCTGCAATGGGCCACGTGAATCGTACAGATGAATAACGGGTATACAAAAATGTTTTCGTTGCTAGAACTGAAAGATGCAGATGACCAATGGGAAACTGAGAAAACGATGGTCTGACTTGGTCGAATTGAAGGACGTGGCCGATGGACCGAGACAGTTGAAGGTATTTTTTGCCGGAATCGAAGATCAGACAAGCTATATTGCTACGAAAAAGAAGAAATAAATAGAAAAAAAAGGGCAGGTTCAAGTTGAACTTGCGTAGAGAGGGTTCCGTATCATCAATTTGAAGTCTAACAGTTTCTTTTTTAAATGTGAAAAAAATTTTTGCGGCAAATATCAAAAGTATATCCAGGGCCAGATTGTAGAGGGAAATCGTTGAAAGTATTGTCTATTTTTGAATTTTGTCTTGCTGTGTTGTGAATATATCAACTTAGACTGATTGCTCGAAGGTACTCTGATTTTGCATTTGTTTTTATATGTTCTTCATGTTATTGTAGTGCTTACCTGATGTATTCTTTTATCAGCACTATTAGCACTCTTAACGCATTCAAATGCAATTTGGGGAAACATTTTAAGAGCCTTACTTATTTAAGAAAGCAGCGCGGTACTGACCATATTGCCTTCTCGAATGCCGATGCATATGAACCAGGTAATGAGATACTCTAACTATTTCCAAGTGAAGACCGAAGAGGGAATGTAATGCTAAAACAAACAAAAAGCAAAGAATGGAGCACCAAATGGCTGAGTTGCAAGTTTTTATCCACAGTACCACAGAAGAACTATTTTCATTGTTTATTTTTCAAAATTTTAGGCTCTGCAGTTTCTGAAATAAGATAATAGCTAATTCTCATCAGTTTCCTTAAATAATTTGAAAATTTTTGACTGGAAAATTATAACCAAATTATATATGAGATCCTGACAACAATACCTTCTATTTGATGTATCACACGGTACACTTCTCAAAAAATCATTTCTCATTCCCCCTCCTGTTCCACGAAAATATTCCTCCATTTTTGAAATTAATTTATTTAACTTACACGTGCGGGCTTGGGTCGCAGAAATTCATATCTGCACCAATTCAGAACTTAAACGGTGCAGTAGATTTCGGAGCTAATCGGCTGCCACAGACGGACAGACAGGCACAAGATTGATCGATCGTACAAGCGTTTTTTTTGCATTTAAGGGTTGCATTCTTGCATTTGGATAATCAAAACTCTGAAAATGAGTTTGGTTAACATTAGGGAACATCTAATGTCTATAGGTATAATAAAAACACACTGTATTCTGTTTGAAAAAATAATGTGACTTGAGCGCTGTACCTAAACAAAGGTAAGCTCAAAATTGCAACCTTTGGGCTCTTTCACACGGGAATGATAAAAACCCATATCCAAACAGGTTTCGCGCTTACGCCCTTATGTTTACACGTTGCATAGTTCAGCCAACATATTTTTGTATACGATACACGTCTTGCGAGTGTATGTGTCAAAAGGGTCATTTGATCGTTAAACATCGTGCGGACAACATGAGAGCGAAGATAGAAAGATAAGCGATTGAGAATTGATATTTTAGCCTTGAATTGTGCACGAGGTAATAAAAACTGGAATGAAAAATGTATTTTATGATTGTTAAAGTTTGTCGATTCAAACTTCTATTGGATTTATTTGGATCCTCCGTGTTTTTCCGCTTTCTGAAAAATGTATTCCAAATATGAATATCTTTTTCAGTCGCATATTTTTCTTGATGTGTTGTAAACTTGCTTATTGTCATGTGATTCTATGAAGATTAAGCGTACTGTTAATTTTCTAAGGATTTACAATAGGCAATTTAACTTTATAGAAATCACGATATTCGTCGTGTTGTTTCCTGAAATTGAAAATGGCCTAACTTTTATAAATTTATTAAATAACGCGTAGCTTCTCGCGTCCGCGCATCCATTTTTGCACGCAAAGTAAAGAAAGGCAATCGTTTCATGACGACTACCTTCTTCACCGAATGTTCAATTCGGAATGATTACCGGCGTTTGTATAAATTTACCCCACCAAATGATCAACAAAATGCGTTTGTGCATGTGCGTTACGCTCGTTCACCCTACAAAATGTTGGCTTGTTTTTACCATCAGGTCCCCTCAATGCCTCCCACTCTTCTTGCCCATATAACCTGTTTAACGCTCACTTTTGACGCTGCGTCTGAAAAAGCCCTTTCACTGTCAACTATTGTCTGCATTCTATAGGGGTCTTGAATGGGGACCCAGTTGCAAAATATAAAGGGAAGAGAAGAAATAAGCCTTCCATTTTGCTCTTGATTATTCGAGCGCTATGCGCTGCACACATGCAATTTTCACACCGGTAACCCCTAAAGTATGATACTGACCATATCACCTTGTTGAGTGTCGATACATTATCATGATAATGAGATACTTTAACTATCTCTAAGCAAGGCCCGGTAAGTGGCTGTAGTGCTGCAACAGCAACAACCCCAAAAAGCAACTGAAATCAGACAAACCTAATGAGTTCTTACTGACCGAAATACGAAAATAGTTCCACCCTTTCGTTACATATGTGGAACGTGTAATAAATTTTTCATTGTAGTATTTGGATAAAACTTGCCAGGCCCTTTTTAATTCGCAACATTTTGGGCTTTGACTCAAAACATAAATAATTTCATTTTGAAACACCTAATCATCATAAAAATTTGAATTTTTTACTTGTCAAACATAACCATGTTTCAAAATTTTATTTTAAAGATTCTTTTTTGAAGATAATTCAAAGCTTCTTTAAAAACCCAAATAACACTTCTTTAACGAATGGCGGGAATATATACTACATATTGAATTTAAAGCGAAGTCAAGAAAGAGAATCATATATATGTATTCATGAGAGTTATGAAGTGGCTTGCGGAAAAAGTTTGAGATGGGTTCTATGCGAGCCCATACATTTGATTTGATGCATTGCAGATAGGCAGGCTATAATAAATGCCAGCTTGAGGACATCGCTATCATGACCAGATAGACAAAAACTCATTGTACACCCACTGACGCAAAGAAATAAACACTATATCACACTTGCAAAGTAATGCACCGCACGTCTTTCTTGCTTAGTAGAATTATGGTCGGCGATATTTTTTGTCGCACATTCTATACCAACCAGCGCAAAATTTTCATCATGATCTCTGGCAGACGAACTTCATGTTGTGAGGCGTGTGCTACAAGTGTGAACTACTTTATGAAGGAGCTTTACTCAGTGAAAAGGAATAATGGGCTCATTCATTCCTTAATAATTTTTTTTCTTTGTTTTTCAAAATAACCTTTTCCTCATTTGAATTCTTTGCTTTATTTTACTATACTTTATCGCCATATTCTTCAAATTGTCTTTAACAAAACCTACTTTTTTAAACTGAGCTGAATCAGAACATTTAAAAATGATTCATATTTTAATGCTTTCAAGGATTGAAAATAGCATGTGTGGTGTAGTGGTTAGGGCACCCAAGTTCAAAGTTCGTTGGTGGTAACGAGTTTGTGCTTGTGGTACTTCTGTAGCTATCAGCCTACCCAGCTGTGATGAGTACTGATTGAAAAATCAGGTAATAATCACATGGTTGAGTGCGATACTGATCATATCGGCTCGAATAACGTTACGAGCATGGAATGAGATTAGCTAGCAAGTCTCAATGCCAAAGTTCAAACTGAACCAGCGCACGAGGATTATTATTATAAAGGATTAGGAATGAACGCGAGGCCCAAGAAAAATGAGTATGTTCTCGAAAATATAGTGGTATAGTATAGTCGAAAACGTTCACACTAGATATATATTATTACAACAAAGACAATTAACAACCTCTCATCGGATCGTATCCGACAAAAGTTTGTCTTAATTTCGACACCAAATCCCCTCCTGCCCACGACCAATTCATAAAACCGAATCACAAGCTAGTCGTGTAACATTAGCAGATTTGAAACCATTTACTGTCCCAACATTAAACTTAAAATGGCGAAAGATATAGAGAGCATATTCCAAAATCTAATAACAAAAATCACAGAATGCGCCAGATTCACTATTCGTGTCAGAGTACGAGTACAGGACAACAAAGCACCATTTCCCTTGAACACTACGGTTCTCGCCCTCCTTAAAACCAAGCGCAAAGCCAAGGCAAAATTGCAAAGGACACGTTCTCTAAAAAGCAAAGCTCACCTAAATATAGCAACCTAGGGGCTAACACGAATATTAGCTAATGACCAGAGGAATGAAGCGGACATTTTAGTAAGCAGTCTCCCACGTAGAGCAGATACTAACTACTCCGTGTGGAAAACAATAAAGAGAATTCAAAAATGTATTCAATCGATTACACCTACCAAGGACTACGTAGATAACAGGATAAGGGACCACTGGCAGCAATCAAAATCTTCACTAAACATCTGTCTATAGTCCTTAGCCTAACAACTCCATAGAGGGATCATACAAACCTAATTTACAGCATTGTCGCCATACCCAGCAAATCCATAAAATTCTTGAAAATAAAATTTCGCGAAAAGCTCAACAAATTGAACCCTAATAAAGCTGCAGGATATGACCTAGTAGCAGGTAAAATGATTCCGAAATTGCCTTTTGGATCACCAGTTTCGCTTTAGGAACTGACATAGCACCATATAACAAGCACACAGAAAAGTCGAATACATCAAAAATGCCCTGAAAGAAAGTTCGGCGTTGGTTACTTCCTGGGCATATCTAAGGCATTTGAAAAGGTTAGGCGTAATGAATTAAATCAAAAGATTATGAACTATCTCCCTAAAGGTTTTCACAAATTACTGGCCAGTTATCTCCTTAATCGCTATTTTAAAGTTAAATGCAACACTTTTCAAAGCAATTCTTATCCAATCGTCGCTAATGTTCCCAAAGAAAGCGTTCTAGGAACAATGCTTTAGCTTAACGTTAACTATACCTTAACTAATGCCTTCGTGGACAATACAGAAATATTACTCTAGCACATCAACCCATTTACAGCCACTAGGAAGCTCTAACTGCAGGCGAACAAAGTACTCGAATGGGCGAATAAGTGACAGATAAATATCTTCTTCTTCTTCTTAGCACTACAGCCCCTCTCGGGCCTTCGCTTCCTGCAAATAGCGCCTCTAACTGTCTCGGTCCATTAACCGCGTCTTCCAATTTCGAAATCCGAGCAGCGATGAACTGTCGTCGACGACAAAGCCAGACCAGAGCAGATAAATGTAAACGTGGCTAAAACCCGGCGAATCCTCAGGAACACATCGACACCTTCATTTTAATCAATGGCTCAAACATTCCACAAGCCAAAATGGTCAGATACTTGGGGGTCCACCTCGATAGAAGTCTAACGTGGAAAACACATATAGCTAATTTTGAACAATTTTGGACTTTTGCAATCTATTTATTGCAGCAGCTAAAAAATCGAACGTGAACATGCTCCGAAGAACTTAGACAAAATTAATAAGTATGCTGGGTGCCTCAAATTACGTAAACAACACCGTCATACAACGCCATATGAACATTAACCCAATAGTATAACCATCCGAACACCAACGCAGGACAATTATTGCAATCCAAGCCATTTAAGCAACGAGATATGGATGGAAGTGAAAGCAGCAATTAAGACTGTGGCAGAACAGAGGATCGGACATCAAACCCGGCGCAACAAAAATGATTAGTTTTAGTACGAATGCCAAGATGCGTTCCATAAAAACAATCAACAATACAAAATATATTAAGGTAGGAAAACCAGGACGAAGAGAGAACACCATGAAAATCTCAGAAGAGTAGCGAATAAGATTATTGGAACTAAAAAAAAAAAATACTATGACGACCAATTGAGAAACATCGATGTAAGTCCAGTGAGCAACAACACAACACAAGCGTACAAAGTATTGAAAAGCCTGAAAGGACGTTATCAGCCCAAGACCACACCTTGCAACAACATCGCTGATGAAAACAAGATTAAAGAAGGATGGGCATCATTTTTCAAGAAACTTCTTAGCCCTCCGCACAGCTCCAGAACATCGAGGCCTATAGATATTCCCGGAGAAGTTCCATTGGCCTCCTCACTAACTCTGAATGAAGTTTGTTCCACCATCCAAGCCCACAAGAATAATAAAGCGCCAGGCATCGATGAGATTTCAGTGGAGCTCATCAAATATGGTGGCAACGGTGTTTAAAAAGCCATCCACAAAGTCATCCAGCACATTTAGCAACAAGAACATATGCCGAATGAGTGGAGCCAGTCAATTATATTCCCTATCCACAAAAAAGGTGACAAGCTACAGTGCGAAAATTATAGAGGCATATCACTTCTTTGTACGGCGTTAATAAATATTTTCAAATATCTTAGAAAATATAATCAAATCATTTGCCTAAGGATTGTCGGGGAGTATCAAGTGGCTTTAGAGCAGGTAGATTGACGATAGGCCAATTGTTTACTGTCAAGCAGATACTTGAGTAATGCTGGGAGTTCAACATAGACGCACACCAGATTTCTGTGACTTTAAGCATGTATACGACAGTATTGATCGTAACGTACTAAGCAATACTTTGGTTTGGTATCCCAGCCAAATTGGTCAGTCTTACCAAATTGACAATAACGTTGACAACCTCTCAAGTCAGTATCAATAACCAACTCACTGACGCTTTTGACACAAATCAGGGAGATGGGCTGACCCCATCGCTATTCAATTTGGCTTTGGAATATGTCATTAGAAAGCTACTTATCGCTATTATACAAGTCAAGCCAAGTGGTAGCCTATGCGGATGTCATCATTATTTTGCCACGGTCGCCAACAACTGTAGAATAACTTTTCCTGAAACTTGCCAGAGAAACAAAACTAGTAAAACAAAGCTCATGACGCAGTCGAGGAAAACTACTTTAAATACCCAAAATACCATACTTCGCGAGTACAATATCAAAAATCTGGGTGAGTTTGTGTATTTAGGTGCCAAAATAACTAGATATGCTAATGAAACAGACGAAATACGCCGAAGAATACAGCTCACAAATAAAATATTTCATTCAGTTTTGACGATCTTGAAGGCCAGCTGAATACGCAGGAAAACCAAGCTCCAAGCATACAAATCTGTGATGAGACCTGTGTTATGCTTATGAAACATGGACCCTAACCCAATTGAAATACTTTTGAGCAATGGGTTCTGAGGCGAATAATTGGAGCGAAACTGGACGGAGACCAATGGCGAATTTGATGCAACGCTTGTTGCTAGAAGCAAAGACTCGAGAGGGGCTGTAATGCTACGAAGAAGAAGAATAAACACTGCTGTCATAGTCCACTCGGTGAACGTGGTATTGGAACAAAATGGAAAGGACTCTCATCATATTGGTGGCACTTGTAGGAGGATCCGTCATCTACCTAGTATACAAGAACCACAAAAGTTCTATCAAGAAGAGATACAGCAATCCTAGTATCTTTCTGAGCTACCAGAAGCTAGCGGCAGCTCAGGTAAAAAACTCCTGCCAACCAAGAATCAAAAGGCCAATAGATTGCGGCAACATAACAGCTGTATACTGTACTGTGACAATGTTTTAGTATTACGAGAAGTCAGTAGCTCTTCAGTTAGTATTCTTAGTGTAAGCACCAATGTAGAAAAGCTCAATAAAAACTTTCGATCCCCTTATTATTATTATAACACAAACATGGCTCTTTATTAATTTTTAAAGAGCCTAGGTACCTAGTATAAGTATTAATCTATAAGAAGTGAAATGTCATAAGCTAGAGGTCTAAGTTAAGACCTTATACTGATTGTTTGATGAAGGATAGCTGAAACATAAAAAAAAACACCCCTAAATGTACGGACGAGTAAAAAGCTTACATACATCATAGCTTGAAGTGTCTAGAATAATTTGAAAATAATTATTCTTTTTAGGTCGTACGAGGTGTGTACAGAAAGTAAGGTGATTTTTTCAAATTTCACGGGCAACGTGCATTCGAGTATCGATATGTCACGAGCATATATTTACAGTTTCAGCTATATCATATGGTTGGTTTGTGTGTGAGAGGCATAACGGTTAGAAGTGTTTTGCGTGCTCGGCAATTTTTTTATCGAAAAAAATGGGACAAAGATCAAGAATTTCTTTGCCAAAAACAACACGACAATCATGCCTCAGCCACCATATTCACCGAATTTGGCCCCATTTGACTTTTTCTTGTTTCCAAAATTGAAGAGACCTATGAAAGGCCGGTGATTTGCAACGATTGAGGAGATAAAGACTGTATCGCTGGAAGAGCTCAAGGATATACCGCAAAGTGATTGTGAGAAGTGCTTCGAGGATTAGAAAAAGCGTTGGCACAAGGGTATTAATTACTTTGAAGGGAACAACCTAAATAGTGGCGAATAGATAAATATTTTTTCCTAAGAATACAAAGTCACCTTACTTTTTGAACACATCTCTTATATATTCATCAGACGATTTTGACATTTTACCGAAAGCATAACCAATTTTCGGCGATAATTGCAATGAACAATCAAGTCTAAATCATAGTTGCATAGATTTTGCAGTTATTCCCATAAAAAATGTTATTCAATCCGAACCATAATTTGCTTTTTGCTTTAGAGCTACAGCCTTTTTCGGGCCTTCGCTCATTATCTAACGATAATTTAATAGATTCAATTAGTTTAAAATAAAATAAAAGTTTGAGTTAAACAGTTGTGGTACGCCGACAGAATTTTGGAGATAGCCTACATGCTCAAAGCATTGTGAACAAAATAATTTTACATGACTGTAAATACCCAATTCATAATAAGCCAAGTCTGGAGTTTTACTCGATAACTCCTGTACACTTAGTAAATATTGCAAAATGTTCCTCTATGATCCATCCATATATGGATATGCACTTTATTTGTTCCGATTGTCAAGGTTTGGAAAATACTTTAACTAACATGTATGATAAGTTGATCAGCAGTATCGAAGATTTAAATGAAGAAAAAAATCAGCTTATCTCACGGCAGCATTCTCAGACGAGAGCTAACGATGAGAGTTTTGTGGAGATGGCGAGCAGCTTCGACGAATTAGCTGCCAAACTGTCTGATAGCAACAAAAAAGTGTATAAAGCACTAGAATTATTGGGGAATCAGATAGTGTCAATAAACAAGTTGGGTAAACAGACCTACGCTCATGTCAGAAGGGTTTTGTATTCAATTTACAAAATGCACAGTTTGAGAACTGTTTTGAAAAGCTCCCATGAAAACTTTCATTTCATACTCATATCGGCTACGTTTGATGATTTTTTTTTCAGGGGCCACTCTCCTGTACTGTAATCATCGATTAATGGCCAATTCTTTCGAATCCTAGAATGGTTACAAAACCCTTTTGCTAGGAGCTCTCTCCCACCTCCTTGACTTGTTTCTTTTATGAGCATTAATTGTAGGTACTCATCTTCAGTCATTCATTAAATTGAATCAAGTGTTCAAAGCATGCACCTTAAACGTTGAACTTGGGAAAAAATAACTCAAAATTATTCAACTTAAAGCAGCCACTATTTTGTTTTACGATTACTGATACCATTAGCTGAACCGATTCTCAAAGATATACATGACACCTATCATTCTTGAAATTTTCATGCAAATCCTAGTAAAACTGTAGTGTCTGAGTCGGTAAAAAGCGCATGTTGTTCCATAGCCATATGTTGCCATAGTAATAAATGCAGCGCATATTGTTCCATAGTAAAACAGGAAAATTCAAACCGCTACAACTTCGCTAAATATGATGCAATCTCAATTAAACTTTCAGAATAGATCAATCTTATAAATAGACATCTACGTACTGAATTTCATTGAATTTAAGGGTACCGTTAAGATTTTAATCAAGAAAACATAAAATTGATAAATCATACTATTACTAACAAAGTTGAATGAATTGCGACTTCTAACGTATTTGTTGTTGTTGTACTCACTAAGGCCTACATTCCTGTTTTTTTTCAGATTTTTCGGACCATAGGTGTTCAATTGCGAGGGGGGGGACACAAATTTTTCGTGTATTTCCCCTCCCTGTGCGCCCCTCGAAGCAAATTCTGCCAAACTAGGGCCTGTTTTGAAAAGTTCTCATCAAGACCTTTCATTTGATACCCATATTGGCTACCTTCAATGAAATTTTTTTTTCGGGGGGTCACTCTCCTATATGGGGAGACCCCCTTAAATACCTTATAAAAATTTTTTGTAGTTGAACTTTAAAGAGATCACCACTTTACACCTACACACAAAATTTAATGTTTCTAGCTTAAGTAGTTTCCGAGAAAAACTGCTGTGACACACGGACGGACGGACGGACGGACAGACGGACAGACGGACAGACGGACAGACGGACAGACGGACAGACGGACAGACGGACAGACGGACAGACGGACAGACGGACAGACTGGTCGCGAAACTAGTAGGGTTTTGTAAAATTATTTTACAAAACCCTAAAAAGACAGTTACTCATATCCAACCGTCACAAAATAATGAAACTTTTAAGAAGTCATCATTGTTTGAAAGTAACGTCTCGAGCGCCCTGCAAAATCTTAGTGAACAACTTCAAAAAGTATCTTCACAGCCTGACAAATCAAGCGACCGAGAGGAACTTGCTCATATTCGCACCAGATTGAGCAGACTCGAGAAGATGTGCACCATTATTCTGAACCAG
The DNA here is from genome assembly GCA_963969285.1 of Odontomyia ornata. Lineage (NCBI taxonomy): Eukaryota > Metazoa > Arthropoda > Insecta > Diptera > Stratiomyidae > Odontomyia > Odontomyia ornata. The sequence goes on along the minus strand of OZ017740.1, from coordinate 19,555,979 downwards.
CAACATAAAACTTCATGGGCTCCCCAGACATTGCGCTCAACGGAAACACAACATGCCGATTCAATATCATCACCTGATCCAACTCCTAACTACATCTACAAGCTTGGAACCTTCTGGACAGAAGAAGAATGGGAGGATCGCATCAAAAGATTACAAAAGTCAATAATTAATCCTAGCCCATCTCTGGTAAAAATCGCAGATGCAGCGTACAGCATCTTCTTTACGAAGGGGAAAAATCTGAATGCAACCGCTGTCAGAAAAAATATTGAAAACATACTCCACACCAATAGCTGCAAGGTTAAAGAACTATCTTCTCAGAACACTCGAAGGAAAAGCTTCAAAGTGTTCATTCCATCACAGTATTCTTGGCTCTTCACAAACTACAGAAAAAAGAACGGCAACTACATGTGGAACGGTATGAGCTTTAAATTATGGAAGGAGCGTAATGGAGTCACAGAATCCAAGGCCAGCCGTGACAAAAGTAATTATAAGAAAGTATGTATTCCTAACTCCATAACTAACACTTCAATTTCATCCAACACCTCTTATAACGCACCTCCATCCTTACCTCCTCCTATTTTATTGAATAGTGATACGTTAAATAAGCCAGAAGTCAACATCACTAAGGAGATTTGTGGCCAACCACGAAAAATTTCTGGAAAAGAGCGATCGAGTGTCGATGAGATGACTAAAGATCCGTCCTCGATACCAGAAACATCCATCTCAACAACTAGGTACAGTAATTTCGTGCATGGTGAAGACCAAATACCACCAGCCACGAGCTCATCCGGACTACCAACTTTATCAACCACTTCAAACAAGAGCAAATCATTTCTAGATCCACTCTTGCCACCCACTGTTAAGGCCACTATTGTCTCGAGTAACGATCTGGAGAAAAGGTACCTTATTTCAAGGCTTTATGAATGTGTTCGCCTTTATCTCTCCTACATGCATAAAGCACCGGAAACAACCTGTATTGAAGGTAAAACGACGACTAGTCTCAACATCATTATTCAAAGAGAAGGCCTTCCGGTCGATCTTGACGCCCTTCGGAACTTATATTTTGACTATCATGAAGAGTTGGGTGTGACCATAGACCAAGCGAAAAAAGATCTTGAGACCTATGCTTCCTTTGTTAGTTCCAGTTATATCTCTTCACTACAAAGGACAAGAGGAAACCAACACAAATTTGTTCGTCCCCTTCCATAAGTCTATTCAACGTGGTCTTAAACTGTTTTACCACAACTGTAGTGGTATATGTAATAAATTGCCCCAACTGTTTCTTGACGCAAAATCTTGCCATTTTGATATACTTACCCTGACCGAAACATGGTTAAATGAATCTCACGAAAATGAGGAGATTCTGGACAATAATTGGTCCATTTACAGAGACGACAGAGATTTCCTTAGTACTAGACAAAGACGCGGAGGTGGTATGTTGATTGCTGTACATAACTCTCTCCTTAGTGAGTCCGTCAAGACGCTATCAAATGCATTATTCCAGCATAAAATAGTGCAAATAAAGCTGCAGAAATTTTCTGTATATATTGGCGTCTTCTATATGCCTCCAAAATCATGCTTACCTCCAGAATCTGTCGAAATTATCTATAATGCTGTATGTGATATCATAGCTGGAATTACTGCCGGAATTAATGAGGAAGACAGAGTCATTATAACTGGTGACTTTAATCGGCCAAACATTAAATTCGTAACCGATGAACTTGGTAATCTTCTTCTCGTCAATCTTCTAGACAGTAATGACTTTAATTTAGTGAGCACCCTATATGGCAATGATTTGCAGCAAACCGCTCCCATCCCCAACCAAAACGGAAATTGGTTAGACCTCGTTTTCACAAATGCACATGACGAAGTAGTGGTTAATCCAACTGATGAGAGCGAGCACCTGCTTTCCAACACAATTCATCACTCCGCCTTTTCTGTTGAACTTTCCACTTCTGATTCAGTAAACCCTATTTCTTACAATAATGAGATTGTATATGACTTTCGTAATGGCGATTATAACAATATTAACAGCCTTCTATCAACTTCCAACTGGACTGGTACTTTGTCAACATTAGACTTGGATCAAGCCTTATCCGTCTTTTATCAAATCATTCTTGACGCTGTTGATTCATTTGTACCTAAAATTAAGAAAAAAGACAAGGCTTCTGAACCCTGGCTGGGAAGTGACCTCAGGCGTTTACGAAGCCAAAGAAACAAGCTATATAAAATATTAACAAGTTGGGTAAACAGACCTACGCTCATGTCAGAAGGGTTTTGTATTCAATTTACAAAATGCAGTCACCAGATCGAATCAAATCAAGATACATGTCAAAGACGATTTTATTGGAGAAAATATGAAATACGAAGATCATACTATTATTAACAAAGTTGAACGAATTTCGACTTCTGAGGTTTTTGGTATTGTTATACTCATAAATATCCCCCTTGATTATTATTTCAGATGTCCATCCGCGACGGAGGAAATACATTTTTCATATATTTTCCCCTTGTGCCCCTACTGAAGCAAAAACTGACAGTTTAACAACTGTTTTGAAAACTCCCATGAAAACTTTCATTTCATACTCATATCGGCCACGTTTGATGAATATTTTTTTCAGGGGCCACTCTCCTGTACTGTTGTCATCGATTAATGGCCAATTTTTTTCGAATCCTAGAATGGTTACAAAACCCTTTTGCTAGGAGCTCTCTCCCACCTCCTTGACTTGTTTCTTTTATGAGCATTAATTGTAGGTACTCATCTTCAGTCATTCATTAAATTGAATCAAGTGTTCAAAGCATGCACCTTAAACGTTGAACTTGGGAAAAAATAACTCAAAATTATCCAATCTACGCATTTAAAACAGCCACTATTTTGTTTTACGATCACTGATACCACTAGCTGAACCGATTCTCAAAGATTTACATGACACCTATCATTCCTGAAATTTTCATGCAAATCCTAGCAAAACTGTAGTGTCTGAGTCGGTAAAAAGCGCATGTTGTTCCATAGTCATATGTTGCCATACTAATAAATGCAGCGCATATTGTTCCATAGTAATACAGGAAAATTCAAACCGCTATAACTTCGCTAAATACTTTCAGGATATATCAATCTTATAAATAGTCATCAGTGTGCTGAATTTCATTGAATTTAAGGGTACCGTTAAGATTTTATTCAAGAAAACATAAGATCGATAAATCATACTATTACTAACAAAGTTGAGTGAATTGCGACTTCTAACGTATTTGTTGTTGTTGTACTCACCAAGGCCTACATCCTTGATTTTTTTCAGATTTGTCCAATCGCGAGGGGGGGGAGACAAATTTTTCGTGTATTTCCCCTCCCTGTGCGCCCCTCGAAGCGAACTTTGCCAAACTAAGACCTGTTTTGAAAAGTTCTCATCAAGACCTTTCATTTGATACCCATATCGGCTACTTTCAATGAAATTTTTTTTTGGGGGGTCACTCCCCTATACGGGGAGACCCCCCTTACATATCTTATAAAAATTTTTTGTAGTTGAACTTTGAAGAGAACACCACTTTACACCTACATACAAAATTTGATGTTTCTAGCTTAAGTAGTTTCCGAGAAAAACTGCTGTGACACACGGACGGACGGACGGACGGACGGACGGACGGACGGACAGACAGACGGACAGACAGGACGCGATTTTAGAAGGGTTTTGTAAAATTATTTTACAAAACCCTAAAAAATGGTAACAACGTTGGCGAAGAGTTTAATAGAAAATATGACGAGCTCGCTAATGAGTTTAAAATTAAATCTCAAGAAGCATATAAATCCTACATAAATGTTGAAGGTGAAGAAATCACTCGGAATCCTAGAAAATTTTTCGAATTCGTCAACTTAAAACGTAAGATACATGGTTACCCTTCAGCAATGAAACACATTGATTCTATCTCTTCTTCTCCAGAGCAAATCTGTGAGTTTTTGCTGATTTTTTCCAAGGAATCTACTGCGATCCTGGAAACTCTCAAAACCGTCCGTCCTCAAGCCATCGAAGCTCTTGATTTGAACAACGGAATTGGCCCCGATGTCATTCCCCCTCGTAAAGATAATTTGTCCCTCCCTCTTTTCCTCATTTTTATTAAATCGCTTTCGAGCGGTGTTTTCCCCTCACATTGGAAACCATCTTACATAATACCAATCCACAAAAAAGGCGAAAAGCGGTCTGTTGAAAATTATAGGGGAATCGCTACGTTATCTTCCATACCGAAGCTTTTTGGACAGATTGTATGCGTTAAAATTTCACCTCCTATTGAACCTTATCTCAACGACGAGCAACATGGTTTCCGGAAAAGCAGATCTACTACCACCAACCTTGTCGTGTTGACGTCAGACATTCTATGTGCGATGGAATAAGGTAACCAAATCGACGCCATATACACCGATTTCAGCAAGGCGTTTGACCGCGTGAATCATGAAATATTGATAAAAAAAACTGCATAGTTTTGGAATCACTGGCCCATCGCTTAACTGGATTCATTCATATTTGAAAAACCGCATCCAATATGTCAAGTTCTAAGGTCGCTTATCGAAGAAAATCAATGTCCTCTCTGGGGTTCCTCAGGGTAGTCATCTGGGTCCATTACTTTTGAATATCTTCATATCTGACCTTTCAGCGGCACTATCCGATATACCTCACCTTTTTTATGCCGATGATCTGAAGGTATATCACATTCTAAAATCGCATATTGACGCTTCCTTTCTTCAATCCAAATTAAATATTTTGCTCCAATGGTGCAACGATAATCAACTTGCACTTGATTTGGATAAATGCCTTGTCATAAGTTTTTCCAGAAAAAAATCAAATCAAAAGCAAGAGTTTGAGCAGAGTTGAGAGCATAGTAGATCTAGGCGTAATCTTAGACACACTGCTTCGGTTCAATCTTCAACATGACGAAGCCCTCTCCAAAGCTAATAGGATGCTAGGTTTCATCAAAAGGAGAGCCAAAGAATTTGAGAATATTTGGGCAACAAAATCGCTATGCACTTCACTTGTTCGTCCCATTCTCGAATACGCTTGTTTGATCTGGGACCCAATTTACAACATTCATAAAACTAGATTCGAGTCGGTACAAAAACAATTTTTACTCTTTGCCCTAAGGTCCCTCTATGACCCCAGAGATTTCCATAGCCTTCCATCCTACGATAACCGACTCCACATATTGAATATGGCATCACTAGCTTCTAGGCGAACTGGGTTGTCCTCATGCCTAATTTTCGATGTGCTTAGGGGTAATATTAACGTGAAATTTATTTCCGAGAAGATACGGCTGAATGACCCTTCTAGAGTTACTAGAAATTCTCGTATGTTCACCACAAGAACACATCGGACCATATATGCGGATAACGCTAGATGTTGTAAAGCATTTAACAAATTCAGCAATCATTATTCCCAACCATTTCCAAGTCCCTTTTCAAGTCCATAATTACACAATCCTGCTCTTCCCGAATACAGTAGATCATTAAGTAACCTAATGTATAAATTGTACTTTCTTTGTGTTTTGTTAAATGATGCCTTGTTTGGAAATAAATAAATAAATGGCACTTTAGTTCCGTTGCTTTCAATTCCATTAGTTTGCGTTGCTCAATCTCAATATAAAATCTAACTGCGAGGGTCATTTGAAAAGTTTCCGGCCTTTTAAAGAAAAACACATAATTCAAGAAATTTCTCAACATAGTCTCCACGCAAATCAATACATTTGGTCAAACGCTTTTCCAAATCTTTCAGGTCATCAGAAAAAAATTCAAAGGCTAAACAGGTTTACTACCTCTTCAACCTCGGTATTTGATCCATATCAGAATTTTTTCCAAGTTGGGGGACAAAAAAGTCACTTTGAGTAGGGTGTGTGTTGAACCAATTCGAACTTCAATTCGTCCAATTTCACCATTGCAACCATGCATGTGTGGACTTGCGCTTTCGGTCGATCATCAACAAGGGCGGCAACCATCGAGCGGATCATTTTCTCACGCATAAATCTTCATGTAAAATCTTATGCACCCATTCAGTTGATATTTTACAAGCCTCAGCGACTTCCTCGATGGTTAATCGGTGATCTATCATCTCGATTGTGTGCACTAAACTGACGATATCTTCCATTGAAGCAGTTTTGGACGTCCATTCATCGTCAAAAATGCTTGTGTGACCGCGCTCGAACTCAGCCACCCAATTTTTCACGGTTGTAAATGCGGGCAATGATTCACCATCCACGGAGTCTAACTGTTCTTTAACTTCCCGAGTTTTTTCCCTTTCAAATAGAGGTACTTTATCACCGCGAGATACTCGATTTTATCCATTGTTCCTAACAAACGTCACTTGTCATCTTTGGAAGGGTACCATGTGTTTTGTACTGATCGGAATGACTTGAAATTTTTATGGTATACATATGGAAAGGCCATTAATTGGTCGGCAAGAGAACTTGAATATACCATGACTTTTTGCCGGTAAGGCCGGAAACTTTTCAAATGACTCTCGTAATTTTCGACAATCAATTTCAACTCAATAAATTCTAAATTCACAGTAACAATTAACTTTGAAAGAGCATTAATTTTAGGTAGATCGAATCGAAACAAGAAGCAGCCTGTAATAATATTTTTGACATATAAAAATTTTGAAGCAGTAAAATCTTACTAGTGGCAGAGCTCAATGCGTTACAAACGTTTATAGCAATATTCGTTGTTCAAGTTTAAATTATTGTTATCAGTATAAAATATAGAGAGCATTGTCAACCATGAAATATCATTTTATAATAAACATCAATTATAGTCGAATAGATGTTAAAAGCTAATCGGTCTTTGCAATTTTACTAGGCTGTTGAATCACTTGACTGTGAAGTATTCTACTATTGCCCAGAAAGATTCAAATCCGACCAAGTTCACTTGATTTGTATGCTAAAAGGTGAAACTTTCAAATTTGATGTTAAAAACTACAGTGAAATGTACTGACTTACGGAGTAACATTTTTGAAAATATTCTAAGCAAACTAATTCAAGGAGTTATCATATCTGAATTTTCACAAAGTTGGGTAATAGCTGTTACATTAGTGATTCAGAAAATTTTCTGTGATATATGGAAGGACAAATTGATCGTACAAAAATGTTTCGCAGCAAGAGATCTCACAAGTGGCATTATTTTCAGAAATTATGGCTCTATTATCTGATATAGCACATACTGCTATTCAAAGCCAGCACTGCTTTCAAAATAACATAATACACGGTGTTCCAACATTCCTTTGAATACACAATTCATTTTCACTAGGCCACCTGCAAATAAGACCTTTTAGTCTTTATCTCCGTTTTTAATCTATTAACCAATGTTGAAAATGTTGAAACTTTTGAATAAGTTTTTAGAAAAAGGAAATCCACAATCTGAAATTGGATACCAAAACGTAAATCTATTCCATTAAATGTGAAGAATGTATGATATGTTTAATCCTTCCATAACGTGTCCGATGAAGTATCTAAGAGAGTTCAAACAAGATAATGATAGATACCTTAAAATACCGTGAATAATTTATTCTTTTTACCCTATTAGTTGTTCGCACAAACTGCTTGGGATTTAGTGTGAAAAAGTACCAAAGATGCATCCAAACTACATGAAAATAATTTGTAACTCCATTTATTGAGTCTGTTGAATGTTGAGAAATTCGTATCGATACCATAAAATTGTCGGTTTGTACCTATTTAAGCCAGCAATGTTGAATGATCTGCTTACGTTTGAAATAACTTAAGATGGGTGATGTGTAGGTGATGTTGTATAAATTCGATAAATGTAATGATCCAAACTGAATTGTTTGCCGGCAAGCTATACCAAACAGTAGTTTATGGTAGTATTTCCTCCTCTCTTGGAAAACCAATTGGTTCATTATAAGCAAGATTTACTCTGTCTTTGGAGATAGTTCAAACGAATTGCTGCAGGGAGGCATTCAGTAGATAATTTACATTTAAAATCACAAAATTTCTCTTTTCCCATCTTTATCTGTTTGTATTCAGGAAATAATCTTTCAAGCCACGTGGGTGTTTGTTCAACATTATGCTGTTCTGCATCAAAAGAATGGAATCTAATTAAAATTACTTTAAAACCCATTCGAGCTAACGACTAATATGATGTACGCCTCCACAGATTCCCGCCTCCTAATCCTATTATTAGTCAAGAAAATCTTTTGTTAATGTTGAACGCATGACATTCATGATACCCATCCCATCCTATTGCATCCCTATCCTGTTTAGCTTACATGCAATCATCATTATTATTATCATGATCATCGCGAGTGCTGTTGTCGTTCTCGTCGACATTTCCACGATCTTCATCTTCCAACATTCTTCTCATCATCCCCATCGTCATCATCATCTCATAATCATCCGTAACCATTACTGTGACAATAATCAAGAATTCAGAATCAAACGCAAAAAGATACATTTGTGGATAAAAACAAAGAAAAATTATAAATAGCAAAGGAAACGCCTCTCAATCAACACACCTAATGTTAAGAATGGAAGGTAGGCTTCGTTGCTTGTTGTGATCTTTAACTTATTCCTTGTTCAATCAAAAGAATTTTTCGCGTGATATCACTAATCCTTGTTGGATGGCGGTTAAGTAGGCATGAAGAATCAGTCATTGGTGGTTTTATAGTGTTGCAGCTGCATCGAGTCAAGATAGAACAATATATCCTAGAATCAGACAAGGCTACTGGATGTCGCTTTACCACCTACGCAATGATAAATCAATGAATTTTACAACGGCTAGGCTTAAAATATTTACAAACAAAAAAACGTTTCCAGACAAAAATGTCCTTGGATAAATGTTGTCTTGTTATGCTTACCAGTTATGTGTCCATTGGCTTTTTCTAGTAAGGGGTTTTCCAATAAGAGGTGTTATTTTGAGTAGCCCGCTTTTTCGGTAGACGTCACCTTTGAAGCTGTTATTTTTTGACATTTGACAAGTAGAAACTACGCCGTTAATAAAAATGGAACGATACAAGCTGGTGAAAATTTGGCAGAGACGGTTCGTAAAACTCGAACATTTTTGGGTCGTCGTGAAGTGCCTGGTCGGACCGCAATACAGAAATTGGTGGAAAAATTCGAGCTGTTGGGACAACTTAGTGATGTGAAGGATAAAACCCGTGCACGTCACTCAAGAACAGCCGAGAATATTGCTACTGTAGCCGAAAGTGTTGAAGAATACCCAGGTTGTCCATTCCTCGTCGTTCTTTGGAATTAGGCATTCCACAAACGTCATAACACTGTATTTTGCATAAAGATTTGGGTCTTAAGGCTTATAAAGTTCAGTTAACACAAGAACTCAATATTTGTAATCGAATTCATTTTCGCCTTCACAAAATACTCCAACTGAAAATAGAAAAAGATAGCTTCCTTTTAATTTTGTGTATTTTATTTTTATTTTTTTCCTCAAAATCAATCTTCGACCGTAATCGTTCGGTCTTCTTCAGCGATTAATTTATTTTTACTCACATTCCTGCTTATATACTAGCTTTGTTTAAGGAAATTTATTTAATAATTTAAATAGCCATGATCTGCAGTTTCCGTCATTCTGATTCATCAACTTATTCCTTTCCCGGGTTATTGCCAGGCTTTCCATCACATCCAATTCACGTATATCTCTAGCTTCCTTGATGACTACAGCGTCCTCCATTGTTATCTCGTGTCCCTTCGTGATATGTTCCGCTACCGCCGACTTGAAATTCGAAGTTCTTTCTTTCTTTCTTGCTGCTGCTGCTTCGCCTAGATGCTCCTTAATTCGCGTGCCGATGAGTCTCCTCGTTTGACCTATGTACACTTCTTCACAAGTGGGACATTCGATGCGATACATACCAGATTTCTCGTGTAGTTCACGCTTGTCTTTCGTTGATCCGACAACGTTTTTGAGCTGGTTCTTGCTGCTTGATTCGATTAACCGTACAGAATTGAGCTGATTTATTCGCCGCTTGATTCGATTGCTGATGCCTTCGTGATAGGTTGGAGCCTTCCAGTACGTTCTTTCGGTATTCGCATTTGATAATGTTGATCGTCCCTGACGCTGTCTACGAGTATTAATCTGGATCTTCTGTGCCATTCTCCTAATCGTCGAGCCCTTGAAGCCGTTTAGTCTAGCTGTCTCAACAATGTACCTCATCTCCTTTTCCTTAGCTTCCTTGCTTAGCGGCAAATCGAGCATCCTGTGGATCATGGCTCTGTACGGAGAAACCTTGATTTGCTGCGGTTAATCGAATCAAGCAGCAAGGACCAGCTCAAAAACGTTGTCGGATCAACGAAAGACAAGCGCGAACCACACGAGAAATCTGGTATGTATCACATCGAATGTCCCACTTGTGAAGAAGTGTACATAGGTCAAACGAGGAGACTCATCGGCACGCGAATTAAGGAGCATCTAGGCGAAGCAGCAGCAGCAAGAAAGAAAGAAAGAACTTCGAATTTCAAGTCGGCGGTAGCGGAACATATTATCACGAAGGGACACGAGATAACAATGGAGGACGCTGTAGTCATCAAGGAAGCTAGAGATATACGTGAATTGGATGTGATGGAAAGCCTGGCAATTACCCGGGAAAGGAAAAAGTTGATGAATCAGGATGACGGATCATGGCTATTTAAATTAATTAAATAAATTTCCTTAAACATAGCTAGTATATAAGCAGGAATGTGAGTAAAAATAAATTAATCGCTGAAGAAGACCGAACGATTAGGGTCGAAAATCGATTTCGAGGAAAAAGATAAAAATAAAATACACAAAATTAAAAGGAAGCTGTCTTTTTCTATTTTCAACAAGAACTCAAGCCGGTCGATCATCAACAACGTCCTGTCTTTGCTGATTTGGTCCTTGAAATGCATGAAAATGATCCGGAATTCCATCGATAAGTCATCTTGAGTGATGAGGCCCATTTCCACCTCGATGACTTCGTCAACAAGCAAAATTGTCACATCTGGGGCTCGGAAAACCCAAGAGTTATCGTTGAAAAGCCTTCTTCAACGTGTGACTGTTTGGTGCGGTTTATGGTACGGCAAGGTCATTGCACCTTACTTTTTCGAAAATGAAGCTGGAGCAACAGTTACGGTGTATGGATTGCGCTATCGAGAGATGATTAATGATTTTTTATGGCCGGAATTGGATGGTATTGATCTGGATAAAGTTTACTTTCAATAAGACGGCGCTACGTGCCACACAAGCAACTAAACCATTGAAAAGTTTCCGGACCGTGTTAGCTCTCGAAAAGGTTAGCGCAATTGGCCACTAAGATCTTGTGATTTAACACATTGCGACTTCTTCCTTTGGGGCCACGTGAAAGAGAAGCTCTACGCCAACGGCCCAGCGTCGATTCAAGACCTCAAAGATGGAATTCGTGAGTCTATCGAGGATAAAGGGCAGCCACTTTGCGATTTGGTTATGGAAAATTTCATGAAAAGGATATGGTCTTGCAAGCTTGGTCGTGGTGGTCATTTGCCTGATGTCATTTTTCAATATTAACGGCATATCTTGTAACAATTCTGCGTCTGAATATCGCTTCCGTGCCCTCTGGTGGAGCTCCTGACTGAGGCCCTCGGACCCGGTTAGCCCAATGGAGTGGGGCCGTGCGCCACTCGCTTTGCCAATGGGCCCCACAGGAGTCGCCAAGCGAGAATCACGACTCGCCAAAAGGCTCGCACCGACACTGTCCGCGACACGACGCGCAATGCACTCACGCACCGCCTATTCTCCCTAACCGCGACCACAACTAAGGCGGGGGAACCTAAGACAAAGGATAAGCCCTGACGAGCCTCGCAGTCACACCACGTGGCGGCGAAGCGCCCTCGAGCCTTCCACACACGGGGCGTCGCTCGTACGGGAATGCCACCTCGCTTCCCGAGCCAACTTCACAATTTCTAATTCACTGCTTCACCCATATGTTTTTCTTTTTTTTTTCCTGAATCACAAAACAATTTAATTTCACGGTTTAACAATATACAGAGGATATTTAAAAAAGAAATATATGTAAAATTATACCAAGCTTGCACCCTTCAACCGGCTTGTTCGACTCGGGGGGCCCCCAATCTTGCTGCCGCCAACTGCTGCTGTCGATCCACCTCGGTCGTAGAAGACGCTCTTCTCGTTGATTCAAAAACCTCCTTGATTCCTCTGATCAATCCTCGAATTCGTTATAACCTCCAAAAATTCCGCCAAAAATTCGTGCTCCCTCTTGGGAAAATGCAAAGTGAAAAAGAGCTTCCCAAGCTCCATCCGGGGTCTTATATCCCCTCTGGTGGCCACGCTTTCATACAAGGGAGCTTTTCGATGTTCCACCAGTTCATCGCTTCACTGTTCATCGCATTCACTGCATTACCCGCGTGTCATGTCAGCTGGCATCTTGCGAGCTTTAAATGTTATAATATGGTGATGGAACGATGAAACATTTTATAAGCTATGACGCGATGATGGTTGATGTTGTTGTTGTTGCTGCTGTTGCTTCGATGCAGATGACAGATTCGATTTATGTTGCTCAACATATGGTATACCTGCTCCCCACTTCCGCCAACATTTCTACTGCCGTACTGATATCTGCTGGACACTTTTTCCGATTGTCCTATATTGTGTTCGCGATCGTTTCCAAATGTGCTATGTGTTGGTGGATGCTGCTGAATGTGTAGCTGGTTACCTTGGGCTTGCTTCTGCACTTGAATATGCGATTGATTGTAATATTGTTGCGGTTGCATTGCAGCTTGTTGCTGGCGCGTAGTTGCATTTTGTTGAGTAGATGCATCCACAGGATGATAATTATTTATGTTTACAACATTTCTATGGGATATCGCATTCGAAACATGTCCTACACCTGTTGATCCATGTCTCATATCGGGTTTCGCTTTAATGTCCATACTTGCAGCAAACTGCATATTGCGACTGTTTGGTGTCGCGGTGATAACTGGATATTGAGCGCTCAACTGTGCTTTGTGTCTTGTGGTAACCATACTCTTCTGGCCGGAAGGAGGTTGAAATTCATTTTGAATTTGCTGTGGAAGTGTCATACAGCGTCTCGGTTGCTGTTGTTGAGTTGATACAGGAGAATTTGTATACTGAATTGTTAATTTGTATCCGTTGGCTAGGAGGAGTATTAAATACGATAGGCCTAAACGTATAAATGCCTTGCAACAATTCCGGCGACTCATTTATATTTGTGCCAAGTTGATTATAAGCGTATTGTAGCTTTAATTCTATATGATCTGAGCTTGTTTGTTCTATCGCATTAACTAGTTGCCTTACTAGATTATCATCACGAACCGATAATAGGATAATGTATGGAACAGTAACGATTTATTTAGGGACGTTACACTTGAAATGAAATCCGATACAGGAAGCTCGCTTAGTAAATCTGATAAACTTGTCAGCCCGGCTAAAATGGTAACCGGTACACTAGGTATATCGCGATCACTCATTATGCTTCAACTTTCATTTACATTTATAATTTGATCTTTCAAATTCCATGAAAGTTGTATGGAGATTTCAATCCACTCAATGAGTTTAGTTAAGTAACTTCTAGGGTAAATTTGTCAATATTCATCAATGGGATCATTCTTCTGCAACACTGCACTTTTATCCACCGCTCAGTCGCCAACAACTCTCCAGCATCTAAACAATCGTCCTCAAATCCACTTCCGCAGAATGTTCGCTTGCTTATTGCCAAAATACCCGTGAAATCGTTTCCACTTTCTTCAGCGCCACTCACGAACCTTTTTGTCAAAACGGCTGAAAAAAATCTATGGAGTGAGCAACTTTCTGCGGACGTGCACTTTCCGATTAATCATCACTCGTCTCACATTCATGTATTACTTTCCACACTTCTTCTTCAAGTTCCAATTATTAGCGGATTGCGAACAAAACTTGGCTGACAATATCCGAATCGTCGTGCTTTTGCATTTTATTTTGAAAGAAATTAGAAATGGCGACGTCCGAACAAACACCAAACATATTACAAAGCTACGTTCGCTCGTCAGAATTTGTCTCCAAAGTTCAATTTGATTTTATCTGCCCATTCTTATACGTCCACGATGTTTGCTGGCCATTCTTTCCCGCTCTTCCTACTCTTTTAAACGGAATGTCGCCATCTTCACTTAGCTTCTGCATAAACCGCAAAACAGACATTTGTAATCCTACTAGTTCAATGGCTGTGCCATCACGCGGTGTACTAAGTTTGCCACGACTTCCTGCTTTATCTGATGAGCCCATCTTATCCATCCAAGTTCCTGATTTGAGCTTGGACGTAAACTTGTCCATACGCTTATTTCCCATCACGCTCCAATGTGGCTAAGCTAGTTTCATCAGTATTTGCCGGTCCGATTCGGTGAAATCAATTGCACGCTTTCGACATTTCAGCACAATGATTGAATGCTTGGCAGCGGAAGTGCTCGTTGGTCTGCTTAGAACCTACTTAATTCTAATTTCTAAGTGTGATACAAAATATAAAGCGTTACATACATCGTTAAACCTCGACTTCAATTGGCTCGGGAAGTTATCCTCACGGAGAACTTATTATATTTTTTTTGTTGTTTCTTTTTTTCCGTTTGTTTGTTTTCTTGTGTGTGTGGAAGGCTCCCGTGGCAATCTTCTTCTATATAATGCATTTTTCTTTTAATTTCAAAATAACACCTCTTATTGAAAAGTTGATTAGCTTCGTTTAATTTTCTAAATTTTCAATTTTTTACTGCAGATATATTTCCTAAAAGTAACCTGTGTATTTAATGGTAGAGTAATAACGAGAAACTATCGAATCCACCAGCTTTTACTCTGTAGCAGTGATGGCCTTTTGGAAGGAAATATACAAAATTATATTTGGACCATGCTTAAATTTAGTCACGAAATAAAAAATGCCTGCACGCTATCCACCAAAACTTCTAACAGAACTTTTAAAATTTATTCCGAGTGAAAAACAATTTCTTGTATTTCTTATTTTGAAAGGTGAATATTTTCTTTTGAAGAGGGTCATCATAACAAATACCATACGCATAAAGTTACACGCGATTCATCATTCCTTTTCTATACGAAACACAAGAATTATCGTTTCGAAATATTCCTGTCAAATAAAGAAAATAAACAAATTTTGACAAGATGATCATACATTTTGTACGCATGCATACAGATGACTTGAGATACCAATTTTTTCATATTCATTAATTGGTAACAGAATACAATGTTGCAAGAAGAAAGATGAAATGGTAACAAGTTAGCGGACGCCTTAATAATTTCTGTCTTGATATTCACATTTCAACATGCAAAAGATTGTTCTTGTTCCGCGATCTGTACTGTAGAGGGTTTTTTGAATTCTTCAGTTAGTGGCAATGGCGATGAACACGATTTTGTTGAATTTTTCCAGTTGAACTCATTTACGAATGTGTTTAAGTTAATTAGATGTAACAAGTGAAGATTTAACGTACAATTGATTATTTTAAATTGAGTATATTAAAATTTACCGAACCGTTTATTGCTTGAAAATGATTTGAGAATGTGATACTGCGATATGATCGATTGCCATTTTGATGATTTTCTCATGAAGATTCATGTCTTTGGCTTTATACATTAAAGACTTGCCAGGATTTAAACTATCCAGGAAATCAAAGTGAATTAGAGAAACCTATCCATGAAGAAGCCCAAAACTATTATGAGCATGTCCCGAGTATATTAGAAGCAAGTACAGGGTGTTTCTCTAGTGGGATGACATCTTTCAATAGAGATTAATTATGTGTGATATACGCCCAAATTAACGATTCTCTGACATTTGTGTTCAGTAAGAATCGCCATTTAATCAGCAAACGTTTAACACCCGAAAAACGCTTTCAAAATTTGCAAATTTATTTAAAAGTCAACGTTCAAATTCGTGGAAACTTTAGTCCATTTTATGGTTGATATAACTGCCCATCTGAGCAAGCTGTTCGTTCTGTTATTGATCAATTCTATACAAGTCATTCATTATATAAAGTGAAGCTATCAGCAAGACAAAGAAGTGTGCAGCTCCGATGTCATTTATCGGAGCTGCCGTTACGGTAAATGGTTTATCTTATCGGACCATGTTCAAGGAATTTTTGTTTGGTTCCAACATGATGGCACTACATGCCACAAAGCCACCGAAACAATCGACTTATTGAAAATGAAATTTAAAGACCACTTTATTTCATGAAATTGTCCAATAAATTTGCCACCAAGACCTTGCAATTTGACGGCTTTCGATTATTTTCTTCGGAGGTACGTTAAGTCCTTGATTTAGACTAACAAACCAAAAACATTTGAATCATTTGAGGAAATATTCGGCGTGCCACCAACGAAATCAGACCAGATGTATTCGAAAATGTGGTCAAAAATTGGGTTGCTTAAATGCGCTTTGGAACTGCTAGTTATGGTGCTCATTTCCCAGAAATCAATTTCAGCCGAATCGGACTCGTAGCTTTGTTTTGACCGCATGTGGAAGCGGGTGTGTCCGCGGATTTTAGAAAAATGGAGAAAGAGCAATATCAGGCGGTGATTCCATTCTTGCTTTTGGAAAGGAAATCGCGCAGTGAAATTAAAGAGCGCTTGGATGCTGTGTACAATGGCTCTGCTCCTGCAATGCCAAAGGTAAAAAGTTGATTTAACGAAATTCAATGTGGCTGCATGCCGATTTTTAATGGGCCACATCCAAGTGCCCCAAAAATGGCTACCAAGGAGCACAAAGTGATAAAAATCCACGAGCTCATATTGACAGACCGCCGATTGAAGGTTTGCAAGATAGCTGAGACAGTAGGCAATTCAAAAGACGCGTGATTCATATCCTGCATGAAATTTTTGGCATGAGAAAGCTATCGGCTCGATGGGTGCGCATTTTCTCACTCCGGACAACAAACGCAACCATGAGACTACTTCAGAGTACTGTTTGACGCTCTTTAAGCGCAATCCAAAGGAGTTTCTGCATCGTTTTGTGACCGTTGACGTCACCCACCAAATGCACCCCGAAGAAGACAAAGGCTGTCCCATAGACCGCATAGGTGATGGCCACCGTTTTCTGGGATTCACGAGGTATCATCTACATCACCTACCTAGAGTAGGGCAAAACAGTTCTACTATGCCGTATTATTAGGCCGATTTGACGCTGAATTGCAGAAAAAAGGCCCCATTTGGCGAAGAAAAAATGCCCTTGCACCATGACAATGCACCGGCTTAAACCCTCGCCATCGCTGCGGCCAAATTGGACTGCGAACAGCTACTCCATCCACCATATTCTCTAGATTTGGCCCCGTGCGACTTCTTTTTGTTTCCAAACTTGAAAAGCGTCACTCGCTGGGCAGAAATTTGAGTCGAATGAAGAGGTCATCGCCACTATGGAAGACTACTTTGCAGACCTCGAGAAAACGTATTTTTCAGACGGGTTAAAGAAGTTGGAGCATCGTTGGGTCAAGTGTATGTAGCTAACAGGAAATGATGTTGAGAAATAAATTGCCACTTTTCCAAAATTTTCGCTTATGTTTTGTAGGCTAAGTATTTATCGGACCGCCCTCGTATATTGCAATATTGTTTAGCTAGCCTTTCAAACAAGGAAACATTTTCCTTTTTAGTAGCAATGAAAACCAATCCAATTTTATTTGTATGGGCTTGTATGAAAAATTATTGATTCATTCTACGGCTTTTCGTTTTACGGTCAGGTTTTCAGGAAATAATCTAGGCCGCATAATGAGGTATTGATGTATACATAAACGAGTTGAGCAGGTAGGAGAGTGCTGCTGCCAAAAGCGCTTTGTAATATCTAAAGGCTCGAAACAAATTTTCTGATAGCATGAATCTATGACTTGAATTATTATCCATCCAATACTTTATAAGAAATCTTTCGATTTCATCCAAAAAGAAGAAGATTTCTTTCATAAGCACATAACAGACACCATTTTGTTCCAGCTTAAATAATTTTTCTGAATGCTTGGCCAATTGAGCGTATTCTAATTAAATTCTTTTCCTTAAATTTTCATGAAAATCGGAAGAAAGTAAGAGTGCCTGGGTCGATTCAAAATATGTATCAACCATCAATTCGTCTTAGTGTTGCTTTTCGAGTAATTCCATACAATTGAAATGCTTGATTATGATGTGGTTTCGATGAAATTTTGTGAGCAAAAGGATCTTCCATGTGGAACTTTAAGAAGATTAAAGGTACCGTTTTGATTATAAAATCCCCATAAGGGCGAAAACATAAAATTGATAAATTATACTAATATTTACAAAGTTGAGTGAATTTTGATTTTGAGGCATTTGTTGCCGTTGTACTCAAAAAGAACTGCCTGCGTGGTTTTTTCTAAATTTTCCGCTCAAGGTATTCGATCGCGAGAGGGGCACTATTTTTTCACACATCTTGCGTTCCCCTGGACCCCTTGATGCAAAAAATTCTAATATACAATATAATATAATATTTTAACTTCAGATTCTAAAAGTTGTAATCAAGGCCTTTCATTTGATACCCCACTCGACTGCTTTTGATAAAAAACTGTTTAAGGGCTACCTCGTTACACCGAAGGACCCCTTCAAAATATTTCGAAATGTTTGACTGGACCCAAAACTTTAAAAGACCATCTACTCTGACGTCTTCCCAAAGTTTAAGCATTCTAGCTACTATGGTTGCTGAGAAATCTTGCTGTGAGGCACGGACAGACGAACGGATATACAGGACGCGAAACTAGTAGGTCTTTGTATTTTTTTTAACAAATTTTAATTGATGGAATAGACTAGGAAAATAAAAATGTTTTCTCAGTAAAAAAAAGACACTCATGGACGTTCTGGAGTTGGTCCATTTGACATATTTAGTAGTGTAAGAGATAAGATGATTTCGTTGGAATCTTATAATTGAAGAATGATCGAGGAAAGTGGTGTACATATAGCATAGTATACTCAATGCATATCCATGCTCAACCTAGGCTCCTTGGTCCAGACCTGTGAAATGTATCTTATGACACGCTACTGAGACTGGAAATACCAGATGAGCCGCGCTTGATCGGCTATGCGGATGATGTTGCAGCTCAACCTAGGCTCCTTGGTCCAGACCCTTGAAATGTATCTTATGACGCGCTACTGAGACTGGGAATGCCAGATGAGCCGCGCTTGATCGGCTATGCGGATGATGTTGCAGCTCTACTTGACGCACCTTTGAACAAGCGCAACTTAGGCTAGGAATGCTAATGCGCCGAGTAGGAGACTAGATGACTACTCGTGGGTTCAGTTTAGCACTGGAGAAAACCGAAGTGGTCATCTTGACAAAAAAGTGAATCCCTAGAGTAAGGATGATCAGTATTGGAGACATACTTATCGAAAAGAAGCCAGCGGTGAAGGACCTGGGGCCACTGATCCACTCGAAAATGAGTTCCTATGAGCAAATCAGGGCAACGGATGAGAAGGCTCCTTCGAGCATATTGGCCCTGGCTTGACTTATAGCTAACATAGGAGCGCCCAACCCATCAAGAAGACGCCTCTTGATGAGTGCCATAGAGTCAGTGCTACTTTACGGAGCAGAAATATGGGGCAACGCTCTTAGTAAGGAGGTGTACAGGTACAGAGAAGAGGAACACTGCGGATTACATCTTCATATCCGACAGTCTTTGATTCGGCGGTGAGAGTTATTGCCGGCGTGATACCTGTTGCCCTCGTTGCTAGATAACGCCGCACTATACAGGGTAGACCGGGGACGATTGTAACAGGGTACGGTTGTAATAATACCCATAATTTGAAAACCATAAGCAACAACGTCTAGTCAATGACAGAGAAATATGCATCCTCTTCCTTGAAATCTATCTGCAGTGCTTGTTTTGACTTGAAACAAAACACGCGTTGGTATGAGTGATAAATAGATTTTTATGTGCAAACCTAAAATTTTGAATTTTATTTCATAGTGAATTCAGCCAAAAACCGGTTATGATTGCGAACTTAAAAATATCAAGCCAAGGAGACATGTGTTGAATCTGGAATGTAGAATGTTTCAGCGTTGCGTCTGTCAAGCATAATATTATTTATGTATGTATCATTGATGTCATACAAAAGGTAATGTGAAGCTCGTAAACTAGAGGCAGAAGCAATTGTACCTTTTATGGATTATAATGCACACAATAAAGTATTTAACCACGAACTAGAAAAAAATATTGTCTAATTATATAACTCGTTGCGTCGACATACATATATTGTTGGGTTCCTCCAAGAGAGGCAAGAAAGTTAGCCGATGAAGTCCGTTGAAATATAATCTGAAGCGTCCAAAGCCTTGGGATTTGAATAAAATTGTCAGTGAGGATGGGATTAGTTCAATCATGCATAGGCACCAAGAATTGTCAATAAGAGCTGCCCAAGCCACAAGTTTATCAAAAGCGACTAATTTCAACCGAACAAATGTTGGTTTGTTCTTCGACAACCTTGAGAAAGTTTTAGACTGGGATAGTTTTGAGCCCCAGAACAAAAAACGTGTTGATTAAATAGGTGCAACTACTGCTTAACATCTAGGAAAAGTTGTTGCCAAACGTGGTCCTCGTTAGGTTGGGTCGTTAACATCAGGAGAGCGAAGAACATGCGCAACAATTGCTTTTTCGTTTTTCCACATGTTTGATACCAGGTCCACTCTATTAGAGATGGCCCCGTATGCGCAGTGGGAGCAGCTACACCATCTGGTTGGATACAGGATTAAATATTTTTAAAACTTTTGAAGAATTTTCAAACGCATACAAATTGATCAATGACGCATACAGTTTTGCTCGTTCTAGATAACCATTTATCACACATCAATATCGATCTTAGATTTTTGCAAATCAAATGGAAAAGATTTGTAATCATTCCCTCCGCATTGTCCGCATAAGGTACAACTTCTTGATAGGTCAGTATATGGACCGTTTATCAATCCATTCAACCTGTGATACAGGAATCACCCAAAAATTTATGAGCATCTATGATATACCCGGTATTGCCGCTGCAGCGATGCCATTAGCTCTATATTCAGGCTAGATTAAAAAAACGGATTCTACCCTTTTAACCGCAATGTGTCACGAATCTTGATTTTTTTCCAGCATACATATGTCACTGTCCGAGAGAAGCAATGACTTTATAATAACAACATATAACAATACCGGGTCCGTTGGCGTAACTATACCATCTGGGGCCCGTGGCAAATTCTTTCGATGGGGCCTATCAGTAAAATTCGTCACGTTGTACTTAGTTTAATTTTAACTAACCACTCAAGCAGTTATCCAACACTAATAACAATTTTATTTTCAAGAGCATGGGTTTATACATTTGCATTCAGTTACATACACCAGCCAATATACGTCCCACTGCTGGGCATAGACCTCCTCTCTTAGACGAGAGGGAATGGGTTATAGTCCCCACGCTAGCCCAATGCGGAGTGGAGACTTCACATTCAGCTTCCATTTGCTAGCTTTTCGGTGAAGGAACAACATCGTGAGGAAACCTGCATACATTTACAATGAAATAAAAATAACAATTTGATTTTAATAAGATATTTTTTAAGAAAAATCTTTTCTTCGAGCTTTCCGTTCCGCAAAAGTGTCTACAACATCATCAAAGTTTAAAAATCGGGCCATAGAATTTTCAATAGACAGAATAGCCAAGTTACATAACAGGTCTTGTCCCATAGACTTTCTTAAATAGGTTTTTATTAATTTGATCGTTCAGCACTAACTGTAGTTAGAGGAATTGTAACAAATAACATTAATGCAGTGCATACTTCAGGAAAGCAGCAGGACATAAAATGATTCTTTATTATTAATAAATCAGCAAGGCCTCTGATACACAAAAACTTTTTTATTTCGTCTCTGAAAATGGACCGGAAACTGAGAATTTCCCTGGCAAATGATTCAGATATTTATTTTTTATATATACGCGTTGGTATGAGTGTAACAACATATTCTAGAGCTTTTCCCATTTAAAACTTGTAAAGTTGAAGGCTACAAAATACTGAAATTTGAAATAATTTCATTCATCGATTTCAGTTGATCGATAATGATGTCCAATACTCGATAAAATATGTTCACTCTGAATAAACTTCCCGGATTTTGGAGACGCTCATCTTCACAAAGCTCGTCAAAATGGCGTTTTACCTTCCTCTGACGAGTTTTAGAAAATTCATGGGTGATGGACAATTTTTCTGCTACACTATTTGCATCCATTTTTAGGTCTTTGTAAAATATTTTTTTACAAAGACCTACTAGTTTCGCGACCTATCTGTCCGTCTGTCCGTCCGTCTGTCCGCCCGTCCGTCTGTCCGTCCGTCCGTCTGTCCGTCTGTCTGTCCGTCTGTCCATGCGTCACAGCTGATTTCCTCCGAAACTATAGAAGGTAGAATGCTCAAACCTTGTGAAAAGATCAGAAGTGACGGCCTCTCCCCCCTAATAACGAATTAGACCTTAAAAATTTGTTTTTATCACAGGTAGTCGAGTGGGGTAGGTCTTAATTAAAGCTTTTAGAATCTGAAATAAAAAAATCATTTTATGAATTAGGGGGTCCAGGGTAACGCAAAATGTACTAAAAATTGGTGTCCCCCCCCCCCTCGTGATTGGACACCTTTGAGCCGAAAAATCTGAAAATTATCATGAATGTGCCCCTTTATGAGTACAAGGGCAACAAATACCTCAGGAATCGAAATTCACTCAACTTTGTTAATAATAGTATGATTTGTAGATTTTACATTTTTGCCCATAGAATCAAAACGGTACCTTTAACCCACTAGTTATATTAGCTAACATAAGATAAATACGTTCGCAAAATTTGATCGAGATCGAACCATAATCAGGCGAGTTATAGCCGTGTTTATGATTGATACATATTTAAAATTGACCTAGGCACTTTTATTTTCTTTAAATTTTCATGACAATTTAAAGAAGAGTGTTTAACATGAACATATTCAATCGGCCGAGCATTCAGAAAAATCATTTAAGCAAGATCAAAATGGCGGCTGCACTGTTCTTATGAAGGAAACTGCGCATCTTTTGCATAAATTTGAACGATTTCATATCCAAGTATTGGATGAATAATTCAAGTTATGGATTCACGCTATTAGAAAATTTGTTTCTAATCCTAGGATGTTTACAAAGACCTTCTGGTGGGAGCACTCTCCTGCTTACTCAACTTGTTAAATTTACAAATTCATGTCAATACCTTTCCAATTCTTCTAGACAAATTTTCAAACGTTTTAAGGCATTTAAAATATCTGTGACTTTAGACTGATGTGCTTTAGGGGATGCATCGGTAGTTTGTAAAAATTTGCAATAGAAAACCAATAATATAATGAAATTGTAGTTTTCGATCTTCTTCTTGAGGGAAATAGCCTCATTTCTGCCATCTGATTTGCAATTGAACAGAATTGTTTTCGCTAGTACTTCCTGCACTTCAACAAATCGAACTCTTTAAAGCGAAAACAGCCCCATAACGTCCTGTCCATCTAGTCGGGTTTAATTTTTTAATATTATTGAAGTTGAAGACTCACTTTCTTTATTAAATATAAAACTTGATAAAATATTCCATCTTTTGATACTATGCCTAAAAAAATTACAAATTTATTGAACTGTGTCAAACAAATTTTGCATATCAATAACCTCTCTCACTGCATCATTGACTACTAGATTTAAGTTATGAGCAGCACAGTGAACATATACGGCATTTGGCTCGACATCTTTCATGAGTTTTTGAGCTCCACCATAAGTCCCTTTCATTGTGTTAGCACCACCATATTCTTGTCCACGGCGCTTATTTAGAGGAATATTTTTGTCATTTATGGATTTAATACTTTGCTTGGACATTGCTATGACAGTTTGATCCTTAACTTCATGAATTCCTAAAAATTTCTCTTTAATGACAAGTGGCTTTGGGGTCCCATTACCATCTTTTTCGATCATACAATAACGGTAAAGTTCACACATTTGATTAACCTTTGAAATATCTTGAGTTGTATCGAATATGATAGAGTAGAATGGTGCGACATTTATTTCATTTATGTGTGCATTTTCTACTTTTAGAACCAGGGCAGAAATTAGCTCATTTTGTATTTTTGAACTAAAGTATTTTATCTGGCCCTGGTTTACTTAACAATTCTTGTAAAATCGGGTCGTTTTTTCCTAATAACTCAACAATACTTAAAAAGTTTCTTTTGGAGCTTGAATCACTGCTATCTGCATTTTCTTTGTGACCACGAAAGGCTTAATTACACATTGAAAGTGTCAAAGACACATCAAGGAGTCTAGAAAGTACTTGGTGCCAAAAAGATTTTTCTTTTTTGATCATGGACTCTTGCTCTTCATTGAGTGTTCCATGCAGTCGCCACTGTTGTTACAAGACAAGAATCCAGATGAATTTTTAATGTCTGGTGTCTTTCTATTGCATCTACAATATGTTTCCAGTCATCATAGCCCTACATCTAAAGATTTTGTATTTTTTTAAGATGCCCAATTTGCGAATAACCAACATGGTTCACAATACGCTTCCTGAAGTATTAAAGAATAGGATAGCCATGTACGATCAAGTTTCACGCCAGACTTGTAAACAATATAGTAATGTTTTTCTAGAAAAGATTTATTGTCACTATCTTTTGAGAGAGGTCCCTTAGGTTTACAATGTACGTTTTCAATCACCTTTTACTTGGTCAGTAAGCTCTTTAAAATTACCCTTATCAGACACATATGGCGAAGATACAATATTGTTCACGCTAAAATATGATTCTCTTTGATTTTTGCTAGAACTTTGTTGTGGTTGTTCTCGAACTGGATAGACACTGATGTTGGGTGCTGCATCTGATGATTCTGGTATACTTTTAGTAAGGTCCAATTCTTCATTTTTGGAGCACTGTTCACTCGAGTTTTCATTATTAAAGTCTTAATTCTTCAAGTACTGATTAATTTTAGGTAGCTTTTTATTTTTTTCTTCAGTCTCCCTCTTTCTCTTACGTTTTCTGCTCCCACTTAAATATTTTCTGGAACTAGATATTTTAATATCTAACTTCCACACTCAACTTTACTTTGCCACCATTTGCAGATTCAATAAAACGACAAATACGAAAAATCAAAGATACAATTGACCAATTGTCAAAACAATCACACAAAGAATGCGCAATCAGTAGAGCCCTCATAAAAAATAGCAAACTCGGGATCCCCCTAACTAGTGTTGCTAGCTCGCCCCAGCGGCAGCGGCACGAAATAATACTTTCTTGGTTAAAAAAATGGGGGAATTCCCTGATCGTCAATGCGATAAAAAATGTAGAAATCAGTGGATGCGTTTTAAAATCAACATCTTGTTTAGGATGTCTTGAAATGCTTAACGATTAACTTGAATTGTATCATGGTCTTTAGTTGCCTCACTTTAATGGATTTTAAACAGAACTTTAAAAAAAAAATAAAAAATATACTTTTCAAGTAAAATAAAATACTCAGGTACAATGTTAAAAAATTAATTCTGAGCTCTCTTGGGACGGGGCCCGTGGCATTTGGCCAGCCCTGCCAACCTATAGTTACGCCACTAGCCTGGAAAATTCGTCCCGCGGTCAAGATGTCGAATTGTGTTCTGCACAAGAGGGAGAAGTCACGTTTTCAACAATTGCAATAAATGATAAATATAACAATTTGAAAAAAAAAAAACAAACCAAATGCGATCTTACCATCTACTTGTAGTGGCATTTTCACTCCTGAATTGATAAATGCATACGAATAAAGGCAAGAAAAACGAGTATCTACAATTTACACCGATATGCCAGAAAACCAGGTTATTTGTAAAGAAGCAGAGGGAAAGTAACGAAAGAAAAGGGCAAAAAAGACAAACATATTTAGCTTTGATTAAAAACAAAGGAGTGAAATTCCGAAATCTAAAAAAGAAAGAGTGCCACCAAGTGATGACGATGATTTTTTTTTAAGATTTGTGTTGAAAGCTATGAAGGAAGCAAGCCAAGAGACAACTAGATTCAATATGAAGGCTGTAGATGGCGGGCCCATGAAGCTTGTCCAGCAAATGGTCCATATTATTTGCGGCATCAGTGCGAATCCTTATATTTAATATTAGCATATTTTTGTTTGAGTTTTCTAATACTTTGCCGAAAAAACTCTATTCAAAGTTTGTTAACAATATAATTCATTAATTTAGCAAATTAGTAAATATGTCAAATTAATTCATTTTTAGTGCTACAACCTACCCGAACGGTTGTTTCAACTGCCTCAGGTGTGGGATCAATTGTAATAAATTTTCTTTTTTTATAAATTAGTTGAAACAAAAATTCTCGTCCAGAAAACTATTGATTATCAGTACATGCTTTAAGCAAACACAGGATGGGTAAAGCAAGGTTTTGACAGCAATATTGCTTGCATTTGGATTTAAGAGCGAATAAAATCACAATTGTTACAACCTTCCCTGGTCTCCCCAACTTGCGTCGAAGCGGGGACGTAAGCAACACAGTTGCTTACAAGGATAGACAGCGCTCATCCAATAATTTGCAGAATCTTTGGTAAATTGAACGATGGGAACGTGGACTGCGCGCCTCATCCCGGATCTGAAACAGTGGCTAAACTGAAGGCATCTTGAGACTGACATCTATGTATCTGTCCCAGCTATTGAGTAGACATGGGTGTTTTCAGTCTTACTGCATAAGATTCGCAGTCCCCTCATTTTCGGTTTTGCCCAGGAAAGGAAAACGATGCCTACCACACATTTTTTGCGTCCAAAAATTAGGGCAGGCTGCGACGGAACCTATATAGGGAGACGAGAGGGCTCACCCCGAATGGTTTAGTCGCGGTGATGCTTGGATCGATTGACAAATGGAACCATGTGGCACATTATGTTCGGGCAGTCCTAAAAAATAAAAGGGACAGCAGTCGGGAACGTCGGGGCTGGAGGATAGCTTGTCTAGCAATTTTTCCTTTCTCCCCTTCCGCTAGAGGAGGAATCCCCCAGCTTGAAGACACCTCACGGCATAGCGAAACGAGACATGGCCCGAAGTAATGTGTCAAACGGTTCCAAGCTAGCTTCTCAGATTGACAGGGGAGGTGTTTAGTGGGGGTAGTTCAGTTGCTCGTGAGCATGGCAGCCCCACACTCTGTGCGTAAATGGCACTCACCTCCCAACCACAAAAAGAAAAAAACTTCGGCTTCGGAAAAAATATTAACAGCGTTCAACACGCGCTCAACAGCAGGTAGCAGCAATTTTACCCAATTGGTCTAAGTGAGCGCGCTGACAACCACTCGACATTAACATTGCTAATGCAAGTGTGCACGCAGATGCTGTCTGCATAAACCCTAATATAAACAAAATATCCGAGCGTTACAGATCATGGTATAGCTATTAGGCCGTGGGAAAATTCAGAAAGTGTGCAACACAGAGTAAATGGAAGCTGTGTATACTATGCGAATGTGCAATACAGTCTGTGGCATAGGAATCCGGTTAACTGGATGTCCGGATAATCGAGATTCTACTTTAGCTTCAAAATTTGCTGTAACCATAAACATATTTGCGTCTAAATTGACCCCTGAAGATGTTATGAGTGCTTTAAGCTGATTTATCTTAAGGCGCAGCCCCCAGTAAACTGCAAATTTGGGTAAACTTTACAGCCTTTCACCTTAGAAATGTTACGAATGTTTGCAAAATTTTTTTACGCAATAAGTCAGAATAAACCTTTGGCTATTGGATCAACTCATTACATTTTGTAAAAAGTTTGTTTCAAAAGTTATTAAATTCAAACAAAATAACATGTTTTCGTTAAAAATGTAGTAAATCTCGGAAACTACTTACCGTACCGAGTTAATTTAAGCTACGTTTGTTCGATCTAAATTATTTACATGGAATCAACTCATCAAAAATTTTAAAAAGTTTTTGCAAAAATTTTCCTAGAGCTAAATGATACTTGTTCAGTGTATGCAAATTACACATTTTGTTCCAAGAAATTTTTTGCAAAAATCTTCTTTAAATTTTTGAAGAAGTAATTCAATGTAAATAGTTAAAATCTAAGATACAGGACGCAGTCACTTCTACATTAAATACATATGCATTCACGACATGAAATATCGAATAACCCAATGTATCCTTTTTATTATGTCGTTGCTTTTATCGTTATATCTTGATGTTTTATTTGACCATGAATTGTTGTTCCTTGCTTGGTAAATGCTTCGCAAACCCGACCAAGAAGTAATAGACTATTATTCTGATTATCAATTTACCATCATTTTGTGACACAATACACAATAATGTTCAAAATTAAACAATTATTCACTTTGCTCATGCACTCATTTCTTTCAGTTTATTATACAGCATGGTTTTTTTTGTTTTATTTCAAATTCGGTAAATCATAATTTATTCTTCCATGCTCACCTTAACGCAGGGTATGCGAACGTACATACATATGTATATAATCTCATGTCCGAACATTTTCTTAAGCCACTGTATCATGAAATTTCGTCATCGAAGCCCATAGACATACGCTCTGCCATGTATTCGCATATTTCCAGGAAGACCGCTACTGAAAAAATATTTTTCAGATGGCCTCGCGATCGCTCAAATATTGCAGAACATTTCAGCTTGTCAAATCTAATAACTTAATCAGTTCGAAATCAAGCCTCTACCCATAAAATCTTGATTCGGGGTTCCGTAGATAGAAATAACATTTCCAGTTCTTATCACTGCGGAGGATTTTACCTGAAATGGAAATTGACTTTGATTTTTGCTCCGACATTAGTAACAGCCCCCAATTTCCATATTTGATTTGTTTATTATGTCAAGTTCGATTTGACGATTTTGATTCGGCGTTGCTGCATGAGTTTGCCGCGATACACCAAGAAATAGTGAATAAGAAGTTACATGAAGTGCACGTGGAAAGTGATCTACTCGCGATTGATTGTGACAATGAAAATTATTCGTTGCGGTTGTTGAATAGGAAACGAAGACGAAGATTGTATAAAAGTGTGGAGCCAATGGGGACATCAGAGTTGGAGAATAATTTATGGGATTAGTGAAATAAAAAATTGATGAACAACTGAATTTTGTTTTCTTTGTGGAATTTAGTTGATAAGATAAATGGCCCTTACATCCCTTCTGTTGTTTCTAACCGACAACTGTGCATACTTTTGGGTTTTTTTTTCTTGAGATGATAGCAGAGTTTGATCCTTTTGGAATAGGGTTGTTGCTGGGCACGACGAGTGTCTAGGGTTTTTTTTAAATTTACTAGCGCTTAGGTACATTATATTTTAGTGGGTAATCACGCTCTAGAAATAGGGCACGCACTTCAACTTTAGTTTAGCAAGATTTTGATGTATGTATTTCGATTGGGCTTGGCGTAAGAAATTTTGGTCATTCTAGGTACATACATATTTGTCTGAAAAGTCCTTAAATCTCAAGATAATGAAGAGAAATTGACATTAATGAGCACTTCCCGAAACCGCCACCAGTTATCAGAATACACTTGCCAGAAAAAGTATCCGTACAAAATCAAAAGAAAGCAATATATTAGAGAATTTATGCTAAAGAAGGCTGCTACATTTAAATATTAAAGCAACTAAATTTATTCATTAATGAAACTATCTTTTCTATAATTTTCCCTTTGGTATTCCTTTAAAAACTAGATTTTACACAATAAAAACAAAAAATCCTCACTTAAACGAACCAGAAAAAGTATCCGTACATGACAATATTAGTTTGAAATATTCAAATTTTTTATTACATATCAGGGCTTAATAACTTGTTGGGATAACCTTTCCTCTTAAGGACCTCCTTTGGCATTGGCATGGAGTGACCCAATTTGGCTGTGTCCTGAATAGTAATATTGCCCCATTCATCGACGATGACGTTTTTCAGCATTTCCTTCGAGGTTATGCTGTGCTGACGGATCCTGCGCTCCAACAAGTCCCACAAATGCTCAATGGGATTAAGGTCTGGGAATTGGGGTGGCGTACACAGTTGAAGTTTTTGTTGTAGAGCAACTGGAGCTTCACATTGTGAGCTGTGTGCTTGGGATCATTATCTTGCTGGAACCATAAATCGTCACCGAGCCTCAAGTGCTGAACGCTTTGCTTCAAATTTGCCTTCAAAATATTAAGGTAGTCGTATTGATCCATAGTTGATTCTATAAAAACAAGTTGGCCAACTCCTTCTGCCGCCATACACTCTCAGACCATCACACCACCTCCACCATGTTTCACACTTGGTACGAGATTTTCATTTTCGACAGCATTACCGCTCTTTCGCCACACTAACTTTCTTCCTTTAATGCCAAATATGCAAAATTTGCTTTCGTCAGAGAAGAGGACCTGTTCTCAAAACTCTGGTGGCTTGTTTATATAATTTTTTGCGAAATCCCAAAGCTTCTTCCTGTTTACTTCCGAAATGTATGGCCTCTTACGTGCTATGCGCGAGCGATATCCATCTCTCTTTAGTATTTTTCGTATGTTATGTTCGTGAAGAACCTTGCCAAACGAGTCTTTTATATTTGCAATAATTTGGGAAGCAGCTACTCGAGTGTTCTTTTGAACTGCCTGCAAAACTTTTCTTTTTTAGCATTCAGTCAGTATGGAGGGTCGACCACAACGAAGCTTGGACATAATTGAACCAGTTGTATTAAATGCTTTCCCCACATATTGGACAGAGGAGTGAGTTCTGGCTACTATCTGACCAATTTCGTGGTAAATTTTCGCTTCACTCTTAAGTTTCAGCCAAATTTTCCTCTCGTCAGCACTGAATTCGCTAATTTTGCGCGTTATCGTGTATTCGAGTGCACAAAAAATTTTAAAAATGGCACTCACTTTTAAACCTATCACAACTGAAAGTGGAACTATTATCGGACCTAAAAGCATTAATATGCATCTGCATACGTCATCGCGGTTTGGTCTGCGCGGATACTTTTTCTGGTCTATTGTGTTGCCATAAATAGATTTTGTTTGAGTTCCAAGTATTTTTAAATAGTAAGTATTATGAAGCATACTGGAAATCACGCAAAAGTGTAGATTTTATGATATTTTAAAAGAAAGCATTCAAATTAAGTGGACATGTGCTTTTTAATACAAATATAACTTTGTTATCTTGCATGTACGGATACTTTTTCTGGCAAGTGTATTTCAGGAGCTAATTTGTATCGGTTAATGTCGATTTTTATTCTTTCTCGAAAACTAACGAGTTTTTTTCGTAAACGCCTAGGACAGCTACCCTCAATCCTTTTAGTGGGGCGCATCGCTTTGAGAATCAATGTTTGCAGCCCCTTGAAATATGTGTTTATATCTTTTATTTGATGAAAACGTTTGCTACTATACAATATGATAAAAAAACAATATTTAAATTTCAATGGCTAGGCTGTTGTTTATTTCTAATAATTGTATTTCTAATAATTGTATTTCTAATAATTGTATTAAAACGCGTAAGTCATCAGTTGCATTCAAGCTATTTCTGGCTTTCCGTTCAATGTTTAAAAGTCTCCAAAATCCCATTTCACAAAGGTAGGTGGTAGCAAATGGTATTACAAGTGTGTATAAGCTGCTCATTGTGCATACCAAACTGTTCTAACTGTTGCTTTTCAAAATCAATTTCCATTCGTACATTAGCTCGCATTTTTTAATAAATCTTTCTCGATCATTGAATGTAGATCACTAAAAAAGGATTTATTATCCATCAATTTTCTTTACCATTATTGGTTTTTCTTTTTCTAAAATGTCTGAACCCAGCGAAGGCAAGTTATCTAGGTTGCCATGCTCATTTCTCTTTTTCGAATATTTTAATTTATGAATGAATGAAGCTAATTTTTCACTAGCAGTTATTATACTTTTGTCAAAAGTCAAAGTCAATAGCGCTTCATTCAATAATAATCGGTATAAATTTTCAAAGAATATAAAGCAAATTCCAAACAGTAAACATACAAAAACTTAATGGCCCAAATGGCTCTCTGAATTTATACGTTATCATTAATCACATTTAAAAAAAAACTATACCAAATTCAAATCAATGTAGGTTATCACATATTATTTCACTCAATTGGAAAAAGGAGAAAAAAACAACCAACACTATACTAAAATTATTTATAATCTTAACACGATAGTGAACTTTGTATACAATTAATATGTTTTAACTTACTTCTAATGAAATGCAATCAAAAACTTTATCTTATACTAAAAAATTATATAACAATGTTCCTAACCTAAGCGTTTAATCTTATCTCTAACCTAATATAATAAACATAACATATACCTAACCTTTACCTAATTTTTAAACAAAATAAACAACACTACTAAATGAGCTGAAACTCAAAAACTGAATAACGAAAAATAATTTAGACATTGTCATTCAGCCACCAACACCTGGATTGCGCCGTCTCAACTCGATCAGCTTCAACGAATCTAGCAAATGAGTATCTCCATTGAAATCGTTGGTCTCGTGAGCTCAAATTAGGAGGATATTTTATCTTCTTATCGGTGGCCCGTCGATATATGTGATATATGACTGGGACGCCGTCAGAATCAAAAACATATCGATTCATGTCCAAATACACGACTGCTTCTGGAGGAATGAAGCCAGTAGCGAGGCAAGTCGCTATATACCCATCTGTAGGGTGGAACGGCTGTGAAATCCAAGGGTTTTCACTCACAGTCACAGATCTTGCGATATGATTCCGAATAAGTTTCAATATAAAGATATCGATTCTTGTCACTTGAGCGGTTTGATAAATTCTTTTATTCGATACATAATGTTTCCACTCCGTCTCAGGCTTTCTGTACAAACCAGTACATGCACGAAGACATTTCCTTTCGAAAACTCTTAATTTTTCCATAGTACTAGCACTCTGGTTGTACCAGATCTGACATCCATATGTCAAAACTGGTCTAACCAGGGTCTTGTAACAGATAATTTTGACTTTTTATCAATGCATTTGGAATGAAAGAGTCTTCGTAGGGCCATGACTACTTTTTGTGCCTTACTGAGCATGATTTTCACATGTTCAGTATAGTACAGATACTGATCGAGATAAAAACCGAGGTATCGAACACAGGATTTATGTGGAACCTGTTCTAGACTACCCTCGCCAGCCATGATGTGGAAATCTTTCCAATTACGTTTCAGGTCTTGACTGACCCCCTGCAGCGTTGTCCGAAAAAAGATTGTTTCACACTTCTGCACAACGACTTTCATTCGGAAATTGTCAGTGTACAGATGCACATCATTGAACATTTTTTGGAGATTGCTCTGAACTATTGTAGCTTTTCGATCTGCCGTATAGATGATCAGATCATCAGCAAACGCTACCAATGATCGCGTTGGCGAGACGTTAAAATCAAAGCCGTTTAATAGCTTGCGAATGAAGATTGAGAAGAGCAGAGGCGCAGTAACTGTTCCCTGCTGTAGACGCTCCAAGACCTTGAATTCGCGCATTGTTGTCAGCTTTCCATCAGTTACAACAAACGATTCCCGTATAACATATTGCACATCATGACGACAAGGTGTCTGGCGAACTTATCCTAAAGGGGTTTAAAAATTAGTCCATCTAACCATACCGTTTCAAAGGCTTTCTCCATATCAGTGAGACACGCTCCAACACATTCTCTATCATTTAGTTTCCAACAGATGTCTGAGGTTACTTTCGTTATTGCATAAGTGGTCGAATGCCTGGCACGAAAAGCAAATTGGTAATTCGGCATCAACTCATATTCCTCAATGTGGGCGTTTAATACTCTAGCGCTGGTCTGGCTCTGAGCACTTGTCCCCATAAGGGCTTGTGCCAACCCTCGCATGGTTTCCCTGCTCTGCAAAGATAACCATGGGACCAAAAAGGCGACGACACACACGAACGGAGATAGCGGCTTCGAGGGGGGACCCAATAAAATGAAGCAAATAAAATCAACAGATCAAAAACATCCAACAAATGAAACCACAAGCAAACAGGACGCTAGCACGGAGAACCCTTTCAGGCAAAAACCGCTGTTGGCAAGAACACCGATAAAACAAGTCACCGATTGCGGGGGGAGGCAGCAAACCCCAGAAACACTGTCAAAGTCAACATCACAGGTTAAATCATCGGAGACAGACCACAGACGGACTAACGAACGAAAGAAGGCAGAGTGCGTTGTGCAACCTGGCATCATTGCGACCTTTGGGCGCAGTAGAACGACTATACGCACCCCGGAGCGCCCAGTGCAAGACGTACACAATCCGGATCAAGCTGCGACACCAACAGAGGCCTGTGTAAGACTGGGGGAGGGAGAAGTTTTGCCGTTGGCCGACGCCACTTCAAACGCGACCCAAGCGATAGAAGCAAAAGGGCTAGGAAACGGGGGCCTCTCCCAAGAGGTAGCGCCAAATAACACAATCGCCCTTGACCGCGCCGAAGAGGAGCGGCTTACTCGGAAAGCGGGGAATATCGTCAAACAACTGAGGGCTCCCTGCGAAGTGCAGAAAAACATAGGCAAGAGTGTCAAGAATGGCATTCTTGAACTGGAGGAGCTTTTTGGCCGCATAACGCACTACAGGCGGAGGTGGCTTGCAACCGAAAAGCACCAAAAAGACACACTCTCCCTCGAGGCATCAGTGGGTCCTAGCAGCAGCAAAAGAATGGCCGGTAGCCCAATTGAAGGCGACCGTGAGAAAAGGAGGAAGGACGAGACCATAAACGAAGTTGACACTCCAGGCGAGGAGTTTCCTGTGGTGCGAAACAAGGCAGCAAAAAAGCGGCCAAAAAGCTACTCCTAGTAAAAACAGACCAAGAGCTCAACCACGAAAAGAACAAAGAACCCCCCGATATACCGCAGAAAACAAAAAGCAAACCGCGGCGCAAACCCTTGCGAGAGGCACTGCTTATTAAACCCACTAAGGGCCGAACCTACGCAGATGTCCTCCGTGAAATTAAAGGAGCGGTCAAGCCAGACGACACCAAAACTGCCATCAAAGCAGTTCGACCAACCCGGACCGGTGGCTTGCTGGTGGAATTCGGGCCAGAGGCCATAAACAAAGATGCATTCCATGACGCGGTTGAAAAGGTTCTTGGAGATGCGGCAACGGTTGCCTCGCTTGAACCAATGGCCACCCTGGAAATCAGGGACCTCGACTGCGTCACGGACAAAGCTGAAGTAGAGGATGCCATTAGGAGGGAATGCTTAAGTGAAGTCAAGGCAAGATTGACACGTGAAAACACAAGGGGGCAACGCATGGCTATTGTCGAACTAGCTGATAAAGACGCCCAGCGAATCCTGGCGAAGGGCAAAATTAAGATAGGTTGGGTGATCTGCAGGATACGGAGAAGAGCGATCCCTATCCGCTGCTTGAGATGCTTCGAATACGGACACGCCGCGTATGGCTGTAGGGGACCCGACAGGAGATCTCTGTGCTACAAATGTGGTGAAACGGGGCACAAAAGGAAGGAGTGCACGAACGAGGCAAAATGCATTCTTTGCAAGGATGCTAAGCTAGCACCCGGCGACCTCAAACATGAGCCGGGGACAGGGAGATGCTGGGTTTTCAAGGAGGCCCTAACTAAAGCCAAATCGATATTCAAATGATCCATATCCTGCAGGTCAATTTGCACCGAAGCACAAACGCCCAGGACCTACTTGAGCAGTTTGCGAGGGATAAGAAAGCTGACCTCCAGTTGCTGAGCGAGCAACATCATAACAAGAACTCGCAAGCGTGGTACCCTGACAAATCTGGTACCTCGGCCATCTGGGTTCGAGACAGCGCCCGCCTTCAGGTGCAGGGCCATGGACGCGGGGATGGTTTTGTGTGGGTGCGGTGTTCAGGGATAACATATTTCAGTGTTTATCTGACGCCTAACGAGGCAATGCGATCTTTTCGAACCAAACTCGATGCCCTGGAGGACGCTGTCTCGAACACAGAGGGCCACATGCTGGTCGGGGGAGACTTCAACGCTAGAGCCATTGAATGGGGTATGCCACAATCCGACTCAAGGGGAAAGCAAATCTTGGACATGGCGGCCAGAACAGCGCTTTTTGTCCTAAATACTGGTAACACCCCTACTTTCCGCCGCTGGGGTTGCGTAGGAACCATACCCGATGTGACACTTGCTTCGGAGTCCCTGGTACCCAGAGTACACAACTGGTGAGTACGAGAGGACTACTCGGCTAGTGATCACCAGTATATAACTGTTGAGATTCACGACGGTGCCACTCTGCGTGCATATGCCCAAACTTCAATCCTCGGATGGAGGACTGGGAGGATGGACGTTGAGAGGTTTGCTGACGCGCTTACGGCAGGCGCACCGTTGCTGGGAGCTCCGCCAGGGAGTGGAGGGCCTACAGCCAAGGACTTGGTGAACTCAACTATGAGTACCATCATAGCTGCTTGCGAGTCTTCCATGCCCCGTCGGAGACCCCGACATGGTAAGCCTCCAGTATACTGGTGGTCAAACGAGATCGCCGAACAAAGAAGCGAGTGTCACAAACTTCGGCGAGAGGCGGGCACGAAAACGGGAGGAGGCAGACACTAGGCTAGCAGCATACAGGTCCGGCTGGAAATATCTTCGCAGGCTTATTAACAAGAGCAAGGCCCGATGCAGGCAAGACCTCGTGGACGATGTAAATAGGGATCCGTGGGGCCTTGGCTACAAGCTGGTCATGGGGAAACTTGGTGCCCTACGGAAGCCTTGTATACATGACGCGGAAAAGATGGACGCGATAGTGCGGGGACTCTTCCCCGCCCATCCCGTCCGTGTTGACGCTGTCCATGGTGAAACAGCAGTCGAGTGCCCACTCTTCACACAGCTGGAACTGGAGGAGGCAGTCCTCTCCCTGAAAGCGAGGAAGGCTCCAGGTCCAGATGGTGTTCCAGCTGAGGTTTTGCAGCTCGTCTATCACCATTGTCCTGACTTGCTGCTCAGCACATTCAACGCTTGCCTACGGGACGGGGTTTTCCCGGTACGATGGAAGGTGGCGAGGCTCGTGCTGGTCAGCAACGGGAAGGGAAATCCCGAATCGCCGTCTGCATACCGCCCGTTATGCATGCTAGACACGGCTGGGAAAGTGCTAGAGAAACTCATCAAGGGAAGACTCACTGACGCGATTCGTGCTGCTGGGGACCTATCTCCTCGGCAGTACAGCTTTAGAGCAGGACGTTCTACCATTGATGCGATTGCAGAGGTGGTGAACGCGGTCCAAAAGGCAGAGGCACATAGTCGCACCAAGCGACGGATCGTCCTGTTGGTGACACTCGACGTCAGGAATGCCTTCAACTCCGCTAGATGGGTGGATATTCTGGAAACGCTGGAAAACTCTTTTCAAGTTCCAGAATATCTAATGCGGCTTTTGAGGAACTACCTAAAGGACCGAAGCCTGCTCTACGACACGACACAGAGAATCGGTTCAGCTAGTGGTATCAGTAATCGTAAAACAAAATAGTGGCTGTTTTAAATGCGAAGATTGAATAATTTTGAGTTATTTTTTCCCAACTTCAACGTTTAAGGTGCATGCTTTGAACACTTGATTCAATTGAATGAACGACTGAAGATGAGTACCTACAATTAATGCTCATAAGTGAAACAAGTCAAGGAGGTGGGAGGAGCTCCTAGCAAAAGGATTTTATAACCATTCTAGGATTCGAAAAAATTGGCCATGAATCGATGATTTCAGTACAGGAGAGTGGCCCCTGAAAAAAAAATTCATCAAACGTACCCGATATGAGTATGAAATGAAAGTTTTTATGGGAGCTTTTCAAAACGGTTGTTAAACTGTCAGTTTTTGCTTCAGTGGGGGCACAGGGGGGGAAATACATGAAAAATGTGTTTCCTCCGTCGCGGATGGACATCTGAAATAATTATCAAGGGAGATGTTTATGAGTATAACAATACCAAAAACCTCAGAAGTCGAAATTCGTTCAACTTTGTTAATAATGGTATGATCTTCGTATTTCATATTTTCTCCAATAAAATCGTCTTTGACATGTTTCTTGATGTGATTCGATCTGGTGACTGCATTTTGTAAATTGAATACAAAACCCTTCTGACATGAGCGTAGGTCTGTTTACCCAACTTGTATTTACTCCAAGCCCGATCTAATGGCGCGAAAATTTTACGTGAGGAGGGATTGCGTTTACAAAAATTTCGAAGTTAGCGATTTGTTTTTCGGTTTCTCTCGCACCTGTCTACGAAGTCCGATTTGACGAATAATTGCTTGTAATCGCATATTTGCAAGATTGATTAAAAAGCACTGGTAAGATTCTCATCGACAATACCCCTTGGGAATTAAAGCCACTAAATTTGTTTGCCACTGCATTCTTTTCCACGTAAAACAATTATCCACTAAGCCGCCGTGACACCTTGAATAATTGACTAACCGACATTTACGCGCGACTATCAAAAGGACTAATATGTGTCTGGTATACGATTTCATTCGCATCAAGGCCAAATGATAAATATAACAGAATTGCGCTCGCCAAGACACAATGGTCCAGGAGTTGGATGAATAATCGGTTTTTGGTTAAAATGATGCTCAACCATCAAGCAACCATCTATCCAACAGTCTTTCCGTTTATTCGCTCACTTCGTCCTCGAGTTGGTGTATTCATCCTTTACGAATGACTACGCCAAAGCCGAGCGGGTGGTCAGTCAAGGTGTAATTTATCCAAATGTTATGAATTTCGAAAAATTCGTCCCCGCCACGTCGCGCAAGATGGATGCCCGTAGAATTTGGACAGGTAGGGGGTTAAGTGATTTCATTTCATATATGATACGTCCGAAAGGAGACTTTTAACAAATGTTTGTTGCTGTTGCTCGTCGTCCGCATCGTTGTTGTCCCGTCCATCCAAGACGCTCGTTATCGCTGTCGTGATCATCTTATTTGTTGAAGCACTTAGAATTTGATATATGAGAGTAAGATGTAGGGAAGAAGAAGCAACTCCGAGCCTGCGCACCCACCCGGCAGTGTGTGATGCTCAAAGAGATTGTATGAAGATAAATTGAGTGCTCGCAGATGTAGGTAGAGCTTGAAGACGGCGAAAAGGATTATGCATTTGGATCCTTGATTGTTTTAAATGACGAGCTAAAAATAACATTGATAAATTTGACGAGACCGAAATGGGTAGGATCGCGTTGCGGCGAAGAATCGCTCGTTAATCTAACGATTCTTCTTGCGGCTCGAAGTGCTTTAATCTTTCCTTTTTCAGAAATAGGTATTAGGTGATCACCAATGATTACCTATTCCCACTCCCATTCTAGTGAATCCGATTAAGCATTCCTCCCGTACAACGGCGAACACAGCACTGTGAAATCCCTTCGTTAGTGAAGATCTCCAGGATAACGTATCTTTATTAATATTCCGTAACAACATCAACATGTCAGCAACCTAATTTCCAATTATTTAGTCCGCCTCCGCGATTTCGTAATCACAAGATCATACTCAGCAAGCAAGTCTGACTAGTGTAGTCATAGCGCATTCCGATGTTCATAGATCGTCAGCTATGCAAATCCGCGGCTTGTTATTGTTGTTCGGAGATGCCTTTCACAAATGAAAATGAATGATCCCGCTTGGCGGACGCTTACGGTTTTGGGGTCCGGCCTGCTGGGACCAATGCCGGGTGTTGCTATTCGACAACAATTCGCACAGCATCTCTTGCATCTACGAGTACTACGCTGGATGCATATAATACCCACCATACTTCAGAGCCCAGACCATACCAATCCATACCTTAACACCGTTCCCATTCTCGTCCACGACGATCTTCGCGGGGCAATTCTTCTTGTACTTTTGTACAAAACTTTGTTATATTGTTAAAGATCTTGCGGTTTTCCTGTGTGAGTTTTAAGCGCGTTAAGCTCCGCAAACGACATGACCAGAGTAGTGCTTCGTACACTCATTGGAATCCGTTGATCTGCGAACCGCAGCCATCAGCTCAACATTGTCGATTCGATTCGATATTTACTACGGCCAACTAATTTTGCATTCAAATCAGATAAGAACCTGTTAAATTTATATATAGAGATACTTAGTCGTACAATTAAGATCACTTTATTGGCAATAACTTAATTCGAAATTACCAATTGTTCGCTACTTTGGAAACATGTCTTTTAACACGTCCCAACAGCTGTGAGCAGTGTTGATTGTTGTTGTGCGATGTATAGATAGCAAGATAGATAAATTCCGCTATTTTTTAATGGCTAAAATTATATGGGATTGCCAAGCTCCGTTGCCAGCGATAATGCATTGTCGATAGAAAAGATACTCAAATTCAGTAACATTTAGTGATTGAGGAATTTTCGCTTTGGGTCATGACTGATCAAAGGGATTTATTGGAATTATCTCAACATGTTTTAACAATAAATTAGTGGTCGTGTCAGAAGTTTGGCCTAAGTGTCTGAACGTAAATTACTTTATTAAGCCTTGTTTCGCAATAATTGGAGGAACTATAAAAGAAGTTAATGGAAAGAATGTCCCGGACAAGATAATTCGGAGTCAACTAATAGTAACTTAAGGCGCAGCCCCCAGTAAAACTGCCCATTTGGGTAAACTTTACAGCCGTCCATCTCAGAAACCTTACGAAAATCTGCAAAATTTTTTAAGCAGAAATTATAATGAACCTTTGGCTATTGAATTAGTTCATCACATTTTGCAAAAAGTTTGTTGCGAAAATTACCAAATTCAAACAAAATAGCATGTTTTCGTTAAAAAATGTAATAGGGGTACCGGTTAATTCGTGCGGTTTTCTAACAGATGCCGTAACTTGATTTTTATTCCAGTGATTCACCTTTCCAAATATGTGTTGGAAAGCTACTGTCATATAGTTTCAGAATCAGTATGTGTCATTTAGCTGAAGCGTAAACAACAATACTTTTTTTTACTCTGAAAATGTCGAATTTTGTGCCGAATAAGTGTTTTTGCGGGGATTACTTCTTCATTCGTGAAAAAGGCTACCGAAAGCCATCGTGCTTTGGTGGAAGTGAATCGTGTGCATGGTCTAGCTGAGCGTACGTGCCAGAAGTGGTTTGCACGGTTTAAAAGTGGTAGTTTTGACTTGGAGGACGATGAACGGCCCGGACAGCCAAAAAAATTTGAAGATTACGAATTGGAGACTTTGCTCGACCAAGATTCATCCCAAACGCAAGAAAAACTTGCAAAATCACTTGGCGTCGCTCAACAAACCATTTCTGATCGCCTAAAAGCAATTTTTCACAATAAAGCGAAAAAACCGGTACCCCTATTAGTAAATCTGGGAAACTACTTAACGGACCGAGTTAATTTAAGCTTTGTTTCTTAGATCTAAGTTATTTGCATTGAATTACTTCTTCAAAAATTTAAAGAGGATTTTTGCAAAAAAATTCCTAGAACAAAATGTGTAATTTGCATACACTGAACAAATATCACGCATGCACATTGATTTGTATCAAACTTCCACATTTTGTTCTAGGACATTTTTTGCAAAAACTTTTTAAAATTTTTGATGAGTTGATTCCATGTAAATAATTTAATCTAACAAACGTAGCTTAAATCAATTCGGTACGTTAAGTAGTTTCCGAGATTTACTACATTTTTAACGAGAACATGCTATTTTGTTTGAATTTAATAACTTTTGAAACAAACTTTTCGCAAAATGTAATGAGTTGAGTCAATAGCCAAAGTTTTATTCTGACTTCTTGCTAAACAATTTTAGTAAACATTTGTAACGTTTTTCAGGTGAACGGCTGAAAATTTTACCCAAATTTGCAGTTTTACTGGGGGCTGCGCCTTAAGATAAATCAGCTTAAAGTACTCATAACATTTTCAGGGGTCAATTTAGACGCAAATATGTTTATGGTTACAGCAAATTTTGAAGCTAAAGTAGAATCTCGATTATCCGGACATCCAGTTAACCGGATTCCTATGCCACAGACTGAATTGCACATTTGCATAGCATACACAGCTTCTATTCAATCTGTGTTGCACACTTTCTGAATTATCCCACGGCCTAATAGCTACACCATGGTCGCTAATATGCGGATATTTTATTTATATTAGGGTTTGTGCAGACAGCATTTGTGTGCACACTTGCATTAGCGATGTTAATGTCGAGTGGTTGTCAGCGTACTCACTTAGACCAATTGGGTAAAATTGCTGCTACCTGCTGTTCAGCGCGGGTTGAACGCTGTTAATGTTTTTTCCGAAGCCGAAGTTTTTTTTTCTTTTTGTGGTTGGGAGGTGAGTGCCATTTACGCACTAAGTGTGGGGCTCCCATGCTCATGAGCAACTGAACTACCCCCCCTAAACACCACCCCTGTCAATCTGAGAAGCTAGCTTGGAACCGTTTGACACATTACTTCGTACAATGTCTCGTTTTGCTACGCCGTGAGGTGTCTCCAAGCTGGAGGGGAAGAGGGAAGAATTGCTAGACAAGCTATCCTCCAGCCCCGGCGTTCCCGACTGCTTCCTTTTATTTTTTAGGACTGCCTGAACACAAAACCAAGCATCACCGCGATTACACCATCTGGGGTGAGCTCTCTCGTCTCCCTGTCCCATTTTTTGTATGCAAAAAATGTGTGACCGACATGGTTTTCTTTCCTGGGCAAAACGGAAAATGGGGAGACCTGGACTTACATATCTTGTGTATGTAAGGCTGAAAATACCCATGCCTTCTCAAAAGCAGGGTCAGATAGAAGTCAGTCTCACCATGCTTTCGGCTTAGCCACCGTCTCAGAGTCAGGATGAGGCGCGAAGTCCACGTTCCCTCCATGCAATCCACCCAAGACTCTGTCAATTATTGAGTGAGCGCTGTTTCTCCTCGCGAGCTACCGTCTTCCTCATGTCCCTGCTTCGAATCAAGTAGGGGAGACCGGGGAAGGTTGTAACAATTGTGATTTTATTCGCTCTTAAATCCAAATGCAAGCAATATTGCTATCAAAAACTGGCTTTACCCATTCTATGGTATGTTTGCTTAAAGCATATACTGATAATCAATAGTTTTCTGGACGAGAATGTTTATTTTAATTAATTTGTAAAAAAGGGAATTCGCTACAATTGATCCCACACCTTAAACACTAAAAATGAATTAATTTGGCATTTTTACTAATTCGCTAAATTAATGAAATCTATTGTTAGCAAACTTAAAATAGAGCTTCTTCGGCAAAGTAGTAGATAACTCAAACACATAAATTCTAGTATTAAATATAAGGATTCGCAATGATTGCACAAATAATATGGACCGCCTGCTGTACAAGCTTCATGGGCCCCCTAGCCTTTATATTTATTTATTTATTTATTTACACTATTTAACAGATCCGTGAACCCAATTACAAAATAGTTAATGAAATATAATATAATACATGCGAATAAACAAAGTTATATTAAGAAAAAAAGAACAAGAATATAAAATACTAATAAACTATTGAAAGGTAAGCAGAATATTATGCAATATGCTTTTGAAAGCGTTTAAGGAATGTGGCAGAGGACCCAGCTGGGGCTCATTGTAACGACGTGATACGTGTACTGAAAATGAATAAAAATAAATATCGGTACGAACAAAGGGCACAATGAATATGTCAGTTGAGCGCGTTCTTGAGGTGGGACGCATATAAAGCCTTTCACGAAGGTTGGATGAAAGAATACCGTGATATAATTTAAATAAGCAGCACATGTCTGAGAATTCCCTCCTATTTTTGACTGATGGAATGTTTAGGATCTGTAAGCGCTCATCGTAGGAGCTGTAAGTGAGGTTAAATTTGTAGAATAGAGGTTATATTTG
This sequence comes from Odontomyia ornata, assembly GCA_963969285.1. Lineage (NCBI taxonomy): Eukaryota > Metazoa > Arthropoda > Insecta > Diptera > Stratiomyidae > Odontomyia > Odontomyia ornata. Next base: position 19,512,328 of record OZ017740.1, on the reverse strand, counting down.
TAGAATATTGAATCCAGTTGTCTCATGGCTTGCTTCCTTCATAGCTTTCAACACAAATCCCACAAAAATAATCATCGCCACCACTTGATGGCACTCTTTCTTTTTTAAGATTTCAGAATTTTACTCCTTTGTTTTTAATCAAAGCTCAATATGTTTGTCTTTCTTGCCTTTTTCTTTCGTTACCTTCCGTCTGCTTCTTTTCGAATAACCTGGTTTTCTGGCGTATCAATGTAAATTGTAGGTTTCCACTTTTCTTGCCTTTATTCGTTTTTTAGCGGTGGTGCTTTGGGGTATGGTTTTATCAATTCAGGAGCAAAAATGCCGGCACTGGTAGATGGTACGGTAACATTTGGTTTGTTTTTTAGAAATTGCTATGCTCATTATTTATTGCAATTGATGAAAGCGTGACTTCTCCCTCTTGTGCAAAACACAATTCAACCTCTTGACCGCGGGACGAATTGTCCAGGCATTCTGATCAAAGTAATGACTCCATTTTTATTTGAAATAAAAAAACGATGAAGCCATTTCTTCTCTCGGACTTGAAATCGATCGGTCAGTAACATATGCTGATGAAAAATCAAGATTTGTAAACATATTGTAGTTAAATGGGTTAACTCCGGTTTTTTTTTTAATCCAGCCTGAATATTTCCCGAAGTTAGAGCTAATGGCATCGCTGCAGTGGCAATACCAGGTATATCATAGACGCTCATAGTGTTTTTTGGGGTGATTCCTCATCCAAGCGTCACAGATTGTATAGATTGATAAACGGTCCATACACTGACCTATCAAGAGGTTGTAGCTTATGCGAACAATGCGGAGGGAATGATAACAAAACTATTCCATTTGATTTGTAAAAATCTAAAATCAATATTTATGTGTGATGAATGGTTATCTAAAATGAGCAAAGTTGTATGCGTCATTGATCAATTTGTGTGCTTTTGAAAATGCTTCAAAAGTTTAAAAAAATATTTCACCCTGTATCCAACCCCACTACACGTACGGGGCCGTCTCTAATAAAGTGGTCCTCAAATCAAACCCGTGGAAAAACGAAAAGAGGAAGAATCACAGTCTTTACGATGTTTGCTGCAGAAGCAATTGATACGAGTGTTCTTCGCTTTCCTGATGTTACCAACCCAACCTATTGAGCACCATGTTTCGCAACAACTTTTCCTACATATTGTGTAGTCGTTAAATCCATTTCATTAACCTACATATTCTCTGGGGCTCGAAACTATCCCGAACTAAAACTTTCTCCAGGTTGTCGAAGAGCAAATCAACATTTGTTCGGTTGAATCTAGTCACTCTCGATAAACTTGTGGCTTGGGCAGCTCTAATTGACTATTGACAGCCATTTTATCGAAATCCCAAGGCTTTGAATGCTTCAAATCATATTTCAACGAGGCTTCGTAGGCTAGCTGTCTTACCTCTCTTGGAGGAAGCACGAAATATATCTCGACGCAACAAATTATATAATTAGTCTGTATTTTTTCTAGTTTGTGGGTAAATACTTTGTTGTGCGCATTCTAATCCACAGAATGTACAATTGCTCCTACTTCTAGTTTACGAGCTTCATATTTCCTTTTGTATCGCATCGTTGATACATAATTAATATTATGCTTGATAGACGCAACGCACAAAGATAAGCCCTTCATTACATCATCAGAAGCGTGACCCCTGGTTGTTTTTGTTCCGAACTTTCTCGGCATCTCAAGTAAGAAAACGTATGACATCATCCAAAGCGTTAGAGTACTGCAAAATATCATTTTGGCCCTTGGTTGCTTTTCTCTCGTGCTTTTTTAGCATCTGAAAATAGAAAACTCACCCTTATTTGCCGAAGGTAAATGGCTTGTGGCCAGTTGTAACGGTCCATTCGATCCCGAATAAATTGCTGTAACCGACCCCAATCTCTCATTTCAGAAATATTTTACCATAACTTTTAAACAAGTTGAGTAAACAGACCTACGCTCATGTCAGAAGGGTTTTGTATTCAATTTACAAAATGCAGTCACCAGATCGAATCAAATCAAGAAACATGTCAAAGACGATTTTATTGGAGAAAATATGAAATGCGAAGATCATACTATTTTAAACAAAGTTGAACGAATTTCGACTGCTGAGGTTTTTGGTTTTGTTATACTCATAAATATCTCCCTTGATAATTATTTCAGATGTCCATCCGCGACGGAGGAAACACATTTTTCATGTATTTCCCCCCTGTGCCCCCACTAAAGCAAAAACTGACACTTTAACAACTGTTTTGAAAAGCTCCCATGAAAACTTTCATTTCATACTCATACCGGCTACGTTTGATGAATTTTTTTTTCAGGGGCTACTCTCCTGTGCTGAAATCATATATTCATGGCCAATTTTTTTCGAATCCTAGAATGGTTACAAAACCCTTTTGCTAGGAGCTCTCTCCCACCTCCTTGACTTATTTCACTTATGAGCATTAATTGTAGGTACTCATCTTCTGTCATTCATTGAATTGAATCAAGTGTTCAAAGCATGCACCTTAAACGTTGAAGTTGGGAAAAAATAACTCAAAATTATTCAATCTTCGCATTTAAAACAGCCACTATCTTGTTTTACGATTACTGATACTACTAGCTGAAACGATTCTCAAAGATATACATGACACCTATCATTCCTGAAATTTTCATGCAAATCCTAGCAAAACTGTAGTGTCTGAGTCGGTAAAAAGCGCATGTTGTTCCATAGCCATATGTTGCCATAGTAATACATGCAGCGCATATTGTTCCATAGTAATACAGGAAAACTCTAACCGCTATAACTTCGCTAAATATGATTCAATCTTTATGAAACTTTCAGGATAGATCAACCTTATAAATAGACATCTACGTTCTGAATTTCATTGAATTTAAGGGTACCGTTAAGATTTTATTCAAGAAAACATAAAATCGATAAATCATACTATTACTAACAAAGTTGAGCGAATTGCGACTTCTCACGTATTTGTTGTTGTTGTACGCACCAAGGCCTACATCCCTGATTTTTTTCAGATTTCTGTCCAATCGCGAGGGGGGGGGGACACAAATTTTTCGTGTATTTCCCCTCCCTGTGCGCCCCTCGAAGCAACTTTTGCCAAACTAAGAACAGTTTTGGAAAGTTCTTATCAAGACCTTTCATTTGATACCCATATCGGCTACCTTCAATGAAATTTTTTTTTCGGGGGGTCACTCTCCTATATGGGGAGACCCCCCTTAAATACCTTATAAAATTTTTTTGTAGTTGAACTTTGAAGAGATCACCACTTTACACCTACATACAAAATTTGATGTTTCTAGCTTAAGTAGTTTCCGAGAAAAACTGCTGTGACACACGGACGGACGGACGGACGGACGGACGGACGGACAGACGGACGGACAGACGGACAGACGGACAGACTGGTCGCGAAACTAGTAGGGTTTTGTAAAATTATTTTACAAAACCCTAAAAAAGCACCGCGTAGAAAAAGTGCTTACGTTCTAGATTTGACACTTATATCTCCTTGGCGTGATATTTTTAAGTTCGCAATCATAACCGGTTTTAGGCGGAGTTCACTATTGAATAAAATTCATAATTTTAGGTATGCACATAAAAATCGATTTATCACTCACATCAGCGAGTGTTCCGTTTCAAGTCAAAACAGGCACTGCAGATAGATTTCAAGGAAGACGGTGCATATTTCTCTGTCATTGCCTAGACGCTGTTGCTTATGGTTTTCAAATTATGGGTATTGTTACAACCGTACCTTGTTACAATCGTCCCAGGTCTACCCTATATAGTGCGGCACTCTTTAGCAACGAGGGCAATAGGTACCATGCCGGTAATCACTCTCACCGCTGAATCAAAGACTGTCAGATATGAGGATGTAATCCTCAGTGTTCCTCTTCTCTGTACCTGTACACCTCTTTACTAAGAGCGTTGCCCCATATTTCTGCTCCGTATAGTAGCACTGACTCCTCGGTATTCATCAAGAGGCGTCTTTTTGATGGGTTAGGCGCCCCTATGTTGGCTATAAATCAAGTCAGGACCGATATGCTCGAGGTAGCCTTCTCATCCGTTGCCCTGATTTGCTCAGAAGAACTCATTTTCGAGTCGATCAGCACCCCTAGGTCCTTCATCTCTTGCCTCTATTCAGTTAGTATCTCTCCAATACTGATCATCCTTACTCTAGAGATTCTCTTTTTTGTCAAGATGACCACTTCTGTTTCCTCCAGTGCTAAACTGAACCCACGAGTAGTCATCCAGTCTCTCACTCGGCGCATTAGCATTCCTAGCCTAAGTTGCGCTTGTTGAACGGTGCGTCCAGTAGAGCTGCAACATCCTCCACAAAGCCGATCAAGCGCGGCTCATCTGGCATTTCCAGTCTCAGTAGCACGTCGTAAGACACGTTTCACAGGTCTGGATCAAGGAGCCCAGGTTAAGTATGGATATGATGTGAGTATACTAGCTATAGGTACAACACTTTCCTCTGCCATTCTTCAATCATAATATTCGAACGAAATCCTCTTATCTTACCCTAGTAAGTATGTCAAATTAACAATTTCCTAAACGTCCATGAGTGTCTTTTTTTACTGGGAAAACATTTTTATTTTCCTAGTTTATTCCAGCAATGAAAATTATGTACACACAAACGTATGTCAGGACTTTGTTAAAAAAAATTTACAACGACCTACTAGTTTCGCGTCCTGTATGTCCATTCGTCTGTCCGTGCCTCACAGCAAGATTTCTCAGAAACCATAGTAGCTAGAATGCTTAAACTTTGTGAAAACATTAGAAGTGATGGTCTCTCAAAAGTTTGGATCCTGTCAAACATTTCGAAATTTTTTGAGGAAATCTCCCCCCTTAAACATTTGTGTTATAAAATGTAATCGAGTGGGGTACCAAATGAAAGGTCTTGGTTACAATTTTTAGTACCTGAAATTAAAAAGTTATTTTGTGCATCAGGGGGTCCAGGAAAAGACATGATTTGCGAAACAATTGTGACCCCTTCCCCTCGTGATCGGACACCTTTGAGCCGAAAAATGAGAAAAAATTATGAGTACAAGGGCAACCAATACCTTAGAAATCAAAAGTCCCTCAACTTTGTTAATAATGCTATCATTTGTAAATTTTATATTTTCGCCCATAAAATCAAAACAGTATTTTTAATCTTAGTCGTAAAACAAAAAGTCGTATAACGAATTAGGAACTTTCATACAAACCGGTACAATAGAATTGGATTCGTTTTCATTGCCACTAAAAAGGAAAATGTTTTCTTGTTTGAACGGCCAGCTAAACATTTTCGCAAAATATAAAGGTGGCCCGATAAGTACTTAGCCTACTTAAGAAAAGTGAATTTTTTTTGGAAAAGTGATAATTTATTTTTCAACATGATCCCCTTTAGCTCGATCCATTTGAACCAGCGATGCTCCAGCATCTTTAACCCATCTGAAAAATACGTTTTCTCGAGGTCTGTAAAGTAGTCCTCCATGGCGGCAATGACCTCTTCATTCGACTGAAATTTCTATCCGGCGAGTGACTTTCTCAAGTTTGGAAACAAATGAAGTCACACGGGGCCAAATCTGAGGAATACGGGTAGCAGTTTACGAACTGCTACCCGTATTCCTCAGATTTGGCTACGGCCCTATTTGTCTGCGTTGTTTTGGTGGAACAGCACTTTTTTCTTCGCCAAATGGGCCCTTCTTTCTGAAATCCGGCGTAGAATCGGCCCAATAATTCGGCATAGTAGAGCCCTGTGTCAGTTTCGCTCTTCTCCAGGTAGTCGATGCAGAACACACCTTGTGAATCCCAGAAAATGGTGGCCGTTACCAATCTGGTAGATAGGAAAGTCTTCGCCTTCTTCGGAGTATGTTCACTGGGGCCACTGTTTCGACTGCTCCTTGGTGTCTGGCATCAATGGAAGACTTAAGTACAGCCACCCAGTTCAGGAAACTTCTCCATGTAATAATAGATAACTGATAATATTCTATGGTGAATACTTCTTATCATAAGAACGAGGAGTTTTAGAGGGAAATGAAAGGAAGGCTTATCACAATGAAAACAGAAGAGAAGTAGCCAGAAACTATCCTTCACCGTCTATTAGTGCTTACACCCTGCGCCCTACATCTAGAACTCAAAGAAGTGATGCGATGCTTACATTGTCTGGAGAACTACTCGTACTTCATGGTAGGGTTACCAGATATCTGAAAAGAGAAGAAAGCCTGCTCTGCTAGCAAACAGGGGAGAAATCGCCGAAAAATCTACTCAACAGTTTGGATTGAAGACTAACTCTATTGATAAGCGGAGAGGGAATGGCCGACCATAATATATTGCTTTGGAAGTAGAGGAGAAAAGCTTGTTATATAGGCAAATTGAAGAAAAGTAGTCAAAGGCTGCTGCAGCATGGAAAAAGGAAAACAACGACTTACTACACTAGAAAACAGAAAAGAAGTAACTTCATACCTTCATTTCTGGAAATTGGAGTTTGTCACTCTACTTTTCAATCATGTGCTGGGGGTTCAATTTGTATTTCAAAACAACAATTACTGATATTAGTTTCAATCAGTAGTACCAATTTTCAGTTTTCTGAGGTAATATCTATCTAAGGGAATATCTATTTTAGATAATATATATCTAAGTTAATATCCAACCGCGTATGAGAATAAAATTTTTTGTCAAGAGGAAATTTTGACTCATAAATTTAGAAGTTTGAGTGTAACGCGGAATGGTTTTGGTTTCATCCTCTTAACAAATTCTCATTTTACTGATTATTTCGTTTTTGACCAGAAGCTTAGTGTAAATTCCTAATTTTTTACAGCGTTTTCACTGCTTTTCTTGGTCGAATATGCCGTAGAAGTGGAGAGTTTATTTCAAAGGATTCGTTGAAATTATCGCTGACATCACGTTAAATGTCCAATGAAAAAAATTAAATGGAATTTACATACGAAATCAACCTCCCAACACAATTATATTAAATACCATGAAATATTACCACCAGTTAAATTGGTAACTGGCTGCCTACTAAGCCTTCATCAGTACAAGAACCATTAAAATATTCTGAAGACACTAAACTCGGCTTCACTTATATTTTGCTTATGAAAATCGAGCTTTATGATTGATGATTTGTATAATTTCTCAGTTGCTTTATTCTATACTAAATCGATCAGATTTAATCCCCTCAGGTCTAGTCTGCAAATGTATGCAAGAAGATTTACCTGTTCACTTTGCCTTCCTACCACTTACCATGATCATGTTTTAAGTCTTATCGTAAGTTGAGATTATAGTTTGCTCTCAAACTTACTGAGCTTCAAATATATGTATCAAAGGCGGATATTTTCTTCATTGTTTTCTTCATCATCTTCACGATGCAACATGGACACTATTACGTGCATCAATATGGACCTCCCCTGTGGCGATGCAATGTTTCCATCTTTTTTGAAAATTTTCAAGGGTCTTGTATGTACCTACCGTTTCAAAGGGGAGACTTGTGTGTGAAATACTCGTATAAGGTATCCCTTGGTAAGTTTTTAGGAAGTTTAGTTGAACGCTTCAATTTCTATAATGTGTCATAGTACATATTCCATCCCCATGCTGTGTATGATGAACACAAATGTTCCTGCAAATAGGCAAGGATTTTTTGTAAATAGCCATTAAAAACTTAAATACAGCACCTTAATAAATTTATAATCTTATTTCCCCCAATTTTTTGTTCAAAATCTCTGCACTGCCTTAAACTCCCGATTATTATTTATTACCGGTCATTATTTATTGAGATATTGTCAGGTAGAATGCAATTTCTAGCGCCCTAGGCTCCATTTTGGTATTCTGTGCTTCCCAAAGAATGAATGAAGAGTTATTTGCTTGTATTAGCAATCGATCGATACGCAAAGGCAATGACGATGATGATGACCAAGACCATTCGTTATTCCTCTTCAGTTGTCCTGTCGAAACAACCACCAAAAGACGATCAGTCTCTATGGCAGTACAAGTGCTAAACTTTTTATTTGAATTGGTTTTTTTTTCACTCCACAAAACGATTATTCGCCTTTGATTTTCTAAAGATATTTTACAGTAGATGTTAAGCCATTATCGTTCATAGTTTCATCTCACCCATGAACCTGCAGATTGCCTTTATTATATTTTTTCTTGTTAATTCCACATCTTCTTGATCTTCTTATATGCATTTTTTGTTATTTTTCTCATACATACTCGTATATTGCGTATACACATACATTTATCCTAAGGAATGTACTCCATGATATGTATTTTGCATAAGATCGATTATAGACTTGGCATCTTTTTCTCATTCTCGCCAGACTACTTAGTTATGCAAAAATTTCTTAAAGATTTGTTTTTTATTCTATTTTCGGGACGAACGAGGTTTCTTAGTGCTGTGGGTTTCTTGATGTTGGGGCTTCTATCGCAAAGGAGCCTGCTCTTGCATGTTTTTAATCGTTTTCATGATATTATGATGATCTTGAGTCATACTTTAAATTATTATTTATAGACATTATTCAAGGTATATTGAAGGATTAGTTGGGAAGTGGGAGGAAGTGAAAATATTCTGATAATACGGTGTTTAATGGGGATTTTTGGCGCATCACTTTGCATCAATTCCAAGTTTTCATTGTTTTTTTCACCATTCTTGGAAATGCATTTAGAAAAAAGGATCGATGACAAAAATGCCAGATAAGGAACCCATTCGTATACAAGATGAACTATGATTTATGGCCGATCAGAAAGTTCTCAAGATATTACCAATAGTATTTCAGTTTCAACCTTTACAATGCCAACAGAATTAAATCTTGTCTGATTAGGTTTCAATGGAGCAGGTGTGTTCAAAAAGTAAGGTGACTTTGTACTTTTAGGAAAAAATATTTATTTATTCGTCAATATTTATGTTGTCCCCTTCAAAGTATTCAATACACTTGTGCCAAAGCTTTTACCAATCCTCGAAGCACTTCTCATAAGCATTTTTCGGTATTACCTAGAGCTTTTCCAGCGATGCAGTCTTTATCTCCTCAATCGTTGCAAATCTCCGTCCTTTCATAGGTGTCTTCAGATTTGAGAACAAGAAAAAGTCACATCTGGCCAAACCCGGTGAATATGGTGGCTGAGGCATGATGGTGGTATTGCTTTTGGAAAAAAACTTCTTGATCATTGAGCCGTTTTTTTCTCAAGCAAAAAATCGCCCAGCAAACAAAATACTTCCAACCGTTATGCCTCTTACAAACAAACTAAACATATTATGTAGCTGAAGCTGTAAATATATGCTCGTGACGAGTGTACCAATATAAAACAAGTTGGGTAGACAGACCTATGCTCATTTCAGAAGGGCTTTGTACTCAACTTACAAAATGCAGTAACCAGCAACGAATGTCAAAGACGATTTTATTGGAGAAAATGTGGAATTCGACGATCATACTATTACTAACAAAGTTTTGAGAATTTTGACTTCTGAGGTATTTGTTATAGTTATACCCATAAATATCTCCCTTGATAATTTTTTCAGATTCTTTAGTTCACGGGTGTCAATTCGCAACTGAGAAAACACATTTTTCATACATTTCCCCATTGAGTAATTAAATAATACTGGAGTGGACAACCACGTGACAATATGGTTGCAACAACCCCTGTGACCACTTTTCCTACTGCTACGCTCTTATTTACAACCTTAGAGAGAGCCAAATTACACAAGCAAACATGGCTGCTGCTCAATGTAAACAAATTTTCATACAATACTAAAAATTTGATTTTCTACTTGAAAAACCTTCAGCATTGTATGAAAAACATGCAAAACATTAATATATTAACTACTCACTTGTGAAAGGAAACACGTACAGATCCTTTTCCACTATGATTTTTTCACGAAGGCACTACACATTTCATTTTGAAATTCTAAATTAATTTCACAGTGTCACACGTTAAAGTTACTTGAATCACAAACTGCAATCGAATGTTTAAGCACTTGGAACGAATTTTGATCGCGAACACTTTCCACAGTTTTAATATCGGATACAAATCGCGACGAAACTTGCAAATTGGCCAACTTGGCGTCCAAATTGCATCAGTCAACTTGACAGATAGTTCGCTTCTAGTCAGCTTTTGGAACAAGAAAGTGACCAGCAAGAGGCAGACGGGGAGGAAATGACAGACAGATCGCTTGAAAGAGAGCATAAACTAGTCGCATGCTCTTTCATGCATTTTATATGAGCTCAGCCCATCCAGTTCTTATTAATCTGAGTATTCCCCCCCCCCCCCCCCCCACTGTGCCCCCACTGAAGCAAAAACTGTCAGTTTAAGAACTGTTTTCAAAAGCTCTCATAGAGAACTTCCAGTTGATACTCATATCGGTTACCTTTCTTAAAATTTTTCAGAGGCCATCCCTCTATGCTGTAATCATCGATTCATGGCCTATTTTTTCGAATCCTAGAATGGTTACAAAGCCCTTTTGCTAGAAGCTCTCTCCTGCCTCTTCGACTTGTTTCAATTGTATGTACTCATCTTCATGATACCGATCATTCCTGAAATTTTCATGCAAATCCTAGCAAAGCTGTAGTGTCTAAGTCGGTAAAAAGCGCATATTGCTCCATAGCCATATTTTTCCATAGTAATACAGGGCATATTGTCCCATAGTAATACAGGAAAATTCAAATCGCTATAACTTCGTTAAATACTATTCGATCTTCATGAAGCTTTCAAAAAAGATCAATCTTATAGAAAGTCATCTGTTTGCTAAATTTTATTGAATTTAAGGGTACCGTTTAGATTTTATTCAAGAAAATATAAAATCGATAAATCATACTATTACTAACAAAGTTGAGTGAATTTTGACTTCTCATGTATTTGTTGTTGTTGTACTCATTAAGGCCTACATTCTTGATTTTTTTCAGATTTTTCGGATGGAAGGTGTCAAATCGCGAGGGGGTACGCGAAAAGTTCGTACATTTCCCCTTCCTCTGCCCCCCTCGGTACTCATAAGGCAATTTTAAGACTTGTTTCGAAAAGATCTCATTGAGACCTTTCCAACGACATCCTACTCGACTGCCAATGATGAAAATTTTTTTTGAGTGGTCAACTCCTTATATGGGGAGACCCCCCTTAAACCCCTTGTAAAATTTTTTTCACCCTTGAACTTTCAAGAAGTCACCACTTCTGACCTTTCCGCAAAGTTTCATGGCTGTAACCTTTATAGTTTCGGAGAAAAAGTGCTGTGACATACAGACGGACGGACGGACGGACAGACGGACACAGGTCGTGATTGCAATAGGGTTTTGTATTTTCGTACAAAACCCTAAAAATCGATAATCGAATCAGCGATGCCCGCGAAATTTGAGAAGTCACCTTACTCACTCACCTCGTATGATGCTTTTGGCGAAAAAAAAAACCAATAACACATATCGTGCATAACGTTGCCATTTTCCTAGCTTCCACGAGACACTGAACGCAGCATTTGGATCGATACGAGATGCAGACAGCAAGGCCTTATGCCTTATTTTTGGTCAAGTATATTACGGGCGTAGCAGTGGAGAGTCAATATCGACTAGACGTACCCCGTAATTGGTCATTTTACTTACATCTCTGCGGAGCTTTATGAAGAAAGAGTTAAACATGTCTCCTTTAAAATGTTGGTAGAACATCAGCTAATTGGTGCTGATCATCAATCTGGCCTAACTTGGACTCACACCCGCCTGATTCAACAATGAAATGGACGATTTTGATTCAAATCTTTTCATTATGAGGCCAATTTCTAGATTACACAAACAATCAAAATTTGTTGCATAGTGCTATGAAAATGCATAAAAAATGCACAGAAAGTCATTACATTCACTCAGTATCTAGTACTGTGCTAGCTAATCTAAAAGAATCATTAGACCAATCACTGTGGATGGCAACCACTACTGGATCATGATCAACAAGCTTTTCGCTCCACGATTTCAGAATACATGCTTACAACCAGATGAAGTAAAGGCACATTCTGCCGCAACATTCTAGACCAGGCATCACATTTTGGCAGTGTTATATAACTAGTATACCCTAGGTGTACATACCTACCAATAATTCATTAACTTAAATCAATTCATTTACTTCAATCATCAATTGCAATATTTTTATTCATTCATTCATTAAATTGTCACATCCATAGGTTTTTGTCTGAGTAGCATAAATAGAATTCCTCATTTTCCAGGCAATGACCTATTGATGTTTGTCGTCCAGTGCCTAGATCATGTTATTGCTTAGATAATGTAACATGCATAGGTAATTGCCCGAAATAATGCACATGCAAACATTTTCGGCAATGATCTACGTATGATAAAGTTGATTTACTTGCATAAGCAAGAAAATTGTATAAATTGTAATTAGAACATAATATAATTGTCAGTTTATCAAGTACAGTTATAGTGTTCAATTTTACCCACACAAGTTTTAAGTTCTTTAAGTGAACATTTATTTAAGTGAACATTAGGTATACTGGTATTAAGTGAACACTAGGTATACTGGTATGAACTGGGAGCTTGATTTGACGTGTATCCTATATACACCATCAAGGCTTCCGCGGAGAGATCTCTCTGTACGACACTTACCTGCTACTGTACTCATCCAAACTAGAACACCAAAGACGAGAGTTTATTTTAAAGGATTTAGCTGTATTTCACTGTTCATTTTTTTAAAGCATTTATATTATGACCAAATAGATTGATTAACTACCTATCAGTATTTGGGTGAAGCGCTTTGCACTTTCACCTTGACTTGTCGCGCTTCACAAGTAAGCGCCAGCCTGTCGAGGGGATTAGCTAGACGAGCTAATGGATCGGGGTGGCCGCACATTGTGAAACGCCAAAAGGCCGATTGAGGATCGCGGCTCAAGCCAACGCCCCTCACCATTTCGTTGAAGACTATTATTATAGAACGTTGTAATTAATAAAAGGGTAGAAACACACTCCCTGTTGGACTCGAACACAGACTGCCTAACTAGTACTGTGTCTATATCTGGTCGCGAAACGAGCTTTTGTTCCATATTTTGCCGAAATTTGCCGAATATGCAACATCTGAGCTCCCATTCTACGGAAGCTTTTCCTTCCGTTTCGTCTTGTTTGTAGATTTTTACGGCAAATTGACGAATTTGGAGAAATTGAGCGAGGGAGAGCTTTTGCTTCATCTGTTGGTTCTCTCTCTCTCTCTATGGCTTTACTCCGCTGGAAGCACACCGCAAAGCTTATGTGCTTGACCGTAGTGAAGCTTATTATATACGTCGTTCAGAATGTGGTGGCCAGTATGAAGCGAATTTGGGTGTTTTTTTTTTCATTGGTCGACATATGTATACGTGATCAATTGACACGGGTATATGTGCTTAATTGTAGCGAATACATGAACGATCGTAGAATTTTGTTGATTAAACTTGAGTTCACTTGCTCTAACAGTAGCTTGGAGTGCCGAAAAGATTATTCTAGCTGACCACCGAAGCTATCTTTCTGTGTGGTTAAGTCTGAGGCCGCTTAAGAGAGAAATAATATTTTCCCCATGTTTTGTGTTATATCTGTCACATCTAATTTACATTTATCAATAATTCACCTACATTTATCAATAATTCACATAAACATTTTACCCACATAAAATTTTTCTTCTAGTCTTTCTTATCCAATTGATATCAAAAATAAAATTTGACAAAATATAACATAACGTTCAGTGTAAGAAAGCTACACTACTTAGAATTCATCATCTATCCTAAAAATTGTTTTAAGACATTAGTTTTCGCATTATTTGCTTGTAAACTTAAAAGTATTACTGATGTGCTTTGTCGCGAATTTCCAAAAAACAAAGAAAATATATAAATTGTTTATCCAATATTTCTAAAGATACCAAATTGTGTGTATCGAGAGCCGATAAGTATCGTATGTTTAATGTTGTTTTTATTTATAACTAGACTGTAATCAATACTTGTCATTTATATAGTAAGTAATAACAATCGTAATAAGTCTCATTGTATGTGAGTGTTAACGTAGAAAAGTTAAAATGAAGAAATGTTTTTGTTTATAAATGTTATATAGTCATCGGATGAAATGGAATTATTATCAGTTTACTTGATTTTCATCATAAATATATATTAAATGGAAAGGTGTTTTTCTTGTTTCTCCCTACTAGAAAATTTAGTTTTATTTTAAATTGATTTCATATATTGAGGAAAATAATTAATTTGGCCTTCTGGTGTCTTTATGTTATTTATATCTTATCTTCTCCTCTGCTCCTTCGTGATTTGATAATGGCGTTACCATCCACAATACTGTCGAATGAGCAAACGACATATTTTAGAACGTTGATTTAGTAGAGATTCATCCACAATATACACACACACATTCCTAATTTCATGGAAATTTCCGATTATAGCTGTTGGTGTTCCTTCTTTTACGTTTTATTTTTATTTATTTTTTTCTTATTATTCTGGATTGCTTGTGTGGCTATTATTTTATTTTATAGGCTCTTCTCATAATAAAAAAATACATTCACGAAATATCCTATTGGTGATGTCCTGATGAAACTTGAATATTTGGTTTCCATTTATATTTCCTTTTGATTCCCATTAGTTTTATAAAGTTATGTATCATCGTTGTTCAAAGTGTTTTAATACTATTGTTCACTTAAGTAAGTCGATTTATAGTTATTGACAGAGTTATATGTAATGTCGAAAATCAAAAACGGAAATGGTTAGTTCTAGCTACCATACTTAAAACCTCTTATACATAAGTTTCTTTTTGTAATTTGTATATTATTCTCAGATTATTATTTGGATTCTGCCTTGCCTTCTCTCTTTTTCAAACATTATTCTGTAAAGATCTTTATAAACCTTCTACTTGATCTGATTTTATTCAATTTTTTCTATAGAAAATGTCCTTCCTCAGCTGCCTATCCTTGGTTGTTTGTATCTGACATCGATTTTTACCTTGCCACTACTCATTTGCCCGACGCCAAGGTTGGACCGCTATATCCTTGATTTCCATAACCACCACCTTGATTTTCTGCGTACTGTAATTGCCAGCATTGCCCCTTTGCCCATCACACAACGTGAAGCTGATTACTCACACAAAAAGTAACAGTCCAGATGCTTATTAGCAAGCGCACGCGGTTTATTGACCACAGATGTCAGAATAGAAGGATCTTCAAGTTCCGCTTCCAATTACTATTCCGGGTTTTCATTCGAGATTGCAAGAATAAATCTGCAATAAATGGCGAGCCTGCAGCGGGCGGCACAATTTCAGGATTGATTCATTTATCATGCACAGAAATACGCGCATTTGCGTCAGTATTTTTACTGATTTTCTCCTTTTCCAGACGAATCATCATTTTGTATTCGAATGCCATAATGTCGAGTCATTGCATATACTGTGATATTGCTTTGGCCGAGAATCTACTGACGGACGATGGGTTTTAATGGCAGTCACACAAAATGATGGATGAAGCTATTGGATGTGCTTTGTGAGGCGATTAGCGCGAAATATTTCACAACGATTGTCAGAACAAAACAACACTTTCACTTCATCTTGTTTTCTGCGCCCGCATGCAACCGCAGTCCCTTATTAATTCCTCGGGTATGGATCCAGGCACGTAAGGTCAAATCTTCCCATAAGGTCTTTAATTTAGACAGAAAAAGATACATAATACAGATAACAGCATCTATCTACGTTGGCTTACCTTCTTGATAACTGCCTGATAAGATGAGTTACTGTAGTTATTCCCGTTCACCGCTACCGATTTGCCACGTTTTAATGGAAGTTTTTTCCTAGTGAACTTTTACAAGACATCTTGTACCCCTGACGTCTATTTATTCGTTTACGACCGACACGAAACTAAATTTCACAATTATAAAGCGATTTTACACTTTTTCCGACACCTGTCTCCAGAAAACACTTTGCAGCAAGAAGACATGAAAATTCCTCCACACTTCACTTTGACATCTGGCGGTCAATTTCGCTTTGACATCCCACGACAAAATTGCCGCGGGATGTGCACCCGTCCCAACCAACATGAGATCCCAAGCCACTTGGTGGCAAGGTGTGTTAGTGAGTCGCCAGCGGCGTCACAAGATTCATTACAAGTACACGCAATACTTTTGTTGACCGTATTATTAAAGGTGTATTCGCATATATCTCGTACTTGATCCCATTCTCGTTTTCCTCCATAGAAAATTGCTAGTATAGGGATCAGCGTTCGACTCATATGCTCTGCCTGCTTGTTTATTTTCGGACAAGCGGTAGCATTCAGGGCATGGACAATATTCGTCTCCGTAAGACACTCGGCAAACTCATGCAATATGAACGAAGAACCTCGATCAGAAATTAAAGGTCTGGACCGTGAATACGGATGAATATAGGATTTCACAGCATTAACAACTTTCGCGGCGTTAGTGATTTAGGCCACGTATAACGGTATAAATCTTCCCCAATTAATGGGCACTAAATGCCGCGAAATGCCCATAATTGCAAAGATACCTACAACTCTGCTACTAAATCCTACTTACACCTGACGTAAGAGGGTGAAGGCGAGTCTTTCGCGCTTGATAATGGAATCAAAATTAAACCATGCCGCCGGAAAGGGGGTTGGTGGACGGGCTAAGTCCCAATCGCTGTAAAACCCTACATTCTTTCAGAACCTGCAGCAGATTTTTGGAATGGACTGAACCTACGGCAACGACCTCGTATCCGAAAAAAGCTCCTGGAAAGTCGGATCACTCAACTACCCTGGCACTTTTAAGGACCTTTTACAACTGGCCAGCCAATATAAATTAAAAATACTGGCAATCCAGGAAGTGAGCTGGACTGGAAGTGATATTCAAGATATCTGATCGCGCACAATATTCAAAAGTAGGAAGCTTGCTGGAAAGCAAGAATTCGGAGTGGCCTTCATTGTGGATAGGGAGTTCAAAACGCACGTTATTGATTTTAAGAAAGTTAATGAATGGTTGTGTGCGATACACATAATAGGGAACTTCTTCAAAATCTGGCTGATAAATGTACATGTCCCGACCATAGAAAAGGACGACGAATCAGAGGAAAGTTCTACAATCACCTAAAAAGTATAGTCGACTCATTGCCTACAAACGACATAAAAACAATTCTGGGTGATTTCAACGGTAAGGTTGGCAATGAACTATTTCATTGGGGAACGGCTGGAGGATATAGCCTCCACGATGAAACAAATGCCAACGGCCAGTGCCTGATTGACTTTGCATGCAGCAGAAATCCGGTTATACATTCGACTTGCTTCTCACATCGACGCATACATAAAATGACCCGGATATCACCGGATGGTAACACACAAAACCAGATCGACCGTGTTCTGATTCAACACCTTTGGGCCTCGAGTAAACTTGACGTCCGTAAATACCAAGGAGTCAATTGCAACTCAGATCATTACTTGATGAAACTGATCTATCGATATCGTATGTCAAAGGTGTATTCGGCGAAGACAAGCCCTGTTCAAAAATCCGATATCGAAAGACTCGAAATGGCATCTGTGGCGACAATGAGCTAGCTCTAATCCTATCAGACACATCGCTGAAAACAAGCAACGAGCTGTGGGTGGAAGTTAAAGTGGCGATTAAGACCGCAGCAGAACAGACAATTGGACATCAAGCCCGGTGCACGAGAAATAATTGATTCGATGATAAATCCCAGGAGCGTTGGATAAGAATCAGGTCTACAAGTAATGTAAAGGCAAGAAAATCAGGACGGAGAGAGAACGTTATGAAAATCGCAGAAAAGTAGCGAATGAGATAATTAGAAATAAGAAAAGAAAATACTATGACCACCAATTGAGAAGTATCGATGTAAGTCTAGCGAGCAACAACATAAGACAAGCGACGTTATCAGCCCAAGACTACGCTCTGCCGTGATGACGTCGGCAATATTATTGCTGATGAAACCAAGATTGGGCAAAGATGGGCATCATATTTCAGGAACCTCCTTAATCCTCCGCATAGCTTCAGAACATCGGATCCTATGGATATTCCTGGAGAAGTTCCATTGGCCCCACCTACTCTAGATGAAGGTTGTTCCACCATTAAAGCCCAAAAGAATCATAAAGCGCCGGACATCGATGAGATTCCAGTGGCTTATCAAATATGGTGACAGGGGTGTTCAAAAAGCTATCCATAAAGCCATCCAGTACATTTGGCAACAATAACATATGCCAAACGAGTGGAGCCAATCAATCATATGCCCTATCCACAAACAAGTTGACAAACTAAAGTGCGAAAACTATCGAGGCATGTTACTACTTTGCACGGCGTACAAAATATTTTCAAAGATCTTTGAAAATAAAATACAATCATACGCCAACAGTATTCTTGGGGAGTATCAAGGTGGCTTTAGAGCCGATAGGTCGTCTATAGATTAATAGTATACAGTTAAGTAGGTACTTGAGACATGTTGGGAGTTGACTATAGACAGATACTAATATTCGTTGACTTTAGCAAGTATTAACCGTAACGTACTGTATCAAATAATGCTTTCCTTTTGCATCCCAGCGAAATAAGTTCGTCCAACGAAAATGACAATGACGTCAACAATCTTCCAAGTCCACACGAATAACCAATACATCGATTCCTTTGACAGCAATATCGGACTAAAGCAAGCGGATGGGCTGGACCCTTTGCTATTCAATTTGGCTCTGGAATACGTCATTAGAGAGCCTGCTGATACAAGAGGTACATTGCTATGCAAGTCAAGCCAAGTGGTAGCTTATGTGGATGACATCAACATTTTGTCACACTCGTTCGCAACCGCCAAAGAACTCTTCCTGAAACTCGACAGCGAAGCAATGTTAGTAAGGCTTCATACCAATAAGAACAAAACAAAGCTCATGACACAGTCGAGGAAGAATACCTCAAATACACAAAATATCACAGTTGGCGAATACAATATCGAGAATGTGGGCAAGTTTGTGTATTCAGGCGCCGAAATAATTCGACATGCTGATGAAAGAGATGAAACACGTTGAAGAGTGCAACTCACAAATAAAATTTTTTATTCAGTTTTGACGATCTTGAAGACCAGCTGCATACACAGGAAAACAAAGCTCTCAGTATACAAATCTGTGATAGGACCTGAGTTTTGTTATGTGTATCTGCAAACATATTGAGCTTCTTTGAGCGACGGGTTCTGAGGCAGATAATTGGAGCCAAACTAGACGAAGGCCAACTGCGAATTCGATAAAATCATGAGCTGTATGAAATTTTTGACAAGCCGGAGCTCCCAACGAATGTAACACAGCGGAAGCTGCAATGGGCTGGCCACATGAATCGTATGGAGGAACAGCGGATACCCAAAAAGATATTCGTTGGTAGAACTGAAAGCTGGAGACCAGTGGAGCAATCAAGTAGCACTGATCTGACTCGGTCGACAAAGACAGTTCATCGCTGCTCGGATTTCGAAATTGAGGTTCATTAAAAGCGGCAATCGAATCATGCGTAATCCAAAAATCGTTGCTAAAGCATCATACGTCTAGCTCTGCCTTTTTCGTCGACTAGAATTTGACCAACATAAGGAGAATGAGAGCCACGTTTGATCTCTTCAGATTTTAACCAATTTTAGTATTTGTAAAAGACAATTGTTTTGGTTGCCACGATAAATAATAGAGGAACATCCTGTCCGACCACACATTCAATTTCGCTAACGTTACATATCTATTTAAAATTAAGCTGAATTTCAAGGTAACTTCTCTGAATGAGTTCCCATCTAGGATGCAATCAGATCAAATCTTGCCATTAGATACTACAACGAAATGAATATTAGCGATTAGAAAATTATTAACTTTACATTTAACCCTACTTTCACCATATTGTACGACGCGCGAGTTATTTATACCGTATAAGTTACTAGAAGCTGACTAATCTTCGATTGTGCAAAACACTTTACTTAACTTAATCAAATTTACCAGATTACCTGGATCAAACAGAGCAAAGATTGAAATAGTTCTTATTTTATCGAAATACACGCTTATGTCTACATGAAAATTTGTGGTGTGATTTGTACTCAGTGACAATACGTTGACAGCCTTCGTTTGCGATGAACTATACGACAATTGGGCCTGGTCAGATGTATTTCGACTTACATATTTTAACATTCAAGGTTAGCTAAAACCTGTCTGAGGTCCACGTGGTACAAAATTGCACCCATGCTCACTTTGTATACGGTATACCTTCTTTCAATATATGTATACGATAGACGAATGATTGTCTTAAGACTAGGTACTAGGTACGCATTAGTTGCAGTGCATGCGGCTAGGTCGTTAAAAAATTTACAAGAGTCATGCCTCTTGTTTTCTTCCTCTTGACAATGCATCCTTCTCGTCTAAGAAAACTAGGTTTACCTGTTTGAAGCCGGCAGCAAGCTGAAGCATCTGACCTCGCCCATTAGGCAGCAGTCGTGCAAAGCACCGATGAATGTGTTGCACGTTTGCAATGAAAACACCTGGGCAGTCACAGCTCTCTGTTGCAATCAATAGAAAGTTGTCTGGTTTAACCGCAATTAAACCACTAAATGTTTTTTCGTGAGCCCTATCATGTGTTCGCAAAAGTTTAAATCTGTTCGCAAAGTTTTTGCGGATAGCTGCGCCTTTGGCTTCTATGCCGAATTGACGTTTATTTCTGCAGTGATAATATCTTTGCATCACTTTTGTAGATGATCGAAACTTCTGGGGTCTTTCAAATATAACGCTTCGATGTTTTAAAGAGACAATCCCTTAATAATGTAGTCCTAAAACTCACCCAAGCTGTACTGTTGTACCTTTGTATGCTGTCTCAACTCGTTATGGATAAGCAGTTGATTAACTGATTTTCCAAATTCGTGAAATATTTGTTTTTTTCGGGCCATTCTATGATTTAACGTGCGTTGTTGAACGTTGAAACAATTTAACGGTACCTTGGAGTAATTGTTTCGCATAAACATCACGATTGGGTCGTGAAATCCTAACATATAACCCAATTTTCAATGCGTAAATTATTGTTTCCAGGAAACTTCAACAAAAGATTCCTCCACGTCTTTTAGATTAAACACTGTTGATGTAGTATTAACTTGCGTTGTAGGATGTGGGGAATTGGTGATACATATTCTTCGTTTGTTGTCGAGTTGGTGCTGGAGAGAAATTGCGTTGTGGAGTAACTTTTTGTTTCGGCATGGTGAACGTATCAGCCTCCGAGCTTGAGTTATCGTTTTCCTTTCAGAAATTTACCTCTTCTCCTAATGCGTCACGAAGTCGCTTCACCAACTCAGCTTTCTAAGCTTTCCCGGGTAACTGCATTTGCTGCAATTATGCCTCCAGTCCTTTCACCGGTATCTTCTCGAAGCTTGCTATGGCAATCTTGTGAGTAAAGTTTTACCAACATCTGGTTTCGTGTGCTTTTGCCCAGGAGAGGAAGACAATGTCTGCCGCACATTTTTTGCGTGCACAAGATGGTTCAGGCTGCGAAGGGACGTCTACAGGGAGACGGGAGAGCTCACCCCGGATAGTAAAGTCACGGTGATACTCGAATCAGTTGCCAAATGGAATCAGGTGGAACATTATGTTCGGGCAGTTCTAAAAGATAAAAAGGACTAACTGAATCTGGGGGCTGGGGCATCACTTTTCTGGTACTTCAACTTCCCCTCTCGCCTTCCGCTAGAAGAGGGCCCCAGGTTGAAGACGCCTCACAGCGTAACAAAATGAGACCTGGCCTAAAGTAATGTGTCAAACGGTTCTAGGCTAGGTTCTCAGGTTGACAGGGGAGGTGTTCACTGGGTAGTCTAGCCGCTTTTTTGCGAGCATGGGAGTCTCACAGCTTTCCAATGAACTCAGGCCTATAATCGGGGAAAGGCTTGCCTCAATGTTGTTCAATATTTTTCTAGAACATGTGTTCAGGAAAACACAAGCAGATATCAGGGGCACGCTTCTATACAAGCCAACGTTACTAACAGCATATGTCAATGGCGTTGACATTATGTTCAGATCAATTCTAGATGCGAAGAAAGTCTCGATACGGCTGGAGTTAGAAGCGAGAAAAGTCGGTCTTCTGATAAAAGAAACTAAAACTAAATACATGACCCGAATAAGGAAGGACATGCCTGTACGACGAAACCTGACTCTAGTAGACTACAACCTGGAAAAAGTAGGGACCTAGCCATACTGAAGAGTCCACCTTGATAGAAATGAGATAGAAAAAATGCAATAAAGAAAGGGATAAACGTAGCAAACATAGCCTTTTTTCCAGTATTTACTATGCTAAGATCCAGAGATGTTCACAGGGAAAATAGGATTCACATATACAAGTCACTAATAAGACCTGTGCTGTTATATGGATGCAAAACCTGGACCCTTACGCTATTCAAATGCAAAGTGGTCAGGAGAATATATCGCTTACTAGACCATTAAGCAGAGTGGAAACTTCTTTACAACGATGAGTTTTATAATCTTTATAATGATCCACCTGCATTTGCTTACGTAAAGCTACGCAACTGCAATGGGCAGGATATGTGGAGGGAATGGAAAAGCAGATGCTTCCCAGGCCAGTGTTGAAGGGCATAGTGCAAAGGAAGTGTCCAGCTGGAAAACTGAGGGAATTATGAGAAGATTTAATCCACACTCACAGCAGATCCCTACTTGGGATTTCCAATTGGTGAACGAGGTCGTAGAACCGTGACTTGTAGAGATGACTACTGCAAGAGATGAAGGCTTGAATTGAAAGTATGTCATAAAAGGTGATAGAAATTATATTTCAACAAATATAATTAATTTCCGTCTACAATACAGCCTAGAATAGATGAAATTCTAGCAAAACTGCTCCAGAGCGAGAGTTCCATTCTATCTAATCCTCTCCTAGGACTAATATGCTGAATATGGTCAGAGGAGCATTTACCTGAGGACTGATGAAAAAGCATAATTTGTTCTGTGCACAAAAAAGAGAATAAATAAGGTTTGATAATTATACAGGCATTACTTTGCTGTGTACGTCTTATATAGTACTCTCCAAAATCTTAGAAAGAAAATTAAAGCCTTACTATGAAAGCATTATGGGAGGAGAAAGTACCAAGGAAGGCTGTTGAAGTGGACGGTCTACAATACACCAAGTATGTTCGGTTAAGCAGGTGCTAGGAATATAACATCGACATGCACCAACTATTGGTAGAGTTTAAGTAAGCATACAAGAGTGAGACAGGAATTCCCTGTATAAAATAATGCTTGACTTTGGCGTACTAACAAAACAAGTTATGGCCAAAGTCTCAATGCTAATTAGAGAATCTTACGTTAGGAAAAACGGTAAACTAATGGACGGTTTCAAAATAGAATAAGGCTTAAAACAAGAGGATGAGCTTGACCCGATGCTGTTAAATATTGCGCTGGGATACGTCATCAGGAAGCTTAAGCGTCAGGTACACGATTTTTTAAGTCCACACAATTGGCAGCATATGCTGATGACGTCAACATTAAGGCACGATAAATCTCAGATTTTAAGGAAGAATTTTTGAGCCTAGCATTTGAAGCAGACTGAATCTGCGTATGAGTTAATGAAACAAAACCAAACTTATGACTCAATCGAGGTAGAACACTCCACTTTGGCAAGACATGCCCGTGGAAGACTATAACGCTGAAAGTGCTGATAACTTTGTTTGTCTTCGGGCCAACGTGAACAGAAGAGGCGCCGAAAAGATAAGATTGCACACCACATAAACATTGCAAACATAGCCTACCACTCCATACTTTCCATTCTAATGCTTAAAGTTGTACACAGGTAAAATAAGCTTCGTATTTACAAATCACTTGTAAATCTAGTGCTGTTATATGGAAGTGAATCATGGACCTTGACAACCGAACCCAAGAAGGAAGTGTACATATTTGATTTGAAAGTATTCCGGCAAATCTACGGCCCAGTGAAATACGGAGACTACGTTACAATAATGAATTGTATGAACCATTTGTATCTAGTTACCTATACGAGGTGTAACAATTAAGTAATGAGCTTATATTGCCTTGCTTGTGGTAAGCCTGCGACCTTGAAATTCCCTTTGCCTTCCCCGGCATCCTTCCCCTCTCTATTGATATATTTACCATCGCGCTAGCTTGTTTAATTCGCCTGCTGTGTCGTGTTGAGTGGTGGTGCTCGGCGCGAAAATGGAGAAACGAAATCAAGAGCAAATTTTGCGACAGATTGGGCGAAACGGCTTCGGAAACGTACGCTAAAATTGTAAAAGTGCGTGGTGATAGTGCTCTTAGTCGTGCCAGATGGCATAAAGAGTTTAAGGCGGGGCATGAAAGCGTGGAAGACAAGACACGGAGCGGGAGACCAATCGAGGTGCGAACTGATGCAAATGTGCAGCGTGTGCATGCCTTAATTCGTGAAGATCGGCGTTCAACAGTTCGAATGTTGGCCTCGGAACTGTGTATGAACCGTGAAACAGTCAGACAAATTTTAACCGACGATTTTAGGATGAAAAAGTTGTGCGCGAAATGGTTCCAAAGAACCTTTCTGAGGAACAAAAGCAGTATCGAATGACCGTCGCAGAAGACTGTTTGGAACAAAGGAATACTATCCCACGCTGCTTGATCGAGTTTTTACAGGGAATGACACTTTTTTTGTTCCCTAGAACAAAATCGGTGGTCAAAGGAACCCATGTTGAGTCGATTACGGACATCCAGGCCACCGTGCCGAGGGTACTCGCGGACATCCCAGTCGAAGCGTTCCAGAAATGTTACGAAGCATGTAAAATGCGCTGGAATCGTTGTATAGCTGCCCAAGGGGACTACTTTGAAGGGGATGGCAGAGTTGTAGAATGGTTTTTAAATACACGGTTTTCATGGAATCAGTTTTATTATTCAATTGGCACACCTCGTAGCTACACAAATTGCAATAAGCGGGCCATGTAGATCAAAGGGTAGAGCACAGTGTAGACGTCCAGCAGGAAGACCAAAGCCTCGATGGGAAGACACGATAGATGCGGACAATAGTTCCTTGTGTAATTAACAGGCGATCGAGGTCGTAGAGCCGTGATGATTAGAGAAGATGAATCCTGGAGGTTAAGACCCAGCTTAGATAACTATACAATATCATGACCAGTGTTTTGTAGTTAATGAAGGCAACACGTGTAATAACAATCCCTAACATGACTGTTTTTTTACAAAAAATAATTTTACATTTCTTTAAAAAGCATTAGCAATATTAAGGAGTAAAATAAGATGGCTATTTTTTTAAAGCTAGGTTACTCGCTTAAGTCTTTTGATGTAAATTTTTTAGACTGCTACGAAAATCCCACGTGGCTTAATCATAAATAAAATTGTCAACTTGCAACAAAGTAAATATATCACTCATTAAAAATTTCCTAGGCACAGTTTCGCTTCCTCTGCATGTCCTGTATTTATTTAGCTTTTAATAACCAATTAATCATTGATAGCTATCTCCCCTTACCCATATGAACCATGTCACTCAATAAAAATCATATATCATTGCCGCAAATGATCCACAACTAATTTATCACGCAATTTCTAAATGTTATTTCAAGGCTTGTTAGCTGGACATTTCTCACAGCACGAAGAGGAGCATGTTTGCTAGGAGAATTAATCCATGACCATACATGTCCTCAGCACGATGCGCTTCCTTCAAAAAATTATTATTAATTATAGCGCACGTACTAGTGTGCTTGTTGTATGCATGCGTTAATTACAAGGAATAGCCAGCTGATTTCTTATGTCGCTAGCTAAGGGGAAATTCTTGGACGTAGTTTCCTTACGTGCAATGAGAATGGTTTTTAGAGTTTTACTTTGCTGATTTTATTGTGAGGGTGATTTAAGTTCCTGGGTGAGAAAGATTGAATGGATATGATAGTGAAGATGGATGTAAAATGTTGTATTGTGTGCTAAAACGTGAGTAATGTGCCAGATTTATTTGAAGTATTTTTATTAAGCAATTAATTGGGAGCAACTGCATGAAAAATTATTTTATGAGATTTCAACATCGAAGTACTCATCAGATGCTAACTCTGGCTTCGATGGATTAGAATGATATTAATTTAGATGTTAAGTAATACTGACAACTTTTTAATTTTTATTGAAGTCAATTACATTTAATTTATGTATTTGTAAGTTGTATCGATTTAAATATTGCGATCACTTGTGAAAGTCATGTAGCGCTTTTAGGCGACAGGTAATTGGCTATAATAATAATTTTTCATGCATTTGCTCCCAATAAATAAAATTTCATAAAAGTTTTTCCATCTTAAGCAAGTAATTTTATTTATCAATTAAATATATGAAATGAATTTGAAACCAATTATGACAAAACAAATCACGACTCATTGCTTCTCCAACGCAGCATTTTTTTTTTTTTTGCATCTTCTAAAGTGTCAAACTCACTTGACAATTTAGAACCCTTTCGACATTCACCTCAACCTATTCCACGGAATACCAGAAGTCCCATTTTACATACTCTATCCAACACTCTTTTATAATAAATGTTTTCTTGCTATTTGATTTACGATTTTCAACAATTCGCCAATACATTAGTCGCGTTCAAAATGTAAAAACGAGAGCTGACCAAATAGGAATCACCATGAACGTCTCGGATGGACGCGAACGTATCGCCGATCGACTAAAAGACTTGCACCATCTCCACAGCCAATCTATATATTCCTTCCCGTCGTGTTGTATCCACGAAGCATTGATCGCGCAATTCAACTGATGAGAATGTGAAATCAATGCAGCAAACCCCGAACGGGACACAGCTATTGGCGAAAAAATAGAGAAGTTTAATTAAATTAAGAACCTGGTGTTGAGTGCGGTGACTATGTGTGCTAGTTGGCTGGTACAAGGGTGTGTGCATGGAAGAGGATACCTGCCATAGGTTAGTTATGGCCTTCATAACACCGCCAGACACCCAAGCCCGAACGATATGTGTGGAATAAGGTGTCAGGTGACAATTTTACCTGGAACCCTTGGCCATACTCGTATTATTGCCAGCAGCAAACTCAGTTATGCCACAGTTCCATACGCACGTAACTATGAACAAGACCATGGCGACGAGGAGGACGACATCGTTGACGGGAGAACCGTGGAACGCCCCGTTCAAGAACTTTTATAGATTCTTACCGGGAATCGGATGGACATTCGATTCTCGTCCTTCTGTGCAACTTTTTCGATTAGAGCGGCGCGAGAGGTGTTAGTGTTGGTGAGTGTGTGTTTATGGGGGGCGCAATAAGAGCAAATCAAATGGTAACTAAAGTTTGCACTTAGGCCGCGAAGTAGACAATTTAATTTGAGCTAGAAGGAAATTACCCGCCGAATGGTTGGGAGTTGGTGGAAATGCAAATTAAATTGTAAATATAACATAAATTTAAGAATCATGTCTAATTCAAATGTTGGTTTGTTGCAATTAAACAGATTGATTGTACTATTATGCTAATCGCCCTGAGAAGAACGTGGAATTTGTGGTCGTTAAGCTCACAGCCCAAGTGCATCGTTAAAATTCAAATTAGGCTGTTAACTTGGGCTGGGTTGCACGAGAAAAATAAAGCGCAATCGTAGGAATTGATTTATAAAAGGCTTATGCAGGCAGGAAGAGTGTTTGGAAATTAGAATGCCATGAAAATAAAATTGATTTGCTCATCTAAAGAGTCGCACTCATGCCAGTAGCAGAAGCTACGGAAGTTGAGCAGAACTTCTTGCAATAACTAATTCTTGTTCAAGGAGCACATACAGTTTTATATCGTCGATTCAATGACAAATCACCTCTCGAGCTATCTTCCATTTAATATATGATACCCCAATGCTACATTGTGCTTCATTACCCCACAAGATAATCATCAAAGCCTTAAAAATCCGCTCATATTCTTACAAACCATCAATACGCCTCTGCAAGAATTCTTTTTCGCATTCTTATTTTAGCTGTCCACCATAAACATACGTGTCAATTACATTAAAATTGATGTGTACGTATCTAGGAAAAAACTCCACCATCATTACCATCGTCCATTCATCCCGCCACCTCCGTGGTCCTGCGTCAAGCACAAACAAACCACTTAAAAAAAATCACCTCCACCAAAGCAACCAACCGACACGGACGACCTTAGAAAGATTTTAGATTCCTATCTCAGGATTCTGAATAATCTTTTAAATTCTGATTAATCACTGTGGCCATTCCTTATCAAACATGGACACGTCCATCTATCATATTCGAAAAGTTCAAAAGCATGAACAACATCCAACAAATGCTCATTGACTATGTACTCACAACGCAATCCCGCAGATAGACAGAAAGACGTGTGGATCGCGAGAGAGAATGTCGGTGAGTCTGTCGTTGGATTTCTTGGATTCAAGCGGACAAAACTCGGACGATTCAGCCACGATGATGTTCAAGTACCGGATTAAAGATTAGTGCAAATGAACACAGAATGAATGATTAAGTGTGGTACGTTGTGGTTTGGTCATATGCAACCGCGCGGGCGAAGGACCGCGAATGTTTGCTGAAGAAGTTAACTTTAAAGATGAGTCGCCTTTTGCCATCGTGAATCGACGTCATATCTTTGATTATTGATATTCTTATTTTATGTAAGTTCTGACTGCCTTCTTGGATAACCAAGCATTGGGACAGGCGTTGCTGTTCATTCGCGATTTTCATTTTTCAAGTCACTTTTGCTTCTGCAGATCTGCCATACCATTTGGCTTCTGTTCAACAGGATCTTAATGGTTTTATAGCATAACTAGGGGACATGATGAGATAAGTGCTGGAAATTTTTGAGTTCCTATGAAATTTTCCTTGTCTAACTCCTACGCTGGTTCGCGGGCATAATGAGAGCCATCTTGAGTAAGCAAAAGACTCCCACAAATTTGATTTTAGTTGACACTAGAACAGCTTTGATAAAAACGTACTTTGGAAAACTGTGTTCCAGTTGATTTTCATGTCAAAAGATAACAAAATAACTTATCATTATCTACTGGACGCAAAATATATTCCAATGAATGAATAACGCCCGCAGGGGGAATGCCGGCCGACAAGAGCACCCTTGGAGGCTAGCATTCTTTGGGGAGTTCCGCCCCCACGTACCCGAGGAAATTCCCGCAGGGGGAAATGCCGGTCGACAAGAGCACTCTTGGAGGCTAGCATTCTTTGGGGAGCGCCGCCCCCACGGACCCGAGGATATGGGGGGTACCGTGAGGTTCCCTCCTGGGTTGACAGGTAACGACTCTGATTGGATCTGGACTACGCTTTGAACAACGCATTGGAATTGACGCTTTGGGCTGGCGGATGTGATGGTTTCGACCAAGTTGCTTTGCACAATAGCGCCGAGGTGAAACTCGTGTGTGAACGGCTCCAATTCAACTATCATACCGTCTCCGTCCCAGTAAAACCTTGGCAGGCCTCGGAGTACGTTCGAAGTTCGCACCATTGGGTTGGCGGTGTAGGTTCGGGTGAGACAGACTCCCGATAAGCGCTGGTCTGGCTCTGAGCACTTGTCCCCATAAGGGCTTGTGCCAACCCTCGCATGGCCTCCCTGCTCTGCAAAGATAACCATGGGACCAAAAAGGCGACTACACACACGAACGGAGATAGCGGCTCCGAGGGGGGACCTAACAAAACTGGAGCAAACAAAATCAAAAGACCAAAACATAAAAAAAAAACAAAAAATAATAACAACGACGCAACCAGCGGCTGCAGCCACGATGTTAACAGTACATCGAGAGCGGTACTAACCACGACAAAAGCGAAGAATAACACAATGACAGTTAAGGCAGACGAAAAACGGAAAATAGCAGACAGTCTGGTTCAGACTGAGATTCCTGCGGCATTCGGGCGCAGCAAAAAACTTATGTGAACGCGAGAGCGTCCTATTAAGGAAAGCGGGAAATTCTGCAGGACGCTTCAGGTGTTTGAGCCTCGGAAGAAGATAATATAAAGAGCACCAAAAATTCGATTGTCACTGCTGCGATCGTTACTGAAGCGACCGATGCAAGGGTCGCAAATCCCGACATTGCAACGAAAAATCCAGAAGCCAACGAGGAGATTACGGCACGAAAAGCAACGAGTGACCAGACACCGCGTGATTGCACCGCCAACGTCGAAAAAGTGGCGGAAGTACTTCATTCGGGAACGGAACGCGATAACCTCTCCCAAAGATGGTTGCAAGGTACAATTGCCGCCCAGCGATACAAAGAAGAAAGGCTACTCCGAAAAGCTTGAGATGTTCTGAAAAGAATACAATCTGCATGCGACACCCCAAAAATCAGCAAAGTAGAAAAGGCGGGGCTCCTTGAACTAGAGGAGCTCCTAGATCGCATAGGGCACTATCGGAGGAGCTGGTTAAGGGCCAAAGACGAACAGAAGGCTAAAGAGGCGCTTGGGGTGAAATCTAAAGGCCACATTCAGATAGCTCCACTAGTAAAAATCAATAAAAAATGTCATCTAGCCCAATCGAAGGAGATTTTGATAAAAGAAGGAAGGAAGAGGCACTTGATGGGCGTAGAGCACCAGACCATGGGTTCCAGATAGTGCTTACAAAAGGAGCGAAGAAAACCACAAAGAAACTCCTTCAAAAAGAGAGAAAGTAAAGTTCGCACGGACGCCCAATCAGTAAAAGGACCTGATGCAAAATAGGAGAGGCAGAAGCCCCGACGAAGACCCCGGCAGCACGCACTGCTCGTCGAGCTCCAAGATGGCCGAAACAGGGGAAACGTAAGGCCCGAAGACACCAATACTACCATTAAAGTGGTACGACCAACGCGGTCGGGCCACATACTGGTCGAATTCGAAGCAGAGGCCGACAATAAAGAAGCATTTTGCGACGCGGTAAAGAAAGTCCTCGGCAAAAGCGCAACTATAGCCCCGCTCGAGCCGATGGCAACGATCGAAATACGAGACATTGACTGCGTCACGGATCTGGCCGAGGTAGAAGATGCCATCAAAAGGAAGTTCCTTAGCGTAGGAAGGATTAAAGCGAGACTGACACCAGAAAATAACAGGGGACAACGCATGGCCATAGTTGACTTGACCGAAAAGACGCCGAACAATTCCTGAACAAGGGCAAAGTACGAATAGGGTGAGTTGGCTGTAGGATACGGCGAAGAGCAACGCCTCTTCAATGCTTCAAGTGCCTTGGTTATGGTCACACCACACAAGTATGCAAAGGACCCGATAGTAGTTCCCTATGTTACAAATGCGGTGAAATGGGACATAAAAGAAAAGAGTGTACGAAGGAGGCACACTGTAATCTTTGCAAGGGTGCTAATCCAAAACCTGATTTTGGACACGTCTTGGGATCAGGAAAATACCGGGTGTTCCAGGAAGCCTTAGCCAAGGTAAAATCAGAACTCCGATGACCCAAATCCTGCAGCTAAACCTTCACCGAAGTTCAACCGCCCAAAATCTGCTTGAGCAGTTTGCGAGGGACATGAAAGTCGACTTCTTGCTGCTGAGTGAGCAACACCATAATAAAAGTCCTGCATTATGGTATTCTGATGAAACTGGTACTGCCACCGTCTGGGTTCGGAACAGTGACTTTCAGGCATAGAATTGTGGACGGGGGGATGGTTTCGTGTAGGTTCGGTGCTCTGGGACCACCTTCTTGAGTGTGTGCCTAACGCCGAACGAATCGATATCATCTTTCCAAGCCAAGCTTCAGGCTTTGGAGGGCACCGTCTTGAACAAAGAGGGCAAAGTGCTCGTTGGCGGCGACTTCAACGCTGAAGCAATCGAATTGGGCATGCCTCAGATGGATCCGCGAGAAAAACGAATCCTGGAAATGGCAGCCAGGATGGCTCTCATCGTACTACACTCCGCAAATGCGCTGACTTTCCACCGTATTGGCTGTGAGGGAACAATATCGGACGTGACATTCGCCTCGGAGTCCTTAGTACGGAGGATACACAACTGGAAAGTACAAGAGGGCTACTCAGCCTTTGATCATCAGTGCATTCTACTTGCGATAAGTGATGCTGTCTCCTGACGTCCGTGCTCTCGGCTTTCTACAACTGGATGGAACATCGGAAGGATGGACGTGGAGAGGTTCGTCGAGGTGCTCACAGCAGATGAGCCTCTGCAGGGAGCTTCGGAGGGGACAGAAGAACTGGCAGCTCAAGACGTGGTGAACTCAGCTATGAGCATGATTACGACTGCTTGCTGCGCTTTTATGGCCCGTCAAAGACCCCGGCACGGCAAGCCCCCAGTGTACTCGTAGTCAACTAAAATCGCTGAAAAGCGAAGGGAGTGTCAAAAGCTTCGACGTAAGGCTCAACGGGCGCGAAACAGTGACGAGGCATGCAACTGGGTGGCAGCATATAAGTCGGCCGGGAAATGCCTTCGCAAACTGATCAACAGTAGCAAGGCTCGCTGCTGGCAAGACCTAGTGGATAATGTGAACAAGGATCTGTGGGGCCTTGGCTAAAAGCTGGTCATGCGGAAACTTGGTGCCCTACGGAAGCCTTGTATAAATGACGCGGAAAAGATGGACGCGATAGTGTGGGGACTCTTCCCCGCCTATCCCGTCCGTGTTGACGCTGTCCATGGTGAAACAGCAGTAGAGTGCCCACTCTTCACACAGCTGGAACTGGAGGAGGCAGTCCTCTCATTGAAAGCGAAGACGGATCCAAGTCCAGATGGTGTTCCAGCTGAGGTGTTGTGGTTCGTTTATCACCATTGTCCTGACTTGCTGCTCAGCACATTCCACACTTACCTACGGGACGGGGGTTTCCCGGTACGATGGAAGGTGGCGAGGCTCGTGCTGATCAGCAAGGGGAAGGGAAATACTGAATCGCCGTCTGCATACCGCCTGTTATGCATGCTAGACACGGCTGGGAAAGTGCTTGAGAAACTCATCAAGGGAAGACTAACTGACGCGATTCGTGCTACTGGGGGCCTATCTCCTCGGCAGTACGGCTTTAGAGCTAGACGTTCTACCATGGATGCGATTGCAGAGGTGGTGAACGTGGTCCAAAAGGCAGAAGCATATCGTCGCACTAAGCGACGGATAATCCTGTTGGTGACACTCGACGTCAGGAATGCCTTCAACTCCGCTAGATGGGTGGATATTGTGGATACGCTGGAAAACTCTTTTCAAGTTCCAAAATATCTAATGCGGCTTTTGAGGAACTACCTAAAGGACCGAAGCCTGCTCTACGACGACACAGGACCAACGAAGGATGGAAATTACATCGGGTGTTGCCCAGGGCTCTATCCTTGGTCCGGACCTGTGGAACGTGTCTTACGACGGGCTACTGAGACTTGAGATGCCAGATGAGTCGCGTTTGGTCGGCTATGCGGATGATGTTGCGGCTCTGGTCACTGGACGCACCGTTGAACAACCGTAGTTTAGGCTAGGTATGCTAATGCACCCAGTGAGAGACTGGATAACTGCTCGTGGGCTCAGTTTAGCACTGGAGAAAACCGAAGTGGTCATCTTGACAAAAAAGAGAATCCGTAGAGTCAGGATGATCAGTATTTGCGACTTACGAATCGAATCGAAGCCAGGGGTGAAGTACCTGGGGCTACTGATCGACTCGAAGATGAGTTTCTCTGAGCAAATCAGGGCAACGGCTGAGAAGGCTTCTTCGGGAATATCGGCTCGGAGTCAACTTATGGCCAACGTAGGGGGACCCAGCCCATCAAGAAGATGCCTTTGATGAGTGCTGTAGGGTCAGTGCTACTGTACGGAGCAGAGTTATGGGGCGACGCTCTCAGCAAGGAGGTATACCGAAAACCTTTGGCACAGGTACAGAGTAGAGGAGCACTGAGAATTGCATCTTCGT
Organism: Odontomyia ornata; assembly: GCA_963969285.1. Lineage (NCBI taxonomy): Eukaryota > Metazoa > Arthropoda > Insecta > Diptera > Stratiomyidae > Odontomyia > Odontomyia ornata. The sequence continues at coordinate 19,478,590 of OZ017740.1, read as the reverse complement.
ATCCACCAGTCTCTGATTCGGCGTTGAGAGTTGTTGCAGGCGTGATACCTGTCTCCCTCCTTGCTAGAGAGCACCGCGCTATTAACCTGCGCCGAAACAAAGATACGAAGGAGATGGTTGTCCGCGAGGAGAGACAGCGCTCGCTCAACCATTGGTAGCAGTCTTTGGCGAACTGCACGAAGGGAAGGTGGACTGCACGCCCCATCCCGGATGTGAGACCGTGGCTAAATCGATGGCATGGTGAGATTGACTTCCATCTGACCCAGCTTTTGAGCGGGCATTGGTGTTTTCAGCCTTACCTGCACGAGATCGGTAAGTCACGGTCCCCCGATTGTCGGTTTTGCCTATGAGAGGAGGACAATGCCTGTCACACATTTTTTGCGGGTACAAAAAGGGTCAGGCTGCAAAGGGAACACTACAGGGAGACGGGAGAGCTCACCCCGGATAATATAGTCGTGGTGATGCTCGCATCGGTTGACAAATGAAACCATGTGGCACATTATGCTCGGGCAGTCCTAAAATATAAAAGGGACTCACAGCAGCCGGGGGCGCTGGGGCTGGGGGATCGCTCTTCTGGCACTCCCTCTTCCCCTCTCCCCTTTCGCTAGGAAAGGGACTCCCCAGCTTGAAGGCGCCCCACAGCGTAACAAAACGAGACCTGGCCCGAAGTAATGTGTCAAACGGTTCCAGGTTGGGTTCTAAGGTTGACAGGGGAGGTGTTTAGTGGGTAGTTCAGTCACACATGGGAATCCCACACTCTGTGCATAAATGGCATTCATGTCCCTACCACAAAAAAAGGACAGGTAATTGTATGTCTCCCAAAAATTTCACAATAATTGAACAATAAACAGCTAAGTTACAGCTGATTAAATATTTAACAATTACAACAACATTAACACGTGATACTAGGGAGATACACGTTTGCAACGGACCTAGACACTACAAATATGTAGGAATTTTGATGAAAATTTTAGAAATGGTTTTTAATATTGATGTGTTATCATGACTAATCAGGCGACGGGGTCGAAACACTTGAAACAAAATGTTGGCGAGTTTAAAATCATAATAACCATAATAATTTTTCGAACTCAATTTATGGAATTTGTATGTTAGTCAAGTTTTGATATGCAGAATATATTGTTCGATTTACTAATTGTTTTACAATACCCTTCTGGCAGGAGCACTCTCCTGCTACTTCAACTTGTTGCATTAAGATGTACGGAATCGTTAAAAATAGTTTGTCTGTCAGAATATAGTTTCGTCAAAATTTAATATTAATGGAGTCAATTTCAAGAAAAAAGGGAATACTATTAAACCTTATGATATGATTGGCTATTTTATTTTAGCTCCTAAATAATAATCATCGGTCAGATTAGTTAAACGTAATAAAATTAAGTGTCCAGATATATAAGGCTTGCTTTAAAGCAAAATGTTTGGAAAAACAATAAAAACATAAAGTGAACCAGCCGATTTTAGTATTTGTCAGTCAATACTATTTATTTGAGTTTTTACAATTTACCTAGTCTTATTTTTAACTCTTCCGTTTTTTGCCAAAATTTGCCTCGATTCTGGATTTAACCGAAATACCGGAAATCTAATTCAATAACTCATCCTCAAAGTTTCTACTCATTCTGTTCTCAAACCATAAACAAATCTTCGGAAGATTTCCCCCTAAAATTATTATCATAGCCTCTAAATATGACAAAAGACAAAATTCCCGAAAATGAGAACAGAATAACTAAACATTTACAAATATTACCCCCTGTTGCTTTATAGGTCTGTGAACTTTTTTATGTTTTCGAAATTCAACCCAGAATCGCGTCGTTGTTGTCGATTTCTTTCATGTCCGTCTATCGTTGGACTAATTAAAACATTCATGTTGTGTCTTAATTTCATTATAGGCATAATTTGGCAATTTTAAAACAAAACAGAAGTACCCTATTATCAAGAGCCGCCAAGACAACATACTAATCCTAATAAATTTCCAAATAATATCATCGAGCTAGTAACGATGAAAATATGATGATGAAGACGATAAGTATGATCGTGTGTTAAAAAATGTTTTTTATTCTACGAAATGATAGTTAACATGATTTATGTCTGAATAAAGAGGGAATGTTTAATTAGGTGAATATTAGGTGGAAAAAGAATTGCATGAAAATAGGCAGTTAGTTTGCGCTAGGACAATTAACAGTGTTCTGCATGTTAAATTTGAATGAGCATTTAATTAAGATTTAGTTCTCTGGTTAATTTGTTTCCTGAAGCATTTCGAAATTCTGAAGATGGTTGGAACGATATTGTCTTGATCCTGATGCAAAGATAATAAGTTAAATAGATCAAACTCCTAAATGATTAGTCCGAGATGTATAAAATCCTGTTCCAACGCTATAAATCAAAATAAATAGTCCAAGCCGTTGAAATAAATTTAAAAGTATTCATGAAATCGCTATTCCAAGAAATTCGGTTCTCTCGCCAATAATTCCAATTTGAAATATTTGAATCATTTGAATCAGCAGAAATTTTTTGAACATACTAAGACCCGTCGTCTTGATCACCATCATCCTCATCATCATCATCATCGCCATCACCATCGCCACCATTACTAAGCGACGCAACATCATCATCAGCTCGTCTCCATCATCGCGATGGACATCCTCAACCGACATGACCAACAACAACAAGACACGAGTTCATTAACTTTTTCGAAAAACCGCGGGGTGTCTTCCTATACATATTCAATTATTTTTCTGAATTGTTTCATATGTATGTAACCCTTTTTTGTTTATTCATTGAAAATATTTATATATATATGCTCGTATAGATGCTTACAATATACATATATTTTTATTTTCGCCTTAATAATATTCCAGTGATGATCAGTGGTCATTGGGACGACTGGTTGTAACCAATCGACAGTTAGAATTCAAGAAGGGACCATTTAAGTATTGTAATACAAGTTGGTGGTAGCTGGGAAGTTGGCAATGGACGCAACAGGCAATTTTGGTAGCAAGAAATACCAACTTTTAAATGGACATGATTTAAAATTAAAGAATTTCATGTAATTCAAAGATGGGAATTTGTCAAATGTAATTTATTCTTTTGTTCAGATTCCCAACCGAATAAATTGATAATTTTCAGGGACGAAAAAAAAAAATGAATAAGATAATGACATATGAATACGCTCAACCTCGATATACTCCTAAGGAAATTGATAAACGGAAAGAAATTCATGGACGAAGTAGAGATTGGGAAAATTAAGACATAAATTAACGTTTTAATCTTGCTTTCTGATGGAATATTATAAATTTCTTAAATCAATAGAAACGATAGAAATGACTGCTTAATTGTCGTTACAAATGATTAAGATTTATCTGATGTACATATTAATTAGTAATCGGATTAAGATGTTAGGAAAGATGACGTCTCTATTAGGAAGAATATGTGAAAAATTGATATTTCTGGCAGATTTTTAAAATTTTTATCATGTTTTTTTGGTATATTTATGAATTTCCATCCATTCTGAGTCTGATGATAACTTATTAGCAAACAAATTGATGACCTAAATTTAAATCAGAAATATTTGGACATACTAGGTCGTTCCACTTAGCGGCAGATGTTCAAAGCTTTTCGATGTGCCTATTGACAATATCTTCCGTGATTACAGCAGATAAAATAGCAGCTAAGAGAATTAATCAGTAACCAAGAAAACTAAGTTGTAAAATTTCTTGCAATTTTGAACTCCGATTGACCCTTTTCCCCATCAAATCATTTTCTGTATTTAAAATGACGGAGCTTTAATACTCGTACCTCGTAACGTGACTCTACTTGCTACATACTCCTATCAAATATTTTATGACATACATTGTCTTTTTCAACAATTCAATATAATATTCAAAATTAAAATGTGTATTTTACGTCGGCTACACGGTGCAAATATTGCTGATGCAAGGGCTGTGACACCTGAAACATGAGCGGTGCACTTCACTAATTCTAGATACAAACTTAAAGCGGCAATACTGCAGTGTTCACGCATTAGCCAGTAATTGATTTTATTGTTAGATTCATTGTAAGTTAGAGTTAATTAGGGCTCGAAACAATAAAGACGGGTCAAAGCCCGAAAAATATTTTTTAACCTTCCGTCGGACGCAACTCATCTTTCAGATGATTTCACGTGTTTTTTTTACCAATCAGTGAGATTGAAGGGCTGTGGATCGAGTCTCCTAGCAGCTTCCTTCCTCTACTCCAATTACTCGATTGTTTTCTTTTTTTTGTTTATACTTGTATTTCAGTTCTTATACCTAAAATAGCATGTGTAATATTAGCCTTACGGTAAGATTATATACAGTAAGATGATATATTATATAACCGTTTTAAAAGAGATGCTACGGTCAGGCTCTTTTCGGCCCCGGAAAGCTCCATCGGACACGGCGCAGGACCCATTCGTCCACCCTTGGAGCCCAATTTGTGCCGCCGAACGAGGTTACGGCTCCCCGGAGAACAAAGAGTAGAATCCTACCTACCTGAGATTCTATTCTACCAAACTGTAATTCCCTACAACACCTGGAAGAAACACTTGAAAAGCCAGGAAAACTTTAAATGTGACCTAACCACGACGGGCACTTGGCAATCCCGTGACTTCAAACGACGCCAGTAAATTCCTTTCTTGGAAAAAAATATCTTCCCACTCACGAGCAGAAAGTTCACAGTAGCTAAAACAGAAATAAAAGAAGGAAAGGAAACAACCGGAAAAGTTCAGTTCAATTAGTCTTTAACTTCAATCCTTAATGCAGAATTTCACATGAAAATATATGATTGGATATTGAAAAAAAGAAAACGGTTGGCCAACACTTACAACGATGATTCCGCTGCCGCTGATGTGGGTATCCCGAAATAATTTATTTCTGCTTTCATCACTGCCAACTTTATTGATCTCGTACCTGATCTTCACTGCCAATTTTATTGATCTGGTTCCTGACCTCGTTCCTCCTTTCGATTCCTGCATCCACTCACTTTGTTTTCCTAACCGGCACTCTTCACTTGATGATTTTCACTGTTCAAAAGAGGAACGGGGCATCCTTCCGTCGCCCTTTCATTGGATTTTCTTCCAACGGCTCATTCGGATAGGTCGAGGTCCTTAAAAATACCACTACGTGTGGTCAGCTATGTAGTTTTCCACCACGAGAACTGGTGCATTTGGGTGATCATTGAATCTCACTCCTACTAAACAAGTTTGGAGAAATATCAGTGAGACAATTCACTGATGGTTTGGATTTGTTACTGTTGCCATTGCAAATTCCCCAGATGTGCCTGTTGTCGCTGAAGTTTGATTCGTGCTTCAACGCCTGCACTTGATTCTCCTCCCGTGTCAATTACTCCCAAAGTTTCGCCACCTCGCGCAGGATATTCACTTTCGGTGCTCGTTCTTTGTCTGATGGAATTTTGGGTAGTTTCTTATCACCAACAGATACAACATCGATTTCCTCGTCAGAATCGCTTGGAGTTTCAACACCCAATCCCGGTAAATCCACACCATTTTTTGATCTTGTATAGCTATGATCACTATGCGGGCTATTATATTCAGGACTTTGACTTCCATATCCTGATGACGGTGAATGGGAGTTTGTATGATAGGTATCACTTGGATCGGACGCGACATCAGATTTATCAATGAATTCGGCCTTCATCACATTCAACGCATCCAATATCCGTCTGACTAGTTGCCTTTCTGTCAGGAACTAAAATTTTACCAGAAGAATCTTCCAATTCTTCACGTAACACGTTTATCCTTAAAATTTTATCCATATCATATTAACTGTTGCCCCTCCCCTCAACATAAACGCTGAATCCAAACTGAGATTATTCGAACCAGCTATACACGCTGATAGATCTGCTGAATGTTTCATTACTGGCGGAGCATCTTCGAGATTTAGCGGACCAACAGGACGTATTTGTAGTAGTTGATGATGTTGCTGTTGCTCTTCCTGCTGTTGCTACTATTATAATTATTATGATGATATTGTGCATTGCAAATTCATCACACCTGTATGGGTTCCTATATGAAGTTCTGCATTTCTGGGTGAGGGTCCTTCATAATATTGCAAATGTCTTTCCATTAAACTTGTACTTGGAGTGTGTGTCCGAACTCCGCCAACACGACGATCCGCATGGCCATGGCTCGGGCCACCTGCTCTAAGAATTTGTTTAGATCTTTGATTATTATTACCAACAAGTATACAGGTATCATCGGTACCGAAATTAATGGGAGATTTAGGATATTGGGACACTTTGGAACAACTGCTATTATTACTGTTTTGTACTTCTTTTGAAACGTGTCGCTTCAAGGATAAGCCACATCGCGGTGGGAGCTGTTTGATCGGGCTCGCCGCCTTCAGTAACAAATTATTTGTCGAGTTCGCCTTTCTCGTATTCGTCCTTGTATCTACCATTTCAATCGAATTGATCTTTTGTGTATAGTATGTTGAGTTCACATAATACAAATTCATAATATCTAATACATTTTCGTGTACGTTACTTTACGCTTTCGGCTCGTGGGGCTTACGTTTATTCGCGGCTAATTGCGTAAAGTCGTGCCAAGATCCCTTCGTGGTAGTCGCGAATTTAACATACTTGGCATTACCCCGTAACAATAGCCTGTCAGATTATTGCGTCCATTTGTCTAATAGCATTAATTTTTTGTTCTTCTCCGAAAGGAATGACTTCTTTATCAAAGCAATCCACCGGGTGGGCCATATAGGAGTTTCTTTTTAAATCAAATGTTCTTTTGATACTAACAGCTGTTTTCCACTCAAAATTGTGTTGATGAGTCAGTATGAGCCTCCCGCGGAACAAAATGAACCGATTTATGCTTGAACAACATTGGGAAATATTGAAATCTTATTTCCAAAGAGAGTGCTATGTTGCTCAAATAGTGCGTTTTTTGGCCGAAATGAGGCACCCACTGCGCCTACTGTACGCAAATTTGCGAAGAAAGTTCATGAGACAGGCACACTAGTGGACAATACTCACGGTCTTTGCACTCGTACGATGCGCACCCCGGAGAATGTGGCTGCTGTAGCCAAGAATGTGAGACCCAATCCGAGAACATCAACTCGCCATGGATGGCAGCAACTCAACATTAGTTGCTCGAGCCTGAGAAGAATTTTGCACACAGTCCTTGGATTATTTGCTTACAAGATCCAAATGAATCAGGAATTGAGGCCAATGACCATCCTCAGTTTGGTCATTAGAGCAGCTTTAACTGGATACCGATTTTTCTCTCAATCTTTTCTGATGAGGCACACATGATTGTCGAGAAGCCAATGCACCCTCAGCGAGTGACGGTGTGGTCTGGATTCTGCATTGGTAGCATCATTGGACTATTTTTCTTTGAAAATGAGGCTGGAAATGCTGTTTCGGTCAACGGGGAGTGCTACAGACGCATGCTAACCGACTTTTTGTGGCCGGAGATTGAAGGTTTGGACTCCACTAACCTTTGGTTTCAACAGGATGGCGCGCCATGTCATACAGCACCAATTAGCCAATCAAGATAATGGAGATGACGAAACCGACACTGATAGTGAAGAAAATGTACAAGAAAGAGAAAAGAAGTCAGATACAGACTAAGATGGTGAGAGCTTTGACGGAGAAGAAACAGTTGGTTAAGAATTTTACATAGGCAAAGATGGAACGAAACAGCCCAAGGGAAAGCCTTCAACCAGAATACATGCACGCCAAATGAATGGTGGGAAACTTTTTTTCCTGCTGACATAATAAAATTAATAGAAAAGTATGCTTTGAAAAAACAAAAGAAAATTACGCAAGAGAAAGGGATGCAAAACCAACTGATTTAATAGAGTTTCGCAATTTTTAAGGCTTGCTCTATCTAGCAATAGACAGTCATTGGAAGAATTATGGGGAGAAAATGGTTTTGGCGTACAATTTGTTCACCTGATAATGAGCTTGAAAAGATTCAAGTTCTTTATGAAGTTCACTAGCTTGAATGACATAAATACCCGAGTTGAAAGTAAAAGGTTGTCACGGACAACTTCCTTCTAAACCTCAGCACTTGCCTCTGCAATAAGTTCATAAGTTGTACGAAAAAAATGATAGAATCACCCGAGCCAACTTTGCAAATAGAAATATGATGTAATCATCAATAACACTAATGGTAAACATAGTATGTAAGTTAGGACGATAGCTGAACAAAAAATGCACTGAATAATGGCTCTGTAAAAGTGCGCCTCCGTAGACAAACCGTTGAAAAATGCACGAATCTTTGTTGTATCAATGCACACACTGCAGTTTTATTTGAGACTTTGGTTTAATTAGGTGCAACGATTCGATGAGCTGCTTGTAATATATACTCGACACAGAATAAAGTTGCTGCGGCATGTGCTGATGCGGATTACCCGATATTCGCATGGCGTGGTGAGACCGAAGAAGATTTTTAGTGGTGCAACGATAAATGTGTACATGCTGAAAATTGGCAACCAAATATGATTTTGATGGAGGCGATGCAATACAGGTAATGTTGAAGAAATAGCCAGACATGTTGAAAATCGTTGAAGGCATGGTAGAGGAAAGTGTCAGTGGGGTCGTAGACTGTACCAGCTATCTAGAAAGTTAACAGTTCCAGCAATGAATGTAAATGATTTCGTCACTAAAACAAAATTTGATAATTTGTATAGCTGCAAAGAGTCTATATTGATAATTTAAAGCGTTCAACAGACGTTATGTTTGGTGGGAAGCAAGTAATCATTTGCGGATATAATGAAGTTGGAAAAGAATGCGTACAAGCATTGGAAGGACTGGAATGCAACGTGTATATTACTGAAATTTACCCTATCTACGCTCTTCAGGCCAGCGTGGACGGTTTTCGTGCGGCAAAACTTAATGAAGTCATTCGAAATGAAGACATTGTTTTTACCGTCACTGGTAATAAAAATGTTGTAATTTGTGATCATATGGACAAAATGAAGAATGGGTGAATAGTCTGCCACATGGAGCGTTCGAATACCGGAATCGATCTGAATAGTTTACGGACTCCGGATTTGGCGTGGGAAAAAGTTCCATCACATTGGTTGGCTGGGTGGTAAACGAATGATCTTGTTGGCTGAAGGACGATTGATGAATTTATCGGGCTCAAGTAAACCATCGTACGTTGTTTCGGTAACATCTGCTACACAGGCTCTGGCATTGATAGAATTATTCAATGCCCCACAAGGAGGATATAAATCCAACGTTTATTTGTTGCCGAAAAAGATGCATGAATACGTAACAAGCTTACATCTTGCCACATTCGATATCATCATCTCGGAGCTGCCGACAATGAAAGACAAAACGCAAGCGGAATTTAATTTTGACTCCTGGATGTAATAAACATAAACAAACGGAAGACACTAGACGTTTCCATCAGGCACGGCCGCCAGCATTGAAAATAATGTAACTAAATAAAAACACAGGGAAAAAGCTCATAGCATGAAGGCTAGAGCCACGGATAGCTGAAGGTCCGAAGGGTCAATGGCGGTACTAGAATCCACGATCCCAAGAGGTTGCGGCCAACTTCACTGAAGGGTTTTTGAACGGGGTGGGAGTTCCACCCAAGGCGAGGACGGACCTAATACAGAACGAGGAGCTCTTTTTCTTGTTTTGGAGTCCGAGAGGGAAGGTCGCATCAAAAATCAGGAAAAGTCGCTGGGAATCATTCTTGAGTTGGCTTCTGTTGTGGAACCCGAGAAATTTTCCGAGGACGGAAAAAAACATCGGGTTGACAAGGACACGCCTCAAGGAATTGGCGGTTATTTTTATAGGGGTGCACGCTGCTAGCGGGAATCTATCAACGGGGCGCAATCGTAGCGGAAAATTTTCGGGGGCCCACGTCGTCGAGCTAATGGAGGTTAGGTAAATATAATGATAGACCTGAGAAAGAATTTCATTGAATATTGTTTTATATGAGAATCACCATTTCTGAGTAATAAATATACCTGTACGTTCAGTAAATCGTGTCTACTTGTATTTCTTTTCTTTCAATCAAGAACGCGCTAAAAGTGAATTGTGAGACTTGGCTCGGGGTGAGCGTGAACATTTTAAGGCGCCCATATTCTGCGCAAATATCTCGCATGTGCTGGGGTGGATTAGGCCTTTTGATTGGTTTTGAATCCCAGCTCCCGGTGAATGCAGTTTATCGACAGTTGAAACTTAGGGTAGATAGATTACGTGATTGACGCGGGAATTCGTTGGTTGGTTTCTCCTCCTATTCTACGTTGGTTCTCATATAAAGGCAGTGATTGTGATAATTTCAATGAAGGTGAAAACTCCGGCGTGAGCCAAGCTCGTCTCAAAGCTCGGGGGACGAATTAACGGGTAGACGAATGGCGCCCACGCTTGTCTCCGACGGAGCGACCCGGGACCCAAAACACCCCCAGCCCCCGGGTTTTATCACGTAACAAGGTACGATAAACTAGCAGTAGTTCGAGAAATTTTTGACCTGCTTGTAACGAACTGTCAAAACAATTATTCACCCGGACAAGGTGTGACTGTAGATGAAAAACTGGAAGGTTTTTGAGGAAGATGCTCATTTTTGGTATAAACATTTATGCTTTTATCGATTCTACAATGTTTTACACCCATAATTTAGAAATATATGCAGGCATACAGCCAGAAGGCCCTTCACGATAAGTAGTAAGACGTGGTTATGAGACTTGTTCGGCCGTTGTATGGAGCAGAACGTAATTCAACATGCAACATCTGGTTCAACAGGTACAAATTATTGCAGGCTCCCAAAGCAAAAAAAGTTGCCATCGTTGAGAACCTCACGGAAATTATTGAATTTTTGAACATAAAATCGAGAGCTGTAAATAGCAGTCATTTTTGTTTTACAAAAGACTGCTCACTAGTCTTATTTGTCTACAAGAAAGGGAGAAATTTGCTTGTAATTTCGAGAATGCACAATGATGGCCGATTTGACACACGAAAAGCACAAATGATTTTTGATTACAATGCCACCAAATCTGGAGTGGATGTAGTTGACAAATTGTGCGCTACCTATAATGTACGAGTAGCAAGCAATGTACGAAGATGGCCAATGGTGATCTTTTGTGCACTATTAATAGGGGTACCGGTTAATTCATGCGGTTTTCTAACAGATGGTGCAATTTGATTTTTATTCCAGTGATTCAACTTTCCAAATATGTGTTGAAAAGCTACTGGCATATAGTTTCAGAATAAGTATGTGCCATTTAGCTGAAGCGTAAACAACAATACTTTTTTTACTCTGAAAATGTCGAATGTTGCGCAAGTGTTTTTGCGGGGAGTACTTCTTCATTGAAGAAAAAGGCTGCCGAAAGTCATCGTATTTTCATGAAGGTGTATGGTGTGCATGCTCTAGCTGAGCGTACGTGCCAGAAGTGGTTTACACGGTTTAAAAGTGGCAATTTTGACTTGGAGGACGATAAGCGGCCCGGACAGCCAAAAAAGTTTGAAGATCACGAATTGGAGACATTGCTCGACCAAGATCCATCCCAAACCTGCAAAATCACTTGGCGTTGCTCAACAAACCATTTCTGATCGTCTAAAAGCAATTTTTCACAAATTAACCCGAATTAACCGCTAACCCTATTATATATAGCAGGTATTATTGTGGAAGTGTTATATGTTTTCAATAACAACTCCCATTCAAAGTCAAGTAGTAGATGAGGATTTTTTAAAAGGTCCATTCAAATATTTGTGTTGAGGACAGTTCCAAAGGAGAAGCATTCAAACAAGGGGATTGCCTATTCAACTACAAAATGAACGGCATGAGTTCCAGCCTACCTCACATCAGGAGCCTTCATCTGCAATCCCAGATGAACAGAAAAAAAGGTGTTCAGAATGTCATCAAATCATCGTGATTTCATGATAAATAAACCCCCTTCTCGACTGCCGAAAGGCCCTGTCCCCATAGACGTCGACCAGTCCTTATGAACTAACATCATTAACTGCGCCAACAGGCCTCAGAATCAATGTTTCTTTGCTACAAAACGCCCTCAACAACGTTATCAAATGAATCAACCTTACAAAGACCAAAGATTATAGTCTGTAGAACCAGATGAAATCAACGAAGTTACAAAAGAATAGTATAAAAAAGACTCAACTCAAGAGGACGAGAGAGAGGACTACATGGAAGCAAAAGATGAACCAAATATCGACCAGGATGAGCAACTGGAAGATATTTATTTTTTAAGATTTAAGCACTGTTTACTCCCTTACTTCAAGCATACCTCCCGAAGTGGAGAGCAACTAAGATTTTTAGAAGACGATGGCTTGAACACAAATGATATACAACAAAGACATATTCGGACTTTTTACGCTAATTCAGTTGGAGGCAGCATCAAAATTACCCATGACTGTCAATTTATTTAGTACTCACACTATTAAAATCTAGTTTTTCATACTTTCAACTTTAATATCAATCGCTGGTATCACTGGTAATGGTACTCTTTAACAACTTAAATCAATAATCCACAGAGGAAAAAGAGATATGATTCTTTGCCCAAATATTCTCATTCTCTTGAAACAACATGTTTTGGAAGCAGTCAATAGCACCGATATTAGAACAAATCATCTAAACAGGATCGAAAACTTAAACTTAAAATCATATTGAAAAAATGCCCCGCAGTACTCTCGGAGCCAAAAAAAGGACTTTACCTACCACAGTTAAACGAGAAATACGGACAAAATCCAATGACCCTATGCACAAAACACGATGACCCTTTGTACTCCGATGGCCTTAAAGGAAGTTGTTGAGAAGGAAATAAATAAATTTCTCAAAGATGGACTTATCAGGCCATCCAAGTCTCCCAATAACTCCCCAGTTTGGGTTGCACCCAAAAAGTCGGACCCATCTGGTGAGAAAAAAAATCAGGGCAATTGATTACGGTAAACTGAATACATTCACCACCGCAGACATATATCCGATACCAGAAATAGGCGAGGCTTTGGCCAGTTTGGGAAAGAACAAATATTTCTCGATCATCGAGGATTTGTCCAGATCCCACTTAAAGAATGCATCATCCTCAAAATAGTGTTTTCCATTAACAACGGAAAATTTGAATTCACAAGCCTACCAATCGGGTCCAAGAACGCTTCATCTATTTTCCAGAGGACTCTGTATGATATACGAGTACTACCAGAACACATGTGAGTACTTTGTTATGTTTACATCGATGATATCATTATCTTCAAAAAAGCCGAAGCCAAGTACTTCGAAAATCTAGAGAATGTGCTCAAAACTCTAGAAGGTTCCAAAATGAAAATGTGAATATTTCAAATGAGAAATCGAATTTCTAGAAACCCGACATGCCTGTCCCTAAGACTTTGAAAAATCTTCGATGGTTTTTAGGGGTGTTGGGGTATGACACTCACTTTATCAAAAACCATGCCGAAATTGTGAAGCCCTTGACTTCTATTCTAAGAGGGGAAAATAGACGAAAAATAAAACTCAGTTGAAAAATAAAATGGTTCACCTCGACCCGAAGGCACTGCCTGATATCCAAGCAAGTGGTTTTGAAACACCCAAGTTTCGAAAAGGAGTTTCAACTAATATGCTGATGTATTCGATTACGCGATTGATATAGTTTTCGCACAGGACAAAAAACATATCGTTTTTCTGTCGAGAACGTTGACTAAAACCGAGCTAAATCTCATTGCGAGGCTACTTCTACGGTTCTCGAAAGGTTTAAATATATACCGACCACCAACCTCTAACGTATGCCATGAGTAATGAGAATACGAACATGGAAGCCCATTTTGGAGGCATATAGCCACAAATTGACATACAAGCTAGGCAACGCCAATGTAGTGGCAGACTTCTTTTCATGGCCTCCTACAGAATCGCTGATGAATTTTCGAACGCCTACAGAGCACAGCGATGAGGGTACATCTCAAAATCTGATACCCGCTGTTGGACTATCCGTCAAACAATCAAACAATCCTAAAAGTTGGTAATGACAATAGCTGTCAGTTATAAAATCATTTCCCAAATGACTCTTGCCATACTTTTATTAAGCCACCATATTCAAAAAGCGATATTATAAATATTTTCAAGCGCTACCTAAACCCCAATACACTAAATGGCTTGTTAACATTTGAAGAAATAGTGGGGCGCATACAACAAATTTACCTCGTTCATTTCAGGATTTATCGAGTTCTATATTCCCAAAAACTTGTTGAGAATATTCCTGGTGAAGTCAAGCAGGAGGAGAAAATCTTGAAAACTCAGAGACAAGCACATAATAATGCCGAGGAAAACCACCTGCAGCTTTTCGAAAACTTTTATTTCCCCGAAATGTGACAAAGGTAAGGAATCTGGTGATACAATGAAGCATTTGCAAAAAAACATTAATATGATTGACATTCGGACAAACCCTTATTAAATTCTGCACAAACATATCCAGACCACACCATTCATATTGATTATAATATTTAGCACCGATAGGCATTTTTTATGGCTGTCGATCAGTTCCCAAAGCTTGGTCAAGCCAAGCTAATTACTTCGAAATCAAGCGAAAACATTAATCAGCCCCTCTCAGACTTGCCCTTTTTCTTTTGTGTGCCAGAAGTAGTTGTCATTGGCAAAGAGAGCTCACTGAGATCGGCCTCAATAACAGTATTAATGGAAGATGACCTCAAAATCAAGGCTTCCAAAACCACTTCATATAAGAGCAAAGTAATGGGCAGGCGGGTAATATGTTGACTGAGAAAATTAGATGCCTTAAGAATAATGGAACCCCCAGAACTTTTGGGTAGCTTTTAGAACGAGCCGTGCACGAGAACAATTGTACAATTCATTACACCACTGAAAAAAATCATTTGAGTTACACTTTGATTGAATTTCGAGCATAGACTCCAATGAACTAGAAAGGATTCGCTTTTCATATTTTGAAAAACGTACACTGAAACAAGAAAAGGACATGAACAAGAAAAGGACATGAAAAACCATATCAAGACGAGACAAACCACTAAGGACTACGAGACGAGATAAGCAATTTACGTAAAAATAAATAAAAGGAAAGGCTCTAAACCAACAGCTCGGGAAATTGTGAAAGAAAACCGTAACTCAACCGCTTTGTCTAAGCCCGGAAAAATTATTCATAAAAGCCATATACGCAACTAAAACTTTCTTTCAGACCATTGAAATTCTGCACTTTTTGAGCTCCCAAATGTTTTCGTTTCAGACAGGAAGAGCAAAGATTTGGGGCAGAAATTTTAAATTGGTCCATACTATCGGCATAAATCAGTACAAACGCCTCGTTTCTCGAATCGAATCAATATTCAATCCTTCAGAAGTTAGGCGCTACCCCTCCTCATCGCATTATCTTACGAGCTTCTCCATCGGTCTCTGCCCTTCAGTTCTCCCAAAGAATACGTTTTTGGAAAGCCGGTTTTCGTCCATACGAGCAAGCCCAGTGCAGTTTCACCAGTTGCACAATCGTTGAGACTTACAGCTCATGATTATATCGACTTTGCCATTTGCCCATTGGCGGTTGCTAATGACCGTGACAAAATTTTGATGTCATTCGCATAGGCTATGACTTGACTTGACTTGTATAGTAATGTACCTCTTGTGTCGATAGGTAGCTTTCTAATGACATATTTCAGAACCAAATTGAAAGCGATGGGGTTAGCCTATCTCCATGCTTTAATCCGATATTTGTGTCAAAGGCATCGGTGAATTGGTTATTGACAGGGACTTGAGAGGTTGTCGAAGTCATTGTCATTTTTGTAGGACAGAATAATTTGGCTAGGATGCCAAAGTAAAGCATTATTTGATACAGCACATTACGATCCATACTGTCGTATACTTGCTTAAATCAACGGAGATTCGGTATACGTCTATGTTGAACTCCCAGCATTTCTCAAATACTTGTTTGACTTTGAATATTGGTCTATCGAGGATCTACGAGTACCTGCATTAAAGCCTTCTTGATACTCTCCAATAATACTGTTGGCGTATGATCTGATTTGATTTTCTAAGATCTTTGAAAATATTTTGTACGCCGTACAAAGTAGTGAAATTCCTCTATAGTTTTTGCACTGTTCTTGTAATCAAATGTGCTGGACGACTTTGTGGGTAACTTTCTGAGCACTGCTGTCAACATATTTAATGAGCTCTACTCTATCTCATCGATGCCTGGCGCTTAATTATACTTTTGGACTTTGAAGGTGGGACAAACTTCATCCAGAGTACAGAAGGGGCCAGTGGAAACTCTCTGGGAATATCTATGGGCTCCGATATTCTGAAGTTGTGCTGAGGATTGTAGAGATTGTAGTCAATTATTTTATTTATTTCATTTTCGCAGGCCGGATCTCTTTTTTTTAGTGTCTGAAGATGATCCAAAGGAGTTGAATCGCGTCTACTCACACAACAAAGCTAGGCCCGACTGCTTTTCAAAAAAAATATATAGGAGGACCTTGAAATATGATGCCCATCCTTATTCAATCCTGTTTTCATCAGCGATTATCAAAATCATACAGCATGAATTTAGAAAGATATTTATGCTATTCATGTTATCTGAAAATTTGTAAAAGATCAAATCTAAATTTCAGTTTCTGATTCGATGGAAAGTTGATGGAATAGTAACATCAGAGAAAATTCAACTGGCTGCATTTTCTCTAAGTATGGTTCCATTTTCTTAAGACTAAAGCGCATAAGGGCCTTTTAAAAGACTACTCAAGTATCGAACTTCGTTGAATTTAACGATTGGATTGGTGAAAATGTGATATTTGAAAATCATGCACATTTTGACTTCCAAGGTATTTTCTGTTATTTTACTCATAAAGGCCTACTTCCATGATTTTTTCCCCAAATTTTTCCGATTATATATGTCCAATCACGAACCGGAGACCAACATTTTTCGTACACCTCCTCTTTTTCTCCACTCCATGAAGTTGGTGACACTGTTTTAAGACCTGTTTTGTAAAGACCTTTCATTTGGCACCCCACATGACCATCCTTGATAAAAAAAATGTTTAAGGCTCCCCTTCCGATAGGGGCACTTTTGACTCTGCCACCAAAATTGCATAGGGCTGCAGAAATTTCCTGCATTATATTGTATGCACAAATAAAGTAGGGCTTCTTTTTTTCTGTAGATATTTAAATCAAGAGTCCTGGCTGAAATCATTCTACAATGAGCAGACATAAAAGGGGAAGAATTATTATCTGAGACAACAACTAGTTACTATTGAACTACGACGCGGTTCAACCTAGCCGTAGATACTTCACCATAAAATAACAACGTACTTGTCTTTGAGGATGCTGAAAGCATCGCCTAGTATAATAAATTCATCGAAAAAAGATGTACTTATATTTTTTTTATAATTCTTTAGAAAAGTCTCCATGAAAAGTAGTTACTGATTATCTAGAACATCCAAGCCAAGCAAATTTTCTCTTCAACTCATGCAAACTGCTCCTTTAAGTGGCAAATAATTTTTCTCTGCTTTTCATTGAATTTAACGAGTTTTCACTTTGAACTTTTTACTGCATCGCTTTTAAGCATTTGAGTACTTTGAAATAATACACTTGCAATACACTAAGGTTTGGATTGACAAAATCAAATTTACATCATAAACGGAAAACTCAAAAATGATTGAAGTCGGATTTAAATTACAGTGACTGAATTTCTCCAATTTTGTTTATACATCTTAAAATAAATAATTTATCAAAAACATAAAACCTCACTTACCTTAGTACTACTAGTTCTAGGCTGTCCTCCAAGCGCTATAGCATACACCTCCACTTCATACGTTTCTATTCCATTTTCTCGATCCAATTCACCAACTGTAGACAATATTCCCAATTTCGTATCAATATCAAACAAACGATCCACTTGACGTCCATCACCGGTCACATTTGTCACATAATATTCAATTTCCGCGGAATTTAGGCGTGCTGAAACCGTCAAAATACTTGTACCACCGGGCTCATTTTCGTACACACTACCGATTTGTTCACGTTGATCAAACACTGGACCACTATTACCCGGTACACCACTTGAAATTATCGTAATATATGCATCCGAACTTTTCCGTTCAGCTTGGACAGCTTCATCAGTTGCTTTTACTGCGAGTTGATACCGAGCGTCCGGGTGAGGGATGGCCTTCTTCAGTGAAATTGCTCCGGTACTGCGATGAAGTCTAAACAGGTCACTATTACCACTAACCATTTCGTAGGTGACCAGACCGTTTGTGCTAGAGTCGGCATCACGTGCATGAACATACATTACTGCCGACCCATCCCTTCCTGGAGAAACGCGAATATCCTTGAGTGGAAGGATGGCAGCATTCATTGAAACAAAAACAGGAGCGTTGTCATTTATATCCTCAACAATTACGGTTACAAGCTTTTCGGCAGAAAGGCGTGCTTGAGGATTCTCAGCTTGATCAGTGGCTACTACGGTGAGACGGAAGGTATCGATTGCTTCGCGATCTATTTGCCGTAAGGTGTGAATGACTCCTGTTGTTGGGTTGATCCCAAAATGTCTGAGATGATTTTCAGGCTCTTGGTTGGAAATTTCATAGGTAACTTTTCCGTTTAGCCCAGAATCAGGGTCTTCAGCTGTAACTGTGACGATTGGTGTTTTAATTGGTATTCCTTCACGAATTTGCCTTACTATGGCCGTATTTGGGAAGCTTGGCGGGTTGTCGTTTTCATCAATCACATTTACAATAAACATTATTGTCGTTGAGAGACGTGGGGTTCCACCATCTGAAGCGGTTACATTCAGGGCGTACGATGTGGTTTCTTCATAATCGAGAGACTTGTGAAGATACAGGGAGCCTGCATTAGGGTCAATGTGGAATGTGTCTCTTCGGTTTCCAGCTGATATTGAAAACGTTACCTGGCTATTGATATCTAAATCTGAGTCACTGGCTCGGAAACGCATTAGTTCTGTTCCAATAGGACTGGTTTCTTTGACAGATATTTTTGTGTCGGTCTGCGTAAATTCAGGAGCATTGTCATTTTCGTCCAAAACGTCTATACTTATAGTTGTTGTTGCATTCAGCGCTCCTTTCAAAGCGGCATCCTGAGCCACCACTGTAAGTCTGTAGAAAGACTTTGTTTCACGGTCTAATTTCCTTGCTAAACTCACTTGCCCAGTTGCATCATCTATGGCAAATTTCCCTTGCTCATTACCGCCAGTGATTTTGTAAAACACGTCTCCATTCAACCCTTCATCAGCGTCCATTGTGTAAACCCTAATAATTTGTGTAGCTATTGGTGACCCCTCCGAGATTTGTACTTTGTATGGCGCTCGTAAGAATTGTGGCGCATTATCATTGACGTCAGTTATGAAAATTTTTACTTTGACCTTATCTTTCAGTCTGTGCAAGCCGTTATCGCTAACGATAGCTTCAAGCTGAAGATAATTTAGGCCAGTGGCTTGAACAAGAGCTTCTCGATCGAATGGATGGATTGTTTTGATGAATCCGTTTCTAGGATCAATTGTAAAGTCCACTTCATTTGAGGAGAGGGAGTAAATCAATTCAGCGTTTCTTCCAATATCACGATCGGTAGCTGTAAGCTTCCCTACAAATGAGTCGGTGGGTTCGTTTTCTGGAATACTGAAGGTAAATGTCGAGTTTGTAAATTGAGGTGGGTTATCATTCTCGTCGATTACATGAATTATCACAGGTACTATTGATGATCGTGAAGGTTCTCCATGATCCTTACATGCTACAGTTAATGAGTAGTAATCTCTTTCTTCTCGGTCCAATTGTGATTTCACGAAGAGATAGCCATCCGGGAATATCCCAAACTTTCCTTCCGAGTTGCCTTCAATAATGTCATATGAAATTCTTCCATTTGCTCCAATATCCGCATCTGAAGCAGCCAGTGCAAAGAACCTCGCATTCACCGCGGTCGATTCCAACAACGATGTCTCGTACGATGTATGATCAAATACCGGCGTATGATCATTAACATCGGCAATAATGATTTTAATTGAATTCTTTGATGACAGCGGCGGCGATCCTCCATCTGTGGCTGTGAGTTCCACATGCACGATCGTCTCAGGATCTGATCTTATCGGGCGATTAAGATACAATACACCGGTAGCTTCACTAATACGAAACTGTTCATCAGGATTATATGTGAGACTGTACGAAACACGACTATTTATTCCAGAATCACGATCACGAGCACGTGACAAATACACTTCTTGGCCCACAGCTGCATTCTCTGCCAGTCGGATTTCATCGCGATCGTGAGTGAAAATCGGTGCGTTATCATTTAGATCGAGGACTGATATGTTCACGGTAGTTTTTCCATAGGCTAGATGTGATCGGGCAACTACAGTGAGAGAGTAGGAGATAGAGGATTCACGATCAATTTTCCTGACTGTTGTAATTAGACCGGATCGCTGATCGATTTGGAAGTTCTCTTCCGGGTCTCCATATATGATGAGGTATTCAATATTTTGATGACCGGAATTTGAAGAGGGTGAATTTGCGTGGACTTTTCCAACTTCTCTTCCAATCTTCGCCTCTTCAGCGTCATGATCTTCTGTGATCTGGAACTCATAACCGCCAACAGAGTCAAACTCGAACATTTCCATTTTTGATTGCTTGACAATTTCAACGATCGCGTCTTTTTCCGACCTTCGATCGCCACGATCTTTCGCTGACACGATCAGTTTGAAGGAAGGATTCGAGACCGATTGCAAACTACTCCGTAGACTAATCACTCCCGTCCAACTATCAATAGCGAACATGCTTTCCGTACCGCCCTGTTCTAGGCCATATGTAACAATAGCATTATCACCATCATCACGATCACTTGCTTGGACTTTTAGTAATGACGCTCCTACTTTTATATCATCGGCGATCGTTACAAAATATTGTTTGGGATAAAATTCCGGACTATTATCGTTAATATCTTCCACATGTAGGTAGACGGTTGCTGTAGAGGACTGTGGTGGTGTGCCTTGATCACGTGCGACTACAAGAATCTCATATTGTGCGATCTTTTCACGATCAAGTCGCGATTTTGTGGTTAATTGACCAGTTAACGAGTCAAGGGCAAACATATCAGGATATTTATGTTGTACGATCGTTGAAAAGCTGTAGCTTACACTGCCATTAGTACCTTGGTCGTGATCGGCGGCGGTTAGCATTGCAACCAAAGTGTTTGGTGGAGTGTTCTCGCTGAGGCTCACGTTGATGTGTTGCTGGAAAAATTGTGGGGCCTCATCATTCTCGTCCAGGATTGTCACTTTGAGCTGCGTGTATGCCCATTTTGGGTTGGGACCTCCATCTCGTGCCGAAATGCTGAGCTCTACTGTACCTTGCACTTCACGATCGAGGATTGCCTGAGTTGTAATCAGGCCTGATACCGAATCAATCGCAAACCACTGCTTGTTATTCCCTGATACAAAATCATAATATATTTGAGCATTCACACCTGTATCTTCATCAGTAGCCGTTATACTGGCTACATACGTTCCGATGGGGGCCAGTTCACTCAACACGGCCGAGTATTCTGATTTCTCGAAAACCGGGTCATGATCGTTTACATCATTAACATGAATGATCAAATACGCGATCGCGGTCCGCGGAGGAGACCCTTTGTCTGTGGCCAGAACAGTCAAGTTATACTTGCCAATTTCCTCGCGATCAAGAATCCCATTGACCCGTACAATGTCGAAGCTTGGCGTCTTCTCCAGCCTAAAGTGCTGCATCTCATTCCCGGACAAGATCTTAATGCTAGTCTCGCCATTCAAGCCCTCATCCATATCGACAACAGACACGGCTGCTACCACACTTCCATTTGGCGCATTCTCATCAACAGTTGCGAAACTTCCCGTGGGCGGAAAGTATTGAAATCGTATTATCGGATCATGATCGTTTGTGTCTCTAAGATTCACTGTGACATACGTTCGCCCGTCTTGGCGAGGGGAGCCATGATCCCGCGCAAATACGGTGAAGACGCAACTTTTTGGGCAGCTCGACATAGAACCAACACCACTTGTTCCCGTCTCCGCCACAGGTCGGTTGTAAGTTGGACAGTTTTGCTGTGGACATGAAAGACGTTCCGCTGTCGAGATCACTCCAGTTTCTGGATCAACGGTAAATTGAGTTTCTGTATCAGCCAAGTAGTAAGTGATCTTACTGTTATCGCCCAGATCACTGTCAGAAGCAGTCACCTTAAGGACGGATGTTCCCGGCGGAACATTCTCATCCAAAGCGGCAATGTAGTCGCTATGATCAAAGATTGGCGGATTGTCGTTGACGTCGACGATGGTCACATTAACCTGCAGGTACCCGTTTCGCGGAGGATCTCCTCCATCTCTGGCAGATATGTTAAGCGAGTACGAGCCTCGTGATTCGCGATCTAGTTTCCCGGTTGTCTCCAGATGGAGATAGGACACATCTCCACTAGGATTCGTTGTGACAGCCAGTCTGAATTTGTCATCATAATTCCCGTCCACGATTCGATAATCGTCTGTTATCCCGTTCACTCCGATATCACGATCAGTAGCCGCATCTAGTAGCACTCGAGTCCCGGAGGCGGCACTTTCCGAAAACGATACGGCTATGCTTTGTTCAGGAAATTCTGGTGCATTGTCATTTATATCGAGGACTGTAATTCGAACCTCAATCGGATATGTTGGCTGCGATGATAGAACAACAAGATCATAACGATCGCGATCTTCACGATCTAGAATCGCGTTTGTTTTTATTTCGCCCGTATTCTGGTCCAATGTGAATTCTCGTGGTGGTTCGTTGAAGCGATAGGTGAAGTTAGGTCGCGTTGGTATGAAACCGACCAACGTTCCACGTGATTCACCTTCAAGTACCTCCAATTGACTTCGTGTATCGACGGCACGTGATTGCATTTGTCCACCACCATCATTCGAGGATCGTCGGCGTGGGAATACAATAAACTGTTGCCCACCAGGACCTGGGCCGGGCACATGTACGCCACTTACAAATGGTATCAGGGCGGCAATTATGATGAGAGTCATCATATAGGCGGGCGATTGGATGGCAGTCAAATTCATTTTGTCGATCAATGGCGGTCGTCGTTTGTTTGTAAAGGATGCTAATGGCGATGATCGACAACTGGTACAGTGCGTCATAATTTAAAAATTGTGATTGTTCTGGCAGGAACTTTAAAATGGATCCATTCCATAATCTAATGCGAGTGCGGAGTGGAATCCAGTGCAGGCATAAATTGATATGCGTGCATTATTTTATCGATTTGCTAGATATCATTTCAATTAATTTCTGTTTTTTTATTTATCACTTTGAGTTAGAAAGTAAACATTTTAAATTTTCTTCTATATGGACAAGGGTAGAATTTTTGAGGCTTCACCGTAAATAAATCACAAAATGCACTATTTTTGAAAAATGGTGATAGACTTCGTTGACCACCTGAAAAAGAAAAGAAAAAAATATTAAAAACAAGAATCAAACATGTTGCTAGATACAGTCATCGTGATATTTTGTCTACATTACAAAGAAGCATCAGTTTGAAATTTTCAAGTTGCTCGCTTAAGTCTTTTGTTTTATTTTTTTGTGACAAAAATTATCAGTTTATCATTTCGTGGAATAAATGACTTTTCATAGTCATCCACCACACCTTAAATGATTACTGGAATATACACACTCAATTTCCTGCTAAAAACTGGTTAAAGATGAGAAATCTACGATCCTTGGAGCTATATCAGTTTAAGCAAATTTAATGTTCTCGACATTCCCATTCAGTTGAACACCTTCTTCGTTAAATGTTGTTTTAACACCCAACTCACATGGTTATTATTTTCATCTATCTAAACATCCATAAAACGAAGAATTTTCGTATTTAACCATCCCACTATAATCATAAATTTTACATCTTTTCGCACTCCCTCCCCTCCGATCCTAGAACAATCCAACGAAATACAAAAGATACCAATCAAATCAATATGAATTCTGATTAAAAAATAATTTTAATACTTTTTCAAGAAATGAAATGGAGAAATGACAAGATTGGTATTCTCCCTACACTCCTCTGCCTAAGTTAACATTCAACTTTAACATCCACTCCGATCATCATCGTCACCGCCGTCATCCCATCACCATCGTCTGCTTCTCATTCGCATCATCATTATCATCAACAACATCATCTTCATTCTACCACGATCTTAGTTAAATCTTTTACGAATATTTTGTCTTCTGTCTCGTCTATTTCTCGTCTCGTATTCTGGTTCTAACCATTTTTTTACCCCTGTATCCGCTTCATCCAATGAGAAGAATTGTTACTATACTATCGCTTTGGTGAATAGAAAAAATAAAGAATTCTTAACCTTCTTCTTCTTTTCTTTGTTTTTCTTCTTCTACAAAGTCAGCATGGTTACCTTTTGAGTTCTTCACCTTATTCTTATTTGCTTTCGCCTTCTTATTCTTACCATTCCAAGACCCTTCTTGCGTTAATTCTACAACCTTAGCCCACTTCAGTGTAGCCACTTCTAAAGTATTTCTTTTGCCCGCCTTTTGGATGAAATGTTATTTTTCTTGTTGTAGTCGTTATTGTTGTTGGTGTACGGGGTGTCGTTGATTTGAAGAAATTTTTCGTCGCATACCAATTCCTACAAATACATAAACATATGTGTTCATGTGTGGAATGCTTGGACACATGGGCATTTATGACTTTTGAATATGAGATGTGAAACTGGTTATAAGATTGAGCTAGAGAATTATCTTTATATTTTTGAGCAAAGTTAAAGAAATACAGTGATTCGCAGGAGTTATGTTACCAAAAGTTGTGGTTTGCAACATAATTTTCTCAGTGTAGTGGTGTCATGCTTTGTATTGAAGTGTCAACAGAAAACTATTTTCCGGATTTGCTAACAAAAGATAGCTCTGGAGTTTGTTTAACAGGTTTTGGATCTTGCATTAACTTTTTAAAAATTATTATTTTAAAGTCAAAAATATTAATTTTCACTGATAAAGATGACTACCATTTTCGATGAAGGATAGATGGGTGAAACTATGAGAATGAAATTTGGTAGCATTTCTTTGACCAGTACTGCAATGGTGAATCAGATTTTTTTTGGTGGTTGGGAGGTGAAGGCTATTTATGGCCTGAGTGCGGGCTTCCCAGATGCGCAAGACATCTGGAATACCACTGAACACCACTCCTGTCAACCTGAGAACGTAGCCTGGAACTGTTTTGACACATTACTTCGCGCTAAGCGGTGACTTCAAGTTGGAAGTCTTTCCTCTAGTGGGAGAAAGAGAGATTGCTAGAAAAGTTATCCCCTAGCCCCGAAGTTCCGGGTGGAAATTCTCGGTCTTCTTGCAAATGTCCCAGTGCAGTCTGTCCCATCTTTTGCATGCAAAAAATTTGTGGCAGGGATTGTTTTGTTCTCCAGCGCAAAACCTACAGTCAAGGGACCACGACTGACCTATCTTGTGCAAGAAAGAATACTGAAAACACCCATGCTTGCTCAAGAGCATATAGCCATTTCATCTTCCGCGCATTTCATCTTCCTACGTGCTCTTCACCCAGAACTGCTGCCAATCATTGAGTGAGCGTTATCTCTCCTCGCCGGCAGTTGTCTCCATCGTGTCCTAATTTCGAAGTCGGTAGATAGTATGGCGCTCTCTAGCAATCGAATTTTGGCAATGCTATCTATGTAGATGGCAGATCTTTTTATACAATGCTTACCTTTAGGCTTGAATTTTGATACCTAGCATGAAAACTATTTGAAGTTCTTCTTGAGATTGCAAACTGCAAGCCTCAAAAGCCAGTCGATAGTAATACATGTTTCGGGCTGCAGCTCCTAGCTTTATTGTTCATCCAGCTTTTTGATGCCTGAGCTACTACTACTACATAATAATATACCTTGGAGTCTCTACAACTCCGCCGTTGACAGTCTCAGGCCTGGTTGAGAAAGGAGAAGGGATCCCCGTGTTTCCCCCACTCCAAGCTCCTATGAGACCTCACAACCGAAAATATGACGGTGGCATTGAATTCTGGAATGTCAGATCACTGAACAAACCTGGCCCTGTTCAGGACCTTTTACAACAGGTCAGTCGATATAAATAATTAAACAAACTGGCAATCCAGAAAACGGATTGGACTGGAAATGATATTCAAGACATGAGATCGCACACAATCTTCAAAAGTGGGAACCCTGCTAGAAAGCGAGGATTTAGCAGAATGGCCTTCATCGTGGGTAGGGAGCTCAAATTGCACATCACTGATTTAAAAGCAATCAATGAACGCTTCTTCAAAATTAAGCTAATAAACTTACACGCCCCAACTGCTCTGACCGAAGAAAAGGATGAAGAAATGAAAGATACTTTCCACAACCACCTCGAAAGACTAGCCGACTCATTGTCTACAAACACCACAAAAATAATTCTGGGTGATTTCAACGCTAAGTTTGGTAATGAGCTATCTCATCGGGTAATGAGTGCAGGGTAAAGCCTCCATGATGAAACAAATGACAATGGCCAGCACCTGATCGAATTTGCATGTAGAAGGAATATGGTCATACTTTCGACTTGCTTCCTACATCGATGCATTCATTAAATAAACCGGGTATCATCGGACGGCAACAGACAAAATCAGATCAACCATGTTCTGATCCAACAACGTTGGCTCTCGAACATGCTTGTCGTCCGCACATACCGAGGAACCAATTGTAACTCCGATCAGATGTCAAAGGCATATTCAGCGAAGACCAGCCCTCTACAAAAATTTGGCATCGAAAGGCTCCAAACGGTGTCTGTGGCCACAAATTTCACGGAGACCCCCGACAACCAGCTGGCTCTCATTTTATCAGACGCATTGTTAAAGACAAGCAACGAGCTCTGGATGGAAGTGAAAGCGGCTATTAAGACCGTGGCATAACAGACTGTCGAAGATCAATCCTGGTGCACGAGAATCGATTGGTTCAATGATGAGTGCCAGAGTGCGCTAGACAAAAAGAATCAGGCGTACAAAGAATCCGTAAGTAGGAAAACCTGGACGAAGAGAGAACATTATGAAAACATCTGAAGAGTAGCGAATAGGACAATGAGGATTAAGAAAAGCAAATACTATGATGGCCTATTGAGAAGTACAGACGTAAGCTTAGCGAGCAGCAACACAAGATAAACATAAACTGAAACGTGGTTATCAGCTCAAGGCCATGCTCTACCGTAACGACATCGGCAATATCATCGCTGGTGAAACCAAGATTAAGGAAAGATGGGCGTCATATTTCAAGGAACTTCTTAATCCTCCGCACAGCTCCACAACATCGGAGCCTGGATATATCTGCGGAGAGCTTCTATTGGCCCCACCAAATCTGGATGAAGGTTGTTCCGCCATCAAAGCCCAAAAGAATAATAAAGCGCCCGGCATCGATGAGATACTAGTGGAGCTCATCAAATATGGTGGCAGTAGGGTTCATAAAGCTATTCACAAAGTCATCCAGCACATTTGGCAACAAGAATATATGCCAAAGCAGTAGGGCCAATCAGTTATATTCCCTATCCACTAAAAAGGTAACAAGCTACAGTGCGTAAACTTTAGGGACGTATCACTTCTTTGTACGGCATACAAAAATTTTGAAAAATCTTAGAAAATAAAATCGGACCATACGTCAAAAGTATTATTGGGGAGTATCAAGGTGCTTTTAGAGCAGGTAGATCGAAATTAGACCAGTTGTTCACAGTCAAGCAGGTAATTGAAAAATGCTGGGAATTCAACATAGACGTACACCAAGTTTTCGTTGACTTTAAGCAAGCATGTGACAGTATTTATCATAACGTACTGTACCAAATAATACTTTGCTTTGTTTTCCCAGTAAAATTAGTCCGTCTTACCAAAATTACAATCACGTCGACGACCTTCGAAGTCCGCATCAATAACCAACTCAAGGATGCCTTTGACGCAAATATCAGACTCAAGCAGGGAGATGGGCTGGTCCCATTGCTATTCAACTTGGCTCTGGAGTACGTCATAAGGAAGCTGCCCGTCGATACACGAGCTACATTACTATACAAGTCAAGCCAAGTAGTAGCCTGTGCTGACGACATAAACAGTGGGGAAACCGGGGAAACGCTGGTTTGACTTGGTCGACGAAGACAGTTCATCGTTATTTGGATTTCAAATTTTGAGGACACGTTCAATGGACCGAGACAGTTATTTGCAGGAAGCGAAAGCTCAAGAGGGGCTGTAGTGCTACGAAGAAGAAGAAAATCGACAATAAACTTGAGAAATGCTTTTAGTTCAACATAGACGTACACCAAATTTTCGTTGACTTTCAGGAAGCCTTCGGCAATATTGATCGTAATGTACTGTACCAAATAATGCTTTGCTTTGGTCTCTCAGCCAAATTAGTCCGTTTTACCAAAATGACAATGACTTCGACAACCTCCGAGGTCCACATCAATAACCAACTTACAGAGCCCTTTGACACAAATATCGGGCTAAATTAGGCAGATGGGCTGGCCCCATTTCTTATCGTGTTTTACCATAGAAATCACTGACCTTGAAATTTGAGAAATGCAATGGTGATTTACTGCCGAAAGAAAGGCTCAGAGTTTCATTTTGTGCAATCATTGCAAAACTGCTTGTCATCGGCATAGAAGCCTGTCCCCAAGCTTCAAAAGCCTTGGCGCCAACCGTTTTCCAACAAACCAATATTCAAACCGGAAAGTAAGGATGATGTCCGATATCATATCTGAGTGATTGCTTCTTTTTTTTTTTAGAAAATGCGGTGTCTCATCAATGAAATTTATGTCATACGAACATAAACATAATTGCTTACCAGTTAACACGACTGTATCCCAACCTTTAGATCTAGGCATTATACGAAATTTCAAGGTGCACTGCTGAGTTTTAATTTTAAAAGAGATAATTTCGTTTTAGGAAAGTTAAAGCAACAAATATTGTATTATACACATACATGCGGCCGTTTTAATACTTGAAATCTTGAGATTGAGTTTACCTATGAACATTTTCAACATCGGTTATTTATCATTGAATTTTTTTTTAGGGTTTCTTAGTAGAAACGATAGCTTTTAACATTTTCTTGTTGACTTGTTCATTAATTTCAGCAGAAATCGAAGAAAACATAGAAGTAACCCGTGTTGAAAATGTTCATAGGTTAACTATTTCAAGTATTCAAACTGTCGCTTGTATTTGTATAAACTGGCCTAACGCAATAACAATTATCACTACAACTACAACTAACAATTATAACTTGGCATAACATGCGTTGCGTCATCAACCAATCAACCGCACCATCCGTATCGGTTAACTCTCCCTTGTAGACAGCTTTCTGCATTAGTGGTGTCTGTTGCATGATCTCGGTCAGTACAATCTCTTCGAATTCATCTCCTTTCAACATTGATTCTTGTAATGGCACACCGTTCATTAGAGCTTGCGGACTTCTCTCATATCCAAGCCTATCTATAAACTCTTTGGCAAGTTGAAGACCATAATCATATTCAGAATCCTCCCTAAGGATCGAATCAATTTCCTTCGCGCCAAGCGATTTAAAGGACTTTTTCAATTCAGCTCTGTTATCCTCAAACGTGACAGCTTTCAATGCATTCACAGAGGAATAGATCTGAATGGTAATCATTTTATAATTGCATGTAGAAAGTATTGAAAAGAAAATCTTACATCTGTTAAAAATCCAATTGCAGAACGAGAAGTTTGGGTTTGCATTATATAATTGAATGCGCATACAATTGCACGATATGCGTCTTTAGTTTCGTCTGTTTCATTACGAGCATCGAGCACGAGCCCTAACCTGATGGGTGCTTGATGAATCACAAAGCTTTCTGCTAGTTTAATGATTGGCCGCGCATCTATTGTAATTGGGTCAACTACCAAAACCTAAATTAATCAAGTTGACATTAAATTTCCATGAAAACTATTATTAGGATACCTACCAAATTAAACAAATTTTTGCGAACATTCCGCATCTCAAAGGAGTGGGCTAAATTCGGGAAGCGTTCACTGTAGAAGAAGTTCAGATATTAATGAACATGTCAACAAGAAAAAGTTAAAAGCTTTCGTTTCCACTAGGAAGCCCTAAGCTAAATTCAATAAAACACAGAATTAACACGTGGTGAAATTTTTTATATGATTGTGTGATGCGGTATGATCGTTCGCGCTCAGACTTCATCGATTGACGCGATTGTAGCATCATAGTGGCCAAATCCTGAAGCATTGTACTAGATTGCTACACGTATACGCTAGCGACATCTGTGGTAGAACACTGAAAGCTTCTGTACAGTCTAATCATTATGGCGGCAATTCAGAAAATATTTTTCTTATATAGTTTATACTTTGTTTATATAGTATAAATATTCGGGTTTTTCTTGCGGGCCCAGCACGCGCTAACGACGCGCAAACTTTTTCTTTCTTTGCAGTACGTCTCAGTTGCATCTTTAATTTTAAAAAACGCGATTGAAACTATGGGCCCAGGCCCAAACGGAAGTTTGAATTATTTAGACATTTAGGATTCGCGCAAAAAATTTGCAAATAAATTTTGCAATGGCTTTTGATGCGCAAACGTCCCAATATTTTTGTTTTTTAATAACTGTCTACTGGGCCCAAACTTTCTAGACCTCCTAAATCGGTGTTTGCTTTTGACTTTTACGTTGAGAATAATTTTGAAGATGAACACTTGAAATTGAGAAAGCCATGAATCAACAAACAAAAAACCCGCGCAAGCGCGAATAGAACTCGCATGGAGAGTTGGTGTACAGATCCTATTGGTAGAGCTACCTGTCATATAGAATTAGCACACAATAGGCAATAATCAAAAGTAGAGATATCTTCTACCGTCAAACCTGGATAAGTGAGAGTTCAAGGGATGACAATCTCTTTTTCGCTTATGGGGATTTCTCACTAACCCAAATTTCTACCTTATAGAAGTACATATATTACCATTATCACTCATAGAGGTTAAATAAATGATAGAGCAAATATGCAGTGAATAAATGTATTGTACATATGTATTATACATATATGTATGTATGTGTACTACCTAAATTTTACACACAAAATGAAACAATAAATCTTCATATCTACTTAAAAAAAATCTGTTATTTTTTTCCTGTTGTATATGCTTTTCTAATTCGTAAATCTTATCGAATATTTTCTTATCACCAACCGACGAATATTCAAAAAACTTATGTATCTTATCTAGTGCATTTAAAATTTCTTTCTTCTTTGGAATGTTCTCTACTTCTGTATCCAAAATCTGTGATCGGTCGATCTCATCTTCACATTCATTTCCGTCAGTACACGTTGTCACCGATTTCTGCACGATATCGGCATCGGTAAATTCTCCAGCGGTAGCCAGGTCATCGTGAAATTATATGAAATCTTCAAAAGAGTGCGTTAGCACATCACTAGTAGATTCGTGACGCACAAGCTTCATCCATTCCTCGTTGCTAGGATCAGCTTCAACTTCATTATCCTCCGGTAGAAATTCTTGTTTATCTGCACTGATACAAAATCTCGCTTTACTGAAATAGTTTTTTAAAGTAATATCAGTTACTTTGAACCATGCCCTCCTTGCAAATTTCATGGCTATAAGTACGGTAATAACAGGGCTATTGTTTGCTTTGAGGTACGCAAGAGTATGTTGAACAACTTCTCTGCGGTAAAAGCGTTTGAATGTGAGTATGACACCTTCAAGTTGATCTTATTATCAACTCTATTGATCCTTACGTTGGACCTGGGCCGGATGGCATTCCTAATTTCTTTATTAAAGCATTAGCATCTACCATTAGCTTTCCACTTTCATTGCTTTTCAATCTAAGTTTGACAACAGGTCACATGCCAGATTGCTGGAAGATTGCTAATGTTAATCCAATACACAAAAGTGGTGACCCGACCATGGTGGAGAATTACCGCCCTATCTCAAAACTTTCATCCTTTTCTAAAATTTTAGAACGAATTGTCCACCTAGAGCTCTATTCTTCTCTTTGTTCCCAAATAGCTCCTGAGCAGCATGGTTTTGTGCCAAATCGTTCTACCATAACCAATCTCTTGGAACTTACTGACACTGTGGTGGTAGCCTTAAATGACAGCCTTCAAGTGGATACTATCTACACTGATTTCTCTAAGGCATTTGACACTGTCAACCATGACATTCTTATTTGCAAATTGCAGCATTATGGTGTGAGTGGCTCCATTTTGTCATGGTTAACTTCATACCTAGCTTCTAGAACATGCCAAGTTGTCATTGATGACTCGGTTTCTAAGTCATTTCATCCCTGCTCTGGAGTTCCACAAGGTTCCATCTTAGGTCCGTTCCTTTTCACCATGTTTATCAATGATCTCCCATCAGTGTTTAACTCTTCCTGTCTCTTATTCGCGGATGATTTGAAGATCTACAGAGTAATCAACTCGCCTGCTGACTGTCATATTCTCCAAAACGATCTGTTATCTCTGTCTTCTTGGTGTAAGGCTAACCTTTTGAATTTAAATGTACCAAAATGCCACAAAATGTCGTTTTCGTTGAAAAGTTCATCAATATCCCATTCCTATTTACTGAATCAAACTCCTCTGACAGTAGTGGATCAGGTGAAAGACTTAGGGGTTATCTTCGACCCAAAGCTCAAATTTAACCTTCACGTTATAAACTTAGTCACTAGAGCTTCCCGTGTTTCGGGTTTTGTTCTTAGGCATGCTTCTTTTTTTTCTAACCCTAAGTCTGCTATCAAACTATTTATCTGTATCGTACGTTCTCTTCTTGAATACTATTCTCAAATTTGGTCACCTCACAATGATTATCTGATTGTGCTCCTTGAATCTGTCCAGAGGAAGTTCACCCGTTTTCTATTTTTTAAATTCAAAATCCCTTATGCGACCTACGAAAATCGCCTGTCCTTCCTTCAGATTCCTTCTCTTGAAATTCGCAGATTGATACTTGATGAATGTCTTCTCTTTAAAATATGTAACCGCCTTACGGATACAAATCTTGATTCTCGAATTTATTATAGGCTAAATCTGCGCTCGGGTAGAAATGCTAGTATCCTTCTTGTACCTTTTGCTCGGATTAACCCGTACTTCCATTCTCCACTGCTAAGGCTACCTCGCAACCATGATCGTCTACAAATTGGTCCTTTTCCTCGTTCTCTTTATTTACTTAAACAAAAACTTATCAGTTTACTAATTTGTTAATTTTGTGTGTTTCTTAGTATATACTTCACCATTTGTATTAGAGGTAACTCTGTTAATGGCAACATAAATAAATAAATAAATAAATCTAAAGATTGAAGTTTACTGGTGGTATTGGCAGGCAAAAACATGACTTTTACGTTATTAAATGTTGGCAGGTCCGTATGGGCAGCAGAGTTGCCAACGAAGAGCAAGATTTTTTGTGTTTTATCTTTATTTCCTTGTTAACTTTTTTCAGTCAATCTACAAATAATATCTTTGTAATTCAAGCTTTTGTGTTACGAACATAATCAACAGGTACAGTCTTGACACCTTGAAAACATCTAGGCTTTTTTGATTTCCCTATTATCAAAAGAGGGAGCTTATAAGCACTGATCATGTCTAAGCATTGAAAAATGGTTAGACGTTCCTTGCTTAATTTTGCCCTGTGACATTTTCCCCCATTAAATGTAAATGTTTTATCGAGAAGACACTTGAAGATCAAAGCAGTTTATCCGCATTGTTAATATCGTCTGGATCATACCCCTTTAAGAGACTTGGCAGTTTTTTAGCCCACACATGCTTTAGTCGACAGATTTACTTTCTCCAGCGGCTTTCTTAAAAGCGACATCATGACGCCTTTTAAAAACCTCTAACCAACCATTGCTTGCTGAAAAGTTTTGAAATCCCAATTTTGTGGCAAAGTCTTTCGATTTTTGTTTTAGCAAGGGTCCATCAATGGAAATATTCTTATCAAGGGTTTCTTTGATCCATTCTAAAAGACAGTTTTCAATATCGGGAAACCCGGAATGTCGACCTCTCTTAATATTTCCATGTCCCTCAAAGTACTGAAACTTTATCGAGTCTTTTGACATAATAATTTTGTAATAGGTGGATTCTGCTACACCAAACTCACTTTGAATTTCATTGCACGATTTCCCACACTCAAACGTATTCACGATTTTAAGTTTTTCACTTAGAGATAACACTCTGATTTTTTTCTATAGACATGACGTAGAATTGAAACATTCTTCGTTCTTGATATTAATCAACTGTAAAAAGGACCAAATTTGCGCAAAGACAATGTCAATTAGATAGTTCCCCGAAATTTCAGAAAGCATTTGTTTATGTTTCCCAAAATTTCGGGGAGCTACCTGCGTATGCGTACATGCTCAACTGCCGTTTATAGAGGTAAAGATAACTAGCAGTCTCAGTTATAGAGGTCCATGTAAGAATATCTGAGGCTCCCCGACTCTCTCTTATAGGGGTTTCAATTTCTCATATACAGAGGTTTCAGAGCCTAAAAATGAGGGTTACTGGCAATTTCTCTCACTTAAAGAGGTTTCTCGCTTGTCACTGACACAGGTTTGACTGCATTTGTTTTGTTCAAGTCACTTTGACTTCCAAGGTATTTGTTGCCCTTGCGCTCCTAAAGACTTAACTCTATGATTTTTATAAGATTTTTCAGGTCAAAGGTGTCCACTTGGGGGATTTTCAAAATTCTCGTGTATTTTCCCTTCCCCTGCATTCCTCGAAGCAAATCTTGTCATTTTCAGACCCGTTTTGAAAATTTCTCATGAAGACCTTTCATTTGATGCCCATTTGGCTTACATTCGGTGAATTTGTTTTCAGGGGCCCTTATATGGGGAGACCACTCTTAAATACCTTAGAAAATTTTTTATGGTAAAACTTTCAAGAAGGCACCACTTTACACATACATACAATTTTTTTTATTTCTGGCTTATATGGTTTGCGAGAAAAATTGCTGTGACACACGGACGGGCATACGGAAACAGGACGCGATTTTAGTAGCGTTTTATGAATTATTTTACAAAACCCTCAAAAGTTATATGCAAGTAAAAATGAGCAAATAAAACAAACGAAGTGTGGAACACGCGCAAAACTTATTTTTGTTCATTTATGATAACCAAAATACATTTTCTTTTGTCCCTCGCACCAGCATACACCTCCCGCAGGGGGACAAAGAGGTTGGGACCATGCGTGTCTAGATATGCGAGGTTTTACTGTACTTTCTTTCCTTCCTGCTGGAATTTCATAATCTTTCATAATAAATAAAAATACACCAGATGAAGATTATTTTGGAATTCAGGTCAGTTATCTAACTGATATAAAAACTCGCGGAAGTATCTACATCAGCCAGTATCGTTGCTTAAATTTAATCACAAATGCAGGAGGCTAAAAAAGCCTCAATATTGGTGTTATTTCTTTCATTATAAAAATCAAAGCCAATCTGACAAAAATATTGAATACAACTGTGATTGAAGGCTATTAACAGAAAATGTAACAATATTCAATTACAATACTATTATAGTAACGAATGTTTGAATGAGTTCCAGCGTCTGCACATGTGGGTGGATATAATGAGGAAAAATAAATTTCGCAAGGCTAAACATGCTTCAAAAATAAAAAAAAATAGTATAGAAAGGTTTCCGAAAATCATTGAGAACCTTGGCATGAACTGAAAATGGGTTAACGTGTTCGAGTGTAATTTCAAGTTACTCGCTTAAGTCTTTCGTTTCGTGGTAGCATGCAGTTTTGGATGCTGCTGGTATTTTCTCAAAATATTGATTTGATATTATTGATTTCCAGTGATTTGTATCTAGGTTAAACAGTTTAGCTACTATTGAGCTAATTATTTTGTATTTTAGTCCAATTCAAATAAATTAGAATGTTAGTCAAAGGAATTTCAATGGAATTAGAAACCCCAAGTGCTAAGTTTGAAAATAGTAAAATCTGATCTACAATGGCCTCGTTAAGATGTTGACTGAAGAATGAATGTTTTATTGTAGGCTATCGTGATATCAAAAATGATGAAATGTTTATTTACTTTCTGGCGAATCTTAGAAAAATATTTCGCCGAATCGTAAGAGCAATCATAAAATCATCTAATATTGGAGTATGTTTAAACTTGACCACGCATCTTTTTTTCTACATGCTTGATATATTTTATACCTTCAGGCCATTGATACTCATTCTTAATGTAGAATTTCTCTCAAAGCTCAAAATGTATGTAACATATCTATAGATCGATTTATTTCTATACAAACATAAAACAGCTACATCATGTCATGGTAAGTTGCCATGCTTCAGGCATATCGGCAACGACTACAAGAAAAAGCAGCATCAACTAAAGCAACAGTAACAGCATCCGCACCATCAACAACAACAACAGCACCAGCATCGACCAGAATATCGACAATATCAAGTGTATTGGAAGAATAAACCATGAAAATGTTGGTCACGTTTAGCTAAGAGGATGGTGTAGTTTTCATAGATTTAATATTTTTTCAAGATTTCTGTATGAAGTCAAAGTTAACTAAAACAACACAATGTTATGCTCAGTAATGAGGATAAAGAAGGGATGCTTCATAAGTTTTTTCTTTGCTATCTTCTTGCATCTTCTTTTATTAATATTTAGTAATCGATTGATAGTTAATATATTGTCTTCGATTGCCCAGAAAAAGATGTGAGCATCGAATGCTGGTCTGCCACTCTCACGCACAAATACTTACAAAAGTGTTGTTTCTTTGTGTTGGTGTATGTTGAATTTTTTTGATATTGTCGTTTTGTCTCTTTTCTGCCTTTAAAAAGTTTTAGATATTAGAGAACTTGTATTCGATCGACTAGGAAGTAATGCTAGAAGCCGTTCATATGCCAATCACTGTAAGTTTGCGTGGAAAGTTGTTGCTTTGCTCAGTGTGTGGATGGCAATTATAATATTAGGATAATTACTAGTAGAGTTTGGGTGCTTCATGCTAAAGGGCGGGAAAATTTAAATGGAGTGACAGGCGTCTATCTTCTTGATAGAGAGAAATGTATCTAGAGGCTATTGTGGCATGAAAAATTCTTTGAAAAATATTGCATGTAAAGAATGTTACATGTTTAAGATGATGCTACCTTTTGGCTAAATGTACTACAGTTTAAGCAGAGTTTTTTAATAGTTCCATTAACTTTGCAAACAATTATTACTTTAAACACTTTATTAATTCAGTCTTTATGGGTGAGAAAATAACTAAGTGGGTGTATTACTATTGTAGTATGATATTTTATGCTAAAGTTCATCCGAATTATATATTTAAAAAAACAAGTAATTAATAAAAACAAGTTGGGTAAACAGACCTACGCTCATGTCAGAAGGGTTTTGTATTCAATTTACAAAATGCAGTCACCAGATTGAATAAAGTCAAGAAGCATGTCAATGACGATTTTATTGGAGAAACTATGAAATTCGAAGATCTTACTATTATTAACAAAGTTGAAAGAATTTAGACTTCTTAGGTTTTTGTTATTGTTATACTCATAATTATCTCCCTTGATAATTATTTCAGATGTCCATTCGCGAGGGAGGAAACACATTTTTCATGTATTTCCCCCCTGTGCCCCCACTGAAGCAAAAACTGACAGTTTAAGAACTGTTTTGAAAAGCTCCCATGAAAACTTTCATTTCATACTCATATCGGCTACGTTTGATGAATTTTTTTCAGGGGCCACTCTCCTGTACTGTTATCATCGATTAATAGCCAACTTTTTCGAATCCTAGAGTTGTTACAAAGCCCTTTTGTTAGAAGCTCCCTCCCGCCTCCTTGACTTGTTTCACTTATGAGTATTAATTGTAGGTACTCAGCTTCAGTCATTCATTAAATTGAATCAAGTGTTCAAAGCATGCACCTTAAACGTTGAAGTTGGGAAAAAATAACTCAAAATTATTCAATCTTCGCATATAAAACAGCCACTATTTTGTTTGACGATTACTGATACCACTAGCTGAACTGATTCTCAAAGTTATTCATGACACCCATCATTCCTGAAATTTTCATGCAAATCCTAGCAAAACTGTAGTGTCTGAGTCGGTAAAAAGCGCATGTTGTTCCATAGCCATATGTTGCCATAGTAATACATGCAGCGCATATTGTTCCATAGTAATACAGGAAAAGTCAAACCGCTATAACTTCGCTAAATATGATGCAATCTTTATGAAACTATCAGGATAGATCAACCTTATAAATAGACATCTATGTACTGAATTTTATTGAATTCAAGGGTACCGTTAAGATTTTATTCAAGAAAACATAAAATCGATAAATCATACTATTACTAACAAAGTTGAGTGAATTGCGACTTCTCACGTATTTGTTGTTGTTGTACTCATCAAGGCCTACATTCCTGATTTTTTTCAGATTTTTCGGATGGAAGGTGTCCAATCGCGAGGGGGGGGACACACATTTTTCGTGTATTTCCCCTCCCTGTGCACCCCTCGAAGCAAACTTTGCCAAACTAAGACCTGTTTTGAAAAGTTCTCATCAAGACCTTTCATTTGATACCCATATCGGCTACCTTCAATGAAATTTTTTTTTCGGGGGGTCACTCCCCTACATGGGGAGACCCCCCTTAAATACCTTGTAAAATTTTTTAGTAGTTGAACTTTGAAGAGATCACCACTTTACACCTACATACAAAATTTGATGCTTCTAGCTTAAGCAGTTTCCGAGAAAAACTGCTGTGACACACGGACGGACGGACGGACGGACGGACAGACAGACGGACAGACAGGACGCGATTTTAGAAGGGTTTTGTAAAATTATTTTACAAAACCCTAAAAATACAGAAGACTGACTTCGAAATACCGTAGGAAGAAATAAAGAATATAGAATAGAGACCAAATGACTTTTCCTGCGTTTTAGTTAAAAGGAAATGAGTTTCGCCGCTCACTTTTCCAAAACAGAGATACTGATTTGGCTCCAATTCTATATTCTTTATTTCGTCCTTTTTATGGTGTTTTGAAGTCGATCTTCTTTTTTTGTTCTGAAAGTTTTTTCGTTCATTATTTTTAGTGATAACGTTGACCTCCAATAAAGTATCGACCTATGTCAAGCTGCTTTCTCCTAAATTATTGACATGATTTTCCAACTGGCGGAAGCAATTTTGAAAAGTATTGCACGTTACGCTGAGCTTAAAATTAGGATCAGTTTATGAATCCATAAACTGCAGCTTAGACCGTACAGGAAACTTATATTGAGGAATCGTTTTAAGTGTTCTTTATCATGCTTAATTCAATGGTTATTAAAAGTGATTATGAACAATTTATTCTGCTAGCTTTACGAAGTTCATTGATTACACTGAAGATGTGCTCGCAGACATACATATATAAAGGTTGAAGAATAAGAAAATCTTTATTCGTTGAAAAGGTTTGTAACGAAATTCGGTATTTAGGAAGAACGAGTTCGATAATTAAGAAGAACGAAACGAACTCACATCGCTCGCGGCTCGCTCTCGTAGTTGAATCTCTTCGATCATGTTACAGGTGACGATGTCTTCGCCCAACACGACCCTTCCTGTTTGTTATCCGACCCGCATGAAGTGCCTGGCTATGCCTTCATTTTGTCCGCGAGTGAATATGTCTGGATTCATCCTTCACAATCTCCCTGCTTGCTTAGTCGATAACGATCATGAGCAAGGACTTCTTCGACTCGATACGGTCCCAAATACTTCGATCTCATCTTTTGTCCAATTCGAAACTGGGTCTTTTCTATCGCCACGAACGCTCCAACATCATACTGCCGGCAAGGTTTCCTACGCAAGTTGATCGCCCTCGATTTTCCGCTTGCTGTTGCACTATTTCATTTCTCGCTCGTTCACGCAATTTTCCTCACTTTTCGGTAAAGTTTCTTTGCAATTCTTCTTAGACAATCTCCGTCAATTCGATATCTTCAGGGTGATTCGTCTTTACGCCAGTCAGCAACTCGAAAGGTGTTGTATTGATACTGCGATGAAATGTACTATTCAAATATCTTTGAGTTTTCTCGACATGTTTGACCCACTCATCAGATCTTTCTCTCGACAGCTTTGCTAAAATAGGAATAATAACGCCGTTGACTCTTTTGCATTGCCCATTTTTCCGAGGGACGCCGGTACATATCAAATGTAGCTCTATGTCTCTTGAACAAATTGGATGTGAAAGCGAGTCCCCTATCCGCAATAAATTTTCTCGCATTTCCGAACACGGCTGATAATATTTCTAATTTCTTGATGGTCTCCTCCGTTGATGTTGACTTCTCGGGAAAAAGCCAAGCGAACATCGTAAATGCATCCACGACCGTTAAAATGTAATTGTAGCACTTTCGCGTTGGTGGCATAGGTCTAAGGTGATCCAGGTAGAGCATATCGAGAGATACTTCCCCCTTAGGAATAGGATGAAGGGCGCCTTCCTGCTTCCCTGTCTTCCTAGTCGATACAATGCACTCTATACAACTTTCGATTCACCTTTGAATTTTCCGTTCAATCCGTGGTATGAAGAACTCGCTGTCTATCAATTGTCTGACTCTTTTGATTCCGAAATGCCCTCGTGCATGGAAATGTTTTATTATGTCTGCTTACCCATTTTTTCGGGTACTACGATTCCTCTCTTTCCAGCGTCCTCCATGAACAATATATCGCCGTGATGTGAGTAATTTTTGTACGGCCCCACTTCAATTGCCTGTTTAATCGCATTGATACCTTCATCGCCGTGTTGAGCCGCACGTACTTTACTCGCGACATCGTTGACAATTATCATTACTGTTGCTTGACATAAGGCGTCCACGTGTACCATTAGTTGCGCTGCTCGATGTTCCACTGTGTACGTCAATTCTGATAGACCAATGACCCATCGTGCAATCTTAGGATGAATTTCCTTCTTTGCTACTGTTAGCTTGACCGCCAAAAAATCCGTAATGATTTTGAATTTGACTCCCAGCAGATACACTCTAAACTTTTTTACTGCAGCAACTATCGCTAGAAACTCCAATTCGTACGAATGATATCTTTTTTCAACTTCATTGGTAGTACGGCTATAATAATAACATGGGTGCATCTCTTGATTGCTTGGCTGCCTCTGTAGAAGGATTGCGGTTAGACATTCCTTGCTCGCATTTATGTGAAGTTCCGTCTCAGCGCAGGGGTCGTACAAACTCAGCACCAGGCTACTGGACAGCCCAATCTTAATGTCGTCAAACGCCGCTATCTGCTCCTCTCCGAACTCGAATACAGCTTCTTTTTTCAACATCGAACTCAATGGGCACATTCCCTTTGGGAATTCAGGTACAAATTTCCTGAAGTAGCTTGCCAGGCCGTAGAACATCTGCAGCTGCAATACTGTTTTCGGCTGTGGAAACTTTATAACTTTGTCGATCTTCGATGGTGATGGCTCGATTTGTCCAGCACATATTACATAGCCCAAATATTCAACACGTTCTTTGAAGCAGACGAATTTCCCCCAATTAAATTTAATACCGCTTTCTTCAGCCACATCTAATACCCGTTTCAGTTTCAAGATTCCTTCGTTCGCGTCTATGGATGGTATTATCAGCTCATCTACAAATGTTGATACTGTTCCGTCCTTTATCAAATCTCAAAAAACTTCGTTAATGAATCGCCCAAAAATATTGCCACTTATACATAGACCAAATGGCGTTTTACAGAACTCGTAATGACCGTCTTGCGTAACGAATGCGGTAAACTTTCGACTAGATTCAGTCACAGGAACATGGAAATAAAAATTTTTCAAATCAAGTGTCGTATAAACTCGTGCTGACGCCAATCGATCAAACTGGTCCTCAATGATCGGCATAGGGAATCGATCTCTTAAAACTTTACTATTCAGGCTACGGTGATTTATACAGAGCCTATGCGACCCGTCTTTCTTCTTGGCGACGACCACATGACTTACAAAGTCGCTCGACGATGGCCGTTTGCACCTTCATTCAACCATTGCTTTACTTGACCTTCAACTATGGCCTTTTCTACAGGCTCCAATTGTCTTGGGCGATGGTATATAGGCATTTCATCCATCAGCGCTATAACCGTCTCAATACCTGGCTTCTGTTTCTACTTCGGAGTGTAGCTTTCCACCAATTTTTGCACAACGTCTTTGAATTTTCTCCGAACGTGGAATTAGTTTTCCCCGTGATCACGTGAAATTCTGATCATCCAGTTGTCATCGTTGACTGTTTCGTTAATCATGTTTGAAGCCGATTTTTCAACTGTTTACACGAGTGGCTTAATCTTCACATACTTGAGCGTAATAATGTAGTTTGCCGTCTTAAAAAATTGTCTACCGATTATCATATCAACACTCATGGCGTTTGTCGGGACGATGAAAATCCATAGAAAACACTATTTCTTCGATTTCGATGTCCATATTTACTCTCCCGATCGCGTGAAAAATTGCGTTACCGAGTCCGCGAATTTTTATGTTACTTGGAACTGTACCTGGAACTGTTCCTTCTAAATCCTGCCACAACGCATGTCCGATCAAATTCAAGTCACTGTAAGTGTCTTCTACCGCCGTAATTTTTCGATCACTGACTTTTATATTAACAACGTTTTCATCTACCGTGAAACACTCAATGAAATTTACCGTAGGGATCGAGTTGCTCACACCTTTCCTTTGTGGGCATTGTCGTGATAAATGTCTATGCGTTTCGCATTTAAAACACTTATTTCCCTTGTCTTTATCCAGGCAATCACTCGCTTTATGCCCCGTCCCGCCACATCCATGTTGTTAATTGTCGCTGCCGTCCTTTTTTATATGGGTTTTTGCCTTGGATTTTTCTTTCACCTTTGCATAGACATCCAATTCCGATTTTAGCTCAGCGACCGTTGTCGCCTCATACAGGATCGATTTGTTCGCTGTGTCATCGGCATATGATGGCTTCAGCTTTCTTCCCCGCCCTTGTTATGCGCTGCATTTCGTAAACGTATTCTAACAGGCTTTCCTCTGGCTTCTTCGTACGCTTAAGTAATTTTCTATGTACTTCCGTGGCACTGAGTTTTCTGTCGAACTCGGCACAAAGAACACGTTTCTACTTGCCCCAACTATCCAAATCGTTCTCGGCAAACATGAATTTCCGCGTGATTCATGTTAATAACTTCTTCGCGTAAAGGAGTTTTTACAGTTCAGTCCAACCGACGTACTAATACATTCAAACTCTTCGATCCACGTGGAGATACTTTGTCCATTCTCCGCACCGAATTTTTCAAACCTCTCTTCCACTTCACGGAACGCGTATACCCCATTCGGTTCCCGGCTCGCACTCGTTGCCGCTGTGAGATTTTGAATCGGT
The DNA here is from genome assembly GCA_963969285.1 of Odontomyia ornata. NCBI lineage: Eukaryota > Metazoa > Arthropoda > Insecta > Diptera > Stratiomyidae > Odontomyia > Odontomyia ornata. The sequence continues at coordinate 19,435,327 of OZ017740.1, read as the reverse complement.
GTTGAAACTCCTGCTATAATATTCTCAATGATTGTCTCTTCACTCACAAATAATCTCATATTGTCCATCATCTCACTCCTTTTGTTAGTTACCACGGGATTTTGTTCTTCAAATTTCATAACTCGAGCAGCTAATTCTTCTTTCATCCCACTTTCTTCGAGACCCCGCATTGAGCACTTTCGCACGACTCCATTTTTGGTGTACCGATCAAGCCACCCTCTCACTTCCAGTCTTGTGCGCAACATCCTCCTCCCCTTTCTCTTTTCTCGGCAATCAGAAAAGTTCGTGCACCAATATTACTGTGCTCGCACACACGCGCGATATCACTTCAAAACGGCACCACCGATCGATACTGGGCTTGGAGCACAAATGAATTAGATTATTAATCAATGCTTATCCCGGTTGAGCCCCCATGTAAAGGTTGAACAATAAAACAATCTTCATTCGTTGAAAAGGTTTGTTACAAAATTCGGTATTTAGGAAGAACGAATTCAATAATTAAGAAGAACGAAACGAAGTCACGTCTGCTCAAGGCACGCACTTGAATTCGAATCCCTTCGACCATGTTGCAGACGACGATGTCTCTGCCGTCAGCTTTGCCACCCGATATGTATGAAATGTGGAAAGGGAGTTCAAATCGCACCTTATTGGTTGATATCAAGGAAATCAATGAATGGTTGTGTGCGATCCGTATAAAAACAAAATTCTTCAGAAGTTGTCTGATAAACGTTCATTTCCCGACCTAAGAAAAGGTCAAAGAAGCGAAGGAAACGTTCTACAATAATCTGAAAAGATTAGTCGACTCATTGCCTACAAAGGACACAAAAATAAATCTGGGTGACTTCAATGCTAAAGTTGGCAAGGAACTATCTCATCGGGGAACGACTGGAGGATATAGCCTCCACGACTTTGAATGTTGCAGGAATCTAGTCATCCGTTCGACTTGCTTCCCACATCGACGCATTCATAAAATGACCTGGGTATCGCCGGATGGAAACACCTAAACCAGGCCAAGCATGTTCTGATCCAACAACGTTGGGCTTCAAGTATATGTATGTATGTATATGTACATAAAGAGGAGCCAATTGTAACTCAGCTCATTACTTGATCAAATTAACCTATCGATGTCGTATGTCAAAGGCATATTCGGCGAAGACCAGCCCACCAACAAAAATTGACATCGAAACGCTACAAACGGCGTCTGTGGCTAAAAATTTCACGGAGACTTTCGACAACCAGCTGGCTCCCATCTTATCAAACGTATCATTAAAGACAAACAACGAGCTCTGGATGAAAATGAAAGCGACTATTATGACCGTACGCATAAGCCGAAGGTCCCAGGTTCAAATCTTGTTGGGAGCAATTTGATTTAGTTCAGGGAGTTTTTTGGCCAGACTATGAATGTTCGCTCAGTGGTCGTATGTACGGATTTAATCAGATCATATCATAGCTGAGCAGGCACATGGGAGCATGGTACTGACCAAACCAACTTCCGAAAAAAATCAATACGGTCATGAAAATTAGATACTCTAACTATCTCTAAGCAAAGGCCCGAGAGGGGCTGTAGTGCTACAAAGAAGAAAAGATTAAGACCGTGGTAGAATACACAATTGGACAACCAGCCCGGCGCAAGAGAAATGATTGGTTTGATGATGAGAGCCAGAATGCGCTAGACAAAAAGAATCAGGCGTACAAGAAATACGTTGGGGGGAAAACCAGGACGAAGGGAGAACACTATGCAAATCTCAGAAGTGTAGCGAATAAGATAATTAGAATCAAGAAAAGGCGACCAATTGAGATCTACAGGTGTAAGTCTAGCGAACAGCAACACAAATCAAGCCAACAAAGTAGTGAAAAAGTTGAAACGTGGTTATCAGCCCGAAACCGCGTCCTGTCGTGATGACGTCGGCAATATCATCGCTGATGAAACAAGATTAAGGAATGATGGGCATCATATTTCGAAAACTTCCTTAATCCTATGCACAGCTCCAAGACATCGGAGCCTATAGATGTCTGCGGAGAGCTTCCATTGATCCCACCAACTCTGGATGAAGTGTGTTCTATCACACTTCATCCAGGCCGGGCCTCAATGAGATTCCACTAGAGCTCATCAAATATGGTGGCAGTAGTGTTCATAAAGCCGTTTCCAAATTTAGCCCGCACATTTCGCGACAACAACATATGCCGAAAGAGTGGAGCCAATCAATTATATTCCCCATTCACAAAAAAGGTGACAAGTTACAGCGCGGAAATATACAGGCATATCATTGCTTTGTACGGCGTACAAAATATTTTCAAACATATTAGAAAATGAAATCGGATCATACGTCAACAGTATTATTGGGGACTATCAAGATGGTTTTAGATCAGATAGGTCGACAACAGACCAATTGTTGACAGTTAAGCAAGTACTTGAAAAATGCTGGTAGTTCAGCATAGATGTACACCAAATTTTTCGTGAACTTTAAGCAAGCATATGACAGTATTGATCGTCATATTCTACACCAAATAGTGCTTAGCTTTGGCATCCCAGCCAAATTAGTCCATCTTACCAAAATGACAATAACGTCCACGACCTCCCAAGTCTGCATCAGTAAACAAGTCAACGATTCCTTTGACACAAATATCGGAGTAAAGCAGGGATATGGGCCGGCCCCATTGCTATTCAATTTGTCTCTGGAGTACGTCATAAGAAAGCTACCTGTTGATACATGAGGTACATTACTATAGAAGTCGAGCCAAGTAGTAGCCTATGAAGAAGATATCAAAATTTTGCCACGGTCATTAACAAGAGCTCTTCGCTTCGTTCGCGTCTACGAGATTTAGTTCTAGTGATTCTTTGGACGCACCATAAGCCTGTTCAGTTATGATACATGCTGGTTTCAAATCAGCACGCATGGCGGCTGGGTGGACAGACACACGGCCAAAGCGTGATAATGATTATATCACCTTATGAAGTGCCGATACATTCAATCATGACAATGAAATACTCTAACTATCTCTAAGCGAAGGCCCGAAAGGGGCGGTAGGGCTACAAAAAAAAAATAAGAACTCTTCCTGAAACTCGACAAAACTAGTAGGGCTACAAATCAATGAAAATAAAACAAAGCTCATGACGCAGTCGAGGAAAAATACCTCAAAAACACAAAATATCACATTTGGCAAAATACAGTATCAAAAATTTTAGCGAATTTGTGTATTTAGGCGCCAAAATAAGAAAACGGGCAATGAAAGAGACGAAATACGCCGAAGAATACAGCTCGCAAATAAAATATTTTATTTAGTATTGACGAATTTGAAGACCAGCTGCATACAAAGAAAAACCAAACTCCAAGTTTACAAATCTGTGATAAGACCTGTGTTATGCTATGGGTGGGAAACATGAATCCTAACCCAAGCATCCGTAAATATATTGAACGCCTTTGAGCGATGGATCCTGAGGCAAATTATCGGAGCGAAGCTAGACAATCATGAGCTGTATGAAATTATTGACGATTCGGAGGTCTCAACGATTGCAAGACTGCGGAAGCTGCAATGGGCTGGATACATGAATCGTATGGACGAACAACGGATACCCAAAAAGGTATTCGTTGGGAGAAGTTAAGGCCGGAGACCAGGTGGGAAACCGAGGAAACACTGGTCTGACTCGGTCGACGAAGACTATTCATCGCTGCTCGGGTTTCGGGATCGAAAGACGCAGTCAATGGACCGCGACAGTTGGAGGCGCTGTTCGCAGGAAGCGAAGGTCCGAGTGGGGCTGTAGTGAGAAGAAAAAGAAGAATCCGATTAAAATAAATTATTATTGAACTTCGGAAAAAGCCCTAAGGCACAACCCGCATGAATATTGTTAGGTTAAGTTATTTATGAATTATATATATATTTATATATATATATATATATATATATATATATATATATATATATATATATATATATATATATAAAATTAGAAATCACCAAATAAAGATCTTTAATTTTGAATGAATTTTGACGGGCCCTGAGGCGAATATTCCGAGCGAAGCTAAACGGGGACCAATGGCGAACTCAATATAACCATGAGCTGTATGAAACTTTTGACAAACCGGAGGCCTCAACAATTTTAAGACTGCGGAAGCTGCAATGGGCTGGCCACATGAATCGTATGGACGAACAAAGGATACCCAAAAAGGTATTCATTGGAAGAACTGACGGCCGGAGACCAGTGGGGAAATCGAGGAAACGGTGGCCTCACTCGGTCGATAAAGACAGTTCATTGCTCCTCGGATTTCGAAATTGAAGGGCTCGGTCGATGGTTTGAGACAGTTGGAGGCGCTATTTGTAGTAAGCGAAGCCCCGAGAGGGACTGCAGTGTTACCAAGAAGTTTTGTTTGCAATGGTGCATAGCATTGGTTGAGTTTTCCTCCTTTTTGCAATTGAATCATGAAACATTTATTAATTTGAATTCATTTGAATTTTATATTGGTTTTTTGATTAAAACTTTTTGATTGATAACGTGTAACTTTAGAAAGCTTTTTGGGCCATTAAGTTTTAGTATTTATATTGTCTTGGAATTGCATTATATCCTTTGAAAATTTATAGCAACTAGTATTGGATAAAGCGCTTTTGACTTAGCACAGGATTAGAAACAGGGTTCTCACACAATTACCAGAAAGTTACGAGGGTTTATTTAATTTTTAAGGATGAAATTTGCGAAATTTTCAAAAAAACTTAGTCAGTTGCATTGCTTTTTCGTTTTTTGATTTCTTTTTTAATTTTTTTGAATACTACTGACTTGAATTTTTTTCAAAATGCATACTAAAATATAAATAAAATGTAAGATTAATTCCATTAAAGACGGTAACAATGAATGAATTTCACATGAAAATTTATCTTCTTGATATATTGTTACAATAAATTTTAAACGCACTTTTTTAATTAGGTTATCTTGAAAATATTTTTTTTTTCAGAATTGAAAATATAAATTAGTAGACGCAAAATGATTGAGAAGATTTATCACCTCGTACTCAAAATAGCTGCCTTTTTTCTCAAATTAGCGTTCCATCTTGACCGATTTCAATTAATTTTCATATCATACTGCAATAAAGTGAACTGGATTCATGATTGAACATATAAGAGAATAGTGGGTCAGATTGATTAATAAAGAAAAGTTGTGTATACAGTCCATCAATCTAAGGAATCAAAATAGGCTAGTAAATTTTGGTTACTAAAAAACTTTTGATGAAGAAATTCCTCTAGATCTACTTCTTGAACAAGATGGTATATATTAATGCTGAACGGTGCATTATATTAAAACAAAACTATTGAACCAACGTTATTCACGCATTTATCAGTAATTCAATCAACTTTAAATGATGTTAACTAAATCTTCATTTAACATTCACCAGAAAATGCACATATCTCACATACTTAATTCAACATTCATATGAATATGAAAGAATGTGTACGTAACTTACACCGAGTACGATGTGATTTATGAAGTTGAAAATGATCAAAAATGTTGGACGCTATTCAATTTTAGGCTCAACTAAGCATGTCATATTGTGGAAGAGGTAGTGTACGGGCGCGTCAGACCGAATCCTCATAACTTCTCGTCATAATTCATGAATTCATCTGTAGCCGTGCAGTGAAAAAAGTGATAAAAGTACCACAAAAAGAGGAAGATCGCCATCCATCTACTCATACTTCAAACCAAATGAACGCAAAAGGCTCCAAACGGAATGTAACCAAGAATTCCTGCAGCCCAATAGATGGATCTATCCAATTATCTACTACTCTAGGAGAAATTATGTTATTTTCATTTTCAAACTCAAATTATCGTCCATTTTGTTGAATTCTAAATTCGACTTTTGTTCTTTCATTTCATCCTCTACACTCATGTGGTAGATTAGAGGTCTAATATGACCATAACTCGTTTTGTATTCGACTTGAAGATTTATTCGTTATTGTTTATGGAAATTAATTAATACTTTTTAATGGATTGTGGATGGATGTATTTGTTCTGTTTATATTTTGCTTTTTCATCGGAAATCTCTAACATATGACTATTGAATGCCATAAAATAAAGTAAAACAGAAACATTTTTTCCACTTATTTGTATGCACATGTGCTTGTGTCCGCCCGTCGCGCCTTCAGTCTGGGTGGTTAATTTTTAAATTGTTATTCGCCGAATAGAATAATGAACTAAATGCTTTTGATCGATGGGAATTCATTTTTTCGTTGGAGGTTCAATCATAAATCTGCGAAATTATTAAAAATTTATCAAATTTTTCTTCTGATTTCATAATTTAGTTGATGTTTGATTACAGCAATTTATTATGTTTTTAAGGTTGTTGCGTTGTGTGATTTTACAAGATGGTTGATGAGAGGTAATGAGAGGATTATGCTTCACGATCATTTTGAAAATATTTGAATTGAAGTTTCTTAGAAATGGGCTGAGGCAATGTTTTAATTTATATTCAGCCTAGATTAGTATGCCGAAACGAAATTGGTTTGTAGGCTTGTACGAGTATTTCACCAAGTTTTAACTTTCGTATTTTATTGGCTTGTTTCGAAGCACAAGATATTTTTGCTTCCTTTTTTATTTGTTCTTGTATCATATAAGTGTCAAAGAAAATATGGCTTTTGAGCTTTAAATATTCGAAATGACATCGGTGGTGTGTAGTACTCGAGCAGTCGCCTAAACAAACTGCTCGAAAACCGGCATAACACAAATCCGAAATTTTAATTGCAGATTTGAAAAATTTAATTATTCCAATTTATAGTTTATAAATTATTGGGGGTACAACTTAATAACCGGAATTTGACGCAAGATGTCAGTACTAACAAATATCGTGATAGCTTGAACTTTATATATATGTCATTTTGAAGATACATTTGACAGCTATCAAAATCAGTCAACAAAACAATTTTATCTTGTGTGCATCATTATTATTTTTCACGATGAATAACTTCGAAAATTGGAGAAAAAGGCAGCATTTGCGTGAGGTTCTGTTGGGTCATTTTTTTGCAAAGAAAACTGCTGGCGAAAGTCGTCGTTTGCTCGTAGAAGTTTATGGCGACCATGCTTTAGGGAAAACACAGTGCTTTGAATAGTTTCAATGCTTCAAAAGTGCCAATTTTGACATCAAACGCAAAATACGACCAGGACAGCCAAAAAAGTTTGAAGACGAAGAATTGGAGACGCTACTCGATGAGGATTCATGTCAAACGCAAGACAAACTTGCCAAATAGTTAAGAGCGACTCAGCAAGCCATTTCGAAACGTTTGAAAGAGGCCAGATACATTCAGAAGCAAGGTAATTGCGTTCCCTATGAGTTGAAGCCGAGGGACGTTGAACCGCGCGTCTGTAAGTCTGAAATGATGCTTGTGCGCCAAAATAAGAAATCATTTTTGCATCGGATCGGATTCGTTTTTGGCCGCTAAGCCGGCGCTATTTTTTTTTGGGATGGAATTCATTAATAGCATGAAATGTGGGGAAATGTTGTAGCTTCCGATGGACAATACTTTGAATAAAATATATTGTAAGATTTTCCACATTAAAGAATCAAATTTCGCAAAAATTCCGGTTATTAAGTTGTACACCCAATATAAAATATATATATTTTTTTTTATAAATTTAAACTTTATATTATCTTTTTCCTATCTATATTAAATTTCAATTTATCTTTATAATTATATTCTTTATGATATTTATGTCTTATTATTATTTAATTTTTTTTTATTATTTTCTTATATTAATTTGAAAATTCAAACCTGCAATTAAAATTTCTGACATGAGAACACTGATATAATACGTCCCATCCATGTATTGCATTGCCGAATGCAATTTTACGTGGCTGAGCTAGAAGCTCGTCTCAATCCGCCGTTGCGGCGTAACGATATGGTGGACGACGGACAAGCAAAAGAAAAATCTGCTTGGTCGCGGAAAAACTACCGTTGTGGCACAGAGATTACGCTGGCATTTCAACGGATGGAGGAGTCGAGTTTGAGATGTCGAGAAGAGACCGTCGTTGTCCGGTCGCGGTTTTGGTTTTCCACTCTAGTCCAAGAAACTGAATGATTTTATGTAGCCGTGTGTGTTGCTTTGAATCGGAATATTTGTACTTCTAATGTTCAGCTCACATGTGAACTTCCCATGGTTCGGTTATCTGTAGTATTGTATGATTGATACCTTGCTAAAGTTTTCCATTAAAACAGTCTGTAGGTGCAACAGTCTCCTCGACTTTTGCACACGATCGGTACATCTAAATTTTGTTAGTTGAATTTTTAAAAACAGTGTTTAATCGTTAGTTATACGCAACTGCATTAATTTTATTCAATAAAGTCCATAGCAGGATATGATCTGTTTGTCGGTCATCCATCGTGCTTAAATTGTGCTTTGAAATCATTCATTTGCTCGTTTTGTGGACACGGGTTTATATGTAGCGAAGATTTAACTCAACACGAAGAGTTAAGGCATTCTGGCGGATTGTGTAATGCAGAAACAGAATTTTGACATATTTGAAATAAAGGATTTACAACAGTGAAATATTTATCGATTCATATGAGGATTCATTCCGAACGTGAACGGAAGTGTAAATATTGTCCAGAAACGTCTGATACGAAAGCTTTTTCGACACAACATTCTAAAACACATGTGCATGAAAAACAGTACCTGTGCTCGATTTTTGGCTTGCAGTTCGTACGAAATGATTATTTAGTCAATCATATGCCTCGTCACAAAGGTGAAAAGCCGTATAAACGTAAATTCTGCGGAAAAGGATTTCCGTGAGCCACAGTTTTAAATGTTCATGACAGGTATCGTACGGGTGAAAAGTCACATTTGTGTACTGTGTGCGGAAAAGGATTCCAACGTGCCTACAATTTATTAATACACATGCGGGTACCTACTGGAGAACGATCTTACAAGTGTCTGCATTGTAGAAAATCGTTTGTTCAAGGCAACGATTTACAATCACATATACGTCGTAATACTGGCGAGCGCATCAAATGCGATATTTGTGATGTAGGTTTTATCCAAGGATACCATTTAACTCAACACAAGCGAAATGTTCACGGAATGAAAATAGAATCGAGTATTGTCGCGTCGAGAAATTTGCAACGTCAAATTAACAAATACAGCAATTGGAAGTCTTACGTCGGAAAGTTATTACTAAACCGAAGGACGAGATAACAGAGTGCGATTCGTTATTGTCGACAGTCTTTGTTGCGCTCACGGTTTGTCGTTCATCGTTTCAGCAGGTCATATGTTTGACAGTGGAACGTGTGGCACATAAGAATTTTGTTTGCATTAGAATTTTACAAAAGGAATTTAAATTAATTGAAAAGGAAGCTTTAGCATGTATGCTGCTTAAATTCATTTCCATTCAGAACCATACTGCCTACAATTTGTGTCTCAGCATCTAATTAATTGCATAAAATTCAAGAATTTTTGTTCAAGCACTCTTAACGTACAACAAGGAAGTAGTCAAGGCATCATCCACATCATCAAAGGGCGGTCGCCGAGGAACAAGATAACCAACAATACAATTTCACAAGCAAATAAAGAGCATGAAATTTGATTATTTCTATTTGTCAACCGAGCAAAGGCAAAAAAAATCTTTCAAATACCTTATAGCGAAAAATATTACGATTTAAAATGAAACGAAACTAATCGACATGCAAGAAGTAAAAAAATGTAAAAAAAAAGAGAATCCACTTATCAAAAACCTGACCCGCCATGTTGGCTGGCCCCTCCACTATAATGAGCTAGCCATCGGGTGAGGTCACCCCTTTCTATACGTTTGCAGGTGCTCTTTCAGGGTGAGGTGGCCCTCCGCTTGCATGCCTATTTTTGGCATAGGGTTATGTGATTCCCTTACATAATACTATGACATACGAGGTGTGACAAGTAATGAGACTAATTTTATTGTCGCGCTTGTGGTAAACCTCCCCCTTGAAATTCCCTCCCCCTTCCCCGACATTCTTCTTCTCTCCATTGGTATGTTTCCCATCGCTCCAGCTTGTGTAGTTCACCTGCTGTGTGTTGAGTAGACGTGTGTTGGTGGTGCTTGTCACGAAAATGGAGAAACGAAATCAAGAGCAACGCGTCGCGATAAAACTTTGCGCCAGTTTGGGCGAAACAGCGTCGGAAACGTACGCTAAAATTGTATGGTGATAGTGCTCTTAATCGTGCCCAGGTGTTTCGATGGCATAAAGAGTTTAAGGAGGGGCGTGAAAGCGTGGAAGACGAGGCGCGGAGCAGGAGACCTGTCAAGGTGTGGACTGACGCGAATGCGCACCGTGTGCGCGCCCTAATCCGTGAAGATTGGCATTTAACAGTTCGAATGTTGGCCTCAGAGCTGGGTACGAGCCGTGAAACAGCCAGACAAATTTTAACCGACGATTTTGGGATGAAAAAGTTGTGCGCGAAGATCACGACAATGCGCCGTGCCACATCGCCCTCAGCGTGTCCCAGTATATGGCCTCTAAAGGGATCGCCGTGTTGCAACAGCCACCTTATTCACCAGATATGTCACCCTGTGACTTTTTGTTCCCTAGAACAAAATCGGTGGTCAAAGGAAATCATTTTGAATTGATTACGGATATCCAGGCGGCCGTGACGAGGGTACTCGTGGAGATCCCAGTCGAAGCGTTCCCGAAATATTACGAAGCATGACAAACGCGCTGGAATCGTTGTATAGCTGCCCAAAGGGACTACTTTGAAGGGGATGGCAGAGTTGTAGAATAATTTTTAAATATAGGGTTTTCATGGAATCAGTCTCATGACTTGATTGGAACACTTCGTAAAGTTGCTAAGTTTATATTTTCATTTAATGGAAAAATTTATTCAACTTATGTATGTACGAGTTTTTCACTTAAATGGAAAATATGGCCGCGCTTACATTTGGATCTCGATCCGGTTGGGGCTTGCGAAGGGGCCCCGCTTCCACCTGGATGCCCCACTCTTATTTGGGGGCCATAAGTATCGTCAGTAACGACGAATTTCTCTTAAGTTCTGCTGTTTTCTCCCGGCCCAGTTTGTTACTGGCCATAAGCAATACCCGCCTTTAGTAGGTTACCTCGGCCTCAACATGAGTCAATCCGCATCAGATCCTTTCAATTCGTGAATGCGAAATTTTTTTGTAGTGCATTTTGTGCTGGGGAAAAGAACCCGCCCCACGACACCGCGATGCTAGCCTGCCAGTGTATTCACACGTCCTCAGACATGGCCAATCTCGTCAAAACCCACCATACTCTTTCGCCGAGGCAGCAGACCATCGCTGCAGTCCTTCACGGAGTTTTGACTCCCCAAATTCACTACAGGTGGGATTGGTATCCTGTTATGCAAGGACATTAAATACAGACAAATCAGTTTAAACACCAACCTGGAAGCGGTTGATGGGACCTCAAAAAACCTTGTCGTTGCCTCTATATATACTCCGCGCAACGTTACTGCAGCAGCGTTTAAAACTGGAATGGACGAAATCAAGCATCAGTTGGAGTTTACCGGACACATTGTTATCGAATGTGATCTGAACGCGAGACACACTTATTAGGATGATAATCTCTCTAACTCCAAAGGCAAAACCCTACTTGAATGGGTTGCAAATTCGGGTTTCAGAATATTCAAAACAGAAATCTACACTATAATCACGGTCGATGGCAAATGGATTCACTCCTCACCTGACGTTACCGTGTCAAACGTATTTTTCACGGGGACCAGCTGATGTGTGGTCAAGGATGACATATGCATCAGTGGGCATTGTTCCTTTTAGATCACGATTAAAATGGACTCAGGTGCTTAGCAGCTGTGCCGAGGTAGGGACAGTATTGAAAATGATATCGCGACTGGCTCCTTCACAGGAAATTTTGAGGATATCACTGAAGTAAGCCACATCATCAACAATAACACCAAATGCAAAAAAAATTAAATACAGCAACAAGCGCTGGTGGTCAAAATAACTAATGAATATCTGGAGCAGAAAAAAATAGGCTTTAAATAAACTCAAGTGATTGAAGAAATTGGAAAAATAGTCTGCCTTCAACAAAGCGAGATAAAAGTGAAAAATGGGGGTCAAAGAGGCCAAAAAGAAAAGGATTGTACTCACGACAACAACCCTGGTGCTGTTAAGGACCTATAACAACTGGCCATTCAATATAAATTAAACACACTGGCAATCCAGAAAACGGACTGGACTAGAAAATATATTCAAGACATAAGATTACACACAATACTCAAAAGTAGGAAGCCTACTGGAAACCGAGAATTCGGAGTGTCCTTTATCGTGGATAGGGAGTTCAAATTGCATGTTATTTATAAACGCACACACCTCAACCGAAGAAAAGTACGAAGAAACAAAAGAAATGTTCCACAATTACCTGGAAAAACCAGTCGAATCATTGCCTAGAAACGACACAAAAATCTAACGACTGAAGGATATGGCCTCCACGATGAAACAATATGACAACGGCCAGTGCCTGGTTGACTTTGCAAGTAGCAGAAATACATAAAATGATCTGGGTATCACTGGATGGTAACACCTAAAACTAGATCGACCATGTTCTGATCCAAGAAAGGTGGGCCTCGAGCATACTTGACGTTAGTACGTACCGAAGGGCCAATTAAAACTCGGATCATTCTTTGATCAAACTAACCTCTCGATGTCGTATATTAAAGGCGCATTTGGTGAAGACCAACCATCAACAGAAATTCAACAACAAAGGGCTCCAACCGTGGTCTCTGGAAAAAAATCAACAACCTTCAACAACCAGCTAGCTCCCATCATATCAGCCACATCACTGAAAACAAGCAACGATATATGGGTGGAAGCGAAAGCGGCTATTAAGACCATGGCAGAACAGACAATTGGACATCAAGCCCGGCACAAGAGTTCTCAAATTTATTAATAGCACTGCATGAAATAGGCTGTGGGTCCCTATATACTCATATTTTCGATTATCAACGCCTATCCGCGAAATATTTGTAGTCAAGTTCCTGCCATGGGAAAGTAACAAAATTAATCCGATACAATTGCCAAAAAATACTAAATGAAAGGTCTCATTCTACTTATTATCTCATTCAACCAAGTGCTCCAGTGAAAAAGCTATGCCAGCAAAAACCACCTAAGCGAGATCCAGGCACTTTTTAACTGCTCCGCTTCTTAGTAAACTTGGGCTTAAAGCTAAATGAAGAAAGGCTAGGGACAAAGAACAGTAGATCTTGATCGAAAGGTGTCGTTTAATACTCGATGCAATAGCTACGGTTGAGAAAGGAGCAGGGATCCCCGTGTTTCCCCCATCCCTAGCTACCATTATTCTTCATCTCAAATCTCACGAGCAAATGTAAAATGGTCTTGAAGTCGCACATAGGGTTTACTGGTTTCCCAATGATGGTGCACTTAATACCAAGGATTGCCAATAACTGCAAATACACCTGCAGCTTTACTATTGAATCCTGCTTACACCCGCACCTTATAACGCCGCCAAAACAGATGGGCTAACTCCCCGTCCCCGAAACCTGCAACAGAGCCTCAGAGTGGATTGAAGTTATAACAACGTGCTCGAAATCGAAAATAGGACTATGGCATTGGATCGCCGAATACCAGATCACTGAACTACTCTGGCGCTGTGAAAGACCTTATACAATAGGCCATTCAATATAAATTTAACATACTGGCAGTCCAGGAAATGAATTGGACTGGAAGTGATATTCTATATATAAGATAGCACACAATAATCAAAAGTGGGAAGCCTGCTGGAAAGCGAGAATTCCAAGTGGTTTTCATTGTGGATAGGGAGCTCAAATCGAATGTTATTGATTTTAAGACAATCAATGAACGGTTGTGTGCGATCCGCATAGAAGCTAATTTCTATAAAATTTGGTTGATTAACGTACATGCCTAAACCGAAGATAAGGACAAAGAAATGAAGGGAATGTTCAACAATCACCTGGAAAGCCTAAGAAACTCATTGGCTACATCTGACTAAGAACAATCCTTAGTGATTTCAACGCTAAGGTTGGCAATGAGCTATCTTATCGGGGAACGACTGGAAGACATAGCCTCCACGATGAAACGAATGACAACGGCCAGCGTTTGATCTGCTCCCCACATTGACGTATATATAAAATGACCTGCGTATCACTGGATGGCAACACACAAAACCAGATCGACCATGTTCTGATCCAACAACGTTGGGCCTCGAGCATACTTGACGTAACTCGAGTCATAACTAGATTAAATTAACATATTAATTTCGTATTTCAAAGACGTATTCGACAAAGACCAGCCCTCTACAAAAATTTGACATCGAAAGGCTCCAAACGGCGTCTGTGGCAAAAAATTTCATGGAGACCCTCGACAATCAGCTAACACCTATCCTATCAGATGCAGCACTGAAAACAAGGAACGAGCTGTGGGTGGCAGTGAAAGCGGCAATCAAAACCATAACTGAACAAACGATTGGTCACTAAGTTATGTGCAAAAAAATGATTGGTTCGATGATGAGTTCCAGAATACGTAAGGACACAAAGAATCAGGCGCACGAGGAATACTTAGCTAGGAAAATGAGGAAAAAGAGAGAACATTATAAAAATCTCAGAAGAGTAGCGAATAAAACAATTAGAATCAACAAAAGAAAATACTATTACGAACAATTGAGAAGCATCGATGTAAGCCTAGCAAGCAGCAAGCCAAGCATACAAAGTAGTGAAAAGCCTAAAGAGAGGTTAACAGCCCAAAACCACGTTCTGTCGTGATGATATCGGCAATATGATTGCTTATGAAACCAGAATTAAGGAAAGATGGGCATCATATTTCAAGAACCTCTAAACTAATCCTCAAAGCTCCAGAGCATCAAAGATAAAGCTGGTTCTACTATCAAAACCCAAAAGAATAATAAAGCGCCGGTCATCAATAAGACTCCAGCTCAGCTCATTGAATATGGTAACAACGGTGTTCAGAAAACCACCCATAAAGTCATCCAGCAAATTTGGAAACAAGAACATATGCCGAACGAATGTAGCCAATCAATTATATTCCCTATCCACAAAATAGGTGATAAGCGATCGTGCGAAAACTATACGGCGTACAAAATATTTTCAAAGATGTTAGAAAATAAAATCGGATCATACGCCACCAGTATTATTGGGGAGTACCATGGTGGCTTTAGAGCAGGCAGTTCAATAAAGACGCACAGCAAATATTATTTGACTTTAAGCAAGCATGCGACGTACTATACCAAATAATGCTTTGCTTTGGTATCGATGCCAAATTAGTCTATCTTACTTAAAATAACGACGACGTCAACAACCTCCCAAGTCTGCATCAACAACCAACTCACCCATGCCTTTGCAACAAATATCGAACTAAATCAGGGTGATGAGCTGGCCCCATTGCTGCTCAATTTGGCTCTGGAATAGGTCATAAGAAAGTCACCTGGCAATACACGAGGTACATTACTAAACAAGTTATGCAACCGGGTGGCAGGCATACAACCGGGTGCCAGCATGTAAGTCGGCCAGGAAATGCCTTCACAAATTGATTGACAACAGAAAAGCTTGCTGCTGGCAACATCTAGTGGACAATGTGAACAAGGATCCGTGGGGTAATTATACGGAAGCTTGGTGCCCTACAGAAACCTTGCATACATGATGCGGAAAAAATGGACGAGATAGTGGAAGCACTTTTCCCGCCCATCCCATCCATTTGGACGCTGTCCATAGTAAAACAGCAATCAAGTGTCCACTCTTCGCACAACCGGAACTGGAAGATGCAGTCCTTTGGTTGAAAGCGAGGAAGGCTCCAGGTCCAGATAGGGTTCCGGCTGAGGTATTGCAGCTTGTCTATCACCATTGTCCTGACTTGCTGCTCAGCACATTCAGCGCTTATCTACGTTTTCACGGTACGATGGAAGGTGGCGAGGCTCGTACTGATCAGCAAGGGGAAGGGAAATCCCGAATCGCCGACGGCACACCGCCAATTATGCATGCTAGACACTACTGGGAAAGTGCTAGAGAAACTCATCAAGGGAAGACTCACTGACGCGACTCGTGCTGCTGGAGACCTATCTCCTCGGCGGTTCGGCCTTAGAGCAGGACGCTCTACCATTCATGCGATTGCAGAGGTGGTCAGCATATAGTCGCACCAAGCGACGGATCGTCCTGTTGGTGACAGTTGACGTCAGAAACGCCTTTAACTTCGCTAGATGGGTGGATATTCTGGATACGCTGGAAAACCCTTTTCAAGCTCTGGAATATCTAATGCGGCTTTTGAGGGACTACCTGAAGGATCGGAGCCTGCTCTATGATACGACACAGGGCCAACGAAGAATTGAAGTTACATTGGGTGTTGCTGAAGGATCTGTCCGTGGTCCAGACCTGTGGAACGTGTCTTACGATGGTGTACTGAGACTGGAGATGCCAGATGAGTCACGCACAACCGGCTATGCGTATGATGTTACGGCTCTAGTCACTGGACGCGCCGTTGAAGAAGCGCAGCTTAGGCTAAGTATGTTAATGCACCAATTGAAAGACTGGATGACTGCTCGAGGGTTCAGTTTAGCACTGGAGAAAACTGAAGTGATCACCTTGACAAAAAAGAGAATCCCTAGATTCAGGATGATCAGTATTGGAGACATACTAATTGAATCGGAGCCAGCGATGAAGAACCTGGGGCTACTGATCGACTCGAAGATGAGTTTCTCTGTGCAAATCAGGGCAACGACTAAACAGGCTACTTCGGGAGTGTCGGCTCTGAGTCGACTTATGGGGGACCTAACCCATCAAGAAACGCCTTTTGATGAGTTTTCTAGGCTCAGTGCTACTGTACGAAGTAGAAATATGGGGCAGAGCTCTCAGTAAGGAGGTAGGCTAAAAATACTTGGCAAAGGTACAGAGAAGAGGAGCATTGAGGATTGCATCTTCATATACGCCAGTCTCTGATTTGGCGGTGAGAGTTATTGCAGGCGTGATAGCTGCTGCCTTTCTTGCTAAAGAGCGCTGGGCTATTTACCTGCGTCGAAATGGGGATGCGAGAGAGATGGTTGTCCGCAAGGAGAGACAGTGCTCACTCAACGATTAGCAGCAGTCTTGAGTGAATCGCATGAAGGGAAGGTGGACTGCACGCCATCATCCCGGATGTGGGACCGTGGCTTAATTGAAGGCATGGTGAGACTGACTTCTATCTGACCCAGCTTTTAAACGGGCATGGGTGTTTCCAGTCTTACCTGCACAAGATTGGTAGGTCACTGTACCCCGATTGTCGGTTTTGCCCATGAGCGGAGGATAATGCCTGCCACACATTTTTTGCGTACATAACATGGAACAGGCTGCGAAGAGCCCTCTACAGGGAGTTAGGAGAGCTCATCCCGGATAATATCGTCGTGGTGATGCTCGAGTCGGTTGACAAATGGAACCAGGTGGCACAATATGTTCGCGCAGTCCTCAAAGATAAAAGGGACTCACAACAGCAAGGGGAGTTGAAGCTGGGGGATCGCTTGTCTGGCACTTGCTCTTCCTCTCTCCCCTCCCAGTAGAAGGGAGATCTCCCAGCTTGAAGGCGCCTCACGTCGTAACAAAACGAGACCTGGCCCGAAGTGATGTGTCAAACGGTTCCAGGCTAGGTTCTCGAGTTGACCGGAGAGGTATTTAGTTGGTAGTCCAGTCACCTTCTTGCGAGCATAGGAGCCCCACGCTCTGTGCGCAAATGGCATTCACCTCCCAACCACAAAAAAAAACTCCTATACAGACAATAGAGCCATGCCCTGCAATTATAGGTAAGTTTTTTTCCTTTTCTATCAGAAACAAGTCACACCAATGCGTAGAGACACAAAGGGTGCTCACTTCATAGGCTTTGTGAGTGTATTCATTTTACAAAATGTTTTTTTACACAACTCGACACCTGAAGTTTAGTTATGATAGCTTACGATACTAAGGCTTATGTTTTTAAGCATGTATTTTCCCCTGGATTTCACCCAGAAGATTATATTTGTTTTGATCTTAAATACTCTTAAAAGAGGGGCAAGGTCTTTTCTTTGCCTGGTCTTCTAACAATTATACTAACATTACCCGAGCCTCACCCTTACTACTAACAAGTTTTTTACGCCCGTGTTGGGGCGCAGCAGTCGGGACAAACTATTGGCCCGCTGGCTAGTAGCCTTTACTTACTCCAGGCGATTTCTCTGACCAGATCATTATGTGGTCTACCACGCGATTCAAAAAAAAAATATTCGAAATAAACTATCAACACTTAAACTATTTTATTTTGCTTTAGAACCAACAATTCTTTTAAGACCTTCGCTTGAAAATAATTAGAGTATCTCATTATCTGGATCGAATGTAGTGACATTCAAAAAGGTAAAATGGTCAATACCACGCCTTTGTTGTCGATCCGTCCACGCAACTGTGATATGTTCTGATTTTAAACCAGTACATATCATAACTGAACGGTCTGAAAAATCACTGGGCTCAAATCAAGGACCTTCGCCTTATGCAGCGAGCACTCTAATTACTACAATGCGCGAACTATAACTTAAATCATCATTGCTATTCTGTTGAAAAATGTCAAGCATTTCAAATCCAAATACAAAAACAAAATACTTCTCTATAAAACCAAAGATATAAGCAAGTAACCTGAATATAAAATGGTCATTAAGTTTTCCATGCTTAAAATCCAAATCTAATATTACTTGCAGAAAAAACGAGGTCCTCCTTACATGGAAATCAGAATTTATCATTCATTAGCAACACAAGCACTAAACCCTGAACCGTATTCTTAGCACTGCCTCTCCAACATATTAAAGTTTTTCACCCACGATATGGCTCAGGGCATCACGAGTCTTAAATGCATTCCACTTTACATTACCACTGAATGCTTCTCTAATCCTTCAATTGACATTTTTGGAAATTTCCGCCCTTGAACAAAATCACCATTAGAAACTTTAGTGCATCCATTTTTATTTTAGTTTAATCCTCTCTAACATCTTTTCCTCCAAAGCCATATCATATATGATCAACCCATCCTATTACACATACTCAACCGTTTAAACTGTAACACTTGAATATGATTAATTCCACTCGAATTGAAAATATTTGAGTATACTTGAGTAATTTTCTACTGCTACCATAAATGGATTGGAGTATATTCACAAAAGTAAGATAATTCAACTTTAGTGTTTTCAATGTATTATGTATTCATATTTTTTGACATTGATTGTGTATTGGGAGATGAAGTGACAAAAAGATTTGAACAGAAGTCATAATTAATTTTTTTCGTGAAGCGTTTTTCAATTTTTTAAAGTAAACGCATTAATAGATATTGTGATAGGATTTTTTATTGAGGAAATATTGAAGCGTACATATAACTCTCACTTTAGGCATAACAATGCACCGTTTGAGAAGAAGAAGAAGAAGAAGGTACTTTACTTTTACTACAAGTCCATTTGAAAGTTGTGGGTGTGAATGGATCAGATTTACCACTTTGCACTGTTGAAATATTCTATTTGTCACTTAACATGGAAACGAAAGACTTAAGCGAGTAACTTGCTCGACGAAACTGCTTATGTTCAAATACCGACGGGGTTACTATTGCGAACTAAAGGGTTTTGTCTCAACATTTTAATCAACAACATTGATTTTTTTCAGGCGTGCGAATCAAACAAACGTGCTACCATCGCAATTTATCGATTGAAAATATATCGCAGATTGATGTCACTGAGAATTGTTTAAATTCAGTCAGATATTCTTTGAATCATTTGTGCAGAAGTTCTTGGAAAATATTCTAAGGAAATTTAACTCATTTTAATTCAAGTCACATCATTGCACCACTATTAAATTCTAGTTGAAATCGAGATATATGGCTTTAAAAATAAGATATGACATGAAATGCGTGCATTCAATTTATTCTGCTGTCGATTTCGAATGAGAACTGTTGATGAGATAGTTACGACTGTTATTTTATCGATGAGAATCCATAAACAAAGTATTTAAGCGCCAATAGTTCAGGCTAAATTTAAATTTCATTTGAATCGTGACTTGATATTACACATAATAACCTTCAGTATCGATTTTTGGCAATGGTTCACTATAAACATGCCATTAGAATTAAATTGTAAGTTTTAGCATGACTATACTAACGTACATCATGACATTTTTTTATCTTTTTTAAAGTATTTATGTATTAAGGAGAATCTTGAACAATTAGTGCTACAGTAGAACTCCAATTATCCAAATCAGTTGGGACCGGACCCCATTCAGATAACCAAAAATTTGGATAATTGGTTTTTTTGCGAAAAAGGGTATATTTTAAAGAAATAGAGCTTGTTTTCGGTACTGTATGCATTATAGTTAATTACTCTAGTGTAACAATACTGCAAACAACGTATAGAATATATTATGAACGCTACAGTACATAAAATGTTAAATGATAAGTGTTACATACATACATACATACTACATATAATATGTAGTTTGAAAACATACTGTGGTCACAGGGTTTAATTTTTTCAACCATTTCCCTCTCTTTTAGATGCCAATATTTTCCTAGGCAAAGCCTTCCAATTTAAACCAGTTTCATCGGCATTGCAAACAAGATCCGGATCGTAGTCTTTAGTTAAGTTTAGTAGTTTCCAGACAGCTATTGGCAGCTTCACTATCGGCAGACAGTTTTTCTCCCGCTACATCTAACTCCCAAATGCCATCTCTAGATTTAAAATTGCGGATCCAACCTTGGCTTGCTTTAAAATCAACCATGCCCATTTGTTTACTAAATTTCAGTGCTCTTCCACATAAAATTGAACTTGAAATTGGTGGTCCAATTCAACGTAGTTGTAGGAACCACGTGAAAACCGAGTTCTCAAGCTGTTTATTTTTAGCTTTTTCATCACTTTCCTAGATGAACATCCATCCTCACTATCTAATGCACTTAAAAAACTTGAAATTTTAGCACTGTTAGTTTTAGTGCCCGATATCGTAGCGGCTCCGATGCCAAATCTTTCTGCCACTTGTTTTCCCGGCAGACCTTTATTTAACTGATTCCACTTTATCACTTAAAAAAGCCCAACACGATTACGTTTTGTACTCATTTCGGACACTTAATTCAGCAGTAGGAGCTAAACGCAATGTTAACACGAACGGCAGCAGTAGACTCTAAACGCAATGTCAACACGAACGAAAACGAGCTGGACTGAAGGAAAAGTGCAGCGGACGAATGCTCGGATACAAAAAGATACTCTGGTGTGCAGGCGCGGGTGAACTCAACCAACCAGGACCAGAGCAGGCAAGGCAGACTGGTGGAAATGCAGGGAGCGCATCCTGAAGGAACGCGGATAGTGAAGGAACGGCGGATAGTGAAGCAATGGCGGATAGTTGCTATAGTAACGCCACGTAGGCATTGCCTGTACACTATCCACCTGTCTCAAAAGCGCTCGTGCTGTATTTTTAAATATTTATAATTTCGCCGAAATCGGCGAGTTCTACTGTGTTCAAAATGAGATCATTGAATTTTTTGTAAGATTACATTCCGAAAAATTATTAAATCGATGAAACCACGAATACATTTTATTTATTTTTAAAAAATATTGAGCATCCCAGCTGAACGAGTGTACAAATGAAAAATCATGATTAAATAAAATAATCAATAATTGGGTATTAAAAGTTAAATATTACATTTGAATGGAATGACAATATTTTATTGATACTTTGTCATTTTCCTTAGTTTCCAGCTGTTGAAACCTTTCTCTTTCGATAATGTGTGCACTTTGTACATTATTTGCCTCCAGAGGTTTATTTATATAAAAAGTGCGCTAGCCAGGATTTCAAAGTGCACTTATTATAATGCAATATAAACTTAGTAAACGTCTAAATTTTTTCTAGACTCCATTCTATAATTGAATTTTGAGTTTGGGACTATCAGTCTGGGTAAGTTAAGCTAAAAATGGACAATCAGGCGGAAAAATTTGTGCGGGTTTGGAAATTTTCGCAGTAATTCCTTGAGTTGTCCTGATAAACATATTTAAAGTCTTTATCCTTGAAATCAGATTACCCGACGTAACCCGCAGTGGAAACCCGAGCGAAAATCTAAAACAAACCCGCGCTAAAAACCAAAACACATCCGATCTAAATTCCAGGTTTACAATTTACTTCCGAATCAATATTTTTCTTTGCTAATGAAACCACGATTTTGTAAATAACAGAGCACCATCCATAAGTTAAAAATGAATTTTAGTCAATCAAATCCTCGATTTAAGTACAAGTCTTAAACTTACGTCTACTGTTCCCATTTGGGGGCCCCTCCTTCCAGCACGCTTCTGGTTAAACTTCTTCCGCCAATCTTCCCTGTCTCTGTTTTTAATTATTTCGCTGTCGCTGTGGTAAAGTACATCCTTCTATCGCTGTTTTAATTTTCATGCTTTAATGAATTCCAGGAAAAATTTCTTGTTTCTCGTCGCACTCGATCCTCCGTTGTCGTTCATTGTCCACCAAAAAGAGATCCATTCTTTGTTTCCAGGTTTTTCATCAACGTTCAATTGCGGTGCGGCTTGCATAAGCGATCTCCCAACTGGTGTTTATCCGGCAATTGAAATCCAAATTTCCCTTCGTCTATTACATTCGCCCAGGTGTAAATGCTAAAGTGACTGACACTCTGTCAGTATTGTGTTTTGTTTTGATTCGGGCGAGTGTTTAAACGTTATTTTCTTTTCGCAATTTAGATTCGGTCTTTGCTGCCAAACCATCTTGGAAATATTTAAAATGTTCTTTTACTCCCTCCAAGTCATATTCATTGTAATCTGAAATGTAAGATTTTTTTCCTTTTGCATTGCGAATTTCGATTGAATAATTTTCACAGCGTGAATCAAATAAACTACGGACTTGTTATCCTGCCGGGGTTGTAAAATATTTACAACGATCTAACTATCGCAGAAAGCATGAAAGAAAAGCAAATAAGAATTTGCTTTTCTTTCATCCTTTCTGCGATAGTTAGATTGTTGTAAATATTTTACAACCCCGGCAGGATAACAAGTCCGTAGTTTATTTGATTCACTCTGTAAAAATTATTCAATCAAAATTCATAATGCAAAAGGATCATAAGAATGATGGATTTCAATCAATTGGCTCGTATTTTTTTCGTTGTTGATGTCCGGTCAGATATAATCAAGTATATGAAGAATGAATGCTTTGGATTGAATGACCTGTTTTATGCTTACTTCATTTCTCTTCATATTTTCAATGTAAAGATTGTTTCTTGCTTATTTGTATGTTCTCTAATTGAATTATTTTCCGTCTTTGTTGCTCTGGTAGTCTCGCCTGGTGTTGGATTATCCTTATTACTATCACCTGAGCTATCTGATAAGTTTGGTATATTCTCACCATCGGAATATTCCTCTTCATCATCGAAATCATCAAACGACGGTTCATCATCCTTATCAAGTCCCATATCTACTAGCTTATTTAATAAATCCTATTTTCGCCTTCTTGCTCCAGGTCCGAGTGATCATCCTTCCATTTATTAAAGTCGGCTTGGTAAACCTTGAATTCCAGTAACCGCTTATTATTTAAAATTTGCACTTTATCCGAGTTGATGTTGCGAAGGAAGTTTAAAGTGACTTCATAAGGTTTATTTTCAACTACAAATGTCCCCTTGAACCGCAAGCTATTTTCCTTGAACTTATAAACGTCTTACATTCAACAATTATCGTCACATACAGCAAATCGTATTGCTGGGCCCATGAAACCGGGGGTGGTACCGCAACGGCTGGCGTATATTCACAGTTTTACTATTATTTCTTCCAGCTGAGTGAAACGCGAATAGATATTTTTCGATATGAAACTTCGTCTGACAAGGAAATGTGTTCATGATAAATATCAATTTACAATGTTGTATGGACGAGCTATCAATTGAAAATCGTATCCTTTAGTCCGTATGAGAACACTAATATGAAGAGAAATTCAATTAAGTATTATCAAATCCATTTTCGCCTGAGTTCCTTTAAGAACCTTCCCGTGTATCTGTGACTTCGAACTGTTGTTGTGTCGTGGTGAGGCGCTAGAATTGGCATTTGGAGATGTATTCATTTTATTCTTCAACAAATCTCCGACTTCTCGAAGAACCTAGTTTATTCAACTATCTATTCTATTTTATTCAACTATTTTTTTTGTTTGTTTAATGTAATCATTTTTTTTCCTTTTCGTTTATTTTTACTTTAACATTTTTATTTTAACCTTTGAAACCTTAGCTCGGGCGGTCTTTTAACGACCGCATGAAAAGAGTGCAAAGGGTTTCCGTGACAATGCGTCTGAGACGTATAAATGTGTTGTGTATGCACGTATGACAATCGCTCTGAATTAGAGCCAGCCTAGTAGCGGTCGACGAAGCAGGCCTGCCACCCTGATCGATGAGGAAGCTCTTGTTGCCGCTGCCCCTGCAGTTGCTGTTGACTCTTTCGTTCTCTGAGCCGTGTTGCTGTTGCTATGCGTCGGCCGGTCGTCCATTTGTGAATGGTTGCCTCTCGGTTGTCCGGTGAAGATTCGGCTGGCATAAATGCAGGCTTCAGCCTATCAATCGAGACGGTGATCTCTTTGCCGCGCATTCTTACCAAAAATGTCTTGTCGCCGCGTTTTACTACCTCATATAGACCGTCATATGACATCTGCAGTGCGTTTTTACGGAGTCATGTTGCACAAAAACGTGTGAAGAGTCCTTGAAAACGAATGGCGCACATGAGGGGCTTTTCTGAAGGCTAGTGTGATGTACGGCTGAGCATTTCCTGTCGATGTGTCGCACAAAACTTGTGCATCTGTGCCTGGAATATGCACTTGTTTGTACTGGAAGCTTGTCCCAAAATTCAACAGTGCCTTCAACTCTTCACCGCTTTCTTGGGCTGCAGCCAATTTGTTGTAGTCGATTTCCGGCCCGACTACTTCTATGCGCGAGAGTGCGTCGGCAACAACGCTGTCCTTAACCGAAATATGCTGAATATCCTGGCCGATGAACTCAAGGTGTCAAGCTTGACGTACCGAAGCTTTTTCGGATTTATTTGATGCAAAGCGAAAGTTAATGGCTTGTTATCGGTTTATACAGTGAACACTTGTCCTTCTAGTAAATGTCGGAGGTGCTTAATTGTGAAGTAGATTGCAAGCAGTTCTCGATCGAAGCCTCTATAGTGAGTCTCAGCCGGAGTGAGGTTCTTAGAGAAAGAGGCTAGTGGCTCCCAGACGTTTTTCATTTGCTGCTGTGAAGCTACTACGACGAAAAAATCGGATGCGTCGCACACGATTGCGAGCTGCACACCGATTAGAGGATACGCCAGCTTGGCAACTTACGCAAGGTAATTTTTCGACTTGTCGAGCGCTTCCATTGCTGCAGCTGTCCATTCTAGCGGCACGTTAACCTTAATGTTTCCTAGTAACATGTCGAGCACCGGAGCTTGTGTCTGGACTACACATACTGAAGAAATGGTGTAGCTGCTTCGCTGTCTCCGACTTCGGGAAATCGACAATGTCTTTAACCTCTTTCCACTGGTAGTTTGATGCCTTTGCTGGTGACGGTGTAACCAAGATATATCACTTCCTCAACTCCAAACTCGCATTTTTGGCCGTTGATGATGACACTGTAATTCGTTGAGTCGTTCAAAAATCTGCCAGAGATGTTCCCGATGTCGCTCTTCGTTTTCGAAAGCTACGAGGATATTGTGAATATAAGCGTGGGTTCAATCTAACCCTTGCAACACCTTGTTGGTGAAGCGTTGGAAGGTTTGCACTGCGTTTCAGAGTCCGAAGCTCATGAACGAAAATTCGAAGCAGCCGAACGACGTTGTTATTGCCGTTTTCTAAAAATCCTCCTTGGCTACCGGAATTTAGTTGAATGCGCGCACTTCTTACCATGCAGCAATTAAGCAAAGTCGTGAAGGTACAGGATAGTGATCGGGGATGATGCACGCGTTGAGTGCTCTATAGTCGCCACACGTGTGCAAATTTCCGTCTTTCTTCGAAGTCATGTGTAAGGGCGATGACCAGCTGCTGGGTGAAGCTTGCACTGTGCTGAATTCCTTACACGCATCGTTGGACTTGTCGGTCAGAAGGCGGCGTGTTTTGGCCGCCACGGGAGCCCCTGGCGTTGTTGAAATGTAGTGTAATGTGATGTTCGGTCGTGTGTCGCGCCACTGGTGCTCTTTTGTCGCGTTGCGTGAAGCTGATAGTACACTAAGTTCCCTGAAATCCCTGTGTGTGCCCTGCCTTCGAAAACCCGTCCATGGGATATGAGTTTTATCCACTTGTCGATGAATCGACTGTCTTTGAGGTCGGCTAGTAATCCAAAATGTGTCAAATATTGATCGGTTTAGGCACATTGGCAATTACAAAAATCCACGCAAAACTGCGCCACTGCCCGTGGTTGAGCGTGAGTGCTGAGCATTCACATATGACAATGGGTGTTCCATTTGCGGCCGCAAGTTCTTATGAGGTCCTCGTTAGAGCGCCGCGCACGAACGAATGCGGAATCCCGCCGAAATCGGCTCCAGTATCTTCAAGAAACATTTTCTGCGAGTTTTGATCGAGAACAAATAAGCGGCAAGACTTTTGGCTGTTATGGCTGGCCGCTATTAGCGACTTCCATTCGCGTCTCCCGAGAACGAGCAACGTTCATTGCACTTTTTGGTGTTACCACATTAATGGTACCAACAATGCTCGCTGTTTCGCGATTCGGAATTCGAGCGGCTGCAAAAGTTTGAGCGTGGGTAGCTTTGAATGCGTGAACGATGTGAGACTTGCAAGGCATTAACCTCGTGCTTAATAATCTCCGTCATCTCCTTACGAAAATTGAGCATCCTTTGCGCCACTTTTAAACCGAGTGTGGTTTCAAACAAGGTTGCTTCATGCGAGATTACGTGGCTTTGCGCCTTGCTCCTCAGCATTGACGTGACTCTGTCCATGAGATCAGCTACTTGATCAAGCGTTTGAGACCCTTGCGTCACTAGTATAGCTTGAATGTTTGCCGGCAACAGGCTGGTCCAAATTATGCGTATCACTTCGTCACTGAACACTGTGCCACCGAGGCCGCGTAGCTTGCGCAAAAACTGTGATGGTTTCTGGTCGCTCATTACAGCTTTCTCGAGTATCCGCTTGCGAGACAATGAGTCGTTTCACTTATATGCTCTTCAAATGGATTTGTCGGATGCGGGTTAGTAGTATGTCTTCCACTTTGATTATAACGTGCACCGATAGCTTACACTGCGTGCCTGAATTTCGCTTCCAAGGTAGCAGCTCTCCCCGTTTTGAAAAAACGTTTGATGAGCGCGAACCACAGCGCCGGATTTCCCGCCATGAGCTCTGGTAATTTCACAGCCACTGAACTCTGTTGGGCACTGACTGCGGCTGCGTTTTTGTACACAATAGCACCCTGAGTCTCGTTTTCGTTCGCCATTTCACGTACTGCGTGTTCAGATAACGTCGTTTTCACCAATTTGTGGGTTAAGGTGAATGCTTCGTCGCAAGTAAAAACAACTAATGAGGGTGAATTTGTGTAACCTTTCATTCGAGAATAAACCCAGCCGGGCGTAATGCAGCGCGACGAGTTCAATCGGGAACTACCAGAATCTCTCACTCTCTCTCTCCCGTATGGCGGGAATGATTTTATTTATCCGATTTGTAGGGTTGTAGAATTTATACGCTGCATATCTATGCGAAAGAGCTCCGCACTTCATACAGAACATCTAATTTAAATAATTACAAAGATGTTAAAGGAATTTGAGGAGACCCCGAATCAAGACGTTAGATTTGTTTTTTTTAATTATCAACGACTGAGGTTAAATAATGAATAAATGATAAGTTATTAAATGTAATTTTGTAGCTTGCAAAAGATAGATTATTCTAAGCACTACATGAGTAACCACAACTGCCGTTATCATCATCAACATACATAAAGCACGAGTAGCACCGGAGCAAGTCTATTTCAACGGCAAGACTCGATTTGATGCCCAATGACGCTCAAGTAACAATATAAACCAAACAGCAATACTGCCGGAAGCCGCACGCAAATGACCAGTTCTGCAATGAGTGCCACGTCTACAACAACCCTCCACAATGGTCCTAATACTACAACGTCCCTTAAACCATATCCCGCGTCGCCGGGCTATACCGCGCCGAAATGCTATGAATATAATGAAATACTCGTATGACAGTTAAAACATAATGTACTGAAGAAGGAGGAAGTCGATCAGCAACTCGAGATGGAGAAGCTAGTGCGCGATGGTGATATGCATATTAGAGAACTGAAGCGAATATTGAACGAAGATCAGTCACGATTCAACAACCATCCTGTGCTGAAGGATCGATGTTTGCTGTTAATGCTACTCGGCAAATGAGGCTTTTTGGAACTTCACAACATGTTCGACTTGAAAGAGCACCGATGTCTAGCATGTAAAGTGCATCAGCTGAATAAAGATTGGAAGGAAGACAAGAAAGTTAATTATATCAGACATGCATTCCAAGAATACAATACATACAAATCATCAGATCATCCCTGAGTAGTTAAGTAGTATGATGTCTTCGAAGTAGACGCAAATTCGTTTTGCAGTGTAAAAATATTTTGCCCAATTTTTTTATTTTTTTAAGCACTACAGCCCCTCTAGGGCCTTCGCTTAGAGATAGTTAGAGTATCTCATTCTCATGACCATATTGATTTTTTTTGGAAATTGGTTTGGTCAGTACCATGCTCCCGTGTGTCTGCTCAGCTATGATATGATCTGATTAAATCAGTACATATCACCACTGAGCGCAGTCTGTCCGAAAAATTCCCTGAACTAAATCACGTTGCTCCCAACGAGATTTGAATGGTTTCCTTATAACAAAAATGCATACCGAATCGCAAAACATGTTGAAGGAATCTTTTTCCTCATTCCTATTCATAAATGGACTTCAAAGCTTGAACATTTTCGCATGAGCGTTAATGATGAACCATGTTCTCGCCG
This sequence comes from Odontomyia ornata, assembly GCA_963969285.1. NCBI lineage: Eukaryota > Metazoa > Arthropoda > Insecta > Diptera > Stratiomyidae > Odontomyia > Odontomyia ornata. The sequence goes on along the minus strand of OZ017740.1, from coordinate 19,406,386 downwards.
ACTTATAATTGAAACGAATTTAAAACTAATTGTTTCTATCCAGTTCAGATTGAAAACTCTACGAATATTTCAGATGAACGGGTGTTCCAAGATTTGAACAAGTTGGGTAGGTGGAACAACGTTCCTGTCACAAAAATATTGTACTCAGTCCATAATATGTAATAACGAAAAAATACAAGCGAAGTTCCTATGACATGTGTATTGAATGCTTCTATTCTTCTTTTTCTTCATAGCACAACAGCGATGAACTGTCTTCATAGACCAAGTCAGACTAGCGTTTCTTCAGCTTCACCACTAGCCTCCAGCCTTCAGTTCTACCAACGTATGGTTTGTACGAATATTTTTTTGAGCAGCTGCTGTTCGTCCATAAGATTCATGTGGCTAGCCCATTGCAGCTTCCGCAGTCTTACAATCGTTAAGACCTTCTGCCGTTCAAAAATTTCATACAGGTCATGGTTGTACCGAATTTGCCATTGATCCCCGTCTAGCTCCGCTCCAATTATTCGCCTCAGGACTCGTCTTTCGAAGGCATTCAATATGTTCCCATAGCATAGCATACTCGTAGGTCTTATCACAGATTTGCATATTTGGATCTTCGTTTTCCTGTGTATGCAACTGGTCTTCAAGATCGTCAAAACTGAATAAATTTTTTTATTTGCGAGCTGTATTCTTCGGCATATTTCATTTCTTTCATTGCTGGTTCTCGTTATTTTGGCGTCTAAATAAACAAATTTACCTATGTTTTCGATGTTATGTACGCCAAGTGTAATATTTTGTGTATTTGATGTTTTCTTTACAATTGCATCATGAGGTTTGATTTATTCTCATTGATTTGTAGCTCTACTAGCTTTGCTTCGCTGTCGAGTTCCAGAAAAAGCTCTATGGTGGTTGCTAACGACCATGACTAAATTGAACAGCAATGCAGCCCGCCCATTTCCCTGCTTTAGTCCGATATTTGTGTCAAAGGCGTTGGTAAGTTGGTTATTGATGCGGACTTGGGAACGTCGACATCACTATCATTTTGGTAAGATGGATTTTCTTGGCTGGGATACCAAAGCAAAGCATTAATTGGTACAGTACGTTACGATTAATACGATCGTACGCTTGCTTAAAGTCAACCAAAATTTGATGTATGTCTATGTTCCCCCCAGGGCGGAAGTGATCTGGTAATTCAAAGGGTGCAACAGCTATTGCTGGGTTGCCGTCTCCGATTCCAGTGAAGCCGATGGAGACTGGCGTTCCCGGGGTACCCGAATCGGTTAGGTAAAAATACTACGACAGGAACTTGATCCGAAACATAGTGGCTTGGTGATTGTTCGATAACAAGATCAACTCATTGCTGTGAACCTCAACCCTGGAGGCATACCTAGGTACCACGAGCAGCTGATGAGCCCCCATCTTCGGATGGTCAGCTGATTGGTTATGGCCCTTCGGGGAGTATCGTGATGGCGGTGACCTTATAGCATCAGATACAGCTATGTCTCGTATCTACCATTATGAAAGTTGAGAGCTCCCTCAATATAAACTGGAACCAATCTTGGGAGCGATGATTAGCGCTTAAACCAATCGTAGTCTAATGGTGCACGTGAAGTTAGGCCTTAAAAGTCAGGTACTCACGTAAATTATGTTAGACTATGTACGTCTATGTTATATTCCCAGCATTTCTCAAGTATATCCTTGACTGTAAACAATGGGTCTATTACCAATCTACCTGCTCTACAGCTACTTTGATACTCCCGAATAATGCTGTTGGCTTAATGAAATAAAGTTATAATTCCCTTATGGGCCACAAATATTCATTTAGAATAAAAATCAAGAGTTTGATGGTAAAAACGATTTTTTGATTTTACAACACACACGCATTGCCGACCATCTTCAGCGCTATGCGCGAAATAAAGTTACAATCGCTTTTACCATCAAACCCTTGATGTTTATTCTAAATCAATATTTGTGGTCCATAAGGAAATTGTAACTTTGTTTGATTAATCTAAAACGACCTCAAAGTGTTCAAATCTAACAGATTAAAGTGCTATCTGATTATATTTTTGATTATCTTTGAAAACATTTTTTAATGTCACACAAAGTAGTGATATGCCGCGTGTTCGCACTGTAGCTTGTTACTTTTCTGGTGAATAGGGAACATAATTGATTGGCTTCAGCCATTCGGCATATGTTCCTGTTCCAAATGTGTTGAGTGGCTTTATGGATGACTTTCTGAACCCCGTCACCATCATATTTAATTAGCTCCACTGGAATCTCATTGATGCCTGGTGGTTTATCATTCTTTTGGGCCTTGATGGTAGAACAAACTTCATCCTGAGTTGGTGAAGCCAATGGAAGCTCTCTGGGAATATCTATGGGCTCCGATTTAAAAGGGTCTTGAAATCTAGATCTAGAAGGTTCTTGAAATATGATGCCTATCATTCAGTAAGCCAGTTTTCATCAGTGATGATGTTACCGATGTCATCATAGTAGAGCGTGATTTTAGGCTGATAATCTCGTTTCAAACTTTTCACTACTTTGTATTTGTGTCATTTTCTTTGCTAGACTTACATCGATGCTTCTCAATTGATCGTCATAGTATTTTCTTTTCTTAGTTTTAATTATCTTATTCACTACTCTTCTGAAATATTCATAGTGTTCTCTCTTCATCCAGGTTTTCCTAGATAGGTATGGTTTGAACGTCTGGTTCTTATTGTCATTGAACGAATCATTTCCTTTATGCCCGGCTTGATCGTCTGTTCTGTCACAGCATTAATTGCCGCTTTCAATTCCACCCATAGCTCCTTGCTTGTTTTCAGCGATGTATATGATAGGATGGGAGTCGAGGAATTCTGTGAAATGTTTTTGTCAAATATTTGTAGCGGGCTGGTCTTCACTGAATACGGCTTTGACATAAAGCATCGATAGGCTAGTTTGATCAAGTAATGATCTGACTTACAATTGTCTCCTCGGTATTTATGGACGTCAAGAATGTTCGAGGCCCTACGTTGTTGGATCAAAACATGGTCAATTTGATTTTGTGTGATTCCATCCGGTGATACCCAAGTCATTTTGTGCGTGGGTCGTTGAGGGAGCCAGGTCAAAAGTATGACTAGATTTCTGCTACATGCAATGTCAATTAGGCGCTGGCCGTTGTCATTTATGTCATTGTGGAGGCTATATCCTTCACTCGTTCCCCGATGAGATATCTCGTAGTCAACCTTAGCGTTGAAACCACCTGGAATTATTTTTGTGTCGGTTGTAGGCAATGAGTCGACTAGTTTTTCCATATGATTGTAGAACCTGTCCTTCGTTTTTCCTTTCTTCGGTCTGGTGTACATTTACCAAGTTTTGAAGAATTTCTCTTTTACACGGATCGCACACAACCGTTCATTGATCATCTTGAAATTAATAACATTCGATTTGAACTGCCTATCCATCATGAAGGCCACTCCAATGTCTCGCTTTCGAGCAGGCCTCCTACTTTTGAATATAGTGTGCGATCTCAAATCTTGAATATCACTTCCAATCCATTTTGTTTCCTGGATTGCCAGTATGTTTAATTTATATGACTGGCCAGTTGAAAAAGATCGTTAACAACGTCAGGGTTGTTCAGTGATCTGATATCCACGATCCAATGCCATAGTCTTTTTTCAGTTACGAGGTCGTTGCCGTAGGTCCAATTCATTCCAAGGGTCGGTTGCAGATTTATTGTATATTTATCACTGATATTAACTTAATTGGATTTCAAATATATTTATGTAATTCATGTTGACTGGAAGTTCTGGTAATACACTATTATTATTGTTGTAATTGGAGAAAATTCAAATGGCTTCAAGCTCCGAAAATATTATTCGATTTTAACAAAACTTATATAATATATTGACCTAACTACGAGCTACGAGCTACTTCAATATCAAATTTCGTTTAATTTACGTTATGTGAATAATTGTGCCTTTTGTTTTTGCTAAAGTTGAGTTAATACTGATTTATAGGGTATTTGTAGTTATTGTACTCATACAACTCGACCTCCATGATTTATTTCATATTTTTCGGATCTCGGGTACAATCGCAAAGGGGGGTATGGAAATTTTTCGGGCTTTTCACCTGAACAAAAATGGTGTAGATTTAAGCATTGTTTTGAAAAGTTCTCATCGAGGCCTTTCATTTAATACCCATCATGATGAACTTTGTAAAAAAAATTGTTTTGGGGTCACCTCCCCATACGGGGAGGCCCCCCTTGAAAAAAACTTTTTACTCAAAGTTTTAAGAGGCCAATTATATGTAGGGATTTGTACTAAACTACAAAAACCTATTGCAATCACGACCTGTATCCGTCTGTATGTCACAGCAGTTTACTATAGAGGCTACAGCTACGAAACTTTGTGCAAAGGTCAGAAGTGGGGACTTCTTGAAAGTTTTAAGGTGAAAAAATTATTCAAATGGGCTTAAGGGGTCTCCCCATACAGGGAGGTGATTCTGCAAAAAATTGTTTGTACATTGTCATTAAAAAGGTCTCAATGAGATTTTTTCAAAACAAGTCATAAAATTGCCTTATAATTACCGTGGGGGCAGGGGGAGGGGAATTGTACGAACTTCTCGCGTAACCTCCCATGCCCCCAGGCGATTGGATACCTTTCATCCCAAAAACCTGAAAAAAATCATGGATGAAGGCCTTTATGAGTACAACAACACAAATACGTGAGAAGTCGATATTCACCCAACTTAGTTAGTAAAAGTATGATTTATCAATTTTATATTTAATAGGGGTACCGGTTAATTCGTGCGTTTTTTTCGAAAATTAAAGCTTTATTGTAAAAAATGGTTACAAACTTAATATGGGCCTTGGCTCGCTATAACTGTTTCCCATTTTTTGGCAATCCACGAATCCGCTCTCTGAAAAATGCGGGCGGCTTCTCCGCTATCCACGAATCGATCCAATTTTTGACTTCTTCATAATTGGAGGTGTGCTGGTCAGCCAGGCCATGCTGCATTGATCGGAAGAGATAGTAATCGGATGGCGCAAGGTCTGGACTATACGGCGGGTGGGGCAGAACATCCCATTTGAGCGTTTCAAGGTAGGTTTTGACGACCTGTGCAACATATGGCCGAGCATTGTTATGCTGCAAAATTGCCTTGCCTTTGTTCATATTCTGGCCGTTTTTCGCGCAGTGCTCGGCTCAAACGCATCAATTGTCATCGGTAGACTTCCTCTGTAATTGTTTCATTCAGTTGCAATACCTCATAATAGATCACACCCAGCTGGTCCCAACAAATACCCAGCATAACCTTCAGGCCATGAATATTCTCAACGGCCGTCAATGATGATGCATGGCAGGGGTATCCATACGTTACCCGACGTTTTGGATTTTCGTAATGGACCCACTTTTCATCATCAGTGACAATTCGATGCAAAAAACTTTTTTGTGCCGTTGAAGCAGCTGTTCACACGTGAAAAATCGGCGTTCGACGTCTCTAGGCTTCAATTCATACGGCACCCAATGGCCTACCTTGCGGATCATTCCCGTTGCTTTTAGACAATCGGAAATGGTTTGTCGAGCGACGCCAAGTGATTTTGTAGGTTATTCTTGCGTTTGAGATGGATCTTGGTCGAGCAATGTCTCCAATTCGTGATCTTCAAACTTTTTTGGCGGTCCGGGCCGTTGATCGTCCGCCAAGTCAAAATTGCCATTTTTAACCGGGCAAACCACCTCTCGCACATACGCCCAGCTAGAGCATGCACACCATACACTTCCACCAAAATAGATGACTTCCGGCAGCCTTTTTCTTCATATTGAAGTATTGACGAAGTACTCCCCACAAAAACACTATATTCGGCACAAAATTCGACATTTTCAGAGTAAAAAAATGTATTGTTGTTTACGCTTCAGCTAAATGACACATACTGATTCTAAAACTATATGACAGTAGCTTTCCAACACTTATTTGGAAAGGTGAATCACTGGAATAAAAATCAAGTTACGCCATCTCTTAGAAAACCGCACGAATTAGCCGGTACCCCTATTGCTTGAATAAAATCTTAACGGTACTCTTCAATTTAATAAAATTCAGTACACAAATGGTTATTTATATGATTGACCTGTCTTGAACGTTTCACAAAGATCGAATGGTATTTAACGAAGTTTTTACCGACTGAGGCACTACAGGTTTGCTAGGATTTGTGTGAAGGAAGGAGGAATGCTAGGTATCATGAATATCTTTGAGACTTAGTTCAGCTAGTACTATCATTAATCGTAAAACAAAATAGTGACAGTTTTAAATGTGGAAATTGAATAATTTTGAGTTATTTTTCCCCAACTTCAACGTTTAAGGTGCATGCTTTTAACACTTGATTCAATTAAACGAATGACTAAAGATGAGTACCTATAATCATAAACAAGTCGAGGAGGCAGGAGAGAGCTCCTAACAGAAGGGCTTTGTAACCATTCTAGGGTTCGAAAAAAATTTTCTGATGCCATGAATCAATGATTTGAATTATTCACCCAATACTTGTTTAAAAATCTTTCAAATTCATCAAAAGATGCAAAGTTTCGTTCATATAAACATAACAGCCGCGATTTCTTTCCCTGTTAAACAATTTTTCTGAATGTTCGGCTCATTGGATATATTCAAGTGAGCCACTATTCCTTAAATTTTCATGAAAATCCGAAGAAAACAAGTGTGCCTTGGTCGATTTGAAATATACTCGTATTTTAACTATCAACATGAGTTATTGTTTTTGTAATTGCATACAATTGAAATGGCGATAACTCACTTAGTTATGATTTGATTTCCATGAAATTTTGTAGGCATAAGGGTCTTATACCAACCTACACAAATGTAAAACCTTAAGAAGTTCAAGGGTACCGTTTCGATGTTTGGGCGAAATGAAAATTTTACAAATCATACCATTATTAACAGAGTTGAATGATTTGATTTCTGATGTATTTGTTGCTCTTGGACTCATAAAGACCTACTTTCGTGATTTTATAAAAAAATTTGATATATGTGATAAGACGTAAACTTTTGAGAAACCACCACTTCTGACCTTTTCACAAAGTTTGAGCTTTGTAGCTTCTATTGTTTCGGACGCATGGATAGATGGACAAATCGATAGACGGACGGATAAATGTTCAGATGAACAGACGAACGGACAGTAAACTAGTAGGGTTTGCAAAATTTATTTCAGAAACCCCTAAAAATCATGGAGCTAGATCCCATAACAAATAACTTAGAGGCTGAAATTCATTGAACTTTGCTAATAGTAGTAGGATTGAACATTTTTGTCAGTAAAACAGTATCAGGATCATTAAATTAGATGAAACCGGGCATTTAAGTAGTTCTTCAAAATATCATTTTATTCAATAAGTTTCAATAAAATTTACCGACGTTATCGCCGTTTAGATTTCCTCCGATTGCAACAATCATATACGATTTTTGTACAACATGGGCTTTCCATCGAACCAAACACTACGCTTTTGATTGAAACTTCTCCAAATTTTCAAATAAGATGAATAACAGGAATACATTCAAAATTCAGATCAGTTAATGATTTTTGTAATAATGGAACAAAATTTTGGCTGGTTAGAATGAAATTCTTTTAAAGCAAGAAAATATTTGTTGAGTCATAAAAGTTTTTCTTGAATTAAATCATTCTATTTATCCACATATTGTAGGTTAGGTAGAAACCCTTTCGTCATGAGCCCAGTTCTGTCTACCTAACTTATTTTTATTTGATATCCGCTTACCAATGCTCTTTTTCTCGAAAAGCCGTCGGACCTTGCTTTTTTGAGTGAGTTAGATGACTCCTTTGAGTCATCTTCAGTGCAAGATTGAAGATAACTGAAAGGAGTCGAAACGCGTCTTCTCAACCAAAATTCAAGAAGCTATCAATTTACATATGCCTACCTACCAAGTTAGGTTTTTGTATCTACTGGACGGACAGACAGCCGGCGATTTCAATAGGGGTTTGTAATTTAGAAGAAACCCCTCAAAATTATGTATATTGCTGGCTTTAACTAAATATGGACCAAAAAGTTATTTGAATGTCAAAAGAATCATGCGGATGTTTAGCGCTTAAGCACTTCGATTACAATTAGTGTCAAAAAACTTCAGAGTAGATTAAGGCCGCTTCTTTGGCTCTAAAGCAGAGTAAGTGGTCAACATTATTATGCGGCAGGAGTGTAACTGTTTGCCTTCTTAGTAAAAGATGAAAAATATTATTATAAAATTAATATCATATATAACCATTGGATGTAAGATGTAATAAACATAAGCAGTCGAGCAGTCCCGTAGTGGTCAGCAGTAGCTGCTCCTGAAGAGATAAGGTGGTCACCCCGTCAGACTGCTTAGTTTGTTGCTTTACATGATTGAAATTAACCACATCCGTCAAGTTTTCATCCTTTAGGCAGAGATGATTGGTTCACTTCAGCCACTTTAACATCTTTAGATTTGACATTTCCCTTGTAATGCAACAACCTTCTTCAGAGAAAGTAACGGTTGCTTTTTGTAGAATGTTTGCATTTGTCTCAAGCCTCCGTGCCTCCACTAACTTTAAGGAGACAAAGTTTTTTTTTTGAATTACTGTGGAGCTTAACTGACACATAATAGAACATTTCTAAAGATAATAAAAATTGATCAGTACATCTCGCAGAGTAGAGTACCGGTGATAAATATTTTGTAGTGTAGATTCGTGGCTCGATAAGAACCCGCCTCATATGATCCCGCAAATAGTTAGTCGACAAGCACGTGTATGCGGTCGTTAAGCGAAACTAGTCAGCTGAGGTCGGTCTTGTTTATAGCTCGCTGACACTTGTACCATACAATCGGCACCCGTGTCCTACACAGATTTTGGGAAAATAATTTTTACTACAAGACAAAGGCCAGTTCTTCAGCTCTAAAGCAGAGTAAGTGGTTAAAAATTATTATGCAACAAGAGTATAGTTGTTTGACTTCTTAGAAAAAGAGGAAAAGTATTATTATAAAATTAATATCATATATAACTATTGGATGTAAGATTTTGTGGGAAAAAGACTAGTTTAACGAAGAATTACGAACCTTAATCTAAAAATTCTTGAATAAATCCTCAGATAGGATGCGAAACTAGCAGGTTTTTGGAAAATTCGTTTTGAAGAGTCCTAAAAATTGGTACTTTTAGCCGGGGCTATAGATATGTGTTTCAAAGTTTGTTGTCCATTTTGTGAAACTGGTTCATTATTATGTTTGTTTATTTTATCATTGCAGCCCCTTTTGGGCTTTCCCTTAGAGGTAGGAAGAGTATCTCATTATCTTGACCATATGTATCGTCGGCACTCGAGAAGGTGATATGGCCAGTACCACGCTTTGGCCGTTGGTTAGTTCACCTAGGTGTTATACGTTCTGATTTTCAACCAGCATGTATGATAACTAAAAAGGCTTATCGTCCATCCAAAGAATCACTTGACACGAATCTCGTTGTCACCAATGCGTGTGAGCCGGGTGGCTTCGGCTTACGGGGTTATCACTCTAACTACTACACCAATTACACACCATTATTATAACGACCAACATTCTTTCCATTTATGAATTTACAGTGAATATTGGTCTCCCTCCGTAGTCCATAAATAATACCCTTAGATGATAGATATACTTATCAGGCTAACAACAATCATGACGCACTTCAAGTGTTTCTACCTCCATTTTATTAGAAGAAAACTTCATTTTAACTATAACTACGATAGTCGTGGAAAAGAAATTATGTGGCAGAAGGGTAGGTGGATCACAATCCCAATAGAATTTTGTCAGCTAGTACAAAACCTTACTTATATATTATTCGGGTAAAATTTTTTGACTAATTTTGTAGCAGCTTAAAATTTTGTAAGAGGGTTAGTCGATTTCATGTCATCCGAATTCTCCAATTAAAAGATAAACTTCAAACCAAACTATCCGAACGAATTGATATTAGAACATGAATTAAAAAATCGTTAAACACATTTTTTTTTAAATTTTCTATAATGATCTAAACAGGCTGCAATCAAAAAAACGTTTTAGAAATGATTTTGTTGTACTGATTTATAGGAGAATATTTCAAAAATATGACGATTTCAATATGTTTTGAGTTAAAAAAAAGAACGATTTTCTTTAAAATTCAAATCTTCGTTCCTTAGCTCACGACTGTTAATACTATCGTGATTACAGCACAAAACTCCATCGGAAAATAAACTTATAGGGGAATAAATTGACTAATCTAAAGGACATGACGATAAAGAACCTTATTTTTTGAATGCATGAACATGTGGCATAAGAATTGCTGAAGAAGGATTGTAGTATATTGGAATATAGACTTCCTATGGCATAGGGTTTGAGCGAAATATCTCGGGCTTGACTTTAGAGAGTAACTTTGGAAAAGACGAGAAACTGTTTCAAAAATAGAAGTTTTACTACAACTCTGAAATTTCTGATAAAAAAATTAAGGGATCGATTTTCAAAACATGCCTTTTTCGTATTTCAAGCGTACAACACAAATTTCAAACCAATGCTTTGTAGAAAATAGTAACAAATGACTTTAAGCGATAAAGAATCTCTTAAATTACCACTAAAATCAATGATAAACTTTTAAACCTACCATGCACTTCAATTTCAAACCAAAAAAAATTAATCCAAGTTCAAATCTCCTTCACTTCAACCATTAACTTCACTTATCACTAAAGCACTTCTTTTTTCTTTCCTTTGAATTTTTCTCTCCTCCAACACTCAATGAACCCAAATAACAACAACAATTTTCTGACTTAATCGTAATCTCCAAAACACATTGAACCTTAATTTTTTATTATGTCGTGCTTCTTTTTATGATTTTCTTTCCTTTTTCAACTTGATATATTTTTTTTGCTTCTTATGAAATTCACACTATAAACTTATCCGTTATCACACATCGATCCATTTAGCCAATCACTTTGAAAACCTTTCTTTCGTTACATTTAACACTTGGGATTGGAGCAAGAACTAGACGATAATATTGCTGCAATATCTTAACATAGCAGCGGCAACAGACTAAATATCTCATATAGAAACTACACTACACGGTAAGTATAGTAAAGAAAGATCCTATGAACCGGCGCGCGCACTGGACACTATAATTTTCTACAACTCTTTGCCTTTCGGGTACTACGCGATTCCCGATCACTCGACACAACTCCGCGATGCTTAAGTAAAATTTTTAATAACTTTAGGCGCACTTGTCCAAAGATACTTTGTTGCGATTTGATCCAATGAAAAACTATCGTCGGTGTAGGCGATGAACACTTAAAAAAATTTTGGCACTTCTTTTCACGTATCCACAAGATTCAAAGATACTTTTTGTTGCAATTCAATCTGCACTTTGAATTAAAAACGGATAAGTTCTCATAGAGAAGTAGTTTCGTAAGTTTCATACAATTTATCTCTTTTCATTTAGACTATACAATTAAAATGATAATCTTCTTAAAAACGTGCACACACGATATTTTACCAATAGGGTAATAATCCGCGACGGGGTCTTAACAAATTCGCGGTCGTTAGAAAACTGAAGAGATCATAACTTAAGATTCCTGTAAGTGTGCGGATCTTTAATGATAATAATAAAGGAGAGAGAGCAACCGAACAGCATAAAAAAATATAAAACAATCTTTTTTCTTTACTGGTATTTTTCTTATTTATTACCACTACACCGCTACCAACATACAAAAGCTACCAAAGAATTCCGGTAGGAAATCTTAAGTCATGGGTGAGAAAAGAAGTCAGCATAGGCATGTGAGTAGAAACATGTGAATGCACAGAGCCTGGATGGGAGAGAGAGAACAGGGCGAGAGTATCTCAAAACTTGATTGCAAGAAAACAGGTATAATATGGTGGACCAAAGAGTACACTGTAACCAATGCTTCGCGGTTGTGTGTAAGCGCGTATGCTTGGATGCTTGCATGAATCGGACTCAAGAAAAACCATGCTCGACTCAAAAAGTCTCAAAAACCCTAGAATTTACCTGTCTGCTGCTGTCGTTTTCATTTACCTGGCTACAATTCATTATTGCTAGGCATGTATGTATAAGTGTATGTTATATGAAACAAACGTGTAGTGCCTATTGATTGTGGTATTCGCGAGAAGGTAACGTTAACCCATTGATTGTGCTCTGATTGGTAGTCCGTTTCGATAAGAAGTGGAATTTAGGACTCAGAAATATGCTATCTTTAAATTTTTATTCTGCAGTGTGTTTCCTTATTTGCCTAAATGACTCATTCGGCTGCTTTGAAATTTATTCTGTTTATTAAAATTGGGTAACTTGAAGGGAGCTAAGATTTTGGTTGACTCCCTTTCAGAGGTAAAACCTAGACCTCTTTTAGAGTTTTGTACTAAAATACAAAACCCTATTGCAATCACGACCTGTGCCCGTCCGTTGGTCTATATGTCACAGCACTTTTTCTCCGAAACTATAGAAGCTACAGCAATGAAACTTTGTGAAAAGGTCAGAAATAGGACTTGTTGAGAGTTCAAGGGTGGAAAAATTTTTCAAAGTGGTTTAAGGAGGGTCTCTCCATACAGGGAGGTGACCCTTTAAAAATTTGTTTTTCACCATTGGGAGTCGAGTAGGGTGTCATCTTAATGAGATCTTTTCAAAGCAAGTCTTAAAGTTAAGGGGAATTGTTCGAACTTTTCACGTTTTGAGTTATTTTTCCCCAGCTTCGACGTTTAACGTGCATTCTTTGAACACTTGATTCAATTTAATGAATGACTGTAGATGAGTACCTACAATTAATACTCATAGGTGAAACGATTCGAGGAGGTGTCACCCCTAACCACTGGGGTGCTCCGGCAACAGGGGCCTTGCGGTCCCGACTGTGCTCGCCGTAGACGGGCGTGGGCACAATATTTTGGCGTGCGATCGGGCAATTCCATAGCAATTTTCACCACACTTCAACTGGTGTTTCCAAAATTCGGAGTCGTAGATATTTTTTCGGAATTGTCAGTGTGATGAAAATTTGACGTGCTACAAATATAGTCGTAATGTTGTTTGATGTTTGGTGCGATGTGAATTCTGGCGGTTAGCAGGATTTGAGCGGCTGGACTTTACTGAGGATTATCAGATAAGTAGTACTTTTCTGTTTTATCCCTTGGACAAGACACTTTGTGTGCATTTTTTAGGGTTTTGTAAAAGGATTTTACAAAACCCTACTAAAATCACGTCCTGTCTGTCCATCCGTCCGCCCGTGTGTCACAGCACTTTTTCTCGCAAACTACTTAAGCTAGAAACATCGAATTTTGTATGCAGGTGTAAAGTGGTGCTTTCTTGAAAGTTCAACTAGAAACAATTTTTATAAGGTATTTAAGGGGGTCTCCCCATATAGGGGAGTGGCACCGGAATAGTAAAATTTCATCAAATGTAGCCGATATAGGTATCAAATGAAAGGTCTTGATGAGAACTTTTCACAACAGGTCTTAATTTGACACTTTTTGCTTCGAAGGGCGCACAGGAAGGGGAAATACGTGAAAAATTTGTGTCCCCTCCCCTCGCGATTGGACACATGTGATCCGAAAAATCTGGAAAAAATTATGGAGATAAAAAAAATTCGCTCAAGTTTTTTAATAATAGTTGATATTCGAATTTCACATTTTCCCCAATAAAACCGTGAAGGGACCCTTAAATTGAACGAAATTCGATATTGTAAGTTTGATCAAAATCGAATGATAGACACGGAAGTTATAGCCATTTGAAATTTCTCTAATTACAACAAAATAACGCATGGTCTTGGTATTTGATGGACTTTCGATCGAATCAGTCAGTTTGAAATTTTCAAATAAGGTCAATAACATCAATATTTTTAGGAATTCATGATTTGAGTAATTTTTGTTGGTTTGTAATAAAATGGCGACCGTTGAAAATGGAAAAACAATGGATTTAATTTTAAATGTACACATCTCTTTGATATATTTCTGGACCATATTCGTTGCTGGTGACTATATTTCTGAGAAGTTGGATACAAAACCCTTCTGACATAAACGCAGGTATGTCTGCACAACTTGTTTCTTCTTTGCTAGGTATCCAGATCTCATGGTGAATCCGAGTGATTTGAATTTACACCATATATACTAGAATTATCTGATTGTAAGCTTCAACATTCAGCGGCGTTGTTTGATTGATTCTAGTCTTGCGGGTCTTTTGGGACTGGATATCATAGGCATCGTAACAGTCGCCTAAAAACGATAGCTCCAAGTAGCTATCAGAATCATCACATTCAAAATAGTGACTCTGACAATCCAGGCAACGACAATCATCACAAAGCGTACATGAAAGTCCTAACAGTTCAGCAGCCTCTATATACAATTCCGTACTTGACTTTTGATTGCTACCATCACCTGTGCTTTTATTACGTCCTCTATTATTGTTATTACTATTGTTACTCTGGCTCATGGTATTGTTAATGTTGTTGATCAACACGCCATTGTTCCTCATCTGGCTGTTCGTTTCGCAGTTCGTTGTAGTCAGATTTCCTGCACTTGTCAACTTTTTCCACTTCTCTTTCTCAAGATACTTGCAGAACTTTGTCTTCTTAGCAATTATCGCCGACATTAAATTAGACGCTTTCTTTGATGATAACGATATTGTCGTGGTCATCCTCGGCGCCATCGCAGCCGGTGACGTCACATTTGAAGATTTCGCGAATGGAATTTGCTCCTGCTGCGTTTCGAAGGGTGAGAGGTGATGAAGTCATCCATGTCACTGGCATTCATAAATGATGTCTCACTAATTTTTTGTCCTCCAAACGATTTTTGTTATAGTTGGTGCTATTGCTGCATTTGATGCCGACCCGATGTCACCTGGGAAGCACGATGACGCAAATTTGAGCTACACCACGTTGTTATCCATAAGGATTGGACATCCTAAACGAATATCCGACTTCTCAAAGAACTTAACACTACCCCTGCTCTTTACGTCCATTGACGCTGATATCTGCTTTGAAACTTCTTCTATTGCACAATGATAATCATTGCTATCTTTGACCGGGTTATCATCACCACTTCTAGCGAGATTCTTGATATTTCACCCGTTGAAGTTTTGACTGGAGTTTCGAATATGCATTTGAGTTTTGAATCCATTAATTCTTCTAATTGGACTTTTTCTACAATTTATCGAAGTTTGTGACACCCTCAGCAACAAAAAGACTTTGTACCATAAATTTGTGTTTATTGTTTTGGGAATCATGTTCACCACCGCTTTTTCCACCACCAACACGTTGGTTTGGTCCGCCTCCCCCACCGACTTGAAAGTTACGATTTATGTTGCCACCGGGACTATTAGGTTTATTTCGGTTCCTACGATGATTTCTTCCTCACGCATCCTTTTGGCTCATTCTTTCCGTGATTGTTGATCACAGATGATGTCGTTGTGCAGCAACCGTGCTCATACAGGAATGGTATCGTTAACTTCGTCGAGCCTAACTAATCTAAGTTGAGCTGAATGTATCTAACTTGAGGAAATTAAAATCTACTCTACTGTAGCCATTAACATTAGAATTTATTATTTATACAAATTGGCCATGAATCGATAATTCCAGTACAGGGCAGTGGCCCATGAAAAAAAAATTTCACCAAAGGTAGCCGATATGAGTATAAAATGAAAGTTCTTTATGAGAGCTTTTCAAAACAGTTCTTAAACTGACAGTTTTTGCTTGGAGGCACAGGGGGGCAATACACGAAAAATGTGTTTCCTCCCTCGTGAAAAAAATCATCAAGGGAGTTATTTATTAGTATAACAATAACAAATACCTCAGAAGTCAAAATTCGTTCAACTTTGTTAATAATAGTATGATCTTCGTATTTCATATTTTCTCCAATGAGCCCACAATAGCTCAAATAAAAGTAGTAGTGGAGATAAATATTTACGTCTCCGAAGTAGCTCCCGTTAGAGCTATTCACGATAAAAAAATTTTAATTCTTCGAATTTGTTCTATTGGCGGAAAATGATATGTGAAATGCGCGACAATTCAGGTGCGCAGTGTCTGTTCAAAGCCGGTCCTATGATGACGTGTGGTCGAATTGTGAAGTGCGAATTTAGTTGTGTATAGTGCAAAATAAGCATATCTACATATATTAGGTGATTTAACAATTTTCGCATGCGTTACTAAAATGGAGTGTATGTTAAATATCGAATTGTATGTACACATAGCGTGCAATGGAAGGAAAATATTTGGGATCTTCCAAACACCACTTTAGGCGTCTCATCAGAATGGAGATGCTAAAATGTTCGAAAAAATCGAATAAACATATAGAAATTGAAATAAATAACGTATGTACCAACCGTCAAGTTTTATAATCTTCCTGGGCGAAAAATGAGACCATTGCCGAAAGTGAGAGGGATTTCTATATATAAAAAACAATATAACAAGAAATGCTTTTGATGAACTAATTCTTATATTGAAGAATGAGGGAATGGATTTGCCTTCAAGTTCTAAATAGATTATGCAGATTGGAAAGACAGTTCCCAATATAACTAATATGCATCCCAGTGAGTATTATTATTTTAGGTTGGAAAAAGCGCTATCAAAAACTTTGATCTCCGAAAAAATAAGCGAAAATATTTCCATGAACATCGTTGTTGATGGTGTGCCATTGTACAAGAGCTCTTCAACAACATTGTGGCCCATACTAAGCTGCCTATCTGATCAACGAGAACTACCACCGTTTTTAATTGCAGCATATTTAGGACCGAGTAAACTACCCAAATATTTAGAAAAGTTTGTAGCTGAATATAATCAAATTAAAAATACCAGCATAACTATTGGCATTCAATATTATAACGTACAAATACGTCTATTTATCTGCGATTCTCCAGCCCGCGCGTTTCTTACTGAGACCGTTGGTCATACTGCATCTCATGGTTGAGGAAAGTGCCAACAAGAAAGACGTCGAATTAATAATCGTTTGAGCTTTAGTCTAAAACGTGAGACTTTGAAGACCGACGGACAGTTTTCAATGCCGTGTTGGAAACTAGTTCCCCCTTCAAAATTTTCGATATTGGGCCACAAACGAAATAACATTACTGCGAGATCTCGCGAGATTGGTAGTTTTGTATGTGTTTTTTTTTTGCAAATAATCACAATTAAGAAAAAATTAATAAAAATTCGAAGTATTATAAGATAAACATTTATTTGCACGAATTTTTCAATAGACTTTTATGCATCAAACATTGTTTGAGGTATCTGTCTATAGTTTTTTAATAAACTTCTAAGTGCAATAGTAAACTTTGACGTACGTATCTATCAAATAACAAATGAAAGAAACAACCAGTCTTCTTTTCGAATATCAAACAAAAATCTTTTATTAATAAAACAGTTCTTTTTTAACAAACAAAACAATGAGAAGTCAAAAAAAATGAAACTTATTATCTAAGTTGAGTTGACTATTAAATTGAGATATTATTATCAATTAAATAAATATATCTACTTAGAGGATCCATTAAATATTACAGATTAATTAACAAAACATTCGAATTAGTCAACTATTAGAAATTACAGATTAATGAACAAAATATACCAATCAAATGAAAGATTTGTTCAGTTCAAATCACAAGCCATTATTACGAATTGTTTTGAAAGTATCTCCTTAAGAAGCACAAAATGTCCAAAGAATCGTCTGCTAAATGGCTTCTTATTTTGTTGGCCCTCTCAGCGGCAGCTGAGAAGGCCCTTTTGGATTCAATGCTAATTGGAACTACAGATCTCAGGGAGTTATCCACGAACTCTAAAAGTTCACCTTTTGACCCCCCGAACTTGTATAAATTCATTTCCTTTTTGATACATGGCTCCAGAGAATTCGTAGTTAGTTTTCTGTCTCTAAGATCTTTGAAGGCAGCAGTCAATGTTTCCTGAAATTCTTCTTGCAACGCAATACTCTTACGTGTCTCAGAAAGAGATGAAAGCGGTTCACTATCGTCATCATCAAATTCAGCTATATCATTAGCGGTGGCAGCTGATGTTGTTGCGAGCGACCAAAGTAGATCTGAATTAGTCAGACTATGTTGCGGATGCAAACGCTGTATATGTGATTCAATTTCAGTTCGAATCACGTTTTTCCGGAGGAAATTTAAATGTTTTGTCTTTTGCAAACTCTTCTTCATCTGCTTGGAATTAACTTGGATCTCTAATATATAACAAGCATGCTGTCAAATTTTTCCGACACTCATCAATGCACTTTCTCAAGGAGCCAGCTACTTTTCCTGCCAATGGAGTTTTTAGGTCTTCCAACACAGAAAAGAGCTTACCCGATGGCTAGCTCATAAGTGGAGGGGCTAACCACCGTGGTGGGTCCCATATCCATTTGAATTCGAAATGGAAAGACCAATTGCTTAGTTTAATAGTGAAATTAAAACAAAAAGATAGTTTCAAGTTGAAAGTTTTAAAAGTGGAAAAATCGTATTCAAGATGGCTTCGAGTTCGGCGTCTAGTTCCTCGCGTATTGAGTTGCTGTCGAAAGACAATTATGATACTTGGAGTATGCAAGCGGAAGCGCTGTTGACGAGAATGATCTTTGGGAATACGTGGATGGTTCAAATGTCATGCCAAATCCAGCTGAAGAACAAGCAGCATGGTCAAAATAGAACAAGAAAGCAAAAGCTGATTAGTGATGTCGATTCAACCATCTAAACTCAATCAGATACGTGGATGTGAAGCTGCGGTCAATTTATGCTTCCCTGTTGAAGCAGCTTATGCTTCAAAAGTTTGAAGAAGGTGGTGATATTCGTGATCATCTCTCAAAATTCTTCGATGCCGTGGATAAGCTGGCAAACATGAATGTCCAGATAAATGGCGATCAGCTGGCCATTATGCTTCTGTACAGTTTACCCGCTTCATTTGAAAATTTTCAATGTGCGATCGAGTCTAGACATGAGCTTCCCACCGTTGAAGCTTTGAAGGTAAAGATTTTGGAAGAAAGCGAGGCGCGTAAGCAAGCAGCAGGTAGCATCGGCATAGCAATGGCGGCTGGAAATCGAGCAAATGTGCGCCAAAATTTTCCTAAAAAAGGAAAGGGAGTATCGTCCTCACGAAAGGTAATAAAATGTTTCAAGTGTGGTGCCCCGGGACATAAAGGAAGAAGAAGGAAGAATGATGCCTACGTGCGTGATGAGTGTGGTAATGTTTCTGTCATTGCAAGTCACAAGGGTGATTTGTACTATGTGCGGGAAAATCTTGAGTGCGTGGTAATTCAACCGGAGTGCTTTGAGCTGTTGAAGTGGCACAAATGGTTGGACCATCTAAGCGCGAAAGACTTAGTGGAGCTGATTCGAGATAGAGTGATTCCTACAGCTACAGCAAAGCAAAGGCAAGATCACTGCATCACTGTTCTAAAAAAGTCGAATGTCTTGTTATGAAGTGCTGAAAATAGTGTATTCCGACGTAATGGGAGCCTTCAGAAATGAATCCATGGGTCAAGTGAAATACTTCGTGACGTATTTTAACAACAGCACCAGGGTATGCGAAGTCTGCTTCTTAACACAAAAATCAGGAGTCTTTGAAGCGTTTACGCTATACCAACAGGATATAAAATAAAGTGTTTGCAATCAGACAATGGTCGTGAGTACTGCAATGTTGACTTTGTAAAGTATTTGGGAGCGCTAGGTAGCCAGAGAACACAGCAGCAGAATGGCATGGCAGACAGGATGAACGACATGTTGTTAGACATGGCAAGGTATCTATTGTTGCAATCTGGTTTGGCGGCAACTTTTTGGTCTGAAGCCGTGACGCTAGCATATCATATCAGAAATCGCTGTCCAACATCTAGTTTAAAAGGAAGAATCCCAAACGAGAAATGGATGAAGAAGATAACTAAGGTTAGTCATCTGGGAATGTTTGGTTCTAAAGTGATGTTTTTAGACAAAGATCCTAACAAGGTTAAGCTCACATAAAGAGCTAGAGAAGGTGATTTTGTGGGATATCCTAGAGATAGGAAGGAATACCGAGTGTGACTGCTTAACACCCATCAAATTATAAATGTGCGCGATGTGAAAATTATCAAGGACACTAACAAGAAGACAGAAATGACAGTCAAATAAGTCAGCCCAAGATTGTTGAATTCTCGCCGAGACAAAATAATAATGTGAACGATTTAGAAAAAGAAAAACGACCTATTTATCCAAAGCAAACTAAATCGTCTGAAGCAGAGTACAAAAGAGCCCCTGAAAAACCGCGAATGTTACGTACTAGGAGCAGAGGGCAACGCAGAAAGCTATTCCATTCTCGGCAAATGACTAGCACAGAAAATAAATCTGCAGAGGAGATTCAATGCGAAGATGTACTTGACGATGACGTTTTCACTGGTGCTGCCAAAGTTTGCGTACAGGACGCTTTAAATGGAGATGATCGTAGCTAATGGGTGGATACCATTGAATATGAGGCACAAGTTTAGTCAAAATGATACATTTGACATCGTCAAGAGCAGTGAAAACAAAAATGTTGTTGGATGTCGATATGTGCTAACTAACAAATATGGTCCAGAGGGAAACGTTGAGCGATGCAAGGCTCGTTTGGTAGCCAAGGGTTACAGTCAAAAATATAGTATTGACCATCACCAGATTTTTGCTCCTGTCACAAGATTAGAGTCATTGAGATTATTATTCGCTTTGGTTGCACAATTCAATATGCGGATATGGCAGCTTGATATAGTGACTGCATATTTAAATGGGGCCTTAGAAGAAATAGTGCTCATGAAAGTCCCTGACATGCTAGAGGGAATTATGTCAAAACAAAATAAATCAACTGAAGTCATTGCTAAAGCTTGAAAGATGCTCAATAGCTTGCGTTGTGGTGTGGATATGTGCCATTTGAAAAAGGCATTGTATGGTTTACTCTAGGTTATGCATCAGTGGTACGTGAAACTCCGAGAAAAATTGGTGAACATGAGTTTCAAATCGACGGGGAACGAGTCATGTTTATTCTTCAGTGATGCTGATGACTTAGTGTTAGTGGTAGTTTATGTTGACAATTTATTTGTGGCATCAAGAAATGTGAAACACATTACGAAGTTTAAGACTGAACTATTAAGTGAATTCGAGGTGAACGATAAGGCAAAGTACTGTTTAGACCTGGAAATAAATCAAGGTAATGGATTTATTGAATTAATCCAGACTGGTTTTGTATTAGGAATGCTCAAGCAATACGGAATGGACAAGTGTAATCCCTTAGTAATACCGGCAAAAGTGAGTGCACGTGTTGATATGAACGAAGACAGTGAGTTAGCTGAAAATTGTCTCTATAGAGAACTCATCGGAGCTCTTATGTATGTATCTGTGTAAACGTGACTAGACATTGCTAATACTGTGTTGAGGCTAGTGCAGTTTGTAAATGAACCTAACAGAAGTCACTGGCTAGCAGGAAAAAGAGTCCTGAGATATCTTGCTGGTACAGTAAAGATGGGACTCGTAAACTCAAAAACAAGTGAAAATTTGGTGGGCTACACGGATCCCGACTGGAGTGACTGCAATTTTGATCGAATATCATATACTGGATGTATTTTTCTCCTAAGTAGGGCACCAGTAACCTGGAAATCTCAAAAGCAGAGGAGCTTTGTCATCGACTGAGGTGAAGTATGTAAGCTTAGCAAAAGCTGCGAAAGAGGCATTTTATTTAAAGAGTCTATTGGTTGAGATAAGGTTAGAAGAATGGGCAAATATGACGATTTACAGGATCTTTATAATAAGTAACGGGACTGAGCCTGCCCCGCGCCGTCAAAACGTCTGCTAACCGGTATCTGGTGCTGTAGTGGTGGTGGGGGTCTAGGTAAAGGGAACCGGGCTGCAGCAGTTGCCTCCAAGCGCTTGAAGAGATAACATCGAGTGAGAGCGGAGTGCGACTTCAGTTACGTCATCGGATTGAAAATGGAGCGTACGATCGAGCAACGTGTTAGCATCAAATTTTGTGTCAAACTCAAGAAAACGGCCATGGAAACTCTTCAAATGATTCAAGAGGCTTACGGTAAGGATGCTCTGTCCAGAACTCAAGTGTTTCAGTGGCACGGAAATTTCCGGGAGGCTCGCGATGACGTCCATGACGAACAGCGCGTCGGTCCTCCATCAACGAGTCACACGGACACAAATGTGCAAAAAGTGCGTGATGTGTTGCACAGTGATCGTCGTCTGAGCATTTGGGCTATTGCAGTTGAGGTTGGAATTGATAAGATGACCGTTCACAACATTATTAAGAACGATCTGGGCATAAGGAAGATCTGCGCGAAGCTGGTACCCAAACACCTGACTGATGAGCAAAAGGAGCGTCGTGTTGCTGTTGCTTCGGAAATCCTTGTTCGACTGCAAAGCGAACCATAGCTCTTACAGCCCGGATATGGCACCAGCGGACTTCTTTCTGTTCCCCAAGATCAAGGGACACCTTAAGGGGACGCGGTTCGGGACTCTGGAAAACGTTCAGCGTGCTACGACGAGGGCTCTAGACAGCACCGAGGTTGCCGACTTCCAGGGAGCGTTAGGGGATTGGAAAATCCGGTATCCGCGTGTTATTGGCTCCGATGGGGACTACTTTGAAGATTTCTAAAGAAAAATTGTACATATTTTGCCAATAAAAAATTTCCTGAGGTCAGTCCGGTTACTTATTATTCAGACACTGTATGTTGATAATTGTTCAGCTCAATTTATCGCAAGTGATCCTGTTTTTCATGCACGAACTTACCTACAAAATATGATACCAGATATTTTGACAAGACCGCTGACTCGTGTGAGTCAGGATCGTTGTCTTAAAGGACTTGGTTTTTGTTCCCGAGAAGACTAGTGTCCAGTGCAACGTGTGTACTGTGTTGAAAATATTCTTACATGTAGAACACAGTCGAGTTTACTTGTGTTACCATTTGGTATAAACAAAGCATCGTGGTGTTAGTTCATGTTACTTTTTACACACGACGGACGAGTAGTAATAATTTTTTTTATGCGATGGCTGATTTCGATTACTTTTGCATCCAATAATTTAGCTAATCACTAACCACGATTCAAACGCTGAATAATTTAACACAAAATCCTTGAAGATTCAGTTATGACAAAAACATATTTAGAAAGAATTACAGCGGAATAAATAGCATACTATGAGAACCCAAGATAATGGAGAATGTATGTACTCTATGCATCTTTTTGTACAAATAAAAAACGATTTTACAAGCTATTTGAGTGTAAACAATGGTTTCAAAATTTTTGTTTGCATTGACTCTCGTATGTCGCCCGCCAAGAATATCTCATCAACAATAATATAGATTTTATAAAGCTGAACCCAAAATCTAAGTCACATGCATTGGAGAAGTATTCGTTGAGGACTTTAACAAAATTCTGAATAGCTTCCAAGTAACAGAGATAATTGCTGATACATCGACACATATTCAGAAGTAGAGACTGCGCAACGACGATAGACGATTTTAAAGTTACAAGACTCTACAAAACTTGTCGGTTTAGCATCCCCAACAGTTACCAAAGCATCCGATTGGGTGGGCATCCAGGTAATCGTGCTCGAGTAGTTTGCCGATGCAAACCGCTCGATTACTACAGACTCTGTTTTTGAAATAGCTCAAACATTGCGCATTTCACTCTTCTTTGAAAGCCAATATATTGGTCCGACGTTCTCAGTTTACAAGCATTCCCAAAATTGCTTTTTGCACGTGGTTTCACGCGAATAAGAAGGTTAAGACTTTTGACCAAATGGAAAGTTTCCAGAGAAAAAGAATTTAGAGAGTTGTTGTGTTTCATGTATGACTCAATCTTTTTTTATATACTTAAGGTATACATACAAATATTTTCTTTTGCCCCACCATAGAAAAAGTAAGCCACTCTTGGATGATAGTATTCTACCCCTGTAATACTTATATTCTAATGGTTCAGGTAAAGAACTTCATGATCCAAATATTGTTTCCATCAATTCAGTATGATGATAGCAACAACACAAGATTCCTAATGGTGAATGGATGCACTTCAATCGTTTGGAAAATCGTGTTTAATTCCTCCATAGAATTCTATTTTAATTCAAATTATTGAAACATCCTGTTCTTTTAGATTTATTGCAATATGACATAGTTCTTTGAAGCGAAGAAGAATTTGAGGCTTGCACTATTTTATTCCCAAATAATGTCACCTTTTCATGCGTTTGTTAATTTTTGCTTTAAAGCCACAAAAACAATTTAGCTTATGCAAAGCATAATTTCATACTTCTCTCGCTAAGTTTTTCTCATACCAACGAGCCTTGAATGTTCATTGGAAAAATTTCAAATAAGGATTTTTTTCAAATTCCTGAATATGAATTTGAGAATTCATTTAACCTTAAGGGTTAAACATCACTCGCGGGTTATTGCGCTTATGTATGCTTGTTGCTGTTGTTGCTGCGTCAAGTTCCAACGACAAAGCCAACTTACTAGACCCGGCTTAAAAGAGGCTCGATAACTTGTTTTAATTTTATTGACGTGTTTTTTACGCTCTCACTATGCCATGCTGTCTTGCCAAAATAAGACACCGAACCGAAACGGGCCGAACACAAACACGACTGCTATAAAAACACACCTGAACAACAAGTAGTCGAAGAAGCCGAAGAAGTTGAGGAATAGAGAATGATACATGTATTGCATGTTTTTGTTTTTCCCTTTTAAACCATCTTTCTTTCCTTACTATGCGTGTTTACCTCAAGAAAAAGACCACGCTTTAGGGTTGTGTTAGTACAGAAGATACCTGACGAGACCATTCTCAGAGAAACAGAGCACAAAAATTATCTCGCTTGCTGGATTGTGCCGAAGATGCAGGCCAAATACAAGACGAGTAGTATCTAATAAGCATGTATGTAGGATGATGTGTATAATATGCCTGCTGGCCATGTTGTTGTGCCTAGCTGCCTGGCCCAGCATTGAGTGTAACATTCAAGAACGCAAAATCATGTCCAAGAGTTCAAATATTTCCCAATAAAGTGCTGTGCTAAAGTGTTTTGATAGTGATGAAATTTAGATTCTGATCCTAAGCCTACTTCAGATACTTACTTTAAGAAGACAATCACATTTAATTTGAGGCGAAGAGAAAATTTTGATTTCTAGAAGATGACATGAAATATGTGTATGCAATCCATGATTGATTGATTGCCAAGAGGCAAAAAACATTCCAAGGGTTCCAGGTCGGATATTTCAAGGAATTGCTATTGAGGACGGAAATGAAAATAGATTGATGGCAATGATTGAATCTAGTCAAAATATAATGAAAATAAAAGCGAAAACTATTAAAATATTATTTTAGGATAGAGGTCAAATTGAAATCGGGTTACTCGCTTAAGTCTTTTGTTTTTGTCATTGAATGTGATCCGGACTGAATTAATTTTCCTTTCACTTTTAAATGTTTGAGTTTTGAATATTTTTGGGAGCAGCCAATTTATTAATAATATAAATTCGTGACAATAAGAACGTTTTATATTCAGATCAAAATTTTGGAAAAATTTATAGCAAATTGTCAACAATCGAATGTCGCCGAATTTCTACTTACCACTTTAACCTACCAAATGAACAGCATACCTGTAAGATTTTTGAAACAAACCGATATATATATATCATCAAGCAAAGTCACGTGTACGCGTATAGCTTACCATCCTTCGCTTAAACACTCATATAAACATACATAGATGATAAAATAGCAACAAAACCGACACGAAAAATTCAAGAAGAGTTTTCTTGGCTTACACATATTTTATTAAATAATATTATACAAGCACGCAACGTCTGCACAAGTATGTTCTACGTTTGAGAAAAACAGGAATGCGCGACTCGATGTTTGTACGAAAGGGCCCTGGAAACTTGCAGCAGATAGCCATGCTACCTTTGGTAAGCTCTTCTACTATACCACGCTATGCCTTGCCATCTCATTGCCTCGCTATGATCTCCGGCATGGTTGGTCTTCTTCTCGTTTTGGAGAAATGTCTTTGGTGCTTGCTCATACTTCTGATCACTCGATCCGTTCGCTAGTGGTCAGTGGAGTTGGTGGTTGTGCCGAGTTATGCTCAAGTGCATGATGGAGCAATTTCTTCTACGCTACCTTTATCGCAACTTCTTTTTCATTTCATCGTTCGGGGGTCTTTAGACAATATCCACTTCTTCGAGTGGTTTAAAATTCTGAACTATGAATTGTTGCTCGCGGGCTAAACTGGTCATTTCTTCGTATAGATTTGTGTTGTTTCTTATCGTTTGTACTTCATTCCTTCTTGGTCGAGTTGAATTAGTGGCGATTCTTTTGAAACGAGCTTAGAATTTTGGTTGGATATCAGTAGGCTCTTGAGGCTTTTCTATGGATATGCAATGGTTAAGACATTTCAGATGAAAATATGGTAACATCTAGCTTATCATATATACTATTAAACCTATCGATACCTTTTACTGTCGAATAGCATCTGCTCAGTAAAATTTTTAAGATGAGTTTTTTTTATGTATGAAAATCACATTTATCTTAAATAAGATGTATTCATCTACCTGTTAGCTTAAAAACGACCATGAATCCTCAATAGGCTACACGTTTTTGCACTCGCAAATAGCAACAGGGGTGTCCGTCCCACCAACCACTTTTAATAAGACCGACTTTTTTTACTTTAGCCCTATAGCCCCTTTCAAGCCTTTGCTTAGAGATAGTAAGAGTATCTCATTGTCAAATGTATGGGCACTCGAGAAGTTGACATCGTCAGTACCATGCTTGGGCCGTATGTCTGTCCATCCAGCTACGATAGGTGCAGATTTTAAACCATTACGTATCATATTCACAATTGAACGCGCTCATAGTTCGTCCAAAGTATTACTCGAAATAAATCTCGTTGTCATCAACGGGATTTGAACCAGGGACCTTAGGCTTTCACAGCGAGTACTTCAACCACTTCAATGCATGAACTACCATGAGACCGATTACTTTAACTTAGTAAAAAACAAAAATCCCTCTCGAGAATACAGTTGTTGAAATTTGAATAAATAAATTTTTTTAATTGAATACAGTTTGTAACAAAAACATTTGACTTTTATGTCTCTTTTTCTTCAGCAAAAGTTCACATTCGGAAAGTCCCTGTTTCATATAAAAAATGTCCCATATAGTACCCTCTAACTCTTGCTTAAATTTATTGTGCAACAACGTTTTATATGCGGCTTTGCTAATTGTATGGCCGATTCTAGTATATCATTGATCCGGAACTATTATCAGGAGCAAAGTCGTCGCGTGGTTTGTAGCCGCCCAAGGCAAGGCTTTAATTGGCACCCCTCCCCTGGTAAAAGCCGTAAGCTCATTCGTTCCTGTTTTGGTTCGGGGAGATGATACCCTGGCTATTTAGAGCCACTCCATTATCCACCACCGATGGTCCCGCCGTGTTTCGGACTGGAAAAACCGGCAGCTAATATAAATTGAAGCATTATGGACCACCCACCCTCCACTACATATTTTATATACATATACCAATATTTGATTTATTCATATACATTCTTTGATTTTTCATTCTCTATTCTTGTCTTTGGTGCTCTGTTTGGTCGTCTACATACAAACTTTAAACATTGAAAGGCATTCGCCTGGCTTTTGCATGAGCAAATGTTCTCAGAATTTCTCTAAGGTCTAAGTTTTTTACAGTGTTATTTTATATTGCTAGAATGACGAGAGAGTTCAGCCTTTTCTGTGCCATTTTAGAGCGCAAATAAGTTTTTATAAGCTTAAGTTTACTAAAGCTTCGTTCGGCACTAGCAGTTTGTATACAAATCTTTACTGTTTGTGGTTTTGATCATACACAGGACTTCTTTTCGTGTGACTTTGTTGTTTCTTTTGTTTCCATAATCTAAAATTGAACTTACATTTAAAAGGTCATGATACAGTACAATGCCGTTTATATCAGACACTTTGGTTGTATTGTCAGTTAAATGCCTTTCAAGGTCCAAGCAACTTTGTTTCAGGTATTCTTTTTCTGGAAGTTGAACAACATTACCCACAAATCCCCACACTTTTTTGTATTCCTTCAGCACAGTTGATCTCTTCTCAAAAGAGACCAAAACGTTATCCACTAATAGATAAAAAAATTCTCTCGTAAAGGTTTCTTAAGATGACGATTGCGCTTCATACAAAAAAATACAAAAAAACTCGTTTTCGTTCACGAATCCTTTTCTCGGGAAAAACAGGTTCGATACCAAGTTCAGCTGCTATTTCTTTCGCGGAGATTACTGACTCCACATATCTATTCTCTCTAAATCTGTTAAAAATTCCATACACTTATTGAACTTTTCAGAACAGTCACTGGTGTCTACCCCTGTCCATTTAATTATTTTATTGATCGAATTATCTTCAAAAAGAATGTCATTCCACAAGACCAAAGTTACGATGAAGGAAAAGTCTTGTTGCGCAATGCAACTCGATTGAATATAGATAAAATTTATCATTAAAATTACCATAAAATTTTGAATTTGAAAACGTAAATAATTTCAAAACATTGAACGCTTTCAATGCAACATACAAGACATTGAACTTTTTTATACCAGTTGACATGTAAGAAGCAGTGGAGATCTTTCGATGTTCTTTTTTTTCTTCCTCAAGCCGTCAAAGAGAATAGAGTAAAATAATAATTCATTGAAAAGCCCATTGAGGCTTTTTCTTGGATACGAAAAATCGTCTTTCAATCCTCTTCAAAAATTGTTTGACAAGTGAGGTTAATGTAAATTGCAGTCCACGTGGGAGACGTCACAACAGTTTCCTCGATTGCTAAACAAGTCTTCCATCTGATTAATCAAAGATTGAGCTTCTGAGGCTGTTTGGGGGTTATCAATTTTGTCACCTAACTCATCTAATGCATCCCTAACTTCCACATATTGGTATCTAACAGCCTGAACAGCATTTATGTGAGCTTCCCAACGTGTTTCACACACTTTCCTTAAGGTAAGTGCTTTAGTATGGTCGTTCATTATACACCAGCGCTTCGGTGAGCTAGAGAAAATGACAAAGATTCGTTGTAAAATACCAAATAAAGATGTGGACTTAACTGATGATTTTGCTCCATCAGCAATCACTAGGTTCAAGCTATGGCACCCACAAGGAATAAACACAGCCAAAGGGAATTTTTCCAGTACACGGGCTTGAACTCTATTATGTACACCTACCATATTGGTGCCGTTATCGTATCCTTGACCACGACAGTCTGTCATGTTCAAATTAAACTGTTCAATTTCTTTAAACAACAAATCATCGAGAGCTTCTCCAGTGGTACTGAAGTTCTTAGCGTTAATGTCAAGCAATATATAATTTGTGCCAGCCCAATCAATCATGCCAAAGAAGTAACAAATTGGCTAGCGTCTTGTATTTCTAGCCAAAATATATCAATGGATGATTTAGTGACATACAGTCGTGTATAGTTCAGGCTTGCTTATTTGAGAATTTATTTCAACTTTATAGCCAAACTTTTGACCACTTTAACCTTAAAAACAAACATTTACTTGTACACTGTATGCAGCAGAAGTGTTGAGTCAATATAAAGTGAACAATAACCTGCACCAGGAAGGAAGAATTTATTTTGGACTTATGAGTACTTGCTGGTTGCAGGATGCAACTACAAGCTCCTGAGGGTTTCAACAACAAAATAGTTGAAGGAAGGAGTTCCATGAACAGTACTGACAATGAAGGAGCTGTCGTGAAGGCAGGTACGTAAGGGAAGAAGCCAATAGGGTTTCCAACTGAGGAGGCTGCTACGAAAGTATCTCAGATCCTTGAAGTAAGTGAGCTTGATTTTTCTCAACTTAAAAAGGTGGCAAAAGTAGCTTTCGCCAGTTTTTTAGGGGCCATACATAAGTCAAGTGTAATTCAAATCTTTTGAGGAAAGCGGATGTGGGAAAACTAAGCCCCAGCTGGAAAGCGTGTCTACTACCAAAAGAGAGAAGGTGCCTCCTATATGGTGCTATGGGCTTGACCCGAAGCCTTTCAAGGATAGCGCGAAGAGGGCATGCATCTGAAATTTAGCAAAGGAGGCAGAGTTCAATGCAACGGTGAATAGTTCATCCCAAACTCTGCTCCCCCTAAAAATGGCTAAGGATCATACCAGCCTATCTTATTCTCTGAAGTTTGCGAAAGCGGCTTGCTACACTTACACTTTTCCAGGTGAAACAAAATTGACTCTCCCACTCAAAGGTGTGCACAGTTTGTGTGACGTGAATGATGTCATGGCTGAACTGAAGGAGCATCTTGGAGAAGATATGTTATCAGCTGAAAGGTTCTTGACAATAGCCTCCAGGAGGTGAAAAAGGACGCTTTTCTCTTTCTTAATCAAGTTCAAACCAGACTTTCAAGTGAAGAAAGTGATAGGTATAAAGTTTCTACTGCATCAAAAGATACAATGGGAATGTGTACAAAAAAATACCACTTCCCAGTGCTTCAATTGTCAAAGATTTGACCAAGTTGCTACTTACTGCGGACTTGAAGTTCGATACGTAAAATGCGATAAGCAGTACATGTCAAATAACTGTCCAATCTTGGACGAGAAAAAAAAGTTCATTTTGAGCCAACTGCAGTACCAAGGGACACCCTGCGTCGCACGAGAAATGCTGGTTGATAGGAATAGTCTTAGAGGCTAACATTCTTTAGGGAGTGCTGCCCACATGAACCCGAGGATGTAAAGGTCACTGTGAGGTTCCTTTTGGGATGACAGGTAATGACCATGACTGAATCTGGCCTGCGCTTTGGACAATGAACTGAAATTGATGCTTTGGGCTGGTGGACATGATGGTTTGGACCTAGTTGCGTTAAGGTGACATTCATGAGTGAACGGCTCTAATTCAACTATCATACTGTCTTCATCCCGGTAAAACATTGGCACGTCTCAGAGTACGTTCAAAGTTTGCATTATTGGGATGGTGGTGTAGGTTTGGTTGAGACGGACTCCCGATAAGCGCTGGTCTGGCTCTGAACACTTGTCGCCATAAGGGCTTTTGTAGTAACCCTCGTATGGCCTCCCTGCTCTGCAAAGATAACCATGGAGCCAAAAAGGTGACTGCCTACACGAACAGAGATAGCGGTTCTGAGGGGAGACCCAATCAAACTAAAGCAATTCCAACTAAAAAACTTAAAAATAGATTAAAAAAAACCAAAAAAAACAGTAAAATTATAAGCAATGCCGACGAAAACAGCTATAGCCACGATGTCAACAGCTTATTGAGAACGGTACTAACGACGTGCAATACAACGACAGTAAAGACGGACAGTAAACGGAGAAGAACGGAAGGCTATGTCCAAGCTAAAACGCATGCAGCTTTTGGGTGCAGCAAAAAAATTATGCGAACGCCAGAGCATCCTGAAAAGGAAGTAAGGAGAGACATTCGCAGGACGCGCCAGATGTGTGCGCAGTGGAGACAAATATTTAAAAAAATCGAGAATTTAAAGGTTACTGCCACGACCACCCTTGAAACGACTGCTACCGAAGCGACCACTACCGAAGCGACCGCTACCGAAGCAACCGCAAAATAATAACGAACCATCCTGAAAGTGCACAAAGTTATCATGGCAGAAGAAGAAAGGAGTGACCAGACAAAGGAAGCGCCATTGTGTGATTTCACCGCCAATGTCGAAAATGTGGCCAAAATACTGTACACGGAAATGGAAGCTGATAACTTCTGCAAAGAAATTAGGTCACAAAGTACAGATGACATTCAGCGACATCAAGGAGACGTTCTAAAAAGAATAAAATCAGCATGCGACTTGCCAAAAATCAGCATAGGTGTAAAGAATGGGCTCCTTGAATCAGAGGAGCTCCTAGACTATATAGGATATTACTGAAACGTTATCGTTGGTGATAAAAGTGGCCTTTCCGTGTTTTTCTTTTATTTTTATAACATTAAACATTAAATTGAAAATTAACTTTCAGTGGCCCTAAACTTCTTTTGTGACCTTCGCCTAGAGCTCGGAGCTCAACAGAAAAGAAGTGAATAAAATATTCATTTTATTCCAGTTTGTGTTTTCCGTTCATAAAAATTCTTTATTAGTTTTTAGGGTTTTGTAAAATAATTTTACAAGACCCTACTAAAATCCGTCTATCTGTCGGTCCATCTGTCTGTCCGTCCGTCCGTCCGTGTGTCACAGCAGTTTTTCTCGGAAACTACTTAAGCTAGAAACATCAAATTTTGTATGTAGGTGTAAAGTGGTGCTCTCATCAAAGTTCAACTACAAAAAATTTTTAAGGTATTTAAGGGGGGTCTCCCCATATAGGGGAGTGACCCCCGAAAAAAAATTTCATCAAAAGTAGCCGATATGGGTATCAAATGAAAGGTCTTGATGAGAACTTTTCAAGACAGGTCTTAGTTTGGCAAAGTTTGCTTCGAGGGGCACACAGGGAGGGGAAATACACGAAAAATTTGTGTCCTCCCCCCCTCCCTCGCGATTGGACACCTGTGATCCGAAAAATCTGAAAAAAATTAGGGGTGGAGATGTTTATAAGTACGACAACAAATACCTTAGAAGTCAAAATTCGAATTTCACATTTTCCTCAATAAAATCGTATAAGCACCCTTAAACTGAACGAAATTCGATATTTAAGTAGTCCTAATGAAAATCGAATGATATACACGGAAGTTATAGCCATTTGAAATTTCTCCAATTAAAACAACAATAACACATGATTTTGGTATTTTACGGACTCTCCATCGAATCAGTCACTGCAGTTTTGATTTGATCTTCTTGAAATTTTAAAAGAGGGCAATAACATTAATATTTTTAGGAGTTCATAATTTGAGTGATTATTGTTGGTTTGCAACAAAATAGCGCCCGTTCAAAATAGAAAAACAATGGATTTTCTTTGAAACGCGCACATCTCTTTGACTTATTTCTTGACTTTATTCGTTGCTGGTGACAGCATTTCTGAGAAGCTCAGTACAAAACCCTTCTGACATGAGCGTAGGTCTGTTTACCCAACTTGTTTTAGAATATTTTTAAGTGGTCTGATTTTTTTTCATTTTATTGGAATTCGTGAAGTTTTAATTAAATTTTTTTCGTATCAAATAAAACGGCCATGCATCATTAAGACACTAATTTTCGTTTCTGAAAATGGCCTCCCGTATCCTTTCCCTTCCTTCCTCTTTTTGTTAGGTTTTTGATGTGAGGTGGCCTAGCACGGGTAGAGAATTTTCCGGATAGTCCTGTGACTCCGCTGAGCACTTGCCGGCCTCAGTATGCCACCCCGGGTCAAATAATCCGCTGCCAAATATAATGTTTGCAACTTTTGCAGTTGTAGCAACTTCTCCCGGGACAGGTATGTACATCAATAAAATCCTTCAAAAAATGAAATTTTCGTTTACGCTTCTCCTGAAATGGCTCATCGCTATCCATTCTTTCTAGATTCTTAAGCTTCGATTTCCCGGAATTCATGTTGCTACTTTTTGTCTTGATATTGGACACATACTGCAGCTTATTTTTTCCCTTGTCATATCTGATAATCGGTCGCTTTATTATTGTTTTGCTTGATGGTAGATGCAGATGTCATCGTTTTTGTTTCGTTTTAATCAAATAAATATTAAATTTTGTGTTACACCCGGACAGGATTCGAGAGCGGACCATACTTGGAGCTCTTGCTGTGGTATGCGAACTATCTGTGCATCTTTGCATTTCCTTATTTTATCCTTCATATATTTTAAGCACAATTTTTGTGCAAATATAATTGTGTTGATGATTAAACCTGTAGCTATTCTTCTTCTATCTTCAGTCCGATACTTGCGGCAAAAATCTCGGTAAATTGGTTATTGATGCGGACTTGGGAGGTCGTCGACGTTATTGTCATTTTGGTAAGATACACTGATTTGACTGGGATACCAAAGCAAATCATTATTTGGTAGAGTACTTTACGATCAATACTGTCGTATGCCGTATGTCAAAGAAAATTTGTTGTTTATCTATGTTGGACTTCCAGCATTTTTCAAGTACCTGCTTGACTGTGAACAATTGGTCTTTCATCGACCTACCTGCGCTAAAATCACCTTGATACTCCTCAATAATTATGTTGGCATATGGTCGGGTTTTATTTTGTTAGATCTTTGAAAATATTCTGTACGCCATACAAAGCAATGATATGCCTCTACAGTTTTCGCACTCTAGCTTGCCACATTTTTGTGGATAGGGAATATAATTGATTGGCTCCACTCGTTTGGCATATGTTTTTGCTGCCAAATTCGCTGAATGACTTTGTGACCACTGAAATCTCATCGATGCCCAGCGTTGTATTATTTTTTTGAGCTTCCAAATTTGGTGGGGTCAGCAGAAGCTCTCCGGGAATGTCTGTAAGCTCCGATGTTCTGGAGCTGCGTGGAGGATTAAGGAGGTTCATGAAATACGATGCCCATCTTTCCTTAATTCTGTTTTCACCAGCTATGATGTTGCCGATATCATCATAGCAAAGCGTGATCTTTGGCTGATAATCACGTTTCAGGCTTTTCACTTCTTTGAATGCTTGCCTTGTGTTGTTGCTCGCTAGACTTATATCGATTCTTCTCAATTGGTTGTCAAAATATTTTTTTTTCTTGATTCTAATTATCTTATTCGCTACTCTTCTGAGATTTTTATAATGTCCTCTCTTCTTCCCAGTTTTCCTACCGAAGTATTCCTCGTACGCCTGATTCTTTTTATCTAATGCATTCTGGCACTCATCATCGAACCAATTATTTTTTTTGCACATAGCTTAGTGACCAATCGTTTGTTCTGTTATGGTCTTGATTGCCGCTTTCACTGCCACCCACAGCTCGTTCCTTGTTTTCAGTGATGCATCTGATAGGATAGATGTTAGCTGGTTGTCGAGAGTCTCCATGAAATTTTTTGCCACAGACGCCGTTTGGAGCCTTTCGATGTCAAATTTTTGTAGAGGGATGGTCTTTGTCGAATACGCCTTTGAAATACGAAATTAATATGTTAATTTAATCAAGTTATGATCCGAGTTACGATTGGCGCCTCGGTATTTACGGACGTCAAGTATGCTCGAGGCCCAACGTTGTTGGATCAGAACATGGTCGATCTGGTTTTGTGTGTTGCCATCCAGTGATACGCAGGTCATTTTATATATACGTCAATGTGGGGAGCAGATCAAACGCTGGCCGTTGTTATTCATTTCATCGTGGATGCTATGTCTTCCAGTCGTTCCCCGATAAGATAGCTCATTTCCAACCCTAGCGTTGAAATCACTAAGGATTGTTCTTGTTGAACATTCCCTTCGTTTCTTTGTCCTTATCTTCGGTTTAGGCATGTACGTTAATCAACCAAATTTTGTAGAAATCAGCTTCTATACGGATCGCACACAACCGTTCATTGATTGTCTTAAAATCAATAACCTACAATTTGAGCTCCCTATCCACAATGAAAACCACTTGGAATTCTCGCTTTCCAGCAGGCTTCCCACTTTTGAATATTGCGGCTATCTCATATTTAAAATATCACTTCCTGTCCAGTACATTTCCTGGTATGCCAGTATGTTAAATTTATATTGACTGACCTGTTGTAAAAGATCTTTCACAGCGCCAGAGTAGTTTAGTGATCTGGCATTCCAGGATCCTATGCCATAGTCCTATTTTCGATCTCGAGGACACTGTCGTAAATTCAATCCACTCTGAGACTCTGCTGCAGGTTTCCGAACAATGAAGGATTTTACACGGACGGGGAGTTAGCCCATCTGTTTTGGCGGCATGGTTATTACTTTCAATTCCGTTATAAGGTGCGGGTGTAAGCAGGATTCAGTAGTAAAGCTGCAGGTGTATTTGGAGTTATTGACAATTCTGGTTATTAAGTGCTCCATCATTGGGGAACCCGTAAACCGTATGGGTGACTCCGAGACCATAGTACCATTTGCTCGTGAGATTTAAGATGTAGAATCATGGTAGCTAGGGATGGGGGAGCACGGGCATCCCTCCACCTTTCTCAACCATCGAGTATTAAACGACGCCTTCCGATGAAGATCCACTGTTCTTTGTCCCTAGCCTTTCTTGATTTAGCTTTAAGCCCAAGTTTACCAAGCAGCGAGGCATTTAAAAAGTGACTGGCTTAGGTGGTTTTTGCTGGCATAGTTGTTTCACTGGAGCACGTGGTTGAATGAGATAGTGAATAGAGTAAGATCTTTTATTCACTATTTTTTTTTACAATAACGCATTAAATAGATTAAATTCAACTTTGGCAATTGTATCAGATTCATTTTGTTCCTTTCCCATGGCAGGATCTTGACTACAAACATTTCACAGATAGACGTTGATAATCAAAAAATATGAGTATATAGTGACTTACAGCCTATTTCATGCAGTGCTATTTATAAATTTGAGAACCCTTCATCTTAAAAGCTAATAAAAAAATCATGAACTGTTCTATACAGATTCAGAATAGCATGCTTGTAAATTACAATAAATAAAAACAAATTGTATACCAAAAATAAATTCCGATACACGTAAGGCTGATGTAATAAACGTTAGCAGCAAACCAGCCCCGTAGTAATCAGGAGTGGCGCTTCTGAAGAGATAAGGTGGTCACCCCACAGAAACGGCTTAGTTTGTTGTTTTACGAGATTAAAATTAACCACATCCGTCAAGTTTCCATCCTTTAGGCTGGGATGAGTGGATCGCTTCAGCCACTTTAACATCTTTAGGTTTGACATTCCTCTAGTAATGCAATGACCTTCTTCGTAGAAAGTAACGATTGCTTATTGTAGAATGTCTGCGTTTGCCTCAAGCCTCCTTAAAGTTAATGAGACAAAAAATTTTTGAATTGCTGTAGAGTAGCTTAATTGGCACATAATAGAACATTTTCAAAGATAATAAAAATTGATCGATACGTCTAGTAGAGTACGCGAAATAAATATTTTGTAGTGAGCTTCGTGGCTCGGCAAGAACCGGCCTCATATGATCCAGCAAATGGTTAGTCAACAAGCACGCATGCGCGGTCGTTAAGCGAAGCTAGTCAGCTGAGCTCGGTCTTGTTTATAGCTCGCTCACACTTGTGCCAGACTATCGGCACGCGTGCCCTACACGAACTTTTACAAAAAAAAAACCATTACAAGTGGCACCCAATGTGGGGGTCGAAGGGAAAACAACACCACTCTCCTTCGAATCCTCACATTTTTAATTTTGCTGTCGGCAGATGAATCGATTCAATTTTTATTGTCGCCCTCACCATTTGATATTAACGTAGCATACTTTGGAGGGTTCCGTAGAGTAAAGATAAAGCCGCCGATAAACTTTCTTGTGATGTTGTGTTGTTTTGCTTCTATAGCATCTTCTGGAATTCTTGGTTCATGGTTGCTCAGCCGCCTCAACATGCCGATGATGTCATAGAGTATTATGTCCCTTAATGTTGCCAAAAGAAAGGTTTGCACGTTTTCATACCGTTTGAAGTCGGACAGTTCTTATTTTGAACAAACTGATGGTGCCTGAGATTTTCAAATACACTGCTTGGAATTGCGTCAGTTCTTGCTGGGAGCTAATCTGATGACCGGCAGTGATAAAATCCGCATCATCAATTAGTCTAACCGACACCTGGTTTATTTTTATGATTGGTTAGCGGTTTTTATTAGCATACTTTTGAAGAAGACAGGGACTTTTATTGAAGGATAGGGGGCCTAAAATTACAACAACCATCTCTTCAATGCGAAAACAATTGTTTCTTCAGTAGTGAAGAGCGAAATCCTTCAGTCTTTCCATGTCTGGGTCGACATCAAAGAGACTGTCCTGTAGTAAACGTAAGCAGCTGAGCAGCCCCGTGGTGATCAGGAATGGCGGCTCCTGAAGAGATAAGGTGGTCACCCCACCGAAACTGCTTAGTTTGTTGTTTTACGAAATTAAAATTAACTACATCCGTCGAGTTTCCATCCTTTAGGTAGAGATGCGTGGTTCCATTCAGCCACTTTTACATCTTTAGGTTTGACGTTCCCCTTGTAATGCAATTACTGTAGAGAAGCTTAGTTGACACATGAAAGAACATTTCTTAAGATAGTTAAAAATTGATCGATACGTCTAGTAGACTAGATTACGCAAAATAAATATTTTGTAGTGTAGCTTCGTGGCTCGACAAGAACCCGCCTCATATGATCCAGCAAATAGCTAGTCAACAAGCACGCATACGCGGTCTTTAAGCGAAGCTAGTCAGCTAAGCTCGGTCTTGTTTATAGCTAGCTGACACTTGTGCCAGACAATCGGCACCCGTGTCCTACACGGACTTTTAGACAAAAAACCATTACATTGAAAAAAAAAAAACCAATTATGCAGCAGAAGAGCAGGCCATAGCTAATTTCATGCAGATGCATGTCTCTACTATGGTTCGAGAGTGTCGTTCTGCATAACGGGACTTTTTTTCCTATGCTTTTGTTGAAGAGTTTACAACCAGCTGTAGTCAATATTTAGTGTGTTGTTGTATGTACGCATAAAGGTCAAGAAGCGGTTTTTGAAAAAAATGGGTTGTCGCATATCAGTTAAGCAGCGAGAATTGATGATAGGCATCGCAAGAATGGTCAATCCCAGTGAAATATTACTCAAATAGTAAATTTGTCTCCCACTACAGTAAAAAGCATCATTGAATGTTTCGTTCATAAATATTGGATTCAAGTAAGGGCAGAAGCGCCTAACAAAATTTTCAACTCAACCGGCGAACCATTATGTACGTGAAATCATGGTGAACCCAAAGTTATAGGCTCCAAAACTAGTCACGGAGATACAGTAAGGACTAGGTAAGTCATGCAGTGCAGAAACTGTCCATCACGTGCTACGAGATCACAATTTCAATGCTCAAGTAACTAGAAAAAAGCCGTTCATAATCAGATGAACCAATTTGCCAGTGCTAAGGAGTACGCTAACAAAAACTCAGACTTTTGGAACAACATCATGTTTACGGATGATTCAAAATTTAACGACTTTGGCTGTGATGGCGTGTCATACATGTATTGGAAACCCAATAATACAGAGTTGCAAAGAGAAAATTTAAAAGCTGCAAGGAAGCGTAATGGTTTGGGCCTGTATGTCGGCAGCCGGGATTGGAAATTTGGAGTTCATTGAAGGTCACATGCACAAAATCATCTACCTCAATTTTTTGAAAAAAAAAAATTTTGCTCCAGAGTGCTGCAAATCTTGAAACACCCATCACATTTCATTTCACGTAGAAAAAAGTTAAGAATACTAATCAAAACATGCAAGGAAAGAAATTAGAGTCTAGATGAAAGTTTGAAAAATTGAGTGATAAGGAAATATTAATCAATTCACAAAAAGTAACGCCTTTAATTTATTTTTAAAAACCAAGTAGGACTTGTAAAGAGTACTAAGCTCTAGGTTGTTATGCTTTCTGATGATTCGTGGCTTAATTAACTGAAAATATAAATCTGTCTAGGTATACGGAACGCCGAGAATGCTATTAGACCGACTAGGATGCGCATACTGTCTGTAGTGCGTCTTCGCATAAAGTCGAAACAGTTTGTTGGTGGTACAACTAGTAAAGGAAACATTGATCTAAGAAGGTTCTATGGGATGACAGAGAAGGGAGAAGAAGTGTGGACAAACGACGCTCATAATACTCATAGCTTAAGTTGAATTCGAAGAACAAAATACGGGTAAAATTACGCTGAACAGCTTCTAGCGAGCTCACAAGATATAAGTGTCTAGGAGACTACACTACCGAGCAGTACTCAAGAAGCGGGTGGACAAGACATGTGAACAAGCGAACAGCGATTGCAATATTTACAAACTTATGCAAATGCCGCATAATAAAACCAGAAACTTTTGATGCCTTGGTAATTATGCTAAAAATATGGGCATCGAATTTAAGCTTGGGTGGCAGATGAGGAAAAAACATCACATAGGGTGTAATTGTAAGTTGAAGGAACAATTTCCAGAGTAAAAGTCACATTTGAGAACATTGATACGAAAGGAGTTTGCATTACATCACTTATAGAGGTGAGAGAGATCATTTTGGAGTTGCTGACAGTCTTCAAGGGATCTAATTATCCGGAATACCTTGAAATCAACAGCATACAGGAGACAAGAAGAGAAAGTTACACAGCGAAAATAATTGATAAACAGTACGAAAAGAAGAGGTCCAAAGATTGATCGTTTTGGGACGCCAGATTTACGATTGAATGGAAAGGAGGTTGTGCCATAAAGATTAACGCAACGTGAACGAGAGGATAGAAAGGATGAAATCAAAGAATGTAAGGAACTGGATGTGCCAAGCAAAGCTAGCTTTTGACAGAGAAGAACATGGTTCACGGAGTCAAAAGCTTTAGAGAAGTCCGTGAATATTGCATCAACTTGAAATTTTAACGACTCTTGAAGAATCCATGTTGATTTGGTTTGACAATTCAACTTAATGACTCAAGAAGCCTGTTGTGCACAAGTTGTTCCAGCAGCTTAGAGAAACAGGATAGGATAGATATGGGACGATAGTTTGAAACAGTTGATGGGTCACTATTTTTAAAGATAGGAACAACATTTGCATATTTCCAGTACATAGGAAAGGTGCCAGTATTAAGGCTAAGATTGAATATAAGGGGTAGAGAAAAACACAAAAAGGAGCAAAATGATTTTACAAATATATTTCGGACCGAGCAAGTTTATAAGAGATTCAACTTCAGAAGGGATCAGTCGAGAAGGATGTAATTGATGCTGGACAAGTTTGGATTGAGTTTATGGCGAAGTGTATTTTATCATAAGAAGAAAAAGGAGAGGAAAAAAATTTGGTGAATAACTTTGAAATATCCTGTGTGGAGGAGGCTTCAGTGTTATTTCATTTAATAGTATGCGGGATGTTAGAGGAAGATTTAAAAGATCGGATATAAAACCAAAAGGGCTTAGCATTATTTGTGAGGAAAGAATTCTCCAAACTGCTGAGGTCATTTTTCATGGCCGTTTTAAGCTCGTTTTTAGCCAAAGAACGCAGTTGAAAAAAATTCTGTTTGACATCATCGTTTCCGGTTTATATATAGTGTCTTTGCCTTTTAAGGCACAGAGAACTCTTCAAGTAAGCCAAGGCTTCATTTTAGCTTTGCAAGGAGCTTGGAGTGGAGTATAATGAGCAATTAGATTATTAAGGTAGCCGTAAAATTTGTTCAAAGCACTATCACAGTCAAGACAAGGGAAGAAAGTGCACCAGTGGACCGAGTCCAGGTTGGTTTTAATTGCCTCGTGACAATAAACTGAAGCCTCGTGACAATAAACTGAGGTTTTAGGATATCAACAGGTAATACTAGATACAAAGGTGGATGATGGACATGAGGTTGAATATAAGGATGTAAGACAGAAGCTATTGAAAGACAATCAGTTTTAACATTTGACAAGATAAGGTCCAGAAGGCGACCATTAGGGCTACGGAGATGGTTAAACTGTGAAAAAGGACAAAGGGAAACAAATGAACAAAGTTACAAAGAAGGATTATTTATTGAGGAAATCTTAAGCGTTGTTAAGGGATCCCATTCCACTGACGGTAGGTTGAAGTCCCCACAAATTATAATTTAAGAATGTGGATGAAGAGCAAGAAGATAGGTGGAAAGTTCATCGAAAAAGGCTTCATACACAGATAAGGGAGACTTACAGCGAATATACACAGAGGAAATTAATAAAGAGGAGTATAAGGAAAAGGAAATTTCACAATTACACATTCAACAGCACGAGCAAATTTGAAGTCAGCGCAAAGTAAGCTATCAAGGGTTTTGCAGACTGCAACCACGACTCCCCCACCATCAAGTTTATTACTTACGTTAAGGTCACGGTTGCATCGGTAGACTAAGTTATCCGATAATATTTCCGCATTTTAAATATTTTCGTTCAACCACGTTTCAGTTAAACAGATAACAGAATCGTTAGTTAATATAGACACGATTAATAAGTCCTCAAGTTTGGTTCTTAAGCCATGAGCATACTGATATTAAATAGAAATAGTTGAACGATTTAAAAGGCAAGAACTTCTTTCAGTGCTAGATAATCCTTGGAGGTTGTTGAGGCTGTTCGGAACCCGTATCAAGACGAAATCACCGCTTAGGTTGCCGTGTATCGAATGGTTTAACGAGTGTCCCCTTTGGCGAAAAATGGGGACGAAGTTGGATCGAAAGTTCAGCTGGAACGGTCATTTGAATGAACTTATAACTTGGTCAGGAAGGTTATCCTTTGTTAGTTTTACGCACCTTAAAAATACTAGGCACGTAACCAAGCTTCGATGTTACGTAGCTGATAAGTATATCCTTGGTTGTGTTGTAAGCGAGCCTTGATATGAACAATTGTAGAGGTTAGAAGACTGCTTGCAATACTTCGTTATCATCTAACACATTATCTACAAAGTTTTGTGGCGCTGAAGGCTTAACAATGTTGTGATGAAGATTGCTAGTCATTGATTGTGTTTGGCACAGCTCGAATTGCGACTGAATTTTTTGTTGCTGCTGCATATGCAGAATAGACTGGTCGTTGCGACTATTTTGTTGCAGGTCCGAAGCTTTGTTAAGTGGAGCCGATATTGACTCCTGACTACCTGATTGCTGCTGTTGCATAAGTACGCTTCGTGTAAGAGGCCGATGCTGCCCAAGAGGAAATACGGTAGGATTTTGCATAATACAATAACGGCTTGACGACACCAGCTCATCATACACGCTGGGTGAAAGTAACTGCGAGGACAACAGAAGATTTTGAGGTATCGAGGGTTGTTCCTTGAAACTGCTGTTGCTGATCCTCAGTCTACGGCAGACTCAGGAGCAATTGCTGAGGTTGCTGTTGGTGTATAGCATGCACATTTTTGGGAGGAAGAACATTGACACCCTGTTCCGGTTGCATGTTCTGGCCCCACCGGCATAGTCCCCAGATTTAGATGCAATTGAAAATTTATGGGCAATTTTAGAAAATAATATTCGACAACACAATAATTCCAGCAAGGAATAATTAAAAAAGGCTACTTTGGAGGATTAAACGAAAATTAATTCAGCAACTACACAAAAACTTGTGGATTCTATGCTATATAGATTTAAGGATTTGCGAAGAGCTACGATACGAAGTACTGAACTCTGTATAAAATTTATTGTTAGGTCTTTGTAAAAATTTTTTTACAAAGACCTACGAATTTCGCGACCTGTCTGTCCGTGCATTACCTCCTCAGAAATTATAGAAGCTAGAATGCTCAACGTTTGTGGAAAGGTCAAAATTGACGGTCTCTCAAAAGTTAAGGTCTTACCAAAAATTTAAAAACAATTTAAGGAGGTCCTCCCTAATAGCGAATTAGCCCTTAAAATTTTTTTTAATCAAAGGTAGTCGAGTGGGATATCAAATGAAAGGTCTTGATTAGAACTTTTAGAATCTGACATGCTTAGTAGCATATCTGGAACGCTTCGACTGGGATGTCCACGAGTACCCTCGTCACGACCGCCTGAATGTCCGTAATTGACTCAAAATGGTTTCCTTTGACCACTGATTTCGTTCTAAGGAACAAAAAAAGTCGGGCGAATAAGGAGGCTATTGCAACACGGCGACCCCTTTAGAGGCAAAATACTGGGACATGCTGAGGGCAGTGTGGCACGGCGCGTTGTCGTGATGAAGGATCCAGTTACGAGCGGTCTGGGCGCACCCTGTTGACTCGTTTTCGCAATCTTTCGAGTACTTGACGATAGTAAACTTGATTTACGGTTAGCCTCGATGGAACAAATTCTTGGTGGATGATTCCACGGCTATCAAAAAGGCAAAAATCATCGTTTTCACCTTCGACTGACTCATGCGAGCTTTTTTTCGGATGAGGGGCATGCGGAGACAATCGTTGTGAGCACTATCACCATACACTTTTACAATTTCAGCGGACGTCTCCGAAGCTGTTTCACCCAATCTGGCGCAAAATTTCATCGCGACGCGTTGCTCTTGATTTCGTTTCTCTATTTTCGTGAAGAGCACCACCAACACACGTCTACTCAGCACGACACAGCAGGCAAACTAAACAAGCTAGAGCGATGGTAAATATATCAATGAAGAGATGAGAGATTTACCACAAGCGCGGTTATAAGATTAGTTTCATTACTCAATCGTCACACCTCGTAACTTAAGTCATCGATTCAGGCTATTAGAAAAC
Source organism: Odontomyia ornata (assembly GCA_963969285.1). Lineage (NCBI taxonomy): Eukaryota > Metazoa > Arthropoda > Insecta > Diptera > Stratiomyidae > Odontomyia > Odontomyia ornata. The sequence continues at coordinate 19,362,366 of OZ017740.1, read as the reverse complement.
TTGTTTCAAACCCAAGGATGTTTACAAAGACCTTTTGGTAGGAGCACTCTCCTCCTTACTCAACTTGTTTTTTTATTTCAAGCTAAGATCTAAATTTAAGTGCATGAAATAAGCTGTGACTTGAAAAGTAAGCAGTATTTTCAATATATATTTTTTTTAATGATTATAACATAAACAATAATTTTTTTATTTTTGAAGTTAATATAGTAACTCAAAGAGTACATAATTTTCTAAAACTTGACATTGAAATTTTATCATTATTTTATATAGTTTTCCAAAAGAAGCGTAACACACTTTAAAATTGAAGCTGCATGAAATAAGCTATAATCCACTATACACAGTGAATTGATTTGTGGGCGGGCTTCCTAAACACAAACCGAGCAAAGTGAGTTAATATTTTCGCTTTTGATACAAAACGGTTTTCCATTAAGGAAATAACAATTTTATCTATTAATAAAACACAGAAATGTTTGAGATATTGAGTTCAAATTTATTGTGGGTGTAGTGCAAGGATTACATTTTATGAATGAAACTTGATTTCGGTCATATGACTACCATGAGCCTGTTTACAGCGGTCGACCTTTCGGGCTCAACTTCCCACCACTCTGGCACACATTTCGACCAGAATGTTGGCAATTTTGCGTTGGATGTTGTCTTTGAGCTTGTATGCTGGTTTGTTTGCATAGACCAGTGACTTGATATAGCCCTATAAAAAGAAGTCAAATGGTGTTAGATCGCATGAACGAGGCGGCCATTCAACCGGGCCACTTTTCGAGATAACACATTCACCAAATTTGCCTTTCAATAAATCGATTGTGAGGCGTGTTGTGTGGCTAGTGGCACCGTCTTGTTGAAACCACATACTCGTATCGTTGATGTCAATCCAATTCTGGCCACAAATAATCTTCCAACGTAACACGATAGCGCTCTCCATTGACAGTAACATGACGGTCGTTTTCATCCACGAAAAAATACAGCCCAATCACACCTCCAGCATGAAAACCGCACCAAACGATGAAATTCTTTGCGGATGCAACGGTGTCTCAAGAAGCACATATTGGTTTGTTGCTGACGAATAATGCATATTTTGCTTGTTAACAAAGCCATAGAGCCAGAAATGAGCTTCTTCGCTGAAGATGATTTTTCGATGAAATTCTTCATTTTCTTCAAGCTTTGCCAGAGCCCAATTTGAGAAGTTGCGGCGTTTCGAATGATCAAGTGGCTTTAGATCTTGAGTCAATTTGATCTTGTAATGATGTAGGCCAAGATCCTTTTGCAAAATGCACCACGGTGTCGTTTAAGCGATGCACAATTTTTGGGAACGACATGGAATCGACTGATTTGGCTCATTTTCAATCAATGCACTTACGACTGCCATATTTCCTTCGCTTCGAGCGGTGCGACGTCTTTTTGGCACCAGAACGTTCAATAGTGAAAATTTTGGCTCGAACTTATCCACTATAGCACGCACAGTCTTCCGGGTGGGACGATTATTACCCCCGAAAGTTATTGCGACCACTGATTCAGAATTTCGGTAGTAGTTTTTAATAATTTCCAAACGTTGCTGGCCCGTGAACTTTAGCGTATTGAAAATGTTGACTGTACCTAACGTTTTGGCATTGACAGTTCATTAAAAATGTTTAGGAGTGCATTCATATAAAGATACAAATTTGTTATGTTCCTAATGAAAAACCCTTTATTTTTGAATATACTGCAGACTCCTTCCCATGCTGTTTTTTGTTCTATGTGGTTCTTAAAAATTGAATTCTAATATCAGCACTTTATACTAAATAAATTATAATTACTAAATTTATCGTTATATTTATTTTGACTACTAAATCAAAAGTAATGTAGAAGAAACTGCGCGACTGCTGTTGTGGAAATTTTAACCGTAACGTTACTAACCAAAATTTAAAGTGAAACAAAAATGTTTGGAAACTTGGAATACTATGAACAGAAACTTCAGGCATGTGATGAATGTTTATTTCGCGGGCAAAAGTGTGTTACTTGGGAAAATTCAGCTGAAAACCTAACATCTTAATCGATCTGCCTTTCTTGAATATCAAACTGGTCAACTACTTGAGATGCCATTAACCAGTAACTGATTCTAGTTTAAGGACATATGTAGATGCATTTTTGCAGTGGATTCATGAAGCTAAACTACATTGATGTCGTGATAGAAAAGTTGAATTTTTGAATATTTTCTCGATTCTCAAATCCATGCTGACGTTCACTCTCATAGCAGCAAACCAGAATGAGCATATAACGAAGGAATGCTAGGGGAGGAATATGTATTTACCAGGCATAGTACCGAAACAAGGTACTAAGAAGATAATGTGACGACTGGTCATATAAAGAACTTCCTAGATTTCTAAACAACGCTTACAACCTTCATGAAAATTCCTCCTCAACCAAATGAACTTTCTAAATATTCGTTAGTTATTTCATCTCCACCATGGAATTTCATTTCAGCATGCAAAACGCTTAAAACCACTTTACCAACAATTCGTACTAATTGCTTATTCCTACGCAAATTATTTATTAATATGACTCTCAATAATTTAGTGAAGTTGTATAATTTGTTCTGTAGGTATCACACATAACACGAGTTAACATCCATACATACACAAGCGTTACATTCAACCGCGGCCAGGGAGCAGGGCCCTAGGTGACGCATAGTCATAGGAAAACAACCTTGGTTTGGCGTTCATCCGCATCGTTGTTGTCGATGTCGTCTTGGCCATCATCTTCGTCACATGCCATTGAAAAATGAAAAGGAAGCAGCACAACAACACCTCGACCAACAACAGTTCCTCCAGCAGCAGCGGCCGCAACAACAACTCCACCAGATTTGCTACAGCAACAAATGAAATAAAAGAATGCCAACGCACAACGACGAATATTCTCGGCAAGCCCGTGGGTTAACATGAGTTGCGTCTGTTACATGTGTTGTTATGATGAGCGTCCTCTCAGGTGAGCCTGAACTTGGATATCTACCTTGGAGCGTGGAAATTCTTCACAATCTTCACAAATCGTAGAACAGCAATAAACGCGCACAAATGGCCATACTAAACGTATGGACGCAGTGACCGCGTATACGAGCGATTCTACGGCGTACAATTGAAAAGTAGACGCACCATATAATACTCATATCTACGAGATGTCTGCGATGGACGCTACGAATGTGTTATTTGTGCGTTGCGCTGTGCTTGCACCCCAACCAGCTTAGCCGGCTAGTGATCCATCCACCGAAGCCCAGACCTCAGTGATTTGCGCGCAGAGGAGCCTTCGACGGGCACGAAGCACAAGGTGGGCAGAATCAAGAAGTGCCTAAAGTGTTAAGTTCTAGCTCACATCATCATCGTGGCCATCGCATTGCCGCCATGGACGACGTCTTCTGGCTTCGTACCAAAGATTTCAAATCATTCCGAGATCCAATGAAATTTCCAATTTCACAGATGAGTTAGACTCAGATTTGTTTCATTACGTTGTTGTTTTCTGTAATATTATCAATCATGACCATTAAATTGCTTTAGAATTTCGAACCTGTAGCAATTCCTTGGATTGTTCGTTTGGCCGATGGTTCGCTGCACTCTAAATGGGCACTCGGGACACTTACGCGTATTGAGTACTCCGTTTTTCATTACACCCTCGACAAAGTCCTGGCTGTGTTGCGAAGCAATTCATTATTACGACACTGACCATTGAAAAATTGTAACATGGTATAGGTTGGCTGAAAATTATTTGAATTACATTTCATGGGTGTTATTAGAACATACATATTTCATTTCATTACTTAAGATGGAAATTCCAAATCAAAATTTGAATAATTTCAAAAATAAATTCATTGATGGGAAACAAAGAATATCTTTACTTTGCAATTTGGCTGTAGTATTTTCGAGAGACTTAGGAACACCAAGAAACCCAGAGTGAATTCTTCGCTAATTAGTTTGAGATTAGGTTTTTACTGATATCAAGGCTGTGAGTAGAAAATAAGAAAACCAAAAAAATGGAAGACCGTTATTTCAAAACACTGATGACAGAAGTTCCGATGGATCACTCGTGATCACAAAAGATGCTAGAAAGTCATTGGTTGTTCGCATCTACGAATTGAATAGCTTATAGACCAAGCAACGTCTAGAGGGTTGACAATTCTAAAAATACGTTAAGCACCTACTGTCAACACAGCTAACAAAGGAAAAGTATTGCTTCGATCATATCAAAATCGCGCAAGCAATGCAAGATCTGGGGACAATCTGCATTTTCTGATCATACATGACTTGAATTTTGGCTCAGCAAATTTGTATAACGAGATCTTTTGGGAACTTTACAAGGTCAGACCATGATAGAAAAAGAGGCATCAGTTTCGACCAAAACTAGACCGGATGTTAAGCCGAGCGTTAAATATGCGGCTATGCTATGCGGCCTTTCATTTTCAATGCTTAAAGACCACCAGTCTATTGAACCGGGGTTTGAAAATATTGTCGCGTGTTATTGGTTCGCGGCCTATAATTTTAACGTTCCGGGAAATTGAAAACGCAATGTCTTTTAATTTGAGTTAAAAGAGTTTATTTGATAAAATGCACAATAATCGGTTAACACTTTCACTAATTTTAATTTTCACTATTAAGATTCTTACACTTGTCCATAAATTTATTATCGCAATTGTCTTCTAAATCACTTCACTATTACGAAACACACTTTTCTTTCGCACTTCTTGTCGCGGTTGAATGAATGATGATCCCCCCATTCATTCAGCTCGCCTTTATATAGGGTCTCTACCTATTCACCCATTTCTCGTTTATTGGCGAATGTTCTACCGAGAGGTACCTGGTAGATTCGAGCAAATTCATGAATGGAGTGACGTCACTTGCAGATGTTGATCATGCTTGTTGGGTTCTCGTGGTTTCGAGTGAATTCGTGTTCTTCATTGTTGTGAAAACAATTGCGACAGTAGCTCGCAGAATTATTTGTACATGTAACACTGCCCCCACCTCAGTTCTTTTCGTCCCGAAAAGATGTGTCGCCAGTTGTAGTCAATTCTCCCTGGATGTAATATGGGACAAGACGGTCCAGATGCACGATTTTCATTTTGGCTCTCGGTTTCCGGTGTTCCTGTATGCGATATACGACGTCGTTGATTCGCTTTGTGACTCGGTATGGTCCCTCCCAGTTATGTTGCAACTTTGGAGACCTACCCTTTCGCCGTTGCGGGTTATATAGCCACACCAAGTCATCTTGCTGGAAACCAGTAGAATTAGCCTTTAGATCATACCTGGTCTTCATGCGGTCAGTAGCCGATTCGAGGTCTTTTCGCACTGTCCGATGTATCTGGTTCAACCGTTGTCTTAGATCACTTGCGTACTCCGAGATCGTTTGGGGTTTCTCGGGGGGTGTTCCAAACTTTATATCAGCTGGCAGACGAATAGTCTTTCCAAAAATGACTTTGGCTGGGGCTTGGCCCGTCGATGCATGTTCGGCAGCTCTGTACGCCATCAAAAATAGTGGGATATGTCGGTCCCAGTCCCTTTGGTTCTCGTCAACCATCTTGGCAAGGTGTTTATTGAGCGTGCCGTTGAAACGTTCGACCATTCCATCGGATTGGGGATGCAGCGGTGTTGTCCTCGTTTTCCGTATTCCGAGCAGCTCGCACATTTCGCCAAAAACTAGTGACTCAAAGTTTCGGCCTTGATCCGAATGTAATTCGCAAGGTACGCCGTACCTACTGACCCAATTTAACACTAGCAGTTCAGCTACGGTAGTTGCTTCCTGGTTGGGAATGGGGTAGACCTCGGGCCACTTGCTGAAATAATCGGCTACAACCAGCGTATATCGATTTCCCCAATCGGATTCAGGAAAGGGTCCTGCGATGTCAACAGCAATCCTTTCGAATGGCACGCCTACGTTATAGGTTTGCATTTGTCCTCTCAGTCGTCGCTTTGGGCCTTTGACGGAAGCGCAAATTGTGCATCTGCGACACCAGTCCTCTACGTCTTCTCGAGCGTGGAGCCAGTAGAACCGTTCCCGCAATTTCGCTAAGGTCTTGTTAACACCAAGGTGGCCTCCCGAGGATCCTTCATGCATTTCCTTAACCACATCGTGGATTCGGCTTTTGGGAAGTATAGTTTGCATCCTATAGGAGCTGCCATCCGCCGTTTCCCATTTTCGCTTGAGTACGCCACCCTCCACCTGAAGGGAGTTCCATTGTGCCCAATAGCTTTTCAGGGTTTTGCCATGCATTGAAACGTCTTTCCACTCAGGTCGCCCAGTCGTCTCCTTCCATACGAGCAATGGTCCGATGTCTTCATCGGCTAACTGGGCGTTTCGAATCTCCTCCGATGACCAACCTTCATCGAATTCCGCCGTTATCAATTGCAGATCAACGAGCGGTTCCTTTTCCTCAATCCGTCGGCAATGCTTGCAGTTGGCTGGACATGGACGGCGGGATAGGGCGTCAGCATTTCCATGAACTCCGCCCTTCCGATGAACAATTTCGTAGTCGTATGACTGCAATCTTTCGATCCATCTCGCAACTTGTCCCTCGGGGTTTTTGAAGTTGAGCAACCATCTCAGTGATGCATGGTCCGTTCGAAGAACAAATTTCTGGCCATATAGGTACTTGTGGAACTGCTTGGTGGCCTCTATTATAGCCAATAGCTCCTTCCTGGTCACGCAGTAATTCCTCTCACTTTTTGAGAGAACTCGACTGTAATAAGAGAGGACTCTTTCTTCGCCATTGATCTGCTGGGAGAGTACAGCTCCAATACCGCCGTTGCTTGCATCGGTGTCAACTACAAACATTTTTCCGGGTTTCGGATACGCCAGCACGAGTGATTCACACAGCTTTTCCTTCAGGATCTCAAAGGCTGTCTGGCATTGTTCATTCCAGACAAACGGACGATTTTTCTCGGTAAGCTGATGGAGACACTTAGCTATTTTGGCAAAGTCTTTGACGAATCTTCGATAGTAGGTCGCCAGACCCAGAAAACTTCGTAGTTGGCGCTTGTTGTTTGGTGTTGGCCAGCTTTTCACGGCTTCAATTTTCTCAGGGTCTGTTTTGACCCCTTCTGCTGATACGACGTGTCCCAGGTATTTTACTTCACCTGCGAAAAGAGTACACTTCTCGGGACTAAGTTTCAAATTAGCCAGTCGCAATCGGGAGAAAACCTCTTCTAAGTTCCGCACATGCTCTTCGAACGTTCTACCGATGACGATGATGTAATCTAGGTATACCAAGCAGGTTTTCCAGGTTAGACCACGTAGCACATATTCCATCAAGCGTTCGAAAGTGGCTGGAGCATTGCAAAGCCCAAACGGCATCACAACAAATTGCCACAATCCGGTCCCAACTGAAAATGCGGTCTTCTCTCGGTCCTTCTTGTCAATTTCTACCTGCCAGTAGCCACTCTTGAGATCGAGTGTAGAAAACCATTTTGCGTCGGCTAAAGTGTCCATGATGTCATCGATGCGTGGGAGTGGGTAACTATCTTTCTTAGTGACGTCGTTAAGCTGCCTATAGTCGACACAAAAGCGAGTGCTACCATCCTTTTTCTTGACTAGAACTACAGGCGCGGCCCATGGACTGACAGAAGGTTCAATAACGCCTTGTTTTTCCATGTCCGAGATCAGCGCGCTCACTTCTCCTTGTTTGGCTATAGGGAGACGTCTCGGTGCTTGTCGAATCGGCTTGGCTCCCTGTGTATCTATGACGTGAGTTACCATACTCGTTCGGCCTTGGTCATCCGGGCTTGTTGAGAAGATGTCACTGTACTTGGTGACCAGATGAGAGGCTCGTTTGAATAGCTGCACTGGCAATTTGACCTGCTTCAATATTGCAGACGTGGATTCCGGGCTTTGTCTGTGTCTTGCCTCCTTTTCCAATGATGGTCGTGAGTAGCTTCCAAAGAGGTGATGGTGGAAACAGGCTGGCAGCTGCCGATGACTTCTCCCGCTTTGATGCTCGTAGTTGAGTCTGCGGTGTTAAGGACTCTAACCGGCACATATCCGTTCCTTAAAGATCTTACAAGGCATCGTCCTACAATCAAACTGCGTAATGCGGACGTCTTCGTTGGCTCTATCAGATAAGATCGGTGGTCTCCAGAATCACCATCAAGCTTGGCCCATACAATGCTTTCGGAAGAATTCGGTACATCCGTGTCAGTACATACCACTGCATTCATCTTGGGAATTTGGACGCTGGGATCCTCCATCAGTACTTCTACATTCTGCCATTTCAATACACGTTTGCCCAAATCCAACGTGATTCCATGTGGTCGCAGAAAATCCATTCCGAGAATGCAGTCATCCATAATGTTCGCGACCAGAAAATTATGTCGGAACACAAGGTCTCCCAACTGTATCTGGAGGTTGACCTCTCCATGAACAGGTGCAGTTTCTCCCGTAGCTGTCCGTAGTGAGAAAATTCTGCCCTTGTGAAGTTGTTGCTGTCTAACTAGGTCTGGTCGGATAATCGATCGGGTTGCACCAGTGTCGATTGTTATGGTGCAGTGTTCTCCGTCAACTTGACCCGGAAGGCATAAGTCCGCTTCTCCACGATGTAGTCTTGACACGATGATGGTGGTGCTGGGGACGTCGATCCTCCTAGCCAACCTCTGCCCCACGAAGTTGGCTCTTACATGTTTCCCGACCCCTCTGTTTGAAGGGCTTCCATTCTGGGCTCCTGACTCGGTCTGGATCTCCTCCTAGCTGCACACCCTGGACAATAGCTCGGCTTTCTCCGCTTCTTGCAGTCTCTTTGCAGGTGCCCCTTCTCTCCGTAATTCCAGCATCTAGGCGCACCATTTACATGCGGATCTCGCTCAATTTCCACGCGCTCACACCTGCACTGGTCTGTCACTACCTCACGAACCCGGGCAGTGGTACGAGTCACATTTTTCGCTGCCTCAAAGTTCAGACTATAAGCCAGTGCGTCCTTAACCGTTTGCTTTTGAGCTAAACGCACGGCTTGTTGCAATTCCGGGTCCTTTAGTGCGCTGATGAATGCTTCTGTCGCTGCATCATCTCGATGTTCTGGGTCGTAGGCTGGATAAGCCAAAAGTGCTAGTCGCTCAATGTCTTGGGCTAGCTGCTGTAGGGTTTCACCAGACTTCTGCACCCGATGCCTTAGCTGTGACCGATAAATCTGCTTTAGATGATCATCTCCATAACGCATGTCAAGCGCATTCATTATAGCATTCGAGTTTGAGTGCGATTCAACGGGGATCGTCTGCAACAGCTCGGCAGCTGGGCCTCTTAGAGCAAGAATCAATACAGTTGCTCGTTCCTGCTCATTCCAGTGATTTATGCGAGCGGCTGCTTCGAACTGGGTTTTGTAAATAGTCCAGACCATTTGCCCATCGAATATTGGTGCTTGCACATTTCTAGATGAGCTTTGCGCTCCGGTTATAATTGGGGCTGGTGAGGCGATTACTCCTGCCTTCGCTGCTTCCAAGTCCTTTTTCACTTTTTCCATCTCATGGTTGACCTGGCTGATCTCAAGGTTGATTCTCTCCTCGACCTGGTATACCTTCTCCTCGACGCATTTAATTTGGTTGTTGAGACTACTGAGCTCCGCTTTTATTTCGGTTGACTGTTTTTCCAGCTTCTGTGTGATGTCCGCCTTGATTTCGAGCGCTTGTTGGTCTAGCTTCGCTGATTGTTCATTTAGCTTCGCAGCTAAACTGGATGTCTGTTCATTTAGCTGCGCTGATTGTTCATTTAACTTCGCTGATTGTTCATTTAACTTCGCTGATTGTTCATCAAGCTTCGTAGTTAAATTGGATGACTGTTCACTTAGCTTCGCAGTTAAACTGGATGACTGTTCATTTAGCTTCGCAGTCAGACTGGATGACATCAGCATTAACATTTGCATCAGCGCATTTTCTGGCTCCTTTGATTTTGGTGTTTCTACTTCTCCACCTTCTGCGCCTTTTTCCGCATCTGAGAGCTCACCCGAATCCAGATTCACGCCTTCCGACTCGATCGCGTCACGCAAGCGTGCAATCAGTATGGCCTTTGTACCTTGTGTGGCCAGATTCCGCTGTTCCAACTCCTCCTTGAGCTCCGATATGGTCAATTCATTAATTTTTAAGTTTAAGCTTCGTGGCATTTTTAATGTTTCTTTAAATTTTACTATTGTGCACTATAAAAATGTTCAAATTTTCACTTTCAAAATTTTTCTTTCGCACTTCTTGACACCACTGTCGCGTGTTATTGGTTCGCGGCCTATAATTTTAACGTTCCGGGAAAGTGAAAACGCAATGTCTTTTAATTTGAGTTAAAAGAGTTTATTTGATAAAATGCACAATAATCGGTTAACACTTTCACTAATTTTAATTTTCACTATTAAGATTCTAACACTTGTCCATAAATTTATTATCGCAATTGTCTTCTAAATCACTTCACTATTACGAAACACACTTTTCTTTCGCACTTCTTGTCGCGGTTGAATGAATGATGATCCCCCCATTCATTCAGCTCGCCTTTATATAGGGTCTCTACCTATTCACCCATTTCTCGTTTATTGGCGAATGTTCTACCGAGAGGTACCTGGTAGATTCGAGCAAATTCATGAATGGAGTGACGTCACTTGCAGATGTTGATCATGCTTGTTGGGTTCTCGTGGTTTCGAGTGAATTCGTGTTCTTCATTGTTGTGAAAACAATTGCGACAGTAGCTCGCAGAATTATTTGTACATGTAACAATATTCATAAATTTAAAAGCTTCAAAATCTATAAGAAAGTAGGGTAGTGAGCACCTCTACTAGGAGAGCTACACGATCTGCGAGCATCAATATAACAGGAAAATTAGGGGTTCTACCGGGTTTCTCAAAGGAGGAGGATGTAATCGTACTGATAATAATAATAATCTATCACACAACAGTCGAATCCGAAACTTGGCGTTGAGATTTATTGTTAGGGTGTCTCATTCCATGACCGTATTGATGAAAGATACAGCAAAACTGTACAGAGTTCGCAGAAATGAACTCTTCCTCTTAGTCCACGTGATGTTGGAGTTAAGAGCACTAACATTGTAAGCCGAGGTCTCTAAGCCCATTCAGTTATGATACGCACTGGTTTAAAACCAGAAAGTATTGTTACACCAAAAAGTGGGGCTTTCAAACTAAGTTAAACTCGACCAGGGGCACCACTCGCTCGTCTACGAAGGCCCCAATAAGCCGCCAAGCGAGAATGCGGCTTGCCGATTTCACTTTCTTGCAGCATGAAAGAGGACGCTTGAACCACTTTCCACGAAAATTAAGCCCGCAAGAATTTGTAAGCAACCTCTCGCTGACCTCCCACGAACACTAGCACTCGCCTTTAAAATTTAACCACCAATTCACTCCCGCGTAGTCCGCGTGACTTAGTAATAAGAGCACTAAGCCCGTAAGCCGAAGGTCTCTGGTTCAAGTCTCGTTGGCGTCAACGAGATTTAGTTCGAGTGGTTCTTCGGACGGACTATAAGCCTGTTCAGTTATGATACGTGCTGGTTTGAAATCAGCACGTATCGCAGCTGGGTGGACGGACACATGACCACAGCGTGATAATGACCATATCACCTTGTAGAGTGCCGATGCATTCGATCATAACAAGAGATACTTTAACTATCTCTAAGCGAACGCCCAAAAGGGGCTGTAGGGCTACAAAGAAGAAAGAAAGAATTCACTCCCAAGCCAAGCCAAACTCGGCGTAATTGCCACTCCATCTTCAACCAGTCTGGTGTTGATCACACCAGTCATGGCTGAATTCGCTGAATGTCTTCTCTGACAATTTGCAATGTCAAATTAAGTTTTTTATTAGTATATAATAATTTCGCGACGTAAAATATTGCGAAGTTGAGCAGTGATTTTCCGGTTTTTTTTTCGTGATTTAGTTAGTGCTATTGGACATCGACACCTCGTCAAGTACGGTTGGAGGCAAATATCTGGTAAACGTTAATATTTCACCAAATTATTTTCTTATTTTTTTCTCTATTAATTGTGTAAATAGTAAACTTGTGCTATAAGAAATATTGCTTTTCGCGTTTTCCTTTGACGGAGCTATTAAATTTAATTCAGTGTGTTAGGTAATATCGTCTCTTTAAATTGTGTAACTAATTAACTGGTGCTGTAAAAAACATTGCTTTTCTCTTTTCACGTTTTCCTTTGACGGAGTTGTTAAACATTGTGTGACTTATCGCACTAAACTCAACTTCCGCGCCGAAACTTGGTCCACTACTTGTGGTCATGATGACAATTATGGTGTGATTTTGGTATCTTTTAATCCGCTTTTGGCGTTTTCCTTTAACGGGCTTGTTGGCTTAATTTGCGATCGACATTGTCTTCACCTACTGATTTCTCATCCTTTTCACCTTCGTTATCTTTGTCGTCATCTTTATCACTGCCGGAATTGCGGTCGGCTTCTGATTTTGACTCGCTTCGTTTACCTTTTGCTGCATGCAATCCTTGTATCAGTCATGATACACATATCGTAATCGATAGATACATCTCCGCAACTCGTATCGTTAGTGTGCTTTCTGTCTCTAAACTATGTTCAACTCTGGTGTACATTTGTTGAACGAAATCTCGGCAGCATTTGGATATGTGGCGATATACTCCTCGTTTAGGATATGAATGTTGCTGGCCAGTGATTCAAGACATTCCTTCCGAACTATGCTTTTGCTCAGTTACTGCTGGACCTGATGTGGCATAGCTATCTATCAACATGACTTATTTTGTTTAAATTATGACTACAAGTACTTAAATTATCGCTACAAGTACATTTAAAAATTATTAAACAAAGCCCTAATCGAGTGCGGCTAAGGTAGTGTTCGGGATGAGCTAGTGTTGATGGCTCTCTACTCTGCCCGTAATAGTATCATATTTGGGTGGACGGATACACGGTCTCGTCTGACGAGCTAGAAAATTTAAAAATGGAGGATGTGGAGGTTTGAACTCTCCACTTTTTTGAGCGCTGGTACTTTTTTCAGGTACGCGTTGTTGGTGAGCTCAGCAGTCAGCTGCTCATTGGTACGGAGCTAGCCAGCTTCGTGATCGATCTTGCTAGATCTTCTTGCAAAGAGTTGGATTTGTTGTTGCAAATTCCGGCTGTACTCTTATTCACGAATTTACCTTCCACCGTCCTTCGGGCACTCCTATTCTTTTTTCTTTTTTCCCTTTTATTTATGCATTAAAATAATCCAGCAGTTACCTATTACCAATCTGGGTGTTCAAAGCCATTGTATCCGTGTGTATAACGAATTGCATATAACTAAATGTTATCATGGTTTATGCAGATCGCCATATAAACAAATGAAAATTGTTGCATGTGTCGAAAATGAAAAAATGTATGGAGGAACGGGATTGAGGTGTATTGAACTTCGATCACGTTACCTCTATACGGCAGCGAGAATTGGGAAAAGGGTTGCGGAATTAAGGGTCAGTTTTCATTTTGATTCGGGGGCGAAAGCTTTCAGTAGACGGAAGATCGAGTGTTAGTGGAAGAGAATTGGACAAGTATTAGCCATTAGCTTTCTGTTGACGATTTTTATTTGAAATTGGATTCTGAACTAAAGTTTTGAAGAGTCTCGTACTGTGATTTTGATTTGTGGTGATAGCATAGTAGTAATAAAACGCTTGTGCTTCTTCTAATTTCAATGCGTGAGACTGTGAACTAAAATAAGAAATTTAGACTCATATGTTCAAGGTGTCGATATTAAAAGACGTGGAGTTTGATGTCTTAAGCAAGCGTAAAGAAATAATCCGGATTGTGGCCGAAACTTTAAGCTAATTAAATACGAGTAAACTGTAATAAAATAAGACTTATCCCGGGTTAGTATTCATGGATTTGCAACAAGAATACAAAATATTTTAGAGCCAAATGAAACGCTTGTATGATCTGTGAATGAAAAATTAAAAGGAGTGTAAAAAGTGGAAAATTTGAATAAAATGAGGAGTGTATGTAAGTTAAAATTGAAGCGAAATAAATGTAAAGTGAACAATAAATAAAAAAGGCAATAAATTAAAAGTTTAGTACAAAAGCCCAATATCTCGACAATCAAGTGCTGGAGTTCTTAAACTGAAAAGAAAACGTATAGTCCGGTCATTTTAGACATAAAAATAGTGATCAAATAAAGAAAATTCCGACAGAGCCAAATCTTCGTAGAGACCTTAGGCTTACCACAAGGAATAAAGTGTCAAAAGTCCCCATCGGTCCCATGTGAGCTTAGGGACTTATTCGGGGCCCAAGGTCAAAATTTTAGGTTTTTTGGATTTTTCTCGAAAACGGTAAGTTTTATCGAAAAAGTAACACGGAGCAAAGTTGTAGATCTTAAAATTCTCTATAAAAATGGTCCAAATGATTTTTTCTCTAAGACCCACTATTTCCCAGATATTGCGCTTGTAAGAATCACGTTCTACATAATATGCACACATTTCCACACCACCTGTGAGGTAGTGTACTCGGCGCGTTTTTTTAACGTGGTATCCCCGGTAGGCCTATTCCACGAACCTTTATGACGTTATTTTCAGGAACAATAATTATTTAATAGTATGAAGATTATTGATATGGGTTACTGAGTTTAACTGTCGTTCTAACTTTTTTTTATTACTTTAATCTGACTCATACTCTTCATATTAAACTTCAGCAATCATGTTTTCTTCAATTTCTTTTTGTTCTTCTTCTTCTCCTTCCTGTGATGAACGCTTAGAAATTGTTCAAATGAAGACGAATCAGTTGTCTCTTCATCAAAATCACATGAATCTTCCTCTCTTGTATTTAATTGAAGATTTGAGCAAGAGACACCTTGGCAATTGGTACACGCTGGAGAACACTGCAACCCTACTTTTTTACAGCCACATTTGGCACTACAACCTTTCTTGCAATTGCAAAAAATAGTGTTAAGAAGTTTTTCTGGAGCAGGGGGCAGTAAAGTTCGAATCGGTTCCAAAGTATTATTTATCAATTTCCAACCCCAGTCTTCAGGGTTCAGTTCATTGCCTTGCCATGTCTGAACTTGATAGTATACTCGAAGCAAATGTTGAGTAGCAGATGCCGATGTTGGAGGAAGACAAGATAGCTGTACTTGCTTTTTGTTTCGTGTATTTTTTACAAATGTTAAATATCTGTACATATCTATGCAATCAATTTTTTTTGGAGCTCCATAAACCGCAAGAAGAAACCGAATTCCTTTAGTAATTAGTATTTGAGGTGAAGAATTAATTTCTGTAAATACTTTTGCGCAGTCAATCAAATCATCAGTTTCTGGTGATAAAATATGAGGTGGGTGACTGAAAACTGCTGCTGCTTCATACTTCATTGTTTCACTGTAAGATGCGCATAAACCAAACGATGAGAAAATTTGTATAAGCCGTTTTGAACCAAACCGCCGATGGAAAAAAACTGAAAGACCCAGCTGTAATTTAGACTTGAAGGATCTAGGCCGAACAGCAGTCATTATGCTATGACTAATATTTGTGCAAACTAACTTTAAATGATCCAAATTATGACGCTTATTTTTAAGAATGATTTGTCCCAAAAAAAAGATAATGATTCGGGAATATCGTTATTTATATCTTCAAACATTCTACCCGGTGGCGGGTACATAGTATTATCAAACACACAAGATTGAATATCTTCTCGAATAATTTCTGCCGCAGCTTTTAAAGTTTTCCACCGTTTTTCCTTTTCATTCAAGTTTTTGTTATCAGACCAGGCTTGACTTAAAATGTCTTGGTAATTGTCTACAAAACAAATAAATGTTAATTTTCCAGGCTTCTCTGTAATAATAATTCTACGACCATACTTTAATTTCAATCGTATTTTTATAATCCCGTTTTCTAAAGCTACATTTTGGCAAACATTCTTCAGTTCATCTAACAAAAACTGGCAGTCATCGCTACTTTCAATGAAATTGAAAATTTCTTCCATTGCAGAGTTTATAGCCTCACTTTGAGGACGCCCAATTTTACCGCCAGTAATAGGTCTCAGGAAGGATTTGTAACAACTGTCATGGTATTTAGCGTCAGCAGCAACTAAATCATACTGAAAATTAATACGCGCAAAGACAGCTTTTGACACATCATCAGAACGATCTTTAGCTAATTTTAAAATGGAATCTTTGAATGTAAGTGTAGAAACTTTATGAATTTTTCGGCGATAAATCTTCACTTTCTTCTTTTCTGCTTCTTCATCCGCTTCATCGCCACAAAATAAGCAGTGGTTTTTAAAACAAAAGCTGGATTCACTTATTCGCGCTCTAGTATGAGGTGGACTTACTTTTGAAGTACTGGCCTGTTCTTCCTCACGTTGTCTTTTTGATGCAGAGATTGAAGTTTTCCGGGTGTATGATTTTCTGCAATCCACGTGAATTGTAACGGACTTTTGGCTTCTTAAATAATCAGCAAACTCATCACTTCTCGCGACACTTGCATCAATTAAAGTTGGCATTCCACGACTGACCACAACAGTTTCATCTTCAGTCAAAAGTTTATTACAAATAAAGCAAAACTGTGACATTTTTTTTAAATATTAATCAGCACTAACTTCAATAGTAGACAATTGTAATAAATACGTATAGTCACTCGAACTGCTCATTCAACACTAAAAGAAGCAGGTATACGTAAACGACACCACATGGACAAAAGAATAGGCAGATGTTTTTCAAGGCCAGATGTTATTCAAGTAGAGGGGATTCGGTAAGGGACCGGCGGTCATTTTAGAGTAAATTTTCTTAGAATAGTATAATGCATACATAAAAGAGACACGAGTAGGCATTTTTGCTTGCTTGAGTACCTAAATATGTATACACGTGGCATATGTGTGCATGCTATGTAGAACATGATTCTTACAAGCACAATATCTGGGAAATAGTGGGTCTTAGAGAAAAAATCATTGGGATCATTTTTATAGAGAATTTTAAGATCTACAATTTTGCTCCGTGTTACTTTTTCGATAAAACTTACCGTTTTCGAGGAAAATTCAAAAAACCTAAAATTTTGACCTTGGGCCCCGAATAAGTCCCTAAGCTCACATGGGACTGATGGGGACTTTTGACACTTTATTCCTTGTGGTAAACCTAAGGTCTCTACGAAGATTTGGCTCTGTCGGAATTTTCTTTATTTCAGTTGTCTAAAATGACCGGACTAGTAGCAAAAAAGTAATTGAGGCGTTGGCACGAGGATAAGTGGCAGTTCAAGTTTTTTTCCTTCCTTTTGATTCCCCCCGTTTTTCAGTTGCAGATCGCTTGAAATTAATTTGGTTGCGATTGTTTTAGTTTGATTCATTTAATACTCTGATTTAAGTTGACTTTAAATGAAAAGGGGATTAATTTATGCATAGGATTTAGTTGCTTTCTATATTGCGTTAATTTTTTCTTGTAGTTTTGAGTATTTGGATTGTTTGAACATGCCTTCAAAAGATAAATAAAATGGGTAGGATGGTTTCATTCCAGAATTTTTTTCATTCCTTAAAATGAACCGGCCTTCCTCTTCTTTCTCTTCGTGTTAAGTTTCTATATATTAAGTGGCACAGTGCGGGCAGAGGATGTCAAGGAAGACCCGTGACATGATTGAACGCTAGCCGACCTCAGTATGTCATCCCGAGTTAAGCACCCCTATGCCAAAAACTAATGTCTGCAACTGCAGTGACTTCCATGGTGGCAACATTGTTCAATGTCTCATCAAGTTTATTGGACATTTTATTGAGCTGACCTAGCAGTCCGTGATTTGCTCATCTTTGGATTGGTATGGATTGACACTTTTGTTGCCATCCTGAGACATCTCCGATGATAAGTGGCCTTGGAGAGCTTAGAAAGAAAGCACAAATCTAAAAATTGTCTTCTGAGATCAAGAGGTGTGATTTGAAGGAAATTTAGATGCTCACTGTAGGAGCGATAGGAAAAATTATATTTATATAAAGAGTGCGTGTGAACTTGCGCTCGATTGATTCAACGGCTTCCGATGGATAAATGAATCGGGGGGACCATACTTGACAGGCATACTCGAGAATGGAGTGAACTAATAGGATAAAAGGCGAACGCAGGTATGAATACTGAATGTTCTATGAGAGCATCGTAGGACAAACCCAGCCATCAGCGATGCTCTAGAGGTTATGTCAGCTATATGTACATCAAATTTTAAATGTGTATCCAGGATAACACTTAGGTCTTTATAATAACCTACCGTAGATAGCAGCGATCCATTAATTGAATATGCATTGACAAAAGGCGTACACTTATTGTTGAAACACATATGCAGACATTTAGACAAATTGAGAGGAAGGCGATTCATAGAGCACCATCGAAAGAGGGAGTCTAAGTCACATTGAAGGTCACTACAGTCAATTTGTGAATAGACGACTTTAAATATTTTTAAATCATCTGCATTGAGCAGTTGGTAGATCATTTATGAAAATATTGAATGGAAGAGGGCTGAGGATTGAACCTTGAGGTACTCCAGAAGAAGGACAGAAAACATACGACGAGAAACCATACAAAGTAGCCGATGACGAACAAGAAGAGGACCAGAGAGGCCAAAAACCTCAAGTTTCTTCATTAATAGACTATGGTCTACCATGTCAAAGGATGTGGTGAAGTCTGTGTAAATCACGTCCATTTGCTGAGCTTCATCAAATGATAGGGCAATTGAATTACTAAATTCAGCCAAATTGGTTAACGTTGACCGTCCCTTAACAAAACTATGCTGCTTGCATCATATATTCGGTTATGAACAATTCTCTCAAAAAGTTTCCCGAAACACGAGAGTAAAGATATAGGCCTGTTATTAAGTGCTGAGCTACGGTCCCCTGATTTAGGAATTGGGAAGATGTTGGCTCTTTTCCGAATTCCTGGGAATGTCCCAACAGTCAGGCTGGTATTGAATGAAATTGACAAAGATAAACTTAGGGATGAGGAGAGCGTTCTTACAAAAAAGTTCGGGACTCCATCTGGGCCCGAACTCACGTTAACATCAATGGAGTTGATAATACTTTCGACATCGGAAGGTGTTGTTGAAATGGTGCTCAAATGAGAATAAGGGTTAGTTGTGGGAATGGGTAAGAGTGACGAAAATGATTTGAAAACAAAAGCAAAATGGTCTGGAAATATATCGCATATGGCATGACCATCAGACGCTTGTTTCCCATACAGCCTAATAGAGCTAGGTATATTTGTAGTATGTCCACAAAAATTTGAGATTGTTCGATTGTAAAGAGGCCTCAATGGTATAAAATATGAATGCATTGCACGCTTGATGACCATTTTGCCATTCTTACGTAGATGTTTATAAGACAAAAGATACGTCTCTGAACTGTACCAAGGTAACTTTTTGCGCGCAATGTCTTTTAGCTTTAAAGCTTCTGAAACCTCTGCTGTGAACAAAGGAGCATTTTTTTTCAAGGAGGATAACTACGGGGAACAAAATTCATTATAATATTATTAAGTTTCTTATAGAAGGCCGTGACAGCATCGTTTGCATCACTAAAATGAAATAGAAAGTGCCAATCGATCTCGGAAACCTCTAATTGAATAGCTTTAGTTTGCCTTGTAGAAGTTGTATCTAGAAAAAGCTTTGCTGTTTCTATGGTGTGAGATCAAAACTGACGTTAGATAGGAAGCCATATTGTAGCAATTTGCACATGTATTAGTCGGCCTACTATGGACAAGCTTCCGGTAGCTATCACCCAACCGCGGCATTAGCAAATGCTTATATTTCGTAATAAATACTATTTTCCGAATAAAAAACGTGCGGAACGCATTCCGTGCATGCTATAAATTCGCTCACTGTACTCCTAAGTCTTTCAAGACGAGCAAATGAAGCACACGTTTTGCACCTTCGACTGATAGCTCAGCGTTGAGATGTAAACAAACTCCTAAAAATTCACTTTGGAAGGCGATGAAAACTAAACGGGTATAAGAACTGAAATAATTTTTACTTCACTAGTAGCGCTATTGTGTTCTCCACGGACCATCAGGATTTCACTGTAGAAATCCGCCTCAAAACCGTACAAAACTTCGAATTTTCGTTGGCACCTCCATAATTCTTCATATACCGCCATGTAAGTTAGCCAGCAAAGTGGGCCTTCTAATGGTCATGTGTGTGGTTGTAAGCGCTGCTGCCATATGGCTTCCTATCTAACGTCAGTTTTGCGCGATATGCGAAGCGATAGTTACATTTTCTGTGGAGGATGGTGAATATCTGGTTTGACATGAGGGGTTGGTGATTGAGAGACTAAGATAATGCTCATGGGATTGTTGCTAAAATTGATCTATTGTTTAAGATTGGGAAATAATTTAATTGCATCAGCAAGCATAGAAACAAAAAGTATGACACTAGAATTGATATTTCATTATGTGGCACAATCATTTTAGAGCTTAGATCCCGTTCATCCATTGGCATGTTAAAGTCACCGCAGATCACAAAGGACATAGAGTGGTATGAAACATTAATGTAATTAGAAAGTTCAGAAAATAAGAGTGGGGGAGCTGCAAGGCACATAGATGCACACAGTAAATACTAGTAAGCTAGACGATAATCGAAAACCAACTACAATTCATTCTTTAGGAGGGGAGAAGATGATATCTCAACAGAGGAAACTTTCAAAAGGTTTACGGACCGCAATCAAGACATCTCCGCCATGGCATTTACTGGATGGAGCTCGGTCTCTATCTTTACGATATACATTATGTAGAGGGAAGAGTTCTTCATTCGCAATGTCCTTTGAAAGCCACGTCTCAGTTAAACATATGACGTCATCGTTTGCCAATATATATATGCTAATTCATATTATTCAGCTTTTCACCGCGAACATTTTGATAATGCAAGTTAAGGTAATTAGTTGATGTGTGATTGTACTTTTCATTCAGTTTCTGGTTCTTGTTCTGTTGACGTATCGAACATTTTTGTACGACTTTTACTCCAAAGGTTCAACAAGTATACCAGTTGGCCAAAAGACTGGTTTAGAGAGTTCCTGTAATTCCATTGGAACTGTAAGTTCAAATAACGCTAGGGTTGTATTTGTATTCTCTTTGTTTGTTAGTTTAACACAATCTAGTACAGAAGGCGTAAAACCTACTGTGATGTATCAATTGATAGGCGAAATATAAATGATATCACTCTTCCCAATAGCCCCGAGTGATTGTTGGCTTCTTGACATGATAACTTTAGTATTGAGTTTGCAGGCAGCAATTGCTGTTGCTGATTAAGAGTAGAGCATCAACTTGCTAATCATGATGACACTTTACATGGCATAAATTAAACAAAATCTGATAAAAATAAAAAAGTTTGTACACACGTAGAAAACAAATGTATGTTTAATGAAATAGAAATATTTTATGTACTGTCGATGCGTGCAAAACTATATCCATCGTTATATACTCTTGACAAAATTTTCTGTAAGTTCCAACATTTTTCGAAAATGTACCTATGATCCCTTTAATGAGTTCAAGTTCTAATTAATTTTTACCCAAGGATAACCTTCTATAGTCATTGAGGAATGTTATTTTGCATGTACATAAAAAAAATGATTCATTATGATAATTCCTTTCGATTGAAGACTTATTGCTGACTTCTGGTACGAAAAAGAGAAGCAAAAGTGAAGACATGCAGTATATTCACTTGTTATCAACTACTATATCTAAACTTAACTTTGTCAGATGGATGCAATATAACAACAACATTTCAAACCCTTACAAAATGTCTCCACATGCTGTCTTTGACAAAAAAATAGCTCGAATTTGCCATGGTACTTTGTTAGCCACGAAATGAATTTGTATGACCACCGCCAAATATTCACCATGGAATGGTTCCGGAAAACAGGGGGTTGTGGCGGGGCTTCTTGGTGCCGGGTTGCTTGTCGGAGACGGGCGTGGGCTCCAAATACTCCATATGAAGCCCCAAGAGTCGTCGAATGGGACTACGACTCACCACAACCTCAAAAATTGCTTTTGTCGCTCACCAACCCGCAAACTTGCAAATAATTCACTACAAACCGAAATGAGAAATCTGACAAATCGATGAAACCCAATGCGGACCGCGATCCAACGCACCAACAAATCTCGAGTTAGCCAACCGACTCACCCCAGCTGAGGACTTCCTAACCATTTCTAATATTTCACCCAACACTCACTAGCCCTGCAATCCACCAGAGCCTTTGCACTACTGGGAACTAAGTCTATTTCACCAAAATGCACGAAAATAAGAAAAAAAAAGATACCAACTTGCCGCATTGCAACCGAGTCAAGATATAATTGACCACCTCGAAAATTCGGCAGTCGTGCCCTTCTTAAAATACACTTTCCGTTACTATATGCAAAAAAATTTAATTATTAGACACTATATTTACACAGTAATTCTAATCAAACCCTTACAACTCCTTTTTAAGTTTCTACCTTATTTGCTAGGCTTATCTTACCTCAATCTAAGGGGTGCACCTGACTTTCCGCCTGTTTCTCCGGTTGAATCAGCTTCAAACTTGATTGATGTTGCTCGCCGACTGTTTCTTTGGTTGAATTGAATTTTAAATTGCTTGTCCTTGCCAGCCGGCTGTTTCTTCCTTCTAATTTGCTGCGATATTTCCGTTTTCCTTTGCTACGAGAAATCCATCCTCGTCGATGTCTATACGCCGAAAGAGACCTTGAACACCTCAACCAGCTTTCACTTCGCTTTCGTTCTAACTCCCCTTTTTTTAAAATAGGCCAAAGCATTCAAGGATGCTCAGAAAACTGTCAAGAATAAGTCGCATGATTGTCAACCACGAACCAACATCACACCAGACAACATTTGCCGCGTAGAACAACTCATTTTAAAGGACCGTAGGATGAATGCTCGGACTTTTTAGCTGAACTCGGGATCACAATTGGTAGTCTACAGTCTATCATCCACGAAAACCTTCAATATCGCAAAATGACGGCACGATAGGTTTCTAAACTATTGAACTTCGAGCGAAAATTCAAGTGGTTAGAAGTTTCTGCCGCTTGCTGACGCAATACGACGTAGAGGAAGATGGTTTTTTAATGCGAATCTTCACTACAGATGAGATATGGGTACACTATTACACGCCTGAAAGCAACATGCTGTCTTAAGAGTGGAGGAAGAAGGAGGAAGGGGCGCCAGTCAAAGCGAAGACAAGCTGGTCCGCGGGTAAGGTTATGTGTACTGTGCTCTGGGACCGGCGGGGCGTTCTGTAAGTTGATTTCCTGCGCACCCAACGTTCCATCAATGCTGCATACTTCTCTAACCTTTTGAAAACATACGTGAAACCCGCTTATTGCTCGAAACGGAGGAGCATTCCAGCACGAAGTGCGATTCTTCTCCAGGATAACGTGCACCCTCATAACACGCGTCTCACGCTCCATAAAATATCGGAATTTGGGGTGGAAGGTACTGGAACAACCCCCCTGCAGTCTGAATTTATCACTCTGTGACTACCAATAACGAACTGATTAAGCAAACGCAGAAAAATTTCCATGTTTTTAACATCCACACTAAAAAATCAATGACGATTCGTTGCGCAACAGCGGTCGGCACTTGATGTTTACTCATGGTCATAGCACACGCATGAAACATGCAATTCCGACTAAAAATATGCCACACTGTTCGTAAGGGACCCAGCTATCACATACTCAAGCCACGTCCTTCAAAACATACATGCGCGCTTTCTTCAGCGTTCCCTGATTCATGGGGCTTGCCATTATGTTCATGGTGAACTGGCGGTCGCTTTTGAATTTGTTTGATAAATCTAAAGATGAGTATTTCAAGTCTTTTCACATTTTTTTCCAGCCAAACTTTTCTTCCATCACGTTTAATGAAGTTTTCACTGTACATTTGTTGAAGTTATCACTGAAGATATGACCTGCATCCATTGGTATAGCCAGGAGTTGCTACTGCTTCAATTTCATAGCATACTTCAAAGTAAAACCAAGCTCTTTTCGCGTGCTCCATATCTGGGTCAATCACGACGGCTTCCTCTATATTTGCGTCCGCAAGGAGATTGGCAGAGGTGTCAACCAAATGAAGAATGATAACCTTACTCTTAATTTAACTCTTAATTCTACTTAAAAACTACCATTAAAGTCTTCACAAAATTGAATATTACTTTGGTTTCCAGTTTTTTACTTCCTTGGCTCGGGATAACTGCTATACTAAATATTCAATTTTGGAGTACTACAAATTTAAATTTTGTTCCCAAAAATAGTGCAAGGCTCTGGCCTTGCCCCAGTTACCTGTAACGACTTCTCAAAAGGCTTCTTCACCGGCTGGTAGATGGCTTAACATGCCACCTGGAGAGGGTTCTGCTAGCGATTAACTCCACGTTACACAATCGCTTCACTCCACACTTGAGGACTCCTCGCCCGCTATTAAGTCACCCATCTTCATTATATTGATTGGTAAAGCAGTGACGATACTTTCACACATAACCTTCCACTGCACCCCTAATTGGCAGCGCAAAACTCCGACGGTGATGATCACGACGGATTGTGACACTTATCGAACCTGGATCGTTCATCTGACACTTGTCAACTTCTGGTAGTGACAAATGAGAAATCCCTCTCCGGGACCAAGCTGCAAATTATAATACTATCAACGTCTGTTGACAGAATGGTGGCGGTGGTGACCGGATCTTTAAGCACATTCTATTAATACACATTACCACTATACACTAAATGAAATTCTAACTGCAACTCATGTTCAAACGAGTGCCTGCACACAAACGAAAAGCATTGATTGCTACGATGATGAGGCATTTTTCAATTGAAACGTATAAATATATTTGTATTAAGCCAGTAGTGTCTAATTCGATTGGAAGGGCATATTGTTCCATAGCCATGTATTGTTGGTGTGGTAAAACCAACAATTTAAACCAGCATAACTTCGTTAAATACTATTCGATTCTTCTCAAATTTTCACCGTTGATCAGTTTTATGAGAGGCCGTCAGGATATAAAATTTTACTGGATTTATTCTGACGATTTTACACAAAAAAACGTAAAATTGAATATCATACTATTGCTAACAAAGTTTAGTGAATTTGTACTTCTAGGGTATTTGTTATTGTTGTACTCATAGAGAACTAGCTCCAGATTTTTTGGTTGACAGGTGTCCAATCGCGAGGGAGGGGATATTTATTTTTCGTGTTCTTCCGCTTCCCCTACCTACCGCGTTATCAATACTTTATAACAATTTTAATAACTGATATTGAAATATCTCTTCAAGATCTTTCATACTCTACTCGACTATCTTTGAGAAAAAAGAACATTTGTAAGGGGTCACAGCCTTATTTAAAAGACTCCTTTAAAAACTTTTGCAATTTTTTTTTCAGCTACAGGGCTTTCATTAACCAGAAACTTCTGTGCTGTTCATAAGATTTAGTGACCTTAGCTTCTTCGTTCCCTGAAGAAACGTTCTGTGGTACACTGACGGACAGACAGGTACCGATCAATTTTAATAGTTCTATTTTTCTACAAATCCCTAAAAATGAATTTACAAGAAATTTGATACTCTTTTATAGAAATTAAGAAAAATTATTTCTTAAGCTAACCCCATCTTAAATTCTCCATAGTATCTCTACATCAAAAGTAACGGATTCTACTTCAAATGTAATTTCAAAGAATGATCCGCGGAAAATTCAAACTTATACAATACATTCAAATGTCGTATCACAGCTGTGCTTCAAAATCCCATCCAAATTTTAGGCTCTTTACCCATTCGATCCTTGAAACAACACAAACTTTTCATGTTGCTGATAAAAACTAATCTCTTCAGTCAGTACCAAGAAGAACACACATGACACCTTTTAGGTATTCTAACGATTTTCGGTGGTCTACTCTTGTTACTGGGGCCACATGCAAAAATATCATTCATACGAGTGTGGCGATCTGTAAGCGATCTAAGGCAATGGAAGCTCGCCTCAGCTTCACCATCTACTTAGATATGCATTACATTTTTCGTGTAACTTCTGCACAAGAGATCACTCCAAAGTATTTATGGATGCTTGAAGGCATATTTAGTATGCGAAGTGAGTATTTAAAATGGTCGCGTATCCTCTTGAGGCCGATACTCCGCCGTAGCCCAAACATCATCGTCATCATGACAGTCGTCATAAGATTCTACTAAAATGCTTGAACCGCGGTCTGGGATCGCAAGGAATCAGTCTTTGGGTGAAGTGCCGTTGGAGCCGATGCTAAGTCCAATGTTATTTTCTGGTTACTTGGATTATGTACGGCTGATTCGTGGATAGGTTGCTGTCGCCGCTTAAGGGCGTATTTAATGAGGAAATGTTGGATTTACATGAAGTTGACTGGTTGAAACTTATCTTTAGCGAAATAACGGAATCATTGACTTTTAGAGCTTTTGAATTGCATTATGGAAAAGAAGGATAATGAATAGATTCAGTGGTTCTTTGCAACTGCAAATTAAACCACTTGATCGTTCTTTTCGCAGACTTTCTACTACCAAAACGAGTCGCAACACTTAACCCAAAATCTAAGAACCAAAGCTCAATGCAAATTTGACCGCACGGGACAGTCCATCCACCCTTAAAATCGCCTCTTAAAATCATTTTTGTTGTTCCACGCGTTGTTTTCTTTATTTTTGGTAGGTGGAACAGCATGAAAATTTTTAACGCGGCCATAGACACTGATCGTCGTCGTTTTCGTGGTCTTCTTGGTCGTCGCTTGCGCCACTCACTCAACGGGAAAATGGAAACATTTTTTAATTCGAAGTTGATTCAGTTTCGGTTTCGGCAGCGGTATGCTGATGAGATTCTTCTTATTCTTACTTTCAGTTCTTTTTCTTTGCACTTTTCTCCCTTTTAAACATTTCCATCCTGATCATCTTCTGCTACACGTCCACCAAGCGGGGCAGTTTTGTTTTGTGTTCTTTGACTTCTTACTTTATTTTGGACGACCACAGCGCGAATACGTAAGTTTACCGGCAACCTTAAGAAACCGACACTTGCCAGTATCGTGGATGTGGAGTATTTCGTAGAGTTCGCGCCACGGCATGGCACGGAGAGGAAACCATTTCATTCTCAAGTTAAACTGGAGAATGACAAGTGCTACTGTGCTTCGTCTTGATCTTGGACCGGACAGGGTTGGACCTGGATGGACCCCAAGTGGTCAAGTGTGGGTTGCACGGTCCGGTCGTGCCAAGCATTGAATTTTTGGGTGTTTAACCACATATGACAGTCAAATTATGCTTGCCACGATGCTATAATAGCATCGTTTTGGAATTTTTTCGTGAAAATATTTTTGGGTTGAGTAATTTAATAATTTTCGGATTAAATGATTCTGTGTAAAGTGGAAGCCAACATTTTGGATGAGTAGATTTAATGGATTGTAATTGATGAGTGGGGAAGTGAATAATCAAATGGGAGTTTGAGTTAGATGTGAATAGGAAGTAGGTTTTTGGAAGAGAAATGAAGAATTGTATTTAATTTATCAATTGCTGTTGAAAAGATTTTATTCAATAGGGTTTCTCTTACACGTATCATTGTATTTAATTAGGAGTATAGGTTAGAGTTTGCTATTGTTGGCTGAAGGAGGCTTGCAATCTACCTGTTACTTTATTAAAATCACCGGCTACTGTTTGATTTACATGTGGCTGGAAATTAGTCGAAGTGATAAAATAATAAGCTTAATGGCATGGGGGTTACTAAATTATAGTACCAGCATAAGTATTTCACTATGAATGTTAAATGTAAACCTCGGTCAGAACAGTCAAGCATTTAAGGAAAATCTGAAGTTGGTTACCTTTCGTTGGAAGCAATAGATAACAATGGCTCTTATCTTGAATTACACATACACCTAAAGGAATAGCTAGAAATTCGAATGAAATTCAACTAGAAACTTGACTTTAAGTTGCTTTTTCTCTTAACATGGTCCAAGTGAGACATCCTTTAATCATAAGAAATTTTAATAAAGACGAGATTACCTTAAAATGCTAACTGGATCAACATAAGGGGATACCCTTTGCACTCTTCCATGCGGTCGTTAAAATACCGCCCGAGCCAAGGTTATAAGGTTAAAATAAAAATGTTAAAGTTAAAAATAAACAAAAAAAAATCAAATGATTACATTAAACAAAACAAAAAAAGTCGAATAAAATAGGTTCTTCGAGAAGTCGGAGATTGGTTGAAGGATAAATGTCAACAACAGTTCGAAGTCACAGATACATGGAAAGGTTCGTAAAGAAACTTAGACGAAAATGGAAATACCAAAGAAACTCCTGAATTTACGTCGCCAACGCCTACTAGGCTGAATTGGGACTTTACATCATGTCTTCCTCAGATTGAGGAAGCTTAAACGATGTTGATTTACGTATCTATATACACAATAATTACGGGAAAGGTTTTATCAAGATTTGTGGAGTATCACCTGATGCCTTTATTCAAATGGCTCTACAATTAGCATATTACCGAGACGCTAAGCGTTTTTCATTAGCATACAAGTATGAAGCTTCAATGACTCGATTGGATCGTGAAGGTCGAACGGAATCCTGCGTATGGGTTAAGTTGATGGATGATCCAAAATTTTCGACCAATGAAAGAGTAGCTTTATTGCACAGGGCTTGTCAACAACATCAACTTCTATACTAAGATGCCATGTATCTAAAAGGCATCGATCGGCATCTATTCTGCTTGTACGTCGTTTCAAAATATCTCGAAGACGTATCAGCATTCCTGAATGAAGTCCTTAGTGAGCTTTTGCGTCTACCTACTAGTCAAACACCGAAAATGGATTTGAAGAAAAACCCAAACTTTATCAGTCCAGGCGGTGGTTTCTGACCTGTTGCGGATGACGGTTATGGCGTTTCTTATATTATCACTGGAGAGCATTTAATTTTCTTCCATATTTCTTCAAAACTGAGCTGTCCGACGACGAGCTCCGGGTGCTTCACACAAAATGTCGAGAAAGCTCTAGGTGACATCAGATCTTTATTCGAAGTACCAAATGGAACATGTAAATGAATATGGACTCGAATGCAAAGTAATACTCTCTCTCAACGTTTTCAACATGTTCCAAGCAATGTCGTTTTGTAACTAAAGAAGCAATTTCAATTAATTTTAAGTTGAAAATTGGAAAGCAAAAGTTTTAGAAGACATAGAACTGAACACAATATTTTGTTATGATGAAGCTGAATACCTCGAGTCAACGTAAAATCTTGTTTAGACGGTTTGAGAATTGTTAATTTTGTGAACATTCATGTCGATATGTAAAAATGTCTAAAACAAATGACTGTAGATATTTATAAAGCATTCATTCTTCATATACCTGATTATATCTTACCGGAATTCAACGACGAAAAAAATACGAACCAATTAGTTGAAATCTGTCATAAGTGCTTGCTTTTTTTCCATCCTTTCTGCGATGATTATATAATTGTATTTTAAACACCGGCACAGTAATAAGTCCGCAATTTATTTGATTCACTCTCTGAGATTATACAAAGTTCGCAATACAAAAGAAAACAATTTTACTTTTCAGATTACGATGGAAGGGATTAAAATAAATTTTCAAACATTGCCAAGATGGTTAGGCAGCAATAACTGAATCTAAACCACGAAAAGAAAATAACTTACAAACAATCGCCTGAATCAAAACAAAACACAATACTGACAGAGTGTCAGTCACTTTGGCATTTACACCTGATGGGCGAATGTACCTGATGAAGGGAAATTTGAATTTCAGCTGCCCGATGAACACCAGTTGGGGGATCGCTGATGCAAGCCCGGACCGCAATTGAACGTTGAATCGCCCCGAAGTAAAATTAACGGCTCGCAGGTTGAAATCGAGCTGATGAAAAACCTGGAAACAAAAGAACGGGTCTCTTTTTGGTGGACAAGGATCGACGGCGCAGGATTGAGCGCGGCGAGCAACAAGAAATTTTATCCTGGAGTTCAACGACGGAAGAAATTACAACAGCGACAGAGGGACGTAATTTATCACAGCCACAGCGAAATAATAAACATCAGAGACAAGGAAGATTGGCGGTAGAAGTTCAACAAGTAGGGCGCTGGAAGGTGAACTTCGCGACGCAAGTTACTTCGGGATCCCCCAAACAGGAACAGTAGACGTATGTTAAAGATTTATATTTACATCGAGCTTTTGGTAGAGGACTAGAATTCATCTTATTTTCACAAAAAAAAGGAAGGCAAGATTTTGTAATTATATCATATCTTAACTTGTGAATGGGGTTTTGTTATTTTGAAAGCGTGGATTTTATTATATTTATTCAGAAGTGGATTGTGTGTTAGCTCGGGTTGCCAGTGCGAGTTGCGTTGGTTAAACTGTTACCGGCGAAAGAGTGCAAAGTGGTCCCGGCTTTGACTGATTCTTCCGTGTTAGAGAAAAATAGTAAGACTTATTTCCAGCTATGTGAGGGGTGTTCGTCAGCCGCGTTTTTTGACTGATTTTTCCGTGTTAGAGAAGAATAGTAGGACTTATTTTCAGCTGTGTGAGGAGTATTCGGAGGCCGCGTTTCTCGCTTGGCGGCTACTTGAGATAAGCAAGTGACGCCTTCTACAACCATCCCCGACGGCAAGCCGGCTCCAAAATCCCTAGCCGTGATGTTTATTTTCAATTTGGAAGAGCTGTATTCAAATTTTATTGGGTTTTGAAGCAAAGTTTTTATATTTATTAGTGGGAAGCTCCGAATTTGCATCGCATCGCTATGTATCCACCTGAATGATATGCTGGAAGAATTTGGTGAGTATCCTTTTAAGGGTTTTGTACTACTAAAAAATAAAATTGGTTTTGTCTGTTCAGTCGTCTGTCCATCTTTGGATCACAGCGGGCTTTCTCTTAAATAATGACAGCTACAGATATCAAAGATGATGGGTGGATCGAAAATACAATCCCTTGAATGTTTAGGTTAGGTCTTACGCTAAGGTTCGCAATGAAACATCTCATCGGGGAATGATTGGAGGATATAGTCTCCATGATGAAACAAATGACAACGGCCAGCGCCTGATTGACTTTGCATGTAGCAGAAATCTAGTCATACGTTCAACTTGCTTCCCACATCTACGCATTCACAAAATGACTTGGGTATCACCGGATGGCAACACACAAAACCAGATAGATCATGTTCTGATCCACCAACGTTGGGCCTCGGGCATGCTTGATGTCCGTATACTCGTATACCGAGGAGCCTATTGTAACTCAGATCATTACTTAATCAAATTAACCTATCCATGTCGTATTTCAAAGGCATGTTCAGCAAAGACCAGCCCGCTTCAAAAATTTGACATCGAATGGCTCCAACCGGCGTCTGTGACCAAAAATTTCACGGAGACCCTCGACAACCAGCTGGCTCCCATCTTATCAGACACCTCGTTAAAGGCAAGCCACGAGCTCTGGATGGAAGTGAACGCGGTTATTAAGACCGTGGCAGAACAGACGATCGGACATCAAGCCCGGCGCAAGAGAAATGATTGGTTCGATAATGAGTGCCAAAATGTGTTAGACAAAAAGAATCAGGCGTACAATGAATACGTAGATAAGAAAACCAGAACGAAGAGAGAACACTATGAAAATCTCAGAAGAGTAGCGAATAAGATAATTAGAAATAAGAAAAGAAAATACTATGACGACCAATTGAGAAGTGTAGACGTAAGTTCAGCGAGAAACGACACAAGACAAGCATACAAAGTAGTGAAAAGCCTGAAACGTGGCTATCAGCCCAAAACCACGCTCTGCGTGATGACATCGGTAATATCATCGCTGATGAAACCAAGGTTACGGAAAGATGGGCATCATATTTCAAGAACCTCCTTAATCCTACGTACAGCTCTACAAAATCGGAGTGTATAGATGTTTGCGTAGAGCCTCCACTGACGCCACCAACTCTGGATGAAATTTGTTCTAGCATCAAACCCCAAAAGAATAGTAAAGCGCCGGGCATCGATGAGATTCTAGTCAAGCTCATCAAATATGGTGGCAGCAGTATTCATAAAGCTATTCACAATGTCATCCAGCGCATTTGGCAATAAGAACATATGCCGAAAGAGTGGAGCCAATCAATTATATTTCCTATCAAAAAAAAAAAAAATATAGAAGAAGTTACATTGCGAAAATTATAGCGATACTGCTTTGTGCGGCGTACAAAATATTTTCAAAGATCTTAGAAAATTAAATTGGATCCTACGCCAACTGTATTATTGGGAAGTATCAAGATGGTTTTAGAGCTGATCGATCAACAACAGACCAATTGTTCACAGTCAAGCAAGTACTTGAAAAATGCTGACAGTTCAGCATAACATAGACGTACACCAAATTTTCGTTGACTTTAAGCAAGCTTACGACAGTATTGATCGTAACGTACTGTACCAAATAGTGCTTTGCTTTGGCATCCCAGGCAAATTAGTCTGTCTTACCAAAATGACGGAATACCACACTTGGCGAATACAGTATCGAATTTGTTGGCGAATTTGTGTATTTAGGCACGAAAATTACGAAAACGGGTAATGAAAGAAACGAAATGCGCCGAATAATACAGCATGCAAATAAAATATTTTATTCAATTTTAACGATCTTGAAGTCCAGCTGCATACACAGGAAAACAAAGCTCCAAGGCTACAAATCTGTGATAGGACTTGTGTTATGATATGAGTGTGAAGCATGGACCCTAACCCAAGCATCCGTAAATATATTGAACGTCTATGCATGATGGGTCCGGAGGCGTATAATCGGAGCCAAGCTAGATAGGGACCAATGGCGAATTGGATACAACCATGAGTTGTATGAAATTTTTGAGAAACCGGAGGTCTCAACGATTGTATGACTGCGGAAGCTGCAATAGGCTGGATACATGGATAGTATGGACAAACAACGGATACCCAAAAAGGTATTCGCTGGGAGACCTGTAGGCCGGAGACCAGTGAGGAGACCGAGGAAACCCTGGTCTATCTCTTTTGACGAAGACAATTCATCGCTGTTCGGATTTCAAAATTGGAGGACGCGGTCAATGGACCGAGACAGTTGGAGGCGCTATTTGCAGGAAGCGGAGGCCTAAGAGGGGCTGTAGTGCTACGAAGAAGAAACAAGAAGATGGAGAGTGTTTAGGTATCAACACATTTTGAAAGGTTTCTGTGGGGGTTCCCCTCTTATCGGAAGGGACCCTATTACCCGCGAAATCAAGAGTCTATCAGGTAGGGCTTTCGGCTCCCAGTTATCCCAATAAAGAAGGACCGTGGCAACACTCATTCACCTGTTCATGATCTCGTTACCTCGTGGACTGAGCTATGGTCCTTTGAAATGAATAATCTAAGGTCTTGACATATAAAGCGTTAATCGAACACCCTAAAAACTTCCCGTGAAATGGATAATTATGGATCCTGAGATATAAATAGGTAAATTATACTCTGAGGACCAACTTTGAATAGCGGTAACTGAATTCAACTGACTCCGAGAAAATGTGGACGCATAGTCCTTCATCTTAGTGCTGTGCAACGTTGCAAAAGGTGCAATCCACTGCCAAAAAAAAACTGCATGCAATTTGAAGTAAATTTATGCGTTTGTTGTGCAGTACACTGAATTAATTCACTAGTTTTGTCTAGAAAACACAGATCTTCATTCAAACTAAGTGCACAAATAAACTTCTTACAAATTTAGACTTGCTTTTTGCAATAATATTTAATTTCCTACTTCATAAATCTCTGCTACACTTCATCACAAATTATTTTATATAGATATGCTTTGAATGGAATTCACTTAATTACTCTTACTTGGAGGCTCCCGATATTTTGCCACCAATCGGAAAATGCTTGGTGCTTTTCACGAGTTGTTCATTTGCACCGCAGGTATTTTTACCCCACTGAAAATCCACAACCAACAGTCAATACCTCTAATTATCGCTTTGTCAATTCTTCCCCTTTATTTCCGGAGAGTTTTTTCTTTCCTCTCTTCAGAAGAATGACTTCCCTCACTGACACCCGTGTACGCATACAAAATTTCACGTGCACACGATCGCGCCTTCATTATCATTTGTTAAACAGTTTGAGTACAACACAACAAACGTTCTCTCACAGAAAACTCGTACGTCAAAGCTGATGAAAATTCGTAGAGGCTAAAAAACTCATGTGTAAAAGCTGTTGAAAAATTCGTAAGTTTTTAATAAAAGAAAGAGAACTAAAATCCTGATTTCATACACGCGATCTTCAAATCCAAGAACTTTATAAACGTAAACATGTTGCGTGGTGAAGTTAAGTGCAAAAACAAAAATATTCCACTTAAAACCTCAACTTCACACAATTTGAATGAAGGTTGCTAATTGCTTCAGCTCTCGCAACCGGTTGCGGATCCAGTACTCTCTATATCTATGCTATCAATCAATTCAAAACGAGTTCACGCGTTCCCGATCTAAATCCCGGCGTGGTGCCTGAAATAAACTATTTTAGTTCCAACCGAAATATTCTACGCTAAACGAAAATGTCAAACACTTATTATGGCGTCGCGTTCCGAATTGAGTGGACTGATCATTCACGGATTTATAATAATAGGGGTACCGGTTAATTCGTGCGGTTTTCTAATAGATGGCGTAACTTGATTTTCGTTCCAGTGATTCACCTTTCCAAATATGTGTTGGAAAGCTACTGTCATATAGTTTCAGAATCAGTATGTGTCATTTAGCTGAAGCGTAAACAATAATACTTTTTTACTCTGAAAATGTCGAATTTTGTGCCGAATAAAGTGTTTTCGCGGGGAGTACTTCTTCATTGAAGAAAAAGGCTGCGGAAAGTGATCGTATTTTGCTGAGCGTACGTGCCAGAAGTGGTTTGCACGGCTTTAAACTGGCAATTTTGACAGCCAAAAAAGATTTAAGATCACGATTCGGAGACATTGCTCGACCAAGATCCATACCAAACTTGCAAAATCACTTTACGTAGCTCTACCAACCATTTCCGATCGTCTAAAAGCAATTTTTCACAATAAAGCTTCGATTTTCGAAAAAAACCGGTACTCCTATTAAAGCCCCTCTCTTCAATGCATACCCACCTTCCATTTCCATTTCCTTCTGAAAAACTCTAACTACTGGAAAAGAAAAATAAAAAAATGTAGATTCAACAATTCATTTTATTAGCAATGAAAAATGGAAAAAAGTGAACTGAAATTTTAGCATCCTTTATTTTATCTAATCTTATTTTTGGTTGACTTTTGGTGGATAATCTTTACTTTGATGTTATATAAATAAATGTGTACGAGACAAAAAAACCAATTGGTCTTCAATAGTAAATTAACATGTGCAATGAATACAATGAGCTTATATCAACAACTATAAGTGTACGAATGCGAACATGCTAGAAAATCTTTAGTAGTTTACTTTCATCAGTAAGTGGTAGATAGAATTAATACTTAACATGCAAAAGTTAATCAAAGAATATTTGTCATTAAATTTACCATTCAGAAGACTTTTTATACGGATTTGAAAAGTTTCACTCTGCTTAATTGAAAATATTCACCAATTATTTAAATGTAATTTTTACAAATGAAGTTAACTAGAAAAATAAAATTTATAGCAAATTTTTATTTATTTACTCGTATTTATTCGCCAAACAAGGCACAATTTAAAATCAAATACAAACAAATTGAATTAAAAACAAAAATACAAACCACACAAAAATATTGTCTAGGTTGTCGAGGAATTGAGGATTTGAAATGTTTCGGACTTAAAACAGCACTTGGAAGTGGTTGGGGAGTGAGGCTTGCTAAACTTATTGAAGATTTTACAGCATCTGTTAACCGCCTCATTGTCTGCGTTATTTGCGAGGTGCGTACTTGTGGTTAACATGGGATTGTGCCCGGTG
Source organism: Odontomyia ornata (assembly GCA_963969285.1). Taxonomy (NCBI): domain Eukaryota; kingdom Metazoa; phylum Arthropoda; class Insecta; order Diptera; family Stratiomyidae; genus Odontomyia; species Odontomyia ornata. The sequence goes on along the minus strand of OZ017740.1, from coordinate 19,326,590 downwards.
ACTCTAACAGGATCGTGAAAGTGAATCTTGTCTGACCAAAATGGAACTTGAATATTGCACCTTAAGACGTCGAAAGTTGGACATGCAGACAAAGCGACTCTTCTGGAAGCGAGTGATGTCAGGTTTAATGTTCGATGTCGATCCTCATAAGATGGCAGATTATGAAAAGAAGTCGGGTCATACAGAGGTCTTATGGCAAAAAGTAAAAATTGCTGTTGTACAGACTCAAGTCTGCGGCTATAGATTTCGTATATAGGGTCCCAGATTATGCAGCCGTATTCGAGAATAGGACGGACTACCGAGGTGAACAAGGATTTTTTTGCCCAAATATTCATAAATTCTTTCGCTCTCCATTTAATAAAACCCAGCAGCTTGTTGGTTTTACATAGTACTTCATCATAGTGACGGTTAAATCTGACTTTGGAGTCTAAGACTACACCAAGGTCTTCAACTCTTTCAACTCTTCTCAGTTGTGTGTTATTAATTTCATAATTGTGTATGATGACATTCTTTTTTCTTGAAAAGCTTATTACGAGACATTTTCAAAATTAAGTTCAAGGTGATTCACATCGCACCATTGTTGGAGGGTGGTTAATTTGGACTGGAGAAAAGATGCATCAGTCAAAGTTTGTATTCTGTGATATAGTTTGAGGTCGTTGGCATAAAAAACGTGCGGAATATCAAACAGCGCTTTTGAAAGATCTGAGACGAAAATATTGACTAGAAGTGGACCAAGATGACTGCCCTAAGGAACTCCAGAGGCAACTGAGACAACTGACTATCAAACTTGACAAATTGTGTGCGGTTTTTCAAATAGGACTGAATCCAGCTGAGTAGCGAACCGGATATTTCGGAGCTACAGAGTTTGTTTAACAGGATTAACAGAATTCCATGGTCCACACTACCAAATGCTTTGCTGAAATCAGTGTATATGGCATCAATCTGATTTCCTTGCTCCATTTCACTACGAATATCTGACGTCAAAGTGATTAGATTAGTGGTAGTTGATCTGATTCTACGGAAACCATGTTGCTCTTCATTAAGAAACGGTTCAATAGGGGGAGAAATTTTACTACATATAATTTTCTCAAACAGTTTTGGCATACCAGAAGGGGAAGCAATGCCCCTGTAGTTCACCATAAGCTGCTTTTCACCTTTTTTATGCATTGCTATTCTAAAAGATGGCTTCCAAAGCATAGGAGAGATACCACTAGATAGTGAGTTATTAAAAATAATGAAGAGGGCTTTAATCAGTTCACTTTTACAGAGGGCCAAAAAACAGGGTAGAATCAGATCTAGGCCAGGTCCTTGATTCAAATCAAGATCTTCAATAGCTTGGAGAATTTCATCTTCAATAATCGAAACGCTTTCTATAAGGATTCTTGACGCTATTTACGGCAGCTCTAGGTCTGTAGCAAGATTGGAGAGTACATGCTGAAAATGGTCTGCAAAAAACTCGCAGATCTGTTCTGTACAAGATGACATCGAGTCTTTGTGTGTCATTATCGAAGGGTACCCATAAGTTTTACACTTAAGGTTTACAAAATCAAAAAACTTTTAAGGATTAGAAATAGTTTCCTCCGCTACAAAGTTAACATACGATTGATATGCATGTTGGGATTCAAGATTAAATTCTACAACAAGATCATTATATTTAATATTACTCTCATCGCTGGAACCACTCCACCTTTTTAAGGAGCTTGTAGAGTTTATTTCTTGGTTACGTAAATGCCTGAGATTGCTCCTTAACCACGGTTCTGAAATTTTGTCTTTTTTCTGTATTTTGGATACGAACGATTCAACGGTGTCAAAGATTATGGTATATAAGGTGGATAGGGCTATATCCAAATCTAAAGTTGACAGCATAGCATTCCAATTCAATTGGGATAAAACACTATTAATATTATCATAGTTACCATTTCGGAAGTCATATATAATAGTGGACTTGTACGATATAGAATTAAAAGTACCAGGAGTGGACAGTTCAACAGTAAAAGCAGAGTAATGAACCGAATTAGTAAACAGATGATCCTTGTCATCAGTTGAACTGACCACTACCTCGTCGTAAGCGTTAGAAAAAATAAGGTCTAGCCATCTGCCATTTTGGTTGGGTATAGGAACTACTTTCTGCAAATCGTTACTATAAAAGGTGCTAATGAGATTGAAATCATGACTTTTTCGCAGATTGATAGGAAGAAGGAGACCGTCTTCTTCATCGAAAAAATTTTAAGTTAATAATTTTATCTTTTTCATTTGTAATCTTTTTCATTTGTAATTGCTGTGATTCCAGCTATAACTTGACAAACGTTGTCGTAGACAGTATCGTTGGATTTTGTGGGGACATAAAATACGTCAATATATAGGTTAGATCTTTCCAACTTTATTTTAACTACCTTATACTGGAACAATTTGTATTCCGTGGAGGTTACTAGCTCGCTCATAAAGGAATTGTGTGCTGCAATTAATACACCACCTCCTCGTGATTGTCCTGTACTATGATGATCTCTATCATCTCTGTACATACTCCAGTTACTATCAAGGATCTCTTCGTTTATATGAAAATCATTCAACCATGTTTCGGAAAGGGTACGGATATTAAAATGGCACGATTTTACGTCAGGAACAAGTTTGTTTAACTTACTACGCATACCACCTTAGTTATGGTAAAACAATTTAAAATTTATCTGTTTATTGGGGACGAAAAAATTTATGGTGCTGTTCTCTTGCCCTTTGCAATGACGGGATATGGTTGGAACTAACAAGGGATGCATAAGTTTCAAGATCTTTTTTTGCCTGGTTTAGGGTGATACCAAGTTCTTCATGGTAGGAAAAATGCAGAAGGCGAACAGCCTCAAGATCGATTGGAAGACCTTCTCTTTGAATCGCGATTTTAGATTTGTTTTCGTTTTACCATCTATACAAGTTGTTTCTGGTGCCTTGTGCATATAAAGCCGTACCGATTCATAAATTTTATTATCTCCAAGTCAAGATATTAGATATCTTTTTTCATGGTCACTACCCGAAACTATAGTGGGTTTGACTGTGGGCGGCAATAGCGGGTCTCAAAAGGATGGGGCAGGTGGTATGGGCTGTAAAATTGATCCAGATGAAATTGGCATTAAGTCTCCTCCCCGCACGAAGTTGTTGTAAGTATCCTGTATAGAAGAAGATTTAGAATTTAAACAGGAAGCTGATTCTAGTGTTTTTACAGAAGACGCCTCAGAGTCTAAAACTGCTTCTAGTGAACAACCACTATCATTGTTTAGTTTTGGGTCAACGAACGAATTGCTGCAGTCATTCAATTTTTTAGAAGAAAATGGGGATAGAGGTTTTGGATTTATGTTAGTAGTAGAGAGTAAATTCTTAATAGTGGTAATGGGTTTACATACATCCTTAGAGCTATTTATTTTTCCAGAGCTCACAAGTTTATCAATCCATTCCTTGAAAATCATGCCGTTATAGGAACAAACGCCATTCTTCTTCTTAAAATCCTTGAAGACCCAAGCATATCGTATTGGAATAAAAACCTTGAATCTATGTCTTCACTGATTGTGGAAGGGTAGCTCCTGAACTTTTCTTCCATTGATAAGAATCTTCATCTTCAATCGTTTTTCCTACTATGGCCTCATTACAAATATTTCTGTTTCCTTTCACAAAGAAAATGCAGAAGTTCGCCCCACGGTTTAAATACGGCTCATGGTTTAAATCTGGAAGTCTTTTATTACGATTCTCCCATTCTTCAGCTGACCAGTAGGTCCCAAGCTTATAGATGTATTTTTGGGTTTTTTTACTTGGCGGTGGTGGACTACTGGGCTGCGTATCAATTGAACAGGGAATCTGGGGCACGTTTTGAATTGTATGTTGATCTTTCTAAATTTTTTGTTGCCCTTCCATTATGTTGTTGCACTTCTCTTCAACCTTATCGAGTTTGGCTAAAAGCTGAGACATTTCCTCTTGATGATTTGCCTTGTTTAAAGATGAAGCCGATTTCTCAAAGTTTTTATCATATTTGCTGAAAGTTTTCACGATGGTGGTATGAAGAGACGAAGAATTTTTTGCAGCATTCACTATCATTCGACAATTGGCATAAAACAGCCTCTTTGATGGATATGATCTGTGATCCAAACATTTCAAGATTTCTGCTCACTTTTACGTTGATTTTGGAAATTCCGGCTGCTAGTTCATCGAAACTTCATAACATTTCCACGAAGCTTTCGTCGTTGGCACGAGATCGTATTTGCTGTAGGGTTATGAAAACTGGGTCAGATTCTTAAACATTGAATTGTAAATATTAACACTAAATAAGAAAAGTACCCGCGAACAGAAAATTTGTGTCACAGCACTTTTTCTCCGAAACTATAGAAGCTACAGCAATGAAACTTTGTGGAAAGGTCAGAAGTGGTGACTTCTTGAACGTTTTGGGGTGAAAAAATTTTTCAAAGGGGTTCAAGGGGGGGTCTCTCCATATAGGCAGGTGACCCTTGCACATTTTTTTTTTCACCAGTCACTCAATGAGATCTTTTTAAAGTCTTAAAATTGCCTTATCGGTACTGAGGAGGGCTGGGGAAGGGGAAATATACGAACTTTTCGCATACTCCCCCTCGCGATTGGACACCTTTCATCCGAACAATCTGAAAAAAATAATAAATGTAGGCCTTTATGAGTACAACAACCAAAAGTACGTGAGAAGTCGAAATTCACTCAATTTTGTTAGTAATAGTATGATTTATCGATTTTACGTTTTCTTGAATAAAATCTTAACGGTACTCTCAAATTCAGCAAAATTTATATTATTACACAGATTACTATTTATAAGATCGATCTGTTCTGAAAGTTTCATCAAGATCGAATGGTATTTAACGAAGTTATACCGGTTTGAATTTTCCTGTATTACTATAGAACAATATGCGCTACATTGCTATGTAAGTGGCTATGGACCAATATGCGCTTTTTACCGAGTCAGACACTACAGTTTTGCTAGGATTGGCATGAAAATTTCAGGAATGATAGGTTTCATGAATATCTTTGAGAATCGGTTCAGCTAGTGGTATCAGTAATCGTAAAACGAAATGGTGGCTGTTTTAAGTGCGAAGATTGAATAATTTTGAGTTGAACACTTGATTCAATTTAATGAATGACTGAAGATGATTACCTAAAATTAATACTCATAGGTGTCAAAGAGGCTAGAGAGAGCTCCCAACAAAATAGCTTTGCAACCATTCTAGGATTCGAAAAAATTGGCCATGAATCGATAATAACAGTACAGTACCTGTGATCTAAAAAATCAGAAAAAAATTATCAAGGTAGATATTAATGAGTATAACAATAGCAAATACCTCAGAAGTCAAAATTCGTTCAACTTTGTTAATAATACTATGAAATTGGGGGTTCCTCAAGGATTTATACTTGGATCAACCTTGTTTTTGCAATATACTAATAATTTGAATATATTTAATCTGAAAGTTCACCACACATTATATGCTGATGATACTGTACTTCTTTATTCAAGACATAATAAAGTTGCCATGGAGAATATCCTCAACAAGGATCTAGATAAATATCGTTCATGGCTTACCAAAAACAAGCTAGCATTGAATACTACAGAGACAAACTACTTTATTTTTAAATTGAAGAAAAAGGAAGACATAGAAGTTGACCTAAAAATTAACGGCGAAAACTTACAAAGAGTGTTTGAACTTAAATATCTCGGTCGTACCATAGGTCATCGTTTGACATGATTGCCACACATAAATGATTTGAGGAAACAACTAGCACCAATGATATAAGTGTTGTTTCCTATGCATATAAACAAACTTGTATTAAATGCATTTATACTGACAAAGCTACATTATGCGGGGGTCATTTGGAGTCAATCGTCAAAGCAAAACCTTAATATTATATCCAGGATACTAACTAAAGCCTATAAAAATATTCTAAACTTTCCAATTCTCACTCCAACAAGACTGGTGTATCAGCGGACCAATGCACTCACCTTCAGTCAAATCATTACTATGGAGAAAGCTAAGTTTATCTTCAAATATCTAATTTCCAATGAATCGGAATGAAGCCCCTTTATAAAAGTATCACAAATAAATCCATATAATTCAAAAAATGCGAGCAATTTTGTAATAACTTACGCTAGAACTGATCGACTATGGAATGAAGTAACGAATGATGCTCTGCCTATATACTCGTACAACAATCTTCCAAAAACTGTGAAAAATGTAAACTCATCATTGGTTTTTAAGGAAAGTCTTAAGGAACATCTAATAAATCCAAATTAATGATAAGTAATGCAGTATCTTAGGGCAGTTTAGTTTTTTTTACTGCGTCGGACTATAATTTTTTTTTATCTCTGGGAACTGTTTACGAATCGGTCTAGACTAGCAGGAAAGAAGTGCATCACAGTATTTTGTGTGCCCCTTATACTGATGATTTAGCATTGCCCGGAGGCACACGTAGGAATAGAAGACGTGTGAAGTGCAAATCGCACGAGCGTTGTACTACGATGAAAGAATGATGGAGATAGTGGCAGGGAATGAAGGTATTTAACAAAAAAAAAATCTTCGAATTTCATATTTTCTTAGATAAAATCATCTTTGACACATTTCTTCATTTCATTCTTTGCTGGTGATTGCATTTTGTAAGTTGAGTACAAAACTCTTCTGACATAGCCGTAGGTCTGTCTACCCAAATTGTTTTATTTCCAAGATGGTGCAGTGCATTTGGTCTGTTCAATGATCTAACATTCCAAGTTGTGATAGTTGTTGCCGTTTATCCAATCAAATCCTATTGTTCTGGTTCCATGACAAGTAAATACTAAGTCGAGCGTTGTCATCGTTTCGACGGTTGTTGGTCTGCGAGTGGTTATAGCATTCCTCTTTCCCCCACCTATGGATCCATCGTATGGGGTTTCAAAAGCTCCACCCGAAAAAAAACTTTGCGAGAAAAGAAACTATATAAGATGCTATTCGTCAGAAAGTTTATGCAACGCATATTTTTAAGCAATGTTTAAAAAAAAAAAAGTATATATAATAATACCACATGTTGAGCCTTTCTTTCTCGAATATGGTGGGGTTTATATGCATGATTTCTTCCTGGATTACAGTCTTCAAGAGATCCAGAGTCATCTCACGATGTTTAAAAGCCTCATCTTTGAGATAACCCCGCAGATAAAAATCACAAAGGATTAAATCTCACCTAGCTTAGGCAAAGTGATCATCTGCCCGGAGAACATTTCGTGGAGAAGAGCGCATGGACAGCGGACTAGAACACGAAACTCTCTGGATCATACTCTGCACCAAAAACTTTGATTTTTGCCTTAAAAATTTACAAGCGTGGCAGCCACAGATTCGCCATTTTTGATAAAAGTTACGATAAAAAATGCGTGCTGCTGTCCTAACCATGGTATGCTAACGACTTAAAAACATGGTATGCTAACGACGAAAAACTATATCAACCACGCCTCTAGTGTATTTTTCGGGCTCCTGTGGCTTGCACTTCCATACAAAGTGTGTGAATTTGACAAGTTCCGTGTGCAAATACATTTTGAAATGGAACTCTGGAGTACACTGGTTCTGTTAAGCTTGTAGAAGGTGCGCTTTATCTGTTCATGCGACTTATCTGCAAAGTGCGATGCACACTGTAGATACTTTGGCAAATGAATTCAAGAAGCTGCAGCAAAAATTTGACAATTCAAAAAGTATAATCAATGAACCACTAGTAGCGGCCACAAACCAGCCGCCAACTTCGTCTAAAACGAAAGGTTAAAAAATCGTATTCTAATGTGGCTTCACCAAAAATAACAACGCGTAGTATGGGTCCGCAGTTGGAGCAGCTTGGCCCTCCGGCTTGTTTAACGCCTTCTGGTCCTATGAATTCAACCACTTTTGGCGTTGTGGATCCAGCTCCTCTCCCACTACTTGACGAGCAAGTTTCAAATCCCATGCATGATTGCATTGAATGTGAAACAGCATTGCACCATCAAAGGCCCCATGATTTAAAGGCGCCTGACATATGTTTAGTGAAGCCGCCGATCCAGATTTTTGTTTCCCGCATTGCATATGATACGTCGGGAGAGCAACTTAAAGCAGACGTTGAGTTTAAGCTCAATAAACTGAATAAGCATGGCGTTATTAGCTGCATTACCGAATCAGATTGTTGCTTCTTTCAAATTAACTGTGCCTGAGGAGTGCGCGCTAGCTGCTCAGAGCGATTTTTGGCCACCTGGGACTTTGGTGAAAAATTACACGCCCCTCAGAAAGAACTTTCGTGCAGCAGAGCAATGTCTCACCAACAACTAAACCTGTTAGAAACTCTACATATCAATCTATTACCATGTACTATCAAAACGTCAGGGGCTTAAGAACGAAGCTCGAGGACTTATCACTTTCTTGCCAACTAGCAAACGTCATTCCCTGCAATTCTCCTTTAGTTGTGTATGAATCCTTCTTTGATGAACTTTCCTCCTATCTTCTTGTTCGTCACCCTCATTCAAGAATCGTAGTTTGTGGGGATTTCAATCTACCCTCCGTTGAATGGGAAACTCACACAATCCCTTCTATTTCTTCTACAAATAATATATCTTTGCTGCTTTCTTCTTTTCTTTCCCTCTGTTCTTGTTCACAATTTAACCATATCTGTAACCCTTATGGCCGTCTACTTGACCTTGTCCTTTCAAATGTCCAAGCTCATTGTATCTCTGTCTCTCATGCCTTGTTTCCTTATATAAAGCCAGACCTTCATCATCCACCTTTGTCTCTAGATCGAGCGATTGAAACCTTACAACCTCCGAGATATGCCACTGCCTTTCGGTTCAACTTTTTCAGAGCTAATTATAAGGCGATTAAAACTAATATGGACTCTGTCGACTGGTGTGCCTTTTTCTCTGGTCTTGACTGCGATAGTGCCATAGGTAAATTCTACGAATACCTCAATAATTTGATTACCGAATATACTCCTCCGCAATCTTCTCGTAAGGCTAAAATGAAGCCTTGGTTCACTAACAGAGTTATATGTGCCTTAAAAGCAAAAGACAGGGAGCATCAGCGCTTCAAACTAACTGGATCTGAAGAAGCCAGATCTGAGTTTTGTAGACTAAGATCCATTGCTAAAGGCGAAATAAGGACTGCCATGAAGAACTACTTCAGCAGTTTAGAGACCTCCCTTATGACAAATAATGTCAAACCCTTTTGGTCCTATATCCGATCCTTAAAATCTTCCTCTACTATCCCCTGTAATGTTACATGGAACAATATTGAAGCATCTTCTCCACGGGATATTTCAAACATATTTGCTCAATTTTTTTCCAAAACATTTTTAACCTCATGACACAATATATTCTTCCACCAACTCTAATGAAGCCAGTCCAATCCTTATCACATCCTACTCTACTAATCCTCTTGTAGTCGAATCCCTTATTAATTTACTCGATCCTAATGTCAGTCCCGGTTCTGATGGATTGCCAAATATATTTGTGAAATCACTCAGTTCCTCTATATGTTTTCCCTTATCCCTTATTTTCAACCTCAGCCTTAGCTCTGGTATCTTTCCCAATTATTGAAAAGATGCAAACGTTGTTCCGATCTTTAAAAATGGTGATCCGTCTATTGTTTCTAACTATCGTTCCATATCTCTGCTCTCCTTTTTCCCTAAACAGCTTGAACGCCTTGTACACAACAGACTTTCGGAATCATTGAGCTCAGTTATAAATCCGCAGCAACATGGCTTCCTGAAAGGCCGTTCCACTTCATCTGAATTCACAGACTATATCGCAAAAGCTCTGGACAAACAGTACCAAGTGGATGCCATCTTTACTGACTTCTCCAAAGCTTTTGATTGTGTGAACCATTGTATTCTTTGCCAAAAGCTAGCCATGCTTGGTATCTCCGGTTCCCTACTCGCCTGGATCTCGTCATATCTTTCCCATCGTTCGTGCCGTGGTGTTCATAATGGAACAGCTTCCTCTCCTTTTTCCCCATCTTCCGGTGTCCCTCAAGGGTCAATCCTCGGGCCTCTCCTTTTCCTACTGTTTATTAATGATCTCCCCTCTGTAATATCCTCTCCCTGCCTCCTATATGCTGATGATTTCATAGTGTTTCGTATAATTAAGACTCGACGATTGTCAGTTTCTCCAAAAGGACCTATTTAATCTGTGTAGCTGGTGTTTGTCAAATTCCCTTTGTTTAAATGTTTCAAAATGTTTTAAGATGAGTTTTACCTTCAACACAGTTACTTTAACGTACAACTACTCCCTTTGTGATGTTATTCTCTCTTCAGTGGACTCATGCAAAGACCTTGGTGTAATTTTTGATACCAAGCTCAAATTCGATATCCATATCGTTAGTATAACTGCCAGAGCATCGAAGACTTCCGGATTTATTCTGCGACATCTCCATAAATTTGGAAGCATTCCTACCGCTGTTCGTTTATTCGCCTGCCTTGTTCGCCCACTTCTTGAGTACTGTTCAGTTGTGTGGTTTCCTCGACAACAGTATTTAGTGACCTCACTAGAAACTGTCCAGCGAAAATTCACCAGGGTTTTGTTCTATATATTGAATTTGCCGTATGAATCCTATGATCGTCGGTTGTCTATACTTCGTCTTCCTTCTCTGTCGTCACGTAGAAAGTTTTTAGATCAATGTTTCCTATACAAACTGTACCACCATGGTATAAAGAATAACAAGGTATGCTCGCTCATGAAAAAAGCTTTTTATGTCACGTCACATGGATCGGAGCTTTCAGATAGAATGCATTTGTCAATGAATTTTATATGGATTTCAGGACTTGTTTGAAATAAAATCAGAGATTTCTCATAAAAATTCAATTTCTTGCTTGATTTTTACCTTTGTAATTAATTTTATGCTCATACTAATATAAATAAATCTTCAAGTTCAAGGAATACATATGATAAATGCAATTGCTTGTTTTCGGTATAGGTGCGCATTTTTAATTAATAGTATGTTGAATATATTATTATCTGATCAGATTAAGGTACACTTATAGCGAATATTTTAAATACATTAACTAGTTTTCTTCTCTGGAATATCAATACATTATCTTTAATTATCCATTCATTTCAATTTATTTATAAGCAACAAAGTAAGTGATGCGTACAAATTAAGAAAAATGAATTTTTTTCAATTCTTGAATTGGAAGACATTGAATGAAATGTGACGTTTTTCAGCAAGCATAAACGATTTTCAGGGGATCGTTAATTTTAAAATTTTATTCAATTCAAATTCAAGGACAATCAACGAGACACGTAACGTTCTCATTGACAAATCCCATCGAATTTTCATCAATTCAAATATTGCAAGCATTAGTTGCAGGCAATTTTATTTTATGCATGTAGTTCGGTTTTACTACATATTATAAATATCACATTGCTATCATGGAGATGTTTCCCTCACTTTTTTATATTTTCCTTTATATTTAATCTTGCGCATGCCTAAATTCAGTTTGAGTCGAGAATATGTTTTACATCTATGAAACACTCCGTTGGCTTTACTATTAAGATCAATATCGGTAGAATAAGTTATTAAATTCTGAATATAGTGTTTTCCAATAAGAGGTGTTATTTTGAATAGATCTTGTAATTTAACACCTTGCGACTTCTTCCTTTGGGGCCACGTGAAAGAAAAGGTCTACGCCAATAGCCCAGCGCCGATTCAAGACCTCAAAGATAGAATTTGGTTATGGAAAATTTCATGAAAAGGATATGGTACTGTAAGCGTGGTCGTGGTGGTCATTTGCTTGATGTTATTTTTCATTTGCTTGATGTTATTTTTAACGGCATACCTTCTTCTTTATAATAAAATAAACATCCGATCATTTATATTAAAAAATGGCATTTTTCTTTTAATATTAAAAATAGCACCTATTATTGGATTTCATTATGGAAAATTTCATGAAAATGATATGGTCCTGCAAGCGTGGTCGTGATGTTTATTTGCCTGATGTTATTTTTTACCATTAACGGCATACCTTTTTCTTTATAATGAAATTAGCATCTGATCATTTATATTAAATAACGACATTTTTCTTTTAATATCAAAATAACACCTCTTATTGGATTTGGTTATGAAAAATTTCATGAAAAGGATATGGTCCTGTAAGCGTGGTCTCGGTGGTTATTTGCCCAATGTTATTGTTTACTATTAACGGCATACCTTTTTCTTTATAATGAAATAAACATCCAATTATTTGTATTAAAAAATGGCATTTTCCTTTAAATATTAAAATAACACCTCGTATTGGAAAAGAAATCAACATTTGCCGATCCAACCGATTCGATCCATGTGACGTCACAAAAGCTTTAAATGGCGATCCAGCTTTCGTGAGCGAGCATACCTTGTTATTCTTTATACCATGCTGTACCACCATCATAGTGCATCCGCTCTTAGCGACGATTTGCACTTCAGGCAGATTGCACGTACCACCCATTCCAATAGTCTCCTTGAGGTTCCGTATTCTCGGACAGAACTATATTATCACTCATTAATGCCACGAATCATCAGGAAACATAATGAGCTCGAGCTTGGATCTTTTTCCTCATCTTACTTTGATTTCCAAAATAGATTACGAACTTTGGTAATTACGAATTCCATTTAATTAATAATAATACTGTATGTAACTTTTAAATTTTAAATTATTATATTATATTTTCATATTGTTTCTTTGCAAGGAATAACATTTCCACTCAATTTTGCACTTATTTTCTTCAAATTTATTAAGTCTATTTTGTAATTGGACTTCTTAGTCTGTAAAATGGATCAATAAATAAATAAATAAACCCTCCAAGGAAGAGCAAGTCCCCTTTGAGACGACCCATCCCCCTACCGCAAATTTTCGAAATGTGCGCGTCTCCTTTGCCACATCCTGTATTTGTGTCACTTGTTTAAATGGGAGCTTTCTCAAACTTTAATCCTGATTTTTTTGTTTATTTATTTCCTAGTTCAGTTAAAACTAATCCTAGAGATTTTCGCTCGAGTACATTAAGTTTGTCCTGTGATTTACTTTCTAATTCAAAATTCTTTCTCCATGAAAGTTTGCAATCTTCTGAATACAACCGCTCGAACATGGTCCAGAAAAAAACATACAAACGCTACTCAATATTTTCTAATAATATTCTAGAAATAAAAACCATAATTTACAACTGCATAATCCCGTCCCGTGCTTTCCCAGTCTCCGTTGAAAATTAAGCACTTTTCACTGCGGGCACATTCATAAATGTCCACCAACACTTTTAGTTTTTTGGGACGGATCAAATCAATATAACGAGCTTGCTAACCGTGCGAAATGAAAAATAACTCTAACAGTTGAATAAAACAACTTAACAAGAGAATTCCGATGAATGCTGTTCCTTTTAAAAAATGTTCTTAAATTTTTTTTTATCATCCATTCTTCAAAGTAAAAAGTCCACCACTAACAACAACAAGAGAGAACAACAGGCGACACAATCGCAGTTTATTTAAGTGTGAAACGTTTTTAAGAAGGTGCGCGACAACTAATTACAATATGCAAATTTTATTGCAATAATGTCGCGGTAAACGCGCGCAACCATATGTGAGATTTTATATGGGCATATATGTAGTTATAATTTTATATACACATACATATTTGTGAAGAATAAGAATGAAGAAATATTAGGTGTGCATATATAGACATTTATGTACGCGTTGAATGTACATAAAAGTGAAAAAATCCTGTTTTACTGAATTTGCCATGGTTGCTAGCTTGACTCTTTGTTTTTCCACACCTTTTGGTTGGTTTCTTTGACGGGAGAGTGTAAGTTTCCGATTTAAAAAAAACGTGATTTTTATGGAATTTATATTTTTATTGCGAAAAAATTCTTGATATAAAAATATGTGACTAATATGAAGAAGCGATGAAATTTTACAAAGGATAGAAGTAATTTCGGGTGACGCAGATTTTTGTGATACTCTTTCAAAACCCAAATTGTTATTTGGAATATATTTGTATGAAGTTTGTAAAATTTTGTCGCATTGAAACTCCGGAGGAAATAAAAATATTTTTTCATGCATACACAAAATGCCAGGAGTAATTAATTAAATATCAAAGGTTTTCAGCTACCTCAGATTTCAAGACATTGCAAAATGTTACTAAAATCTCCGCTTTGAGTATCAATTAAAACCAATTTTGAAACTCTAAACCGATTTCGTCAATAAGCTATCAAAAATATTTTTGATGTTCTTCTCTTCTCCAGGGATTTAAGCCTTATCAAAAATTGATGATGATATTGCCACTTAAAAGTGAGTTGGATCATCATTGGCCTTGAACAGGTGAAGAAGAATGAGGTGTTTGCATACTTAAACGACTTCACGCTTATAGAACCAGAGTCGATGAACTTCTTGCCGTGATATCTTTGATTATAAATCGCGCTTCACATATCAGCTCGAGCTTAATTTATAAATGTTTCTCCTTTTAAGCTTTAATTGGGTGAATATTTAGATTGCGTTCAACACGAAATGATAGGTTATATTTATTTTGTATAAAATCGTATAATTTTTTAAATGCAATAACAATTAATATTATTTTTTGTAGCAAATGAATTCAGTTTTTGTTGAATCATGGCAAATTTGGCCATTATGATTTTTTCTCTTTTACCTTTCCTTTGATTTGCAGTTGATTTTATCGATATTTTTAAAAATTGTGGGTCAAATGGGAGTAACATGACAAAATTTATTCCAGGAAATTGACTCTCAATTCAGCTGGAATGCTGAGAGCGATCAGTTTTATTAAAAACCTTTAGGAAAAACGTTAAAAACAGCATCCAAATACTCGAAAAAAATGAAATGAATTCTTAAGAAACGGTATCGTAAAGACCCGCTTCCAAGGTCTTTCTAGATTTTTTGGCTAAAAAGCGCGCAATCGCATCTTTGTCACTGTGCTTTTTGTTAGCTTTAGAACGTTTCTTATAATTTTAATCAGACTTCTTTAGATATTATGTTATATCAAAACACACACGTGCACTACCAACAGAATATATTTCCAGCAATTATCCACAGAGTACAGACAGATAGGGCAAATCAAATTCACTTCAAGCACTTCGAGCTCAGATCAAACTATAGAGGTATAAAACTTTAAAGAGAGCAATCAATAAATTTTCTATCCAAACTTCTCCTAATTTCACTTATACTCGTACTACAAGTGTTGTGCTAATACTTCCGCGTTTTCTTGACGTAAAGTTGACACTAACAAGATTTATGTTTTAGAAAGGCAAGAAAGGTTAAAATGAGAAATCGTAATCATCAGCAGTGGAAATTCTATTGCTAGAATCATATTTAGATTTAAAATATTCAATATTTTAATCAAACCATGCATGAAATATAAAATACGAGGGCGGTCCGATAAGTACTTAGCCTACAAAAGAAAATTTTGAAAAAGCGGCTATTCATTTCTCAACATAATCTCTTCTAAGCTCGATACACTTGACACAGACACTCCAACTTCCTTAACCTGTCAGAAAAATGCGTTTTCTCGAGGTGGGCAAAATAGGCCTCCGTGGCGACGATGACCTCCTCATTTGACTCAAATTTGGATGGGGTAGTATTTCGTAGCCCAATTCGACCCGTTGGAGGTGTGAGCCGGTGCCTTTTTTCTGCAATCCTGCGTCGATTTGGCCCAATAATTTGGCATACTGACCGTTTTGCCCTTCTCCAGGTAGTCGATGCAAATTATACCTTGTGAATCCCAAAAAACGGTGGTCATCATCTTTTTGCCCAATAGGACTGTTTTCGCCTTCTTTGGAGCACGTTCGCCGGGTGAAGTCCACTGCTTTGACTGCTCTCTGGTGTGTACCAATGGAGCCATAGTTTACCAACGGTCACAAAATGATGCAGAAACTCATTCGAATCGCGCTTAAATAATGTCAAACACTGCTGTGAAGTGGTCTCACGGTTGCGTTTGATGTCCGGAGTGAGTAAATTTATTTATTTTTTTCTATTTAACAGAAAAAAATCTAATTACAAAACAAATATCATAAAATAAAAAAAATAACTGAAAGTTGAGAAGAAGACAGTTGACAAAACTTTTAGAAACTAAATGCGAAAGGGGGAAGGGCCCAAGCTGAAGGTCATTATGGTTACAAGGTAATCTAAGCATGGGTGAGTGAAAATACACCAAACTATGTGCGAATGGAACATCAAAGATATTCGACGATCTTGTAGAACGCATAACGCGCCTCACTGGAGCCTGGTTGACAAGGCGAGTATCGAGCAAACCACGGCAAAGCCTGTGAAGAAAACATTCATCAAGGTAGAGTCTACGCATTTCCAGCGAAGGAATATTGAGAATAACTAAGCGTGATTCATAGAAAATGTAGGGAATCTGGAATTTCAAGAAAATGATCGTGGTAAATCTTTTTTGTACAGCTTCTTGCGTGAACTTCAAACACTTCAAATGAGGCAACCAAACTGGCGAACAATACTCAAGGATGGGACGAACCAAACTAGAATATAATTTAACACACGACAAAGGATCGGAAAAAATATAGGAATTTCTTCAGATCAAGCCAGGAATGCGAGAGGCTTTAGAAGTAATTTTACAAATATGAGCATTGAACTTTTATTTAGAGTCGAAAGTGACACCCAAGTCCCTGAAGTGTGTCACCGTACATAGGTATAGAGTTATTCATTTTACGCTTGGGAAAGTAAGGCTATAGAAAACACATTAAATATTCAGAAAGAAACAAAATTTTTTATTCAATATAAAGACTGAACCTTGCCATTATACGTAAAACACAACATCTTTCAAATATCTTCCACGGGATCTCTTACAGGCTTCAATCCTTTTGAGGTAATTTTCAATGACTTTTCGGCACATTTCCGGTAATATGTCGGCCGTAACTTCACGAATATTGGTTTTCAATTGCTCAAGATTTTGAGGATTGTTCGCGTAAACACGATCTTTTGCATAGCCCCATAAAAAGAAATCCAAAGGTGTTAGGTCGCAGGATCTTGCGGGCCAATTGACATCACTCAATCTCGAAATTACGCATCCAGGAAATTTCTCTTGCAAAAGTGCTCGATTAGCCTGTGTTGTGTGGCTTGTGGCTCCATCTCATTCGAACTACATGTTTTTCAGATCATAATCTTCAATTTCTCTCCAAAAATAATCTGTTAACATTTGGCCATAGCGGTCAGAATTGACTGTAATGGCCCTTCCTTGATCGTTTTCAAAAAATACGGGCCAATAACACCACCAGACCATAACGCACACCAAACGGTCACTTTTTACAGATGCAAAGGCCTTTCTGCGATCACTTGAGAATTTTGAGAGCCCAATATACGGCAATTCTGTTTATTACGTAACCACTGAGCGAAAAATGAGCCTCATTACTAAAGAATATTTTATTCGAAAAATCGTTATCAATGGCTTGTTGTTCAATCACCAAATTCGCACACATTCTGCGTTGTGTATGGTCTTGAGGCTTAATTTCTTGTATGAGTTGGATTTTGTACGGATGGAGATACAAATCCAAATGCAAAATCCGCCACAATGAGCCGTAACACAAGCCCAAGTGTTGAGCGGGTCTTCCTCAACACTTTGAGCAATGACAGCGATATGCGAATGTTGCGATGATGCACAGGTCTTTGCAATATCAATAACCGACCCAGTCTCTTTAAATTTTCTCACTGTGTTCGAAATTGTTCGCTGTATAGGTCGATTATGTCGACCGTAATTGGCTCGTAAGGCCCTAAATGTTGCAGAATCACCATTTTCATAATAAAATTTAATAATTTTAACGCGTTCTTCGACTGTTAAACGATCCATATTTCTGAATGGCAAACTTTCAACTGAAAAAAACACGCTTTGGATGATATTTAATTCTGACAGATGTCAATTGGTAGGGTTATACTTTCCTACCACGAAACGGATAACCCTGTACCATGGAACTCTTAAGATATTTCTAATAATTCTATTTTGGAACGATTGAAGTGCTTTTTTGTTAGTCTTTGTCGTCTGGTTGAAAGCAGAACTACCGTATAGTATAATTTGTTTGCATATGATCGTATAATTTGTTTGTATATGAGCAATCGATTTTTAAGGCTGTCTTTTGGATTTAATGAGTGGGTATAGAGAGGAGAGAAGTCCAATATAGTGTCCCCGTTTATTTTGTATGTTTTTTTCCATGTGAGGCTTCTGTCGAATGTAAGTTCAAGGTACTTAGCCATTGGTGTCCAGTCTATTGTTTCATGGTCAACGATAAGTCCCTTTGGAGTTTGTAGTGTTTTTCATGCCTACGTTTTATCAGAATTAATCTTAATTTTTACTTTTGGAGGCAGAGTGGGGAAGTCTGCAGTAAATATATTGTACAGGACCGGTGAGATAATCATCGCAGGCAACAGGAAAACACTTTGATCATGCAAATAAACCTATTGATCCCAGTGGCAATATGAATCACACCATTCAAGGCGGTGGCGGAGGTGGACCAAACCAACGTGTTCGTGGTGGAAAAACCGGTGGTGAACATGATTCCCAAAACAATATGCACAAATTTATGGTGCAAAGTCTTGTTGTTGCATAGGGTTTACAAACTTCGATAAATTGTGGAAGGAAGTCAAACCAGAAGAATTAATAGATTCAAAACTCAAATGCATATTCGAAACTGCAGTCAAAACTTCAACGGGTGAAATATCAGGAATGTCGTTAGAAGATAATACCGATTCAATGAATACTGGTAGTGGTGATGATAGGCCTGTCAAAGATAGCGACGATTATGATCGTGCAATAGAAGAAGTCAAGCAGTTAAGAATGGTGCATTGTGATATGAAAATCTGCAATTAAAAGTCCATTTACTAAGCCCGTAGCCACTCATATTAAACTTTCAAATCCAACAGAACATGCAATTTTATACAAAATCAAGACGATTGCTCCTATAAAATATTGCGTCCGACCGAATTTTGGTGCACTATCATCTAAAGAATCAACGGACATAGCAATTGTATTGCAAGCATTTGTTTTAACTTAACCCAGGCTGTGCCCCACATCGTGTGTCGTTCGACAACTCCTTATGGGAGAGAATAGGCAGCCGAATAGCAATTCTTGCCTCAAACAGCGACTGGATACCTAGAAAAGAAGAAAAAAAAGGCACACAATGTATCTTGTCCAAGGATAAAACATAAAAGCACTACTTACCTGGTAATCTTCAGTGAAGTCCAGTCAATCAAAATTCTAGGAACCGCCAGCACTCAAATTGCACCGAACATAAACAAACAACATCACGACTATACTTGTAAAACGTCAAATGTCCGTCACAGTGACAATTCCGAAAAAATTTCTACGACCCCAAATTTCGAAAACACCAGTTGAAGTGTGGTGAAAATTGCGATGGAATTGCCCGATCACACGAACCGGGTTACAATGTATGCAAGAAAAGGAGAACTATAAGGTTGACTCCGGAATTAGCGGTGCTCAGTTGGGAACAAGTTAATTAAAGGGGCGAGGGACAAAGAAAAAGCCCTCTTTTTGGGTTCGAGCGTGGAGTGTTGAAGGCAGAAAAAAGTGTTTGATAATAAAAGGTGCGGAGTTCCATAAGAAATAGGAAAAAAGAAGGAGGAAAAAAGGAAAAAAAAAACAGTATTAAGGGAATTGTTTTCGACGTCAATCACCACCGGGAGAAGGCAAGGTTGCCCAGAAGGATAACTACCATCAATTGACCATTGCACGAGTGTGCCCCGGGAATAGTGCGTGGAATAAGCGCAGGATTTTTTCGCCGTGCCATCGACGACGAAAGTTCTACTAGGAAGTCTCCTTATTAGCTACGTTAGGTGACAGAGGTTAGTCAAAAAATTGTTAAGATTTGTTTTTTTGCTGATCAACTTTATTTCATAAATTGTATGGAAAATTTGCTTCTGTTGTTTACGGTTTCCACGAGTTTCAATGAAGTCCCTTTCATATCAAGGAAACTGATACTATTTATTAGTCGATTTACTTGGAAAATACAGAATTTGTTTTTTTCCAGGAAGTATAACGAGTTGGCTCGGGGAAATACCTGTATCGTGCGCGAGAGTACAGTAGCGTGGTTGATTCTCCAGTGGTGTTTGAGTGGCGAAGCGTTGGTTTGAGGAGATAGGGTCCACCCCGAGTAGTGATATTTTGCGCGTTTTCTTTGTGGAAGGTGTGTTCGTGGAACGAGCTTCGGCAAACTGCCTTACTCGGGGCCTAGGCCAAACAGTGAGTTGGTGCCCAGGTCAAAACAGTGAGTATGTGCCCACACCCGTCTGCGGTGAGCAAAGTTGGGACCCTGTTGCCAAAGCAGCCCAGTATTTAGGGGTGACAGTATTATGATATTCTCCAGAAACTACCACACCCAGGCTCAAGACTCTACAAAAAGCTCTCTCATTGCTCGTTTCGGAATACCCTTATCTAATCATGGATTTTATTTATCATCTGAGTAGCATTTATGCGAAGCGTAGGGTCACTTGTAAACGTAGCTCTCCTCCAAACTTGATTCCTTCCCCTCATCAGTTCATAGGGTTTCGTTTCCCTTCTCGGAGTTATGACCGCATGGTCCTTTTTTGCCTGTAAAATTTTCTGAGTTAAGTTCTCGATGATGTTGTTGATGTCATCGGCCATTTCAGGTGATTGAAAATTACTCTCATTGGCCGATGCGACTTTAAACGCTTTCCAGTTTGTAATTTTCTTTTCCTGCATAGGATCATCAATGGAGATGTTTTCTATGAAGAAAAGGGCTAGTTTGTGGTCGGAAGACGGTTCGTCGAGGACATTTAACCGAACATTTTGTGTAAAATCTCGCAATATTCGAATGTCTAGTGCAAAGCCATTTCTTAATCCGTTATGTGTTGGTTGATTGGGGATATGTAGTCTGAAGTATTTGGATGTGATGAATGTATTGAGCTCGGTTCCAGCTTTATTGCTTCTCACAGCTCTCCAAAGGCGGTGTGTGGCATTTAGATCTCCTGCAATGAAGATAGGGCCTTCAAATGCAGAAAATGCTCTAAGATCATTTGAGAGATTTCTATTTCCTGGGGGATTATAGGCAGAAATCACAATGAACTCTAGAAAATCAGTTCACACCTTGATTGCTGTGGACTCTAGTTTTTGAAGTGTGGATGTATTAATAAAATAATGACTCACGTTTCGTCTCACGAGAATGGCCGTTCAGCTTCCTCCACCCATTATTCTGTCATTTCTATATGTAATGTAATTAGGGATACGGAATCGTCTTCGAGGCTTCAGGAAGGTTTCTTGTATCATAATGATATCGAATTTATGATGAAATATAAATTGTGTATTTCGCCATTATGCTGAAGCAAGGAATTCACATTCAACGTCAGAATTGAAACGTGGCTCATTTAAGTCATTAGTGATGTAGCGAACACACCATTTTGAGATGCAGCGAACATAGTTTGAATCATATTTGCCATCATCTCTTGCATCATGTTTAGGAATTGTGTCTATATTTTGGCAAACATTTGGTCCATATTGTGATGTTGATTTTGTGTGTGTGGAGGTGCCTGTGTCGTGGTTGTTTGTTTCTGTACTGGTTGTGTAGGTTGGGCCGCAGCAACCTGCTCGAACGATCTGTTCGCGCTCTTTGGATTCCTGGGACAACCCCCGTAACTTGCTGAACGTTTTCCGCCAAAGTTGACACATTTTGGCTTCTCTTCAATTTTCTTTGGATAGTCCGAGAAATGGTGAAGCGAATGACATTAAGCGCATCAAGACTGTGCATGACATCTAGAAGAATGTCCAAATTGTTGGCAATTGTGGCACATACTCTGGCCCGCACGAGGACGCTGCGCCTCCATGATGCACATAAGGTGGCAAACAGATTTAATATTGTAATTGTTCGTTCAAGATTTTCAGAGGAAAACCTTGACTACCCTACAAAGTCCTTCCCGCATTTTAATATAATAGACTTCTATTGGGTTAAAGCCCTGAGAGTGTAAGTCTTCTTTGATTTCTTCGACTGAAAGCTATACAGGTGGTGATGAGAACATTCAGCTGTCTATCCTCCAGAAGTATGTAGGTGTGGTATTGTATTCCATTGTCTCTCAGTGCTTTTGTTAGTGGTATGTGGTCTGTGGATATTGCTGGTATGATTTTTATGCCAAGGTAGACCCTATTCGCGGATGTGTATGAGATATTTTGTGTTTTCATAATGCGAAGTGTATGTGACCATTTTTAGGGCTCTCGAAGAATGATTGGTACTGTTTTGGGCTCTTGTTCTAGTGGAGCAGGTTGTGTGTCTGCAGTGTTCGGCATTGATGATTTTGGTGCAATGGACATGTTTATAATATCTGGTTTTGGTGGTGGAAGGGCAAGGAAAATCTCATCCTTCCTTTTTGAATTTTCAGAAGAGGAAAAAGACTCTGGAGGCGAAAACGTCCTCATCTTTCGTTTTTTCATCTGAGGGCGGTCTTTCTGAGATTTCCCGTTTGTCTTAGCCTTATTTTTCAGCAGCTGAACGGGTTCTGTATTTTTTTCAGGTAGTAATTCTTTTTGTTTCGCTGGTCGGCCAGCTGGGCATTAGTTTTCGCAAGTGTCTCTTGTATTTGCTACAGCGTTACAAACACTTGATCTAATTTCAGAGAAATATTGCCGAGGTGGGTAACCACCGAAGCAATTTTCTCGTCTTTGTCGAATATGTCACGTCCGGTTATCATTCTACCGTCCGTCAACATCGTGTCCGCCAAAAGGGAACTATTTATTTATTATTATTTGTTTAATATCTGCCAAATAACTAACTTTCTATTCAATACAATATTTAAAAAATTAGGAAAAACAAAAGAATACGAATGAAACTCTACTTCAGCAAAAGAATACCGAAGTACTCACCTAGAGTCCCCTGCATTCTTCACGCTTTATGTCGTATATCTTACTCTATCTCCTATCTCTTTCTTTCTGTCTTCCGTTTCTTTCTATCTTTTATTTCACTCTATCTTCTATTACATTCTATCTTCTTCCTCACTATATGTTATTTCTCACTCTATGTTCTATTTCACTATATCTACCATCTCAATCCATCTCCCTCCTTTTGTCTATCTCTCTCTGTCTTCTACTTCCTTCCCTTAATATCTTCTGCCTCCTTCTCCCTATTCTATCTCCTTCTTCTTCTCTCTAGGATGCACTTTTCTTTACTATTTACTTTTACTTTCCAACTACCCACTTTTTGATTCATAAATTGCAGGAGATGTTGACTAGTCAACGTCTTCTATGTGACTCCATTACGGTTCCACGACCAGATATTTTATATCAAAACACACACGTACACTGCCAACAGAATATATTTCCAGCGAATATCCACAGAGTACAAATAATAGGGAAAGTCAAAATCGAACGTCAAATATGTTCGAGTCCCACTTTTCTTAGATCAGAACATGGTCGATCTGGTTTTCTGGGCTGCCATCCAGTGATAGCCAGGTCGTTTTAGGCATACGTCGGTATGGGAAGCAAGTCGACCGTAGTACTCGATTTCTACTATATGAAAAATCAATCAGAAACAGGCCATTGTCATTTGTTTCATCGTAGAGACTTTATCCTCGTATCGTTCCTCGATGAGTAGTTAATTTCCAACTTTAGCGTTAAAATCACCCAGAAAAAATTTTGTGTTCTTTGTAGGCAATGAGTCGACTATTCTTTTCAGGAGTTGTAGAGCTTTTGTCTCGTTTTTTCGTTCTTTTCTTTGGTTTGGGCATGTACACTTATCAACCAAATCTAGAAGTCTTTCGCTTTAATACGAATCGCATAAAACCGTACATTGACTGCCTTAAATTCAATAACGTGTGATTTGAACTCCCTATCCACAATAAAGGCCTCTCTGAACTTGCGTTTCCCAGTAGGTTTCCCACTTTTGAATATTGTGTGCGACATCATATCTTGAATATCACTTCCAATCCAGTTCGCTTCCTGGATTGCCAGTATGTTTAATTTATATTGGCTGGCCTGTTATTAAAGGTCCTAAACAGCGCCAGGTTGATTCAGTGATCTGACATTCCAGGATTCAATGTCATAGTCCATTTGACAGTTGCGATGTCGTTGCCATAGGTCCAATCTATTCCAAGGCTCTATTGCGGCTTTCCAAGCAATGTAAGTTTTTACAGAGATGGGGAGTTAGCTCATCGTACTACCTTCATTCCGGCGTCATGGTTATTACTTTCAATTCCGTTATCAGGCACGGAAAGAAACGCCTTCACCCGCTTACGTCACCATAAAGAAGGTGTAAGTAGGATTTAGTAGCAGAACTGCAGGTATATTCCTCCCATAATTGCAGAACCAGTTAATCATTTGTTCGTGGCGTTTAGAATAAGGAGTCATGGAAGCTGTGGGTTGGGGAAACAATGGGATTCGGCATTATTCTATCAAAATTGTTGAGACAGAATCAAGAAAAGGCTGATGGTGCAAAATTTCAGGAATATATGAGTAATCCATGCTACACAAAATCGTATTTTAGATGAGCAAAGCACACGAACACACTAAAGATGTGTTAGATTGTCTGGACGATGTGACGGCGACATGCATATAAGAAGTATTTCAGAATAACACTACATTATTGCTGCTGCCCAATCATCAGTCATGAACCATCCTAAATTTAAATACGGTTAAATGGTAAAAGAATAAGAAACGTTCATTGACGATAGAAAAATCAATTGTCGGCCAATGTTCTTAGCTGGAATCTGCTGATCAAAGGGTCGTTGATCGGTTAGTTTTGCTGATTGATTGGTGCTAATGTTGGGCGGTATCACATGACGATGCATACTCGTATGAGGCTTCTTCGGGAATATTCGTAACAATATTTAATATACTAAAAGTGTATGTTGATTAAACGGGCTCATTCGATTGAAGTGCTATTCCGCATTAATAGCAAATGGTTGCCTGCTCGTACAAAAAGAAAAAGAGACCAGAAGTACTTGGTTACAAGTGTGTTTTTTTCCACTGAAGAAATTCCAGGTTGCCTTTTAGGAGAATTGTGCGGGCAAAGTCTCGTAGGTTGTAGAGTTGAATAATTTGGCTATGGGGTAGATTTTTGTGATTACATAAGTATTTCTCTTGAAGAGTTTTCGACTGTTTTACAAGGGGAAACTAAATCAGATTAGATGTTGTGCAAATTTTTCCAGCGAGCCGCGATTGTCGCTTGGGGCTCCTCTGAGGCTCTCCTGACCTAAAGCGACTAGTGTTCACGCCCACCTCTTAGCAAGCTACCAGAACCATAGACCCCAGCTGGAGCACCCTCAGCGTGAGGATAACAGTCAAAGCTCCATTTCACTTATGTTAGATTAAAGTCACTTCAGATTAACAAAAGAGGTGACATTTCCACCCAGCTGCCTCTGTTTTCAGATATTCCCCAGTTATCCCATTGAAAACGGAAGAATGACGCTTGCCATCAAATAGGTATGCCGGATTATTAAAGATCCCCTTCAGTTCTCTGTCCGGCGGTTAAAAAGTTATCTTGAAACTCACACACGTGAAATTTATTTTGTAGTGTGAGTTTTGCATTCGCTGAAAGAACCCGCTCCATGACACCGCAGAAGCTAGCTGCCAGCACGCATTCGCGTGGCCAGACAAAACCCATTCAGCTGAGTTCGGTTTTTCTATAGCTCGCTGAAGCAGCTGACTATGCCCTTCACGGACCGAGATGAAAACATTACAAATTTTAAAACACTACAGTCTATATCTGTTAGTTGAAACAAACTCATCGAGTCCCTGTACAGTTCAGAATCCAATATTTGTTAATATTATCCATTTCGGCTCATTTCATTGCAAAATTTTTCAAGTGATCTTCTCTAGAACTTGGCATTATAGTTATTTAAAATTTTACCAAACTTAAAATTTTTGCCTTGATGAAAAAATATCTACCTTCAAAAATGCTTTATTCTGAAAGCTCACTAGCCAAGACTGAATTAGTAAGATGTTTTTTTTAGACCACCAACAGTTCAAAAAACTTAATTTTAAAATTGAATCATTGCGCAATTTATTATGGTTGATTGTAAATTCTTTATACCACCACAATAAGATCTGCTGCACCTTCTGCCATAAATTAAAAACCATTTTTTTTTCTAAATAGAATGTCAGACACATGTCCATAGAATTTATTTCGCCGACTGGAGTTATTAGATTAAATTGTTTGGGCAATGTCCAAAAAGTATGAACAGTAACTAAAATAATAGGGACTCCCACTGATTTCATAATTAACTTAAGGGGGTGAGCACTGTTGGAAATTAGATTCTTGGGAGGCTTCATTTGATGAAAGTACTGAAATTTGTCTCACCACATATCCCCTTAAATTACCGTTTCCTTATACCATGTCGGCTAAATTCTGTTTTTGATAATATTTTCTCTTGAATGCACGTTACGTTCCCGAAAAAGACATTCTCAACATTCCCATATCTGCAATTCTAAAAGAAACATTTCTTTGGCGCTTATTATTATTGCACAAAAATTTCTTTTTATTTTACTCATCTTATCTTCTACCTTCGAATCGCTTCTTAATCAACAAATTCTTATATTTCTTTTAATTTTTCTGTAGCTCTCGATCATCATCAGTTGAATATGAATTGTAATTGTTGGTTGGTTCCCGCTGACTTCGCTCGGGTCTTCGGCGGGCTGGATGCCTGTCTGCAAGATCCGCGGCCCAACTCACCTTCCCTGCCTTCCACCTGACTATTTTGTGTGAAGCAAATATGACGTCCCGTTAGGTTTTTCAATAGCTTCTCATTAATAGCCGATTTTTACAGTTGGTCCAGCCCTCCAGATATTTTTTTATTCGGCCCCGAAATCAATTGATGACGGTCACGGTCAAAGTTTTCTTGAGTGTTCTCGGCAACGCTTCGATTCAACAGAAATCCTCCTGTTATTTGATGTTGATGCCGTCATAATCAAGATGTCATAAATTTCAGCCAAAAGTCCAATTTTTAATGTCCAATTCCATTCAATTTTCTGATTATTCGCCAAAGAATTTTCTCATTGGGTGCTAAGTTGCGTCGCATCATGTCGTCGCGGTTGAAATGCGGATAATAAGTGTTAAGAAAACATTGTGATTTCGTTAAATAAGTTTAATAGTTGAGAAATACACCCACGTCAGGAGTTTTATGGGAAAAGCAATCAGATCAGATGCCCGCGTTCTCCGTTAGCAGTCGTCATTGTTGAAGGTTAGCTAGAATGAACTATTGTCGATTGCTGCGGATCGTTAATTGAATTAAATTGTTATTGAAAGTAGGTTACTCGCTTGAGTCTTTCGTTTTACATATATGGAGTTTCTTGTCAGATGTCAATGTTAAAACGGTTTGCATGTCAAATTCCTTAGAAAAATGTGATGGAAAGCATTTAAGTAAATAATTGAGTGCAGGGATAGAACGATTTGATCAGTTCTAGAAATTTTAAGTGTATTTCCAAGTTTAGTAATGGCACTGTAAATCTCCATTAACAATTAATCGCTTTGGGCTGACCATTTAAGTCTTTGAAATTATCAGGTAATCCTAAATTTGCACTTAGTGGGAATTCGAAATTTCGGTATCCCTTCAAGCCAATAACTGTTTGCAAATATTCTTGCAAGGTCTCAGCTCTGGACTGATATCGACCATGCGAAGCCACAAACGATTCTAAGAACAATAACGGGATCAAATCATTTCTACTGATGAGGGTATAAAAGATATTTACTCTGAAGAACATTTCCTACACATATGGTACTTAATGTCTTTGAGGAACCAAAAGCCGACAAAGAATTGTTTCCCATGCATCACGAAAATCATTTCATTGGATGCTGTTCTGACATTCTTCACCTTTGTAACAGTTTGGAAGCCCAAATTATGAAAAATTATGATAAAGTTCCATGCTATTTGAAATATAGAGCTTAGTGAGCTTATTGATCAATCACATGCAGCACTTAGTTTGGCCTATATTTGAGGTTAGTAAAAAACTATCTTCACTAACCTACTTTGCCCTTTTGTGATCTGTACCGTTTTTGCAATTATATCATCTGGATTTTGTGAGAAAATATAGAAAATGATAAAGTTGGATTGGTGCATGTTCTTCATATTTTACTGCATTTGATTGTAGATTACACATGATACGTTAATTTTGTTTGATATCTAGTCAGCGAAGATCAGCATTTTTATGCGTATGTTGTCTGTAACTGAATAAATGAATGGAAACGTTGCGATATGTTTGTTTTAGAAGACCTTCAAATAACAGCAAGTTAAAAGGGCGTATTGATACTAAAGTACTAATCAGAAAATAAATCGAAAATGTTCATGATATTTATTTGAATTATTTCAGCCATCTTTAGCTAACAATATCAAAATAAACAAAGTCTTAGATAGCATATCACTCGTGATTTTTAAGATAATATTAAAAGGACGATGATGAGGACATGTACTTTTAACTAGCAAAGAGCCATTTCTAAGCTCTTAATACAATATTTGCATCGACTCGGCATTAGTTTTCTACTGATATCTCATCAATATAAAACGACATTGCTGCTGACGTTGAAAATAAAATTTCTTCGCTAAAAACTAATATTAAGAATAAGATGACAACAATGGAAAATCAGATGGATAATAAAATCAAGGAGTCAAGAATACAATACACGGCAGCAAAAGAAGAAAAAACTGAGCATATAAAACACTATAAACCAATAATGCCCCCCCAAGTCGAAAAAACTAGCAGTTTTGCACGAGTCAAGGCCCCAACATTCGACGGGAAGCCGTCGTGGATCAATTACGTAAAACGAGAGAGTGAACAATTGGTTCGATAATGAGAAAGCAGTGAACTTAACCATAACGCTTCGGCAAGATGCCTTAGGCGCGCTTCAGACGGTACACCTTGAAGAAACTGATGACTTCAAACAGCTGAAAAAGAGGTTAGACATGTGATATAATCACAAGCATCTAGAATACTTGGCCGAAAGGAATACTCTTGGAATGCCGTTCGACAAGAGCACTCTTGGAGGCTAGCATTCTCGGGGGAGCGCCACCCCCACGTACCCGAGGATATGGGGGGCGCCGTGAGGTTGCCTCCTGAAATGACAGGTAGCGACCCTGATTGGATCCGGACTACACTTTGGACAACGAACTAGAATTCATGCTTTGGGCTGGCGGATGAGATAGTTTGCACCTCGTTGCTTTGCACAGTAGCACCGAGGTGGTACTTGTGTGTGAACGGCTCCAATTCAACTATCATACCGTCTCCGTCCCGGTAAAACCTTGGCAGGCCTTGGAGTACGTTCGAAGCTCGCACCATTGGGTTGGTGGTGTAGGTTCGTTTGAGACGGACTCCCGATTAGCGCTGGTCTGGCTTTGAGCACTTGTCCTCATAAGCGCTTGTACCAACCCTGGCATGGCCTCCCTGCTCTTCAAAAATAACCATGGGACAAAAAAAGGTGACTACATACACGAACGAAGATAGCGGCTTCAAGGGGAACCCAATAAAACTGGAGCAACCAAAAACACTTCAAAAAGATAAAAAAAAAACCCAAAAAAAAAATAAAAAATAATAACGACGAAGCAACCAGAGATTGCAGCCACAATGTTAATATTACATCGAGATAGGTACTAACGATGACAAAAACGACGATTAATACAATGACAGTGAAGACGGACGAAAAACAGACATTAGTAGACTCTCTGGTCCAGACTGAGAACGGCAGAGCATCCTATACAGGACAAGCAAGAAACTCTGCAGGACGTGATTTTTAAGATAATATTAAAAGGACGATGATGAGGACATGTACTTTTAACTAGTAAAGAGCCATTTCTAAGCTCTTAATACAATATTTGCATCGACTCGGCATTAGTTTTCTACTGATATCTCATCAATATAAAACGACATTGCTGCTGACGTTGAAAATAAAATTTCTTCGCTAAAAACTAATATTAAGAATAAGATGACAACAATGGAAAATCAGATGGATAATAAAATCAAGGAGTCAAGAATACAATACACGGCAGCAAAAGAAGAAAAAACTGAGCAAATAAAACCCTATAAACCAATAATGCCCCCCCAAGTCGAAAAAACTAGCAGTTTTGCACGAGTCAATGCCCCAACATTCGACGGGAAGGCGTCGTGGATCAATTACGTAAAACGTGAGAGTGAACAATTGGTTCGATAATGAGAAAGCAGTGAACTTAACCATAACGTTCGAACGGTGGAGGAAAATATAAAGAACATCGAGAATTCGATGGTCACTGCTGCGATCGTTACCGAAGTGACCGATGCAAGGGTCGTAGATCCCGACATAATAAAGAAGCATTCTGAAGTCAACGAGGAGATCAAGGCAGGAAAAGAAACGAGTGACCAGGCAAATAGAGTGACGTTGTGTGATTGCACCGCCAACGTCGAAAATGTGGCGGAAGTACTGTATTCGGAAACGGAAAGTGATAACCTCTCCCAAGGATGGTCGCAAAGTACAATTGCAACCCAGTGACATGAAGAAGAAAGGCTATTCTGAAAAGCGGGAGATGTTCTGAAAAGAATGCAATCTGCATGCGACTCCCCAAAAATCAGCAAAGCAGCAAAGATTGGGCTCCTTGAACTAGAGGAGCTCCTAGACTACATAGGGCACTATCGGAGGAGCTGGTTAAAGGCCGAAGATGAAGATAAGGCTAAAGAGGCGCTGGGGGTGAAATCTAAAGGCCACATGTAGATAGCTCCACCATTAAAAATCAATAAAAGAATGGCAACTAGCCCAATCGAAGGAGATTGTGATAAAAGAAGAAAGAAAGAGGCACTTGATGGGTGTAGAGCACCAGATCATGGGTACCAGATATCGCTTACAAAAGGAGCGAAGAAAGCCGCAAAGAAACTCCTTCAAAAAGTGCCAGAAAGAAAAGTTCGCAGGAACGCTCAATCAGAAAAAGGACCTGATGCAAAACAGGAGAGACAGAAGCCCCGACAAAGACCCCGGCTGCAGACACTGCTCGTAAAGCCCCAAGATGGCCGATCCTACGCGGAGGTACTGCGGGACATCAGGGGAAACGTAAGGCCCAAAGACACCAATACTACCATTGAAGTTGTACGACCAACGCGGTCGGGCCACATACTGGTCGGATTCGGAGAAGATGCCGGCAATAAGGAAGCATTCTGCGAATGCGACGCAGTAAATAAAGTCCTCGGCAAAAACGCAATTATAGCCTCGCTCGAACCGATGGTAATGATCGAAATAAGAAACATTGACTCCGTGACGGATCTGGCCGAGGTAGAAGAGGCCATCCAATGGGAGTTCCCTAACGTGAGAAAGATCAAAGTGAGACTGACACCAGAAAACAACAGGGGACAACGCATGGCCATAGTTGACCTGACCGAAAAGGACGCCGAACAATTCCTGAACAAGGGCAAAGTAAGTAGGGTGGGTTGTCTGTAGGATACGGTGAAGAGCAACTTCTCTTCAATGTTTCAAATGCCTTGGCTATGGTCACACCACACAAGTATGCAAAGGACTCGATGAGAGTTCCCTATGTTAAAAATGTGGTGAAATGGGACATAAAAGAAAAGAGTGTACGAAGGAGGCACACTGTATTCTCTGCAAGGATGCTGGTCCAAGACCCAATTTTGGACACGTCTTGGGATCAGGAAAATGCCAGGTGTTCCAGGAAGCCCTAACCAAGGCAAAATCAGAGCTCCGATGACCCGCATCCTGCAGCTAAACCTACACCGTAGTTCAACTGCCCAAAATCTGCTTGAGCAGTTTGCGAGGGACATGAAAGCCGACTTCTTGCTGCTGAGTGAGCAACACCTTGATAAAAGTACTGCATTATGGTATTCTAACGAAACTGGTACTGCCGCCATCTGGATTCGGAGCAGTGATTTCCAACCAGAGAGTTGTGGACGGGGGGATGGTTTCGTGTTTGTTCAGTGCTCAGAGACCACCTTCTTTAGTGTGTGCCTAACGCCTAACGAATTGATATCATCATTTCAAGCCAAGCTTAATGCTCTGGAGGGCGCTGTTTCAAACGCAGACGGCAAAGTGCTCGTTGGGGGTGACTTCAGCGCTAAAGTAATCGAATAAGGCATGCCTCAAACGGATCCGCGGGAAAAACGAATCCTGGAAATGGCGGCCAAAACAGCGCTCCTCGTACTAAACTCCGGAAATACGCCAACTTTCCACCGTATTGGCTGTGAGGGAACCATACCGGACGTAGCATTCGCCTCGGAGTCCTTAGTATGGAGGATACACAATTGGAAAGTATTAGAGGGCTACTCAGCCAGTGATCATCAGTGCATTCTGCTTGAGATCAGGATATTATCTCCCGACGTCCGTGCTCTCGGCTTTCTACAACTCGACCGTACATCGGAAGGATGGACGTCGAGAGGTTCGTTAAGGTGCTCACAGCAGGTGAGGTGCTGCAGGGAGCTTCGGAGGGGACGGAAGAGCTGGCAGCTCTAGACGTGGTGAACTCTACTATGAGCATAATTACGACTAGTTGCTGCGCTTCTATGCCCCGTTCGAAGACCCCGGTACAGCAAGCCCCCAGTGTATTGGTGTCAACTGAAATCGCTGAAAAACGAAGCGAGTCTCACAAGCTTCGACGTGAGGCTCAACGGGCGCGGAAGTGTGACGTGGCATTCAACTGGGTGGCAGCGTATAAGTCGACCAAGAAATGTCTTCGCAAATTGATCAATAGTAGCAAGGCTCGCTGCTGGCAAGACGTACTGGACAATATGAACAAGGATCCATGGGGCCTTGGCTACAAGTTAGTTATGCGCAAGCTTGGTGCCCTACGGAAAACATTGTATACATGACGCAGAAAAATGGACGCGATAGTGCGGGGACTCTTTCCCGTCCATCCCGTCCGTGTTGACACTGTCCATGGTGAAACAGCTGTTGAGTGTCCACTCTTCTCGCAGTTGGAACTGGAGGAGGCAGTCCTCTCATTGATGGAAATTACATCGGGTGTTGCCCAGGGATCTATCCTTGGTCCGGACCTGTGGAACGTGTCTTACGACGGGCTACTGAGACTTGAGATGCCAGATGAGTCACGTTTGATCGGCTATACAGATGATGTTGCGGCTCTGGTCGATGGACGCGCCGTTGAACAGGCGCAACTTAGGCTAGGTATTCTAATGCGCCAAGTGAGGGACTGGATGACTGCTCGCGGGCTTAGCTTAGCACTGGCAAAAACCCAAGTGGTCATCTTGACAAAAATAAGAACCCCTAGAGTAAGTATGATCAGTATTGGAGATACACAAATCGAATCGAAGCCATCAGTGAAGTACCTGGGGCTACTGATCGACTCGAAGATGAGTTTCTCTGAGCAAATCAGGGCAACGGCTGAGAAGGCTGCTTCGGGAATATCGGCTCTGAGCCAACTTATGGCCAACGAAGGGGACCCAGCCCATCAAGAAGACGCCTCTTGATGAGTGCTGTAGGGTCAGTGCTACTGCATGGAGCAGAAGTATGGGGCGACGCTCTCTGCAAGGAGGTATACCGAAAACGTTTGGCACAGGTACAGAGAAGAGGAGCACTGACAATTGCATCTCCGTATCCGACAGTCTCTGATTCGGCGTTGAGAGTTATTACAGGCGTGATACCTGTCACCCTCCTAGCTAGAGAGCGCCGCGCTATTTACCTGCGCCAAAACGAGGATGCGAGAGAGACGGTTGTCCGCGAGGAGAGACAGCGCTTGCTCAACGATTGGCAGCGGTCTTGGGTCAGTTGCACGAAGGGAAAGTGGACTGTGCGTCCATCCCGGCTGTGAGACCGTGGCTGAATCGAAGGCATGGTGAGACTGACTTCTATCTGACCCAGCTTTTGAGCGGGCATGGGTGTTTTCAGTCTTACCTGCACAAGATCGGTAAGTCACGGTCCCCCAATTGTCGGTTTTGCCCAGGAGAGGAGGACAATGCCTGCCACA
The DNA here is from genome assembly GCA_963969285.1 of Odontomyia ornata. Classification (NCBI taxonomy): domain Eukaryota; kingdom Metazoa; phylum Arthropoda; class Insecta; order Diptera; family Stratiomyidae; genus Odontomyia; species Odontomyia ornata. The sequence goes on along the minus strand of OZ017740.1, from coordinate 19,292,754 downwards.
CATTTTTTGCATGTGGGTCAGGCCGCAAACGGAACTCTAAAGAGAGACGGGAGAGCTCATCCCGGATAATATAGTTGCGGTGATGCTCGAATCGGTTGACAAATGGAACCAGGTGGCACATTATGCTCGGGCAGTCCTAAAATATAAGAGGGACTTACCGCAGCGGGGGCGCTTGGGCTGGGGGATCGCTTTTCTGGCACTTCCCCTTCCCCTTTCCCCTCCCGCTAGGAAAGGGATCCACCAGCTTAGAGGCGCCTCACGGCGTAACAAAACGAGACCTGGCCTGAAGTAGTGTGTCAAACGGTTCCAGGCTGGGTTCCCTGGTCGACAAGGGAGATGTTTAGTGGGTAGTCTAGTCACGCTCTTTGCATAAATGGCATTCACCTCTCTACCACAAAAAGAAAAAATATCCCCAAGTCCATCAGCTAATTTTGTTAAAATTTGTAAATTGTTTTGAGATTGGGTTTTCATTATCGCTTGGATGAAGGCAGAGAGTTTCCTGAGCCATAACTTTAAACCACCCATTTTTGTGTTAAACAGACTTCTTTCCAACCGTTAGTTTTCAGAAAACGAATGTCTTTCTATTAATGCTCTTTTTAAAATGTTATACGGAGTTGTTGAATTATTTGTCCTATTTTTAATAATATCGAATACAGATTCAATCATATCTGGTGGTAGTGAAGCTATAAAGGGTGGTCCAACCATAATGCACGATATTAATTGTGAGTCACGCTTTAACGACAAGTTTTTCGCCCAACTTAATTTGACATTTCTTTGTTTGGTTGTTGAAGCCTTATATGTTAATGGACGTTCAAATCAAAATGCATTTCGTGCACTTCGTGGTTTTTTTAAGTCAGCATAAGCGACCAAATGTGTCCACAATCGGGAGAATCGTAAACAACTTTCAGCAAACCGGGTTGGTAGGAAATGTCAAATCACCTGTGCATACTTGCGCAGTTTGTTCTGCGGAAAACATTGCTGTTGTTCGCGATAGTGTGGCAGAAGAGCCGTCAACCTCGACTCGTCATCGTGCCCAACAATTGAACATCTCACGAACATCACTGATGCGAATTTTGAATAAAGATTGGAATTTACATGCTTACAAGGATCAGTTGGCTCAATAGCTGAAGACTACTGACCATTTCAAGGGTCGGCAATACGCCGAATGGTTGGTTGAACAGACCGAGGGGAATGGTGACTTTACAAAGAAAATCATCACACTTTCACCTCAGTGGACTCGTTAACAAGCAGAATGGCCGCATTTGCGCAAGTGAGAATCCACGAGTGGTTGTTGAAAAGCCGATGCATCTACAAAGTGTGACTGTTTTGTGCGGTTTATGAGCTGGTGGCGTCATCGAGCCGTACTTCTTCGAAAATGAGGACGGCCAAGCAGCTAATGTGAGTGGTGTTCGCTATTGCGAGATGATAACGGACTTCGTGTGGCCAGAAATTGAGGTTACGGACCTGGACGATATGTGGCTCCAACAGGATGGTGCCACTTGCCACACAGCCAACGAAACAATGGCTCTTTTGCTCGAGAAATTCAATGGCCGTGTTATCTCACGTTATGGCGATGTTAATTGGCCAACACGATCATGTGATTTAACACCGTTGGACTTCTTTTTCTAGAGATATTTAAAAGTAAAAGTGTATGTCAACAAGCCAATAATAATACAAGAGCTAGAGGATGAGATAATTCAGCATATTAACGACATTGAACCTAAATTATGCCTCAGAGTCGTTTAAAATATGGACCATCGGATAGAAGTATGCCACTGTAGCCATGGCAAGCGTTTGGGCGATATTTTATTCGCACATAATTTTCATAGATTCTTCTATTATAATAAAGTATATTAATATAATTTTCTAAAAAACTTTTTGTTATATTTGCGTTTTGGCTGGACCACCCTTTACAACAGATCTTTCATTGGATTGAAACTTGGTTAGGAGTATGTAGTAATAGCTCTTGGCTAAAAAATGGTCCATGAACCCTACACAAGGGAAGAATTTCAACGTCAATCAGACAACGAAGGGTACCCTTTTGGGAATTACATGCACCGATGGGCAGTTGTAATCTGAGCACCAAAATTTCACCACTCGTCACTAACGACAGGCAAATTACGCTAGGCAACCAATAGAGCAACAAGTACAAGAGGAGTTAGACGAACTTTTAAACTTATTCATGATCTCAAAACCCAACCAGTATTTCCACCAATTTTTCTCTCTTCGAGTGTCATCAATGTTTTATGGACCTTAACTGATGCAGATTCAAAAAATGACTTACCATGCTAGAAAAACGGTCCAAGGCGTTTGATGCCGTAGGAGGTTTACCACTGCAGTTGCCTTGGTTGGGATTCATTATGCCAGAAAAGACGGGATACAATCTCATGCAAAACTTCAATAAGGAGTTGCATGAAATGTTCATGAAAATCATAAGCCAACATAATCCTAATTATTGGGACGATAAATAAACGGATGATGACATGTACACCTATATCAATGAATCGTTGTCACGCAAGGATGACCCGCGCAATATTTTCACCTACAAACAACTTACTATGACAACCCGGGACATTTTCATTGTTGGGTCTCAAACTACAAGCAACACACTTAATCTCGCGCTTATAATGATGTTGATCAGGTCGGATATCCAGGAAAAAAATATCAGCAAAATTGATACTCATCTGCCTGAACCTATTTTGCCGAAGCACCTCTATCAAGGCGGCCAAATTCTACGCAATCAAAAACTGAATAAGGGACTCGCCAAGATACGGAATGTATGTTTTGATTGCACCCCCGAAGTGTGGACGCTGCGCGAATTGACATTCACGAATGACAATCCACCGGATAGCCAACGACGGCGTAACCCGATGAAGCGAATGTGGGACGTAGGTGCATACTCAATGAACGCCAGTTGGGGGGTCGCTGATTCAAACCAGCACCGCAATCGAAAATTCAATTGCCTCCAGAAGAAAAATGAACGGCTCGCCGGTTTGAACCGACCTAACGAGGAACCTGCGGGCAAAGGACAGTTCTATTTTGGGGGATGAAGATCGACAATGGAGGATCTACAGTACAACGAGGCGAAGTATCAAGGACCAGTATCATAACTAGGATCTCAATGGAAGAATCATAGGCAATCGGGTGGAGTTTTATCACGCCCCAGCAACGTAGAATATTGGATCTGGAATTGTGACAAGTGATGCGCTGGAACAGATAACTTCGCGACGGGACTTAATTCGGAGGGAGGGCCCAATCAGGAGAATAGAAGTAAGGAAAAGTATAGTGAATTTATGGCTCAATGGTTTTATGACAAAACAGTGAATTATATGTTGCGATTTGTTTCTTCAAAACACAATCTTGTCCATTTGAGCGTGGTCATTCTTTGTGTGGACTATACACTTAGCTTTCAGTTTCCTGAATAAACCTTCAGGGGATTTTTTATTCATTTCACATCGGGTAAGATATACATGGTAAAGAGTATGAAGCGTCCTTGAAGACTATGAAAATTACCCGTAGCTGTCACGGAAGGGTTACAGGAGTATTTAACGTGAAATTTCTCGCGAGGTTCGGTGAGATAGTAGTTTTGTTTAGTGAAATAGTAGTTTGACGTAGGACCAAAGAAACACTGGGAGCGGAGCGGGTAGTTCCTATCGGGGAAGCTACGCTAGATTAGTGAAAAAGGAAGTATCATAATTTCAGCTTTGTTGGGTGTTTCGGCGGCCGCGTTTCTGGCTTGGTGGCTACTTGGGACCAAGGGACAAGCGAGTGGTGCCTCCCACAACCGTCTCCGACGGGCGAACTGAATCCAAAGTCCCAAGTCGAAAGATCCTCAACGTGGAGGGTAACAAGGAAAATATGATTGAGATGCGGATATTAAAAAAAATTGATTCATTAAAAGCTGAAAAGGCTTGACCATCTGCTTAGAATTGTTTGAAGCCGCAATTGGCTCTAAAGGAGGTGATTCAGCTTCATGGAGAACTCAATAAACTGGAAAATTTAATTGGCGAAATCAAGTTGATCATTATGTTTAAAAAGGTTTTGAAAGAAAACTGCTTGAATGAAGCGTAGCCATAAGAAGGTTTATGATAATATTCGCTTTACAACAAAGAACACTTTGTTGAATAAAATGTCGGTATTATTTCATTTATTTCGATTTTAACCTCACGTTAAATTATATGTTAGCTTTATTAGTACCAGAAACGTAAATGTTATCTAGAGAGTCAAATTTAATATCTATTGATAGTTTAATTGTACTTAAAAACAGAATATATCAATCAAGCAATTTCTGTTTTTCTATTTGGTATAAGGTTTTCCAATAAGGTGTGTTATTTTGAATAGATCTTGTGATTTAACACATTGCGACTTCTTCGTTTGGGGCCACGTGAAAGACAAGGTCTACGCCAACAGCCCAGCGTCGATTCAAGACCTCAAAGACGGAATTCGTGAGGCTATCGAGGACATAGGGCAGCCACTTTGCGATTTGGTTATGGAAAATTTCATGAAAAGGGTATGGTCCTGTAAGCGTAGTCGTGGTGGTCATTTGCCTGATGTTATTTTTCACTATTAACGGCATATCTATTTCTTGATAACTAAAATAAACATCCGATCATTTTTATTAAAAAATGGCATTTTTCTTTTAATATCAAAATAACAACTCTTATTGGAAAATACTGTATTTATACAAATTAGTTTCAATTGACCTGCTATTACTTATATTTAATGTTACCTAGCCTATTCTTTATTAACTTTTCCATAAAAAAGAAGGAAATTAAAAATTTCTTTGCAATTTAGTAACAATAATTTATTATAGAAATGCACGACGCGTTTCGTTGAACTAGTCAACATTATCAAGTGCAGTAACAAAATTGAGCTTAAGCCTACGTATTTATTGCAAAAACATGAATGGAAAAAACAATTTACTAATTACTTAGGTTAATGCCTCAAATAGCCTGGATTTGAAAATTTCAGTTTGCTCATTAAGAACAATAAAATCATTAGTTCTAAGATGCCTATGTATCTCTAATGCTTCCAAAACATTTAATTTATGGGAGTTGGGTGCGTTATGGAGAATTTTTAAATTTTCAATGGAAGGAAATTGATGGTTGGTTTCTAGGAAGTGGTTTGCGAAATTAGAATTGGTTTTTTTTGATGAATGAAGGATTTAAAATGCTTGTTGAACCGAACTTTGAAGGATCTACCTGTTTGGGCTATATATCCACTATTACATTCACCACACGTAATTTTATAGACCCCAGATTTGTCAAATTTATTTGTGGATTGTTCAGCATTATAAAAAAGGGGTTGATAATTTTTTGCAAGGCTTGAAGGCAATTTGAAGATTATCCCAAACCAAAATTTTAGAAATATTATTAGATATTGGACCAAAATATTGTAATGTGACGCCTACGCCCGGGAATCGAAGTGATTCCGATCCCGAACCCTTGCAACCGGCCAGATGGGTATGTCCTCGAAGTGCCAGCGGACTTCATCTGTCGTGCGGATATCGTTGCGCAGAAAATATTTCTTTTCTGTCCAAATATTTAGATCTGTGGATATAAATATTCGAAATATAAAATTAATCCAAACCCCGACACATTTCGAGACATATCCATCTGGAAATGCCCCTCCACCGTGGTCATCGAAAAACTATGCCACTGGCGACAAATGGAGAGGCACATTGCCGCCATGTGGCGTGCCATTCCACACACAGCTGTTTTGTCCGATGTGACAAGCGGTGGATTTTGACAGCCACATGGAGAGGTTACGAGTAGACAATTTCTTAAACATAAGACGCGAAAAACACCTCCGAAGCCGGGAAAATAATTAAAAAAAAAAAAGAGAAAACGAAAAAGAAAGAAAAAATAGTGGTTCCCACTCAAGTGGACAATCGTCCGAATTACTTTTTCGCTTTATTGCGACTTCGTAACACATCTGTTGCGCGGGGTGCCATTGAACGCGGGAAGAGTGGCAGTCACCAGGTAAATCGACAAATATTTATGGTCCTCGACTGATTTGTAAATTTTTTAGCTTCAACTAGGGGAATGCGGATCGCGATCGCGCACCGTTGCGCACGTGACAGTTCCCGGGTACTCCCGGACACCACTCCGGATTGCGGATGGCTGCGCCTCCAGCGGCACCATCTGGGTATCCCACGACGGGCGAACTCTCGATAACGTACCAGACGGACCTGCGTCGGCTTCTTCCAGTCCCCCGGAAAGTCCACGTGGCAGTCGAAATCGTAGCACGCAGCAACTACCAGGCGGCGCTAACAAGTGGGGCACATGAGGGATCGAACAGGTACTAAAAAAATGATCCCGATAAAAATGGAACGTCACTTTTTTTAACCAAAATATCCGTTAACCTGAAGGAATAGTTGCAGTGTTGTAATTGATAAACTTGAGCTTACGCATCTTCAGTTTACAAATGATGTCACCGTCTGTCAAAGATTCATTATCTTCTATATTACCAAAGCTTTATTTTAGATGTGGACTGGGGATTATAAACATTTGAATAAGCGATAATGACTACTAGCCCTGATTCTACGGATGAACTTCACTTCAATTTGTAATAACCTTTGAGTTGATTGCTTTTCACGGTCCTAACATCCCCATTTAATTATTAGTAATACCATCGCATATGATTTATATTAAAGTCGCCTATTTATTATATGAAGCAGTGGTCTACTCCGACAGTAATCATCTGCACTTTCCTTCCCTAAATGTGCCACTCAAGTGAAAAGCTTTCCATGATGATTTGGTTAACGTTTAATGCACGATAATTGTTTATTGGCCTCTCTAGATAATCGTTTGACTACATGTATAGTAGGCTCATTGATTTTCTTTTTCTTTCTTTCTGCTTGTCTGTGTTTGTTTAATTCGATGCAAACCTCTTTAAATTCAGTGGCATCGAATAGAGTTGTATGTCCTGACAAATGAACTGTATTAAATGCCTCGCGGAAACGTTAAAGGTCTGTGGTTATACTTACGAGTATATTCTTGTGCCCCTTAGCCACCAAGAGTTACTAAAAGAAGCAGTTTTCTGGGTACATAATTGAGGAATATATAGTTCCGATTTGGTTCGTTCAAGCGACAAATAAGACTAAAGATCATCATGCTTGATGGGGCTGTGATGTGGTGCTTTATAACCATTCGCTTGCAGTAAAATTTTGCAGTATATAGGCTTCTCAAGTTGGGTAATCTTCTAGCTATCCTTGACTTGTACTTGAAATTCGAGAGCTAGCCAAAAAAAAAGCGTCTGAAAGTGTGTTATTCAATTGAATCAATTACTCTAAATGCAGGAATGTGCATCTTTAGGACTTGAGGACCATAACGCAATTTGTTCACATCTTGTTGCTACCAATGGAAAATTCCGTTGAACCATTTGCATGAAGTATTTTCAAAAAAAAAGGTGATCCAGTTAAATGGCTCGATTTTTAGAGCGACGTGAAAGATGGAAGAATATATGAGCTGCTTCAGTCGAAATTTTTTTGTATTAGCTAAATATAAAGCCAATACCATGTAAAGCGGAAACTAAGAAATATGAAAGAAATCAATGAATGTTATTCTATTGCATAATATAGACTCATTTGGAAGTGAATTAAAGAGTTGAGATTTGTAAAAAGAGGCAGCCCGCGTTAATCGCCAATTAAACGAGTATATCATCAAGACTAGCTCTTCCTTTTTAGATTGGATGATGTATTGAGATTAACAATTATCTTTGCCTCAAAAAGAAACAATCCTTACATTCCTATATTTTCAAAAGTGAAATTATTTCTGCACAATTGAAACAGATGCTTCATATACAGTCACAATCGTAGATTTGATTCTAGATAAAAAAATGGTTTGAAGGAATAATTAAAAGTACATATGCTTTCAACTTGAACTATTTCCTCTTTAAAAGATCAGAACAAGAATAAAATGAGTACCATTTTTAGCAATTCAACCCTGTAAATATTCACGCTTGCGAAATCTCAATTACAAATAAAAATTACAATTGTTAGCCCATGCTTGAAATACTAAAGACTTAATTTAATGTTTGAAGAAAACCAAAATCAATTTCATAGTTAGTTTGCATTTCGTGTGGAAAAGAATGAATAATATATTTGGCAAAATAACTTATTTAAAATTTTTATTTCAATTTCCAAATCAAAATCCTATTTAATCTATTACGTCTTACTCATTGATATTAGGTTAAAGGACATTTTATTTACAAAAAATAATGTCATTGCAATTTATTAATTTAGTTTAAACTCAAATTGATTCAAATGACTTAATCTTACAAAATAAATTAAGATTTATACAAATAAACAAACTGTACGCTAAATCTTGTCCGAGATGAAATTTGTAATGGATACATGTAACCAAAATATAAATATTCATCGCCTACAAAAGTAAAAGCAAAAAAAAAAGAAACAGTAATTTCGGATGGATGTGAATAAAATTAACATTAAACTATTAGTTGAAACGTAATCAGTATGGGACGATAAGTTGAATAGTAGAGTATTCGTAATATTGTATCCCGAATTAAAATTAATGTTAGTTTTTGGAATTTATCCTTCCTTATTAATATTTAGACGAAGAACTAATATTTCGTATTTGATGTGCTAAAACTCCCTTTGATTATTTTTAATGAATGTGTTAGAATAAAAAAACAACATGAATTGCTAAAACTTAACCAAGACTTTCCTTTCCAGAGGCTCGTTCTTTTTCAGTGGGAAGAGAGAGTGTAAGGTAGGTATGCCGTCGCGAGGATAGGGTTTCGACAAATCCGCTGAAGTCGGTTTCGCGTCGCGCGCGGTACGCGGTACCTTTGATTGTTTCGTCATTTCATTAGAGTAGTTTTCGTCGGTTTAAATTCGAGTAGCATATTTTTCGGTACCGCGTCGGTGATTCGGTAACGCGCCTATAGGATTTTGTAGCGTTTTTGATTTGAGATCTGTGGAGAGATCACATCCAGAATTAACGTAACGTAGGTTTCCCGTTCTGGATGAGTAATTGTTGACGCGTTTGGAAAACGGGCATGTTCAGGTGGCTGAAATATTGTAATTGAGCGTAACCCATTCGGAGACCCGCGACCGAAATCCTCTCCGAACTAGCTGGCCGACAAGCAGTCACCGCGCGAATGGGTTACGGTGCACGGATTGGTTGACCTGTTGGTACCATCCGTTGGCACTACTCAGACTTAACGTCTAGAACCGATGAGAGGTCGGTTCCGCGTTCGATCTGAAAAGTGGAAAATCATTACAATATGACAGGAGGGAAAATTTTTTATGCGCTTTTTCTGCTAACTTCGGGTAGATTTTACAAAGTGTCTGTTCCTTCCCTTTTACGTGTGGTGAATGCAATAGTGGATATATAGGCCAAACAGGTAGATCCTTCAAAGTTCGGTTCAACGAGCATTTTAAGTCCTTTATTCATCAAAAAACCAATTCTAATTTCGCAAACCACTTCCTAGAAACCAAATATCAATTTCCTTCGATTGAAAATTTAAAAATTCTCCATAACCTACCCAAGTCCCATAAATTAAATATTTTGGAAGCATTAGAGATACATAGGCATCTAAGAACTAATGATTTTTCCATTCATGTTTTTGCAATAAATACGTAGGCTTAAGCTCAATTTTGTTACTGCACTTGAAAATGTTGACTAGTTCAACGAAACGCGTCGTGCATTTCTAAAATAAATTATTGATACTGTATTGCAAAGAAATTTTTAATTTTCTTCTGTTTTACATAATGTGTCAAAAAGTAAGCACTAATTTCATAGAACTTTTCCATAGTTTCAAAAACCCATTCAATCCATCCCATTGTATGATTAAATTGTACATTTCTTTTGCAGTATGTTAGTCAATTCTGACTCATTTCCTTATTAAAAATTACCCAAATAAAATTTCCACCGAAAATATTTAATAGTTTAAATTCGAATTTAAGGAAAAAAACCATAACTTAGTCATACTCATAGTTTTCACAAACTATGCTACACCGATATCCCTAAAGATTATATAAAATATTCAAACTACCGAGCAAAAACAAAATTCTTTCCAAGTTCAATCACCTGTATTGCTAAACAAAAACTTTTGGCAATGGTAACATTATAAATAATCACTCCCCAATGCCTAGAACAGCGCACATAGCATGAATCCTATGGCGCAAATCAATTTATTATCTTTCTTTGAAACCCAAAGTTAATCTGGTAATGTGCCAACGTCAATCAACTATTGAAATCTGCAAAATCAAAAATAGGAAACAGACAAAAAACGACAACAAAAACCAGAGGAAAACACTAATCATTTGAGTAATGCCGATCTAAATTGTCCATTGGATTGAATTTAATGAATATAGTAGCAGCTGGAAGACACTCATTAGCAGTATCAATTATGCGGACAAAAAATAGATTCCTACCGATGATTAGAAATTAAACAAATTATATTGATTATAGTGTCCATATTTCTCGGTATGGTAATTAAAAAGCCTACAAGATCCTGATGGGGTTGCGTTTGAATATTTTGGCGGCAAATTCTTAAGGTGGGTTCGTTTTAGTCGTAGATAATTTTATCGTATTTATAGAACGGGTGAAAAGAAAACATATTTCAAACAACACTTTCCAGTTGTGACAGAAATATTCTCTTAAATCAATTTCATTACAAGTTCCGTACGATAAAATCATACACAACATTCAGAAAAATTTGACTAACTCTGTCTCCCCTTAAACACACTTCCAGTCAATTTAGAAAAGCAGCTAAAGTCTAATCTACGACATTCCCAAGTTGTATGGATTAAAACGCCGATCATGAATATTTCATTGATCCATTTAGGATTTGTCTTCTTATATCATATGTTGTTCTTATATTCCTCTAATTCTCCCAGTTTTTTTCCTACTCAATTCATTTTCAAACTGAACGACTCCTATAAATAAAAAGCATCACAATCAGCTTTAGTCTCGTCATCGTACGCCTCCTACGTTTCCACCGAGACCTGAAAAAATATATCTATGAAATTCATCTATGATATACAAATTTTCTAAACAATCTCACATCTAACAACCCAACATCTACACACACTGAAAATAAATGAGTCAAAAGAATTAGAGTCCGAAAGAAACAATCATGGAAAAAATACAAAATTGTTATTCTGATTGCTTGGAAAAAATAAAAAAAAAATCAAATCCACTACCAAATTAGTTCAGAGAGACGTTGCGGCTTCTTAGACGTTACCTTTTTGAGAAAACAATTCATTTTACACATTAATAAAGTCAGAGATAAATAAACGAATTGCCTAGTGGCAATATAAAAAATACGACAGCAATAAAAAAGAGCAAAATCAGAAAGAATAGAAACTATGCATAGATAGAACGCAAATTAAGATTTAACTGCGAGATTTGAGTTCTGAGGTCTTGATTGCCATCAAACCTTAAAAGTGACATGATTGACACCCAGAAGAGGTCGATTCATTTCATATTGTTAGGAGTGAGTTAAATTTTAGCGAATTCCACGGGTTTAAATCAACCCTTTGATAGATACAATTTGGGCTAGAGTCTAGTCAAATTAGATCAAAATTGGTCATTTTGCTGCAAAAATCACGTTGTTCCAAATGTTTCTGAAATGTGTTGGGGGAGGTTCCCTGAGTAACGCCTTATAAAATCCTCTCATTTTACTGCGCCGCGAGGGGAGGAGGGAGGGGGCAAGGTCCCTTTTTTCAATTTTTGGCATATATCTCGAAAACGGTACGTCGTATCGAAAAAATATTAGCTTACTAAGTTCTCTTTCAAAAAATAGACAAAATGGTAAATTTTATGAAAATATTAAATTTCCTCTCATTTCTCTTCAAATTTGCTTTTCTAACTTTTTTGTTTTCCTTTTCACAGGAAATCTCTCGGAATCAAAATTGCCGGTAATCCTTGGATGAGCTTATGGACAAGATCAGCGGCCAAAAGCCATATGTTAGGACCATATTGTTCATCTTGTCCATAAGCTCATCCAAGAAATACTGGCATTTACCTTCATCATCTAAGTACTAAAAAATTTCATCCACGGATGTTAAAACAAATTCTTCCGTTGGTCTCTCTCTCTCTCTCTCTGTTGTTGTGCAGTGTTTTAACCAAGAAGAATTTTTTGTAACAGTCTTCATGGTACATAGCATCCGCTGCGTGTAAATCACTAACGCATCTTATACGGAGCGAACTGCATTACCCCAATCGTCATTTCGAATATTAGCTTGCTTTCTAATGGCCTCGTCGAAATCCATTGATCGGACATGGTAGACTTTGCGGCGTTTGTGGAGCTTTTTTTTTTGTTTTGCAAAAAAATGTCATCAATGTTTTTTATTACAGAATGTTAATGGGAAATAATGACAGATCCTGACATTGCACTTTAATTTGTTATACTTGTTAAGTTTGAAGAGTAGTAATAATATAGCTTTCAAAGATACCGGACGTGTTTTCCTTGAAAAGTAAAGTCAGACCCCAGACAGGGATATTATTATTATTGTCATGTTATTTTGTTCCACGCGGACAGGGAACCGACCCGCGTAACGCAATTTAAGGAACAAAAAATTGGTCCATCGAGCCGGATCACGTCGGTGCGTGGATAGTGAAATTAAATTAGTTGAAGTGGTAATGATTGTGTAGAGACATGAGTGATAGTGAGCGTAGATACAAGACACGGTCAAGCGCAAAAACGCTCAAAGACGACGAATATAGCTCAACGGAAGGCGCATATGGTGGGGCAGACCAGCCAGAAGTGCAGTTACCAGATAGAAAACGTGTGAAAGTTCGACGACAGTTCGAATACCACTTCGTTCGACGACTTACGCAGACAAGTTCAACAGCTGTCAAGTCAGTTGAACGAAATGGCGGCATTGAACGAGAAAACATCGCCATTCAGTAACATGGCCAGATGTTGTGATACCATTTACACCTTTGTTACGAGGCAAGCCAAAATGCGCTTACCTAAATTTGATGAAAATCCCAACGAATGGCCTCTGTTTGAAAGTGAGTACCACCGAACGACAGACGCGGGAAAGTTTTCATCGACAGAGAATGTCGGAAGGCTATGAGACGCGCTGCGAGGTGATGCGCTGGATTCTGTGAGATCGCTACTCATTTCCCTTAACAGCGCAGAGAGGATCATGGAGCTTCTCAAACGAAGGTTCGGCCGACCTGAGTTTATAATCAATACTCTCATAGCGAAAACAAAAGCATTATCAGCACCAAAAGAAGATCGTCCGGTGACTATAATATTGTTCGCTATTGGAGTCGAAAATTTAGCAGTGATACTTGAGCTCATGCACAGACCAGAATACTTGAACAATCCGGATCTATTGAGAACGCTCAAACAAAAACTCCCACCGATCTTTAGTATAATGTGGTCACACGATTTGAGCGAAATACCGTGCGATGAACAAAAAACCAAGCTACGAGTATTTAGCGACTGGTTGGAGAAAAAGTCCTTCGCAGCGAGCCTTCGCACATCATTCGGGGACAAACCAAAATCATCTGTATTTAAAAACTTAAAATCGAAAATAAACACGGTAGTTGAAACTAATCAAAAGTGTCATGCGTGCGATGGTGTGTGTAAGACAATTAACAAGTGCCCGAAATTAATTAAAATGGACAAAGACAGTCGGTGGAAAGAAGTAATGAAACATAGATTGTGCTTTTCGTGTTTTAAACGAGATTATTTGACCAGACTTTGTAAAGACAAAACTAAATGCGGAAAGGATCAGTGTTTAAAATATCACCATGAACTACTTCATCCCACAAACGCGCAAAATAATGACAGTCAAGTGTCAACTGAACTCTGTCACAGTGGTTCTAGTTCGTTTTTGACTAAATTACGCATTGTACCAGTGTTAATTAAGAGTTCGGTTACAACTGTCAAAACGTTTGCATTAATGGACTCCGGGTCAACGACGACATTGATACAAAGTAAAATCGCGCAAAAATTAGGTGTAAGAGGCCTTTGGTCCCATTTGACGATTCAATGGGCGAACGGTGCCGAAAGTTTGACATTTGATATCTGTGGCAAAAACATTTAAACTACAAAACGCAAGGACAGTGACAAATCTAAACTTGCCCAAGCAGACCGTGGATAAAGGCAAACTTATATCTTCAGAGTATTGAATTTGAAGGTTATCGTGACGCTACGCCAACAATTCTCATTGGAGAAGACAATGGACTTTTGATCGCGACGCGGCAGCTTGTTCATACATCAAGAAATTGTCCAATTGCGAATAAAACTTGGACCGGTTGGTCTATTAGTGGAAACGACAGCACTAATATGCATCAAGACGTAACCGTAAATATACATCATGCAACACAAAAAGACATCAACCTACATGAACTAGTGAAGCAGTCTTTCAAATTGGATGATTCGTGTACGGGTGGAGCTAGTTTGAGAGAAAGATCCCGTGAAGACAGCAAAGCATTAGAAATCATAGAGCAGACGACTCGTCAACAGGACAATGGACGATGGGAGACAGGCTTACCTTGGAAAAGACTAGATATTACTCTGCCGGACAGTAAAGCAGTTGCGTTGATACGTCTCAACCACCTCGAGAGGAAACTCGACAAAAACAATGACATGAAGACAGCACACAAAAAGATCATCGATGATCACATCGCGAAAAGATATTTGGTGAAAGTTAATCCGGATTCCTTAAAGAGTGACAGGCTATGGTATTTACCACATTTTGCTGTACTCAATCCGAACAAACCTGGCAAGATTCGGATGGTATTGGACGCTAAAGCGCAAATCTTAGGCGTCAGCCTCAACGACGTTCTTATGACTGGACCGGACCTTTTGCAGTCGCTACCAGGAGTGTTAATGCGGTTCCGAGATGGAAGATATGGATTCACCGCCAACATCAAAGAGATGTTTCATCGAATAAGCATTCGCGCAGAAGACACATATTGTCAACTTGTATTGTGGCAAGACGACGAGCGGGATAGGCCTCCAGATATTTACCGCATGACAGCAATGATATTTGGTGCTTGTTGCTCCCCAAGTAGTGCGATATTCATTTCAAACAAAAATTCAGAGCGATTCAACAAGTATCCTGAAGCGACTAAGGCAATACAAAGAAATCATTACATGGATGATTATCTCGGTAGTGCTGACGACATAAACACTGCCAAAGACTTAATCAAACACATCATCGAAATACATTCAGCTGGTGAGTTTGAAATGAGAAACTGGCGCGCATCGTCGCCAGAACTGCTCAAAGATATTCCAAAGGATCTACAACACACGATCAGTACAGTGAATTTCGACAAAGAAGCCCTAGGACGAGTTCTTGGCTTAGTCTGGTGCATGAAAACGGACACATTTACGTTTTCTTCTAAACTTAATATCGACAAAGGTCTACTGAAAGGCAGAAGATGTCCCACCAAACGCAAAGTACTGAGGCTAGTAATGTCGATTTTTGACCCACTCGGATTTGTGGCTCATTTTGTAATAGTTGGTCGAATATTGGTCCAGGAGATTTGGAAAAGCAGAATTGACTGGGACGGGGAATTAGCGGAAGAACAACGACCAATATGGTTCAACTAGATATTATTTCCCCAAATTCCTAAATAACGATACTCGTAAACTTCATTTGTTCGTTGACGCCAGCGACCAAGCATACGCAGTCGTTGGCTATGTGCGAATCAAATTTGACGGAGACATTCAAGTGTCCTTTGTGGCAGCTAGAGCCAAATGCTGTCCAATCAAACAACTAACCACACCAAAGAAAGAATTACAAGCCGCGCATCTGGGAGCCCACCTGGCGGCAATTATTAAAACCGAACATGACGTAACATTTCAGAAGAAAGTCTTCTGGACAGACTCAGCTAGTGTACTTTCCCGGTTCGAAACGATTCAAGCAGTTCTACGCAAACCGACTTGGCGAGATTGCTGAATTATCAGACCAAAGTGAATGGCGTTGGATGCCAACGAGAGAAAACGTTGCCGACATTGCCACCCGAGCGACATCCAAGGAATTTACATGTGATAGCAGATGATTTCAAGGACCTGCGTTCCTGCAACAGGACGAGACGGCTTGGCCAAATCGACGGCTAAACCAGAATGAAGACAAGTCGAATATTGAACATGCGTACTTAATGTTCGAAATGAGAAAACCGAAGCAGCTGTACTCATTACCTGACGTGACAAGATGTTCATCATGGCTTCGACTTATTCATGCCACAGCATATGTAATTAGGTATGTGGCCAATTGTCAAACAAGAATTCGAGTCCAAAAAGGCGAACAAGGCACTATTCTCTTTCGAGAATTGTCTGTCATCGAACTTGAGAAGGCTGAAAAGATATAGATCCAACAATCTCAAAGTGTCCATTTTGGAACTGAACAAATACTTTGTAAAAGGTGGAAAACTAGAGAAAAGCAGTCGGCTTTTTAAACTTACCCCTATAATTGACGAATTGATTATTCGGCTTATGACAAGAATGACAGCCCTAAAGACTCTACGCCAGCCAAACGAGGACCGATCATTTTTTATGGCAAAGACACGTATGTTTCACTACTTGTTGGGCACTATCATCAGCAAGCTAATCATATTGGATTCGAAACTGTTTTGAACGAACTACAACAACATTACTGGATTTTGAAAGTGCACCCGGCATTGAAACCAATTTGCAATGAATGCAACACATGTAAAATGAGAAGAGCGAAACCAGCCAGGTCAACTGCCAAAGGCGCGGTTAATGTTTGGAAGCCCCGCATGTTCATATACGCATTTTCATATACTGGAAAAACGGTATGGGGTAACGATACGGGCAATCCATATTGAATTAGATGCAGACTTATCAACTGACAGCTGCATTCAGGCAAGAACTAAATTTATATGCAGACGGGGTCGCCCCAAGGAAATATTCTCGGACAATGGGACGAACTTAGAGGTGCAAACAATGAGCTTCGTGATTGCTTGCGAAAACTTGACGCTGACGAGTTCCGGGCAAAGTTGACGACTCATAGAATTAAATGGACTTTCATCCCACCATTATCTCCACACATGGGAGGCGCATGGGAGCCACTTGTGAGGTCTATTAACACAGCCCTGTTCATCGTTTTGAAGGAATCTAGCCCACGAGAAGATACGTTATTAACGTTCTTGACTCAAGTCGAGCACTTAATCAACTCTCGACCACTTGTTGAAGTATCTCATCATCCAGATGATCCAGAAGCGCTGACTCCGAATCATTTTTCGATCGGAAGGTCGTCAATGTCAGTACCAAAGAGCGAATTCAATGATAAGGATCTAATTTTGCGACGACAATGGAGACATTTGCAACGATTGACAGATTTATTTTGGACAAGGTGGAGAAGGGAGTACCTTCCAACACTCCAGAGGACAACGAAGTGGTTTACCCTTGGAAAAGGTATAAAGGTTGGCGAAGTGGTATTAATAGTAGACGACAACGAAGTCAGAGGCAACTGGCTGAAGGGAGTTGTTCAACAAGTATACCCGTTGAAACAAGACGGAAGGATACGAATGGTAGATGTAAAAACGGCAAAAGGAGTTTATAAACGACCGATAGTGAAGCGACATCAATACCAGGGTGGAGGATGTTAATGGGTAATAATGACAGATCCTCATGACTTATGTCATAGGCAAAACACAAACATATGAATTGAATTACATTGAACTTTAATTTGTTATACTTGTTAAGTTTGAGGAGTTGTAATAATATAGCTTTCAAAGATACCGGACGTATTTTCCTTGAAAAGCAAAGTCAGACGCCAGACAGGGATATTATTATTATTATTGTCATGTTATTTTGTTCCACCCAGATAGGGAACCGATACGCGTAACGCAGCTTAAGGAACACAGAATAAGCATTTAATTTTGAATTCAAAGTCAGGTTTTGACGAGCTTCGCAATGAAGGTAATTCAACGGAAGTTAATGAAAAACGAAAATTAACATAAAAAAGAATTTACGAATGCAACTTTGCAACACAGCATTTGTACGAGCAATAGCTGATAAGTAACATATAGAGATAGAATCTTGTTCAGAAAGGTGCGTAGGCGAAAATTCGTTTCCTGCTTTCGAGATGTAGGCGATCAAATCTTAAATGATGACTGCTATGCAGCCAGGAATCACAGTGATGCAGATGACAGTTTAAGACTGATTCGAATGGCCGCTGCAATAATAAGGCGAGATATTCAGTCTAGAGCCTATTAGCCAACTATCCTCCCCACGAGGAATTTTTGAATGGTACCGAAGAAATAGTTCCTGAAACACTTACAGCTTTTATGAATACTCTTATCCCACACAAAAAAAGTTCTAAGGAGAAAGAAGCAAAAAAAAAGCCATGCCATAATTTCAGCTATTTGCCCTCGTTCGTTTATTCCCTCCATCCTTACAAGCATTTGATATTATATACAACGGAAATTGGGGTCACGAAACTTGGTAAACTTGTTGGCTAGCTTAGGCTTTAGTGCTTCATACTTTGATGGTCAACAGCTGGAACTCTCGTCTCTCTATCATCCTCAAGAACATACACCTGAAAAAATGTTTCGGCAACATGTGTTCGGTAATGCTGACTTCAAGTTCGCTACTCTGGATACATTTCATAGCTTAGGAGGCATAAAATGTGTAACCTCTGCTTCAGCTTTACCTCAAGCAGATAAGATCCATCGACTGACTGCAACTCCGCCTGCTGCCGAAGTTGGAAAGCTAGGTGTCTTGGAACTAGTAAGCTATGAAAACATGCAAACAAGTGGATTGAAAAACGTTGTACTCCAGGATTTGAATATTTTGCATCCTATTTCTGAAGATGCATTTCTACCAAGTCTCCAAGATATCTTATGGGTAATTGAAAAATGGCTCTCACTCTGAACCACACCTCATATACTGGAGATTCCAATGTAGAATGGTTTCATGCATTTAGTGTCAGAGCCAATCGATTCTGAAAAAAAACAATTATACACCTGGAACTCATTAATTCACCACCAAGCGATTATAATACTTTATACACTGCCCTCAGATACGCTGCAGAGGATGCTAACCGACATGCCTTCTCATCTTGTTTAATTATAATGCATCAGCCTCTTTATGTGAAGGCTCGAGAAATCTTTACTTCCAGCCATGATGATCCCTTGCTCAGCAAGGTGGAAATCGTACCCGGTGGGTTTCATATGCTGATATCGTTTCTAGGATGCATTGGATAAACAATGGCGGGAAGTAGGCTGGAAGATTTATTAAGCTGCGCTTTTGCTCCAAACTCCGTTGGCAAAATGTTGAGTAGAAAGGCCTACAGCAGAGCCGTGAGAGGCCATTTACTGATACAAACTTCCTTAGCTTATACTATTTCGGAAGAGAGATATATCTTCATATGAAAAACAAAACTGGCTGGAGCTTTACCAATCTTCGCAAGACATGTCCCCACAAAAAATTATTGCAAATGCTTCTCCGACAAGCGTACATAACAAGATGATCAACGAACTATTACGCGTGAAAGGTGCACGACCAACTGCGGCCTTGTGGATCCAGTACTTTGAGATTTTAGTACTGATGAAAAAATACAGCGTGCTAGTGACTGGGAAGGTCACTTGACATGTGCGCAAAGAATGATCCCATCGGCGCTCATTTTAATTATGCGAGATGTGCTCATCTTTATGTTTAGAACATGCTTGGCCTTACAAGTCACCACCCAGAAATCAAAGACACCAATGGCAGGAATATGATCTGATATGGCTATAGAGGTGGCATTGATATGCGACATGAAAAGTGAAGGTTGACTTACACGAGGGAGAGGCATTACTGATTCAGTATTGGCGAAGCCTCAGCTATATGCTTTTCTTTAGAGTAGTTTGCTGACGTCAACCCTGTTAATGGAGAACAACATGTGGACTTTCGAGCTTCCCGAATGAACAGAGACGATGAAGACAGCAAGAAACTTGCTCAATGGTTGGCTGAGCATCCACCGTTTTCTGCACGTGATTCTTTGATATCACTTTCAAGTGGAATAATAGGAACCAGCAACATCAACTGTTTTCAAGCTTTGGAAATTGGGACCCGAACAATGGTATGTTCAAATCAAATTTTCAAAAGTTAAGCAACGCAGGAAGAACTCCTTAGTGCCTTTGGCTGCAGTGAGCAATTCTATTGAAGTTCACAATGAAGTAGTGGTGGTCGAGCCGTTAAGGATTTTCAGCGCACTTTGTTAGCAAAAAAGATGAAGCATACGTAGAAGAGCTTTTGAAACATGAGCTAGCACCTTACGCTACACTGAGAAAAATATTTCATTTTGATTTTAAAAAGTCGCTATTTTATTTTTGCATGTCTTACAAAACTTTTGATTTGAAATGAAAACTCTAATTTTAAAATGTTTAAAATCTGCAATTGAAATGTTCTACCTTAGAATGTCTTTCAATTTAAATGGTAAAAACATTTTAAAACAAGAGTTTCCTTAATTTTTGTTTTAAGAATAATAGCTTTTAATTTCAAGAATGGTAAAACTATTTTTAGTGAAAACAAGAGCGTAAAATATTTGATTTAAGTGATTTGATATTTTAAATGAAGCACTACGCATTTGGTTGCAACCAGATAAAAAGTCGTAATGCGTGTATATATGTCTCACTTGCGAGAGCTTCAACATCTGTAAATTTTACGAGCTCCTGATGACGATTCAAGTGGTTAACTTCTAAATGAAATACTCCCAAAGCCAAACTACAGTAGAAAGCCTTTGACATGCATTTTACATGTGTAGTAGTCAGCCTACTTTTTCCGACATGTACTGTGTAGCATGTTCACTACCACGGACAGCAGACGAGCGAATCCTATCAAAACTCGGTTTATTTTCACTTTGAACAGCGATTACAATTGAATGCGTGTAGCGAATCAAATCATTTTTACTTCACAAGAAGCGCTATTGTGTTCTCCGCGGATCATCTGAATATCTCAATGCTGAATTCCACCTCGAAACCATACAAATCCTCGAGTTTTCGCCGAGAACTCCAAAACTTTGTATAGAGCCCAGTACAAAAATGCAAGAAAAGTCAGCCTACTTATGGTCATGTATGGGGTAGTAAGTGTTGCAGCTATAAGGCTTGTATTGACGTTAGTTTCGAATACTCCACATTAAACGTGAAAATTGGAAATTTGTATTGCGAGTATGGGAAGTGTGATGTTAGAATAAAAGGAAATACACTTAACTTCAAAATATTTACGCTTTTTTTAGGAAAAACAAAAGGGAAAAGTTCTTGGTTTTGAATTTAAAGCCTTTAGATCTTGCTTTAAAAGGCTTTAAATTCAAAACCAAGAACTTTTCCACTTTATTTTTCTCAGGAAAAGCGTAGAAATTTTAGAGTTAAGTGTATTTCATTTTATTCTAACATCACACTTCTCATAATCGAGATCATTTGACGCCCATCAATACCGTAAGAGTCATTCGTGAGCAGTATATCAGTCGATCGCAGTGAATATTTTGAACAGTGAAGTTGAGTCAATAGTTTTTAGTAGTGTAGTGCTGATTACAAAGCTATGTCAGAATATATTTCGGAGTATCTCCTGGAAAACGATGCAGTTAGTGATTTTCAAGTTCAAAGTGTAGATCATAGGTCCACTAAAGAATTTCTGGAACCTGTGTACGTAGAAATAATTCAAAGTACAGTTGGAGTAGACGAACAACTAGACACTGGAAATTTATTCAAATCGTGGAATCTTTCTTCCGATGTTTCCGAATTCCTTAAAAAAGAAGAAATAACAACAGAGGTTCTACGTTTAATGAGTCTGTCGGATATCCAGCCACTTTTTGCGAAAAGAAATTTAACCTTTGGACAGCAAATTATCTTCACATCTTGTTTTAAAGCGTGGCGCAAAGAAATGGTAAATAAAACTATTGAATTTTTTGCAGTATCACAAAATTTTCAATTTTGAAATCAGTTTCCTGAAGTGTCTTACTTATGCGACCTTCTATTTTTTCTTAATATCCTTCGTCGTGATTGACAAAATTGTGCGTGCATTTATTTACAGGGCCTTCCGTTTGAGATTTATGATGTTTCTACGGTCTCAACAGTAAAACAGTGGTTAAATTCAACATGCGAAGAGACGGCAAAGTCTTCTTCATTATCGCAAACTACAATTAATAGCCAAGAGTCATAGTAAGCATGTTGGTTATAAGATTATTTAAAGCTTTCCATCAAAGAAAACTTGATTTCTAGCAACATCAATCCCTTCGGACCAGAAGACTTAAAAAGTTTGCTTTATCAAAGCATCAAAGGTCGGCTCATTTTGGAAAGCTACACTAACAATGAAAAGCTGGAACCACGTTACCAAAAAGATCTAGTACACCTTGTAATCGATTTTTTTACTGGCGGGAAAAAGCGGTTGAAACCATCAAGCTTTGAAAACATCGCGCAAACCATCAAAAAAGTTTTTCCTTCAGAGGATCCGGTAAGAAAGTTCAATACGAAAGTTATTTGGTGGATATATGATAACATAAATTTCAATTTAAAAGGAGCTATACTACAAACCTCGCCTGAAAAGACAAAACCCAAGTGGTAAGCTTTATGATCGATACAGCAACGTATGCTTTACAACGAAATACCTGAAATTAGATCCTTCATCTGAACAAAAACTAACACAAATATATGACACAGAAAACCGAGAAACAAATACTTGTAAGATGACATGCGTTATATGATCCATGAAATGATTGGATAATCAAATTAATTTCAGCATTACTAAAGGAAAAACTTCTCATTCTGCAAAGCGAGTTTCTTCCTGAAAATAGCATTTTTAAACTTTGGAGGGAGACATCAATACTTCGAACAGAGGAGTTCAAAAAATCCAAAGATAAGGGAATAAACAATTTCTTCAGGAATTGGCCTCGATACAACGATCACTACGGGCACAAATTGGTACCTATTGGTTTATTTTTAACGAAATTTTTAATCACCTAGAATATTCCATAGATCGAAATTGACTTTGATTTCCTTTATCCGGAAAAGACGAATTTGCTCCTCGAGAAGTTTGACGCATTTGTCGAAAAAAGTGTGGTTTTCTTTGAAACCAATATTAAAGACAAAGCAAATAAAGTCTTATTTGATAAACTACTTCAAGGCAAAGATTTACAGCAAGGTAAAATTAGTTGTTCTCGAGCACTCATTTCTTTATATAAGTTATTGTCCCATAGACACCAGAGATTTGTACGTTACAAAGTTGCTATTTGCAATTTTCCAACCGAAATGGCTCAGCAGGACAATCAAGCCAACAATCGCCGATGGTGAGGATGATTTTGTATTGCACTTATTCAGCATCAGTACAATACAGGAGCGACTAGATGAGATAAAAAATAAATTCAACAAAAATAAGCAAACAATCCAGCCAAGAATTTTAGCTATAGGAAAAAGTGACACATTGTTGGAAGAATTATACGTTTATTGCGATGGAGTAAAATTTAAATTAGAATCTTTCCGTAAGTTCATCGATATAATTATAAAATTAACATTCGTGTTCAATCTAGAATACTCCGAAATTAGTAGGCAGGTTTGGTGCTTTTATCAGGAATACTTTTATGGCATCAAAAGTTTCGATGCAAAAGTGTCGAATATAATCAAAGAATTCGAGAAAATTAATAATAATTCATAGTGAAGTAAATTCTGTATTGAGTTTGAATATAAATTGTAACATTGCCATTTGATTCAGAATTTAAGAAAAATTTTCATTATGTTAACCTGTTTTATATGTAAAAAGTCTTTTGAAAAAGCATTAAGTTTAATAGATCACTTAAAAAAAGATCATAAAGTGCCTTCAATATACAAATTTACTTGTATTTCTTGCTTGCAAATATTTCAAAACATATATAAATTTAAAACACATTTGAGAAAAAACAATGCCGGGAATGAAACTTTAAGTCAAGACATTGGTTCTAACTTTGGCCAAGTGAGGAACATTTCCCTTTCTGATGATGCTAATTTTCCAAATATCTTATATAAATTAGATCAATCTCAACAAATAGAAACCTTACCTAGTAACAATAATAGTCCTCACGAAAATTTGAACCTTTTGAACCAAAATTTACTTGGATTATCCTTAGAGTTACAAGGCAAAAATTCTGTCGCTAGAAAGTTAGTCTTTGAAATACAGGATTTATTATCCAACCTTTTTACAAATCCTCTGTCCGAATATCTTGAATCATTTACTAAACACATTGCTTGCGATGAGAAACGCGAAGAGTTTAAACAATATTTATTTTTCTTACGTGATCCTTTCGCTCGCATAAAAACCGAATACAAGTTTTTCCAACAACTTGAAATCCTGGAGTTATATTCTCCGCCAAAAATGTTTACTATAAATAATGATTTAACTGAAGTAAGAATAAACGGTGTTCCAACGTTAGATCATGTGAAAGTTCAGGGGTGCTAGCTAGACATTTCTTTTCAAATAAAGAAATACTTGCAAAGTGATCATATTTTAGCCGAACTATTCAAAACGATATTTTCTGTGATGGAGTTATTAGAAATTTCACTAATGGCTCCATATGGAAAACTAAACAAGCAGAATTTTCAGGGAAGAAAGTGATTCCCATTCATTTGTATTCAGATGAGTTTGAAATTAACAATCCACTGGGCTCTCATGCAGGTGTTTGTAGCATATTAGCTGTATATTACTTTTTTCCTACTTCATCGCCTTCTCGAATTTCTGCAGAGTAATATTTTCGTTGCAAGTTTTCTTAAATCAAAAGACTATAAAGAGTATGGGAACCATGTATCCTTAAAACCCTTAATCAATGTTTTGAAAACTCTCGAAAAGGATGGGTTAGAGGTAGTTTGCAGAGATACCGTAAGTCGTATTCACTTCACAATAGGACAGGTTTTAGGGGATAATTTAGGTCTTAATAAGATACTCGGTTACAATAGCAACTTTGGCACAAATCCTACCTGCCGCATTTGTAGAAGAAATGCAGATGAAGTCCGGCACGATTGTAGGGAATATCCAGAAACATTGCGAAATCAAATTAATTACGAGCATGATAAAAGTTTGAATGATCCACCTATTTCAGGCATTAAAGACGAGTGTGTTTTCAATGAACTAGATCATTTTCATATAAGCGAAAACGTTGCATGTGACATAATGCATGATTTATTTTTAGGAGTTTGTAGATATAACTTATCTAAAGCCTTGCAGTATTTTATTTATGCAAAAAAAATATTTACCTTAGACACATTTAATTACCGTAAACAAATGTTTAACTATAGTAAATCGGAAATGAAAAATGTAAGTCGTCCCCTAGAAGCAACGCACATTAAAAGTGGAAATTTTAGGTTGACGAGTCGTGAAATGCAAACACTTTTTCATTATTTCCCTTTAATAATCGGAGAAATTATTCCTGAAAATGATGAAGTATATAATTTTATTTTATTATTCATTGAAATAATCGACATAACTTTACTGCCATTCTTTGATGAGGAAATCCTGGAAAAATTAGGTAATCTTATCGAAGAGCATAATCGTTTGTACCAACAATTGTTTAAGGACACTCTAAAGTTAAAGCATCATAACTTAGTTCACTACCCTGGTGTTTTGCGTAAATGTGGTCCTTTAAAACACATTTGGAGCTACCGTCTTGAATCCATTCATCAAATATATAAAAAATATGCAACAAGTATAACTTCTCGTCTAAATGTTCCTCTATCTTTGTCAATAAAAGCAGCTCTACAATTTGCAAAAAAATGTTTCAAAACGGGTTTTATTTTGAAAAACTGGTAGTGAGTGAGAATTTTAGTTCAGCAGAAAAAGATCAGAGTTATATAGCTCTAGGATTTATTAAGGAAGGCAGTATTTATGCTAAAAATGTTAACTTTTTAGATACCTCCTATGCTGTAAAAGACTTTGTAAGCAAAATTGAATGCAAAAATAATGTATATGAAATATTAGATTTTATCATAAATAAAGAAAATTTCTGTTTTGTTATTGTGCAAGAGTACGAAATCAATTATGTATCCCATTTTGCATCATATTCAATATCAAAACCATTGTTAAAAAAAATTATGAAGTTAGAGGATTTCAATAGTCCACCATTGGAAAAACATCATATAAATTCCACTATGGAATTAATAAGATTAAAAAACTATTTTGCATCGAATTATTTTGTTTGTGTGATTTTAATTCTATTTGAAAATGTTATCTCATTAATATACCAGCGAATTAATAAACATTTTTAACCATGAATCAAAATTTTTACTGTTATTTATTAATTACCACTTTTCTACGCTATCCAGTTTCTATATTTAACATTTCAATAGCTCTAGAATGAGTATTTAATCCGAACCGCTCCTTTATAGATAATAAATAATTTCAAATTTGACAATGGCCAGGAGGTTTGGTTTTCAAGGGATATTCGTTTTGGTTCAAGTTTGCTTCCATTTTAGTTTAAATAGCTAAGGAGGTTTTATTTTGAAATGATAGTACTTTTGAATCAAGTGTCTACTCTTTTTGACTTTAAAGTTTCATACTTTTAAGCCAAGTAACTATTCTTTTTGACTTTATAGTTTCATACTTTCAGTTCAAAATATCATGTATATATTTCCAAGACTTTTTAACGCTTTAAAAATAAACACTTTAGGCATTTGACTTCAATATGGGGGTATTTTGCGCAAAATTTAAGAGAAAAAATGCTTAATTTCAAGTTAAAAAACTTTGATTTCATACTTTATTTTTCTCAGTGTATGACTCTTTTTGACGAAGGAATCATGCGGAAGGCGAAGAAGTCTGTTCTTTACGATTCTTTCCCTTCATGCAACGAACATTTAAACATGAAGGATAGTTTCACGGTGATTGATGGTGGCTTCCTACTACATCGAGTAAAGTGGAATAATAATACTTAGCTTTCCTCCATCTGTAATCAATATCTGTCTTACGCCGCCAACCATTACGGCTACAGCTCTGATGTAGTTTTTGATGGTTACGAAGACCCAAACTCCACGAAAAGAGCTGAGCAATATCAGCAAGCAGCCAACAAAGCATCAGTTGATGTTGACTTTGATGAAAACATGCTGGCTACTTTTCAACAGAAAAACTTCCTTTCCAGCGAACAAAATAAAATCAGGCTGATAAATATGATAGCAAAAGCCTTGCGTGCGGCAGGAATAAAGGTCACCATTGCAAAAGGAGATGCTGACTACAGCATTGTCAAGTATGGACTGGAAAATATATCCCATCCAGCTGTGGTTGTGGTTGGCCAGGATATAGATCTAATTGTTTTACTAGTGGCACTTACACCTGCTTCTTAAAAAGCCTGGACAAGGTAACATGGAAGATAGATTGTACTCCATCCAGCAACTTCAAGCCATGCCATATAGCAAGCATATTTTTTTCATTCATGGTTTCACTGGATGCGATACAACATCTGCCATTTATGGAAAAAGTAAAGCAGCCATAATTAAATGTTTCCAGCGGTATCCAACTGAAATGAAAAAAAACCCTGCGTTGTTTTATGATTCGAAATCAACGGCGGAAGACATCGCTTAAGCTGGAGAGCAAATGTTGTTACTATTGTATCAAGCCCCATCTAATGAATATGATCTCAACCATCACAGGTGAATTTTATTTTTCTTTAATGTGATTTATAGACATTCTATTTTGTTTTATAAAAAGGTACATGTGCTTCGTAAAATCTTCAGCTAAGATGAAAGCAAACCTGTGTTGATTGCCACCAACAAAAGATACTGCCCTACATCATTCCTGCAGAGTGTTTTTACAGGTCCAACAGTGGCTTGGAAATGACTATATGGAGCCTGAGTGTTGGAGTTGGACAAGAGAAGATGGAAAATATCTGACCCCTTCAAAACCTAGGCCCCTATTGCTCCTGAAATCGTGATTAACTCAATATTCTGTTGATGTGCATCAGGTTGCGGTATCAGATGTGGATGCCGAAAAACCGGCATCCATTGTTCACCTATCTGCGGCAATTGCCATGGGTCTTGTAGAAACAACTTTCCTATTCAAAACAAATCAGAAGACTGGGATGGCGGTGGTTAAATATAAAATGTTAAATATAAAATTAAATAAAAACTTCTACAACTCGCTTTGATTTTGGATCACTGAAAGCATGGCTCCTTTTTCTTCGAAATGGGTATTCTTCCAATAACAATCAGTTTTTAGCATATTGTTCCAGCGTCACTTATATATACAGATATTTTAAGCATTTGAAAACAAAAATGAAGTTATGAGCATTTTGCTTGAGAAATCTCGAAATCAACCCCAAAGTTTCAAAACGCTCCAACTTTCTACTGTCTAAAGATAATGTTTTAAAACAAAAAAAAATTGTGAAGTAAATTTACTCCTCTAGAATTTTGATTTCGAGAAATTTCCTGTGAAATGGAAAACAAAAAGGTTAGAAGAGCAAATTTGAAGAGAAATAAGGGAAATTCAACATTTTCATGAAATTTAACATTTTCGCCGGAGTTGCTACCATAATGTTATATTTTTTGAAAGAAAATTTGATAGGCTTTAATTTTGAGCCTAAAATTTTTTTCGATACGACGTACTGTTTTCGAGATATATGCCAAAAACTGAAAAAAGGACTTTTCCCCCTCCCGCCTCTGTTACGAAGGTATTTAGCCTTCCTGCTTGTGTAGCAAGCTCTACCAGTACCAGTTGGTTACAATTAATAGAAAACTTACTCTCAGGGGAGGGTCAATGGTACTAAATAGTGGAAACAGAAAAAGAGTGTCACCACATATAATTAGATTTTTAGCATTTTAATTAAAAATTAAAACACTAATAGAAAATATACACGAAGGTAAACCCACTGGACCTCTTCAAACATCAGAGCGACATCGAGCACGAGAGATGATTCAATTCTAAAAATGTAGTAAATCTCGGAAACTATTCGTACTTAACGTACCGAGTTGATTTAAGCTACGTTTGCTAGATCTGAATGATTTCAATTGAATTAACTCATCAAAAATTCAAAAAAGGTTTTTGTGAAAAAATTCCTAGAACAAAATGTGGAAGTTTGATACAAATTAATGTGCATGCATGATATTTGTTCAGTGTGTGCAAATTTCATATTTAGTTCTACGAAATTTTTCACAATTTTTTTTTTTTTTTGATTTTTGATGAGTCAATTCAATGTAAAAAAATCTAGCAAACATAGCTTAAACTAACTCGGTGCGTTAAGCAGTTTCACAGATTTACTGCATTTTTTGACGAAAGCATGCTGTTTTGTTTCAATTATGTAATTCTTGCAATAAACTTTTTGCAAAATGATATGAACTTATTCAATAGTCAAAGGTTCATTCTAATTTTTACTCAAAAATATTTTGCAAACATTCGTAAAGTCTCTGGGATGGAGGGCTATAAAGTTTACCCGAATTTGCAGTTTAACTAGGGGCTGCACCTTAAGGTGTAAGTCTGAATTTCACAGGTTGCATACAAAACCCTTCTTGTAATAACATACTCTTGCCTACCCAGCTTGTTTCAATTTTGTTTATATCGTCGAAAAATATAGGAAAGACCATCATTAACTTCTTCTCATATCGGAAGTATTGTTTTGTTGCTCCACTGATCCTTTTGCAATATTATATTTTATGTTTTTAAAATTACTTTCATATGATTTTAAACATGAG
The DNA here is from genome assembly GCA_963969285.1 of Odontomyia ornata. Lineage (NCBI taxonomy): Eukaryota > Metazoa > Arthropoda > Insecta > Diptera > Stratiomyidae > Odontomyia > Odontomyia ornata. The sequence continues at coordinate 19,263,178 of OZ017740.1, read as the reverse complement.
TGTTTTTAATTAAGCGAAATATTGGGTTACTGGCTTAAGTCTTTTGTTTTTCTCGAATATCACCATCGATATATTTAACATTTAAATGATCTTCCTTGACCTTTTCATGCATATTTGTGACTTTTGTAACTGGACTTATATGGCTTTAAAATAATTTTGCCCTCCACGATTGAAATCAAATTCTAAAATTAAATCTTTTCCATTCACATTTAATTGATTAATTAATTTCACCAACATGCAATATTTAATATGTCCGAGATAAAATATCTAAATATAAATTTTTAATCAACCAATTAGTTAGTATCAACATAGAAACAAAGTGGAAAACATGAATTTCGTCGCCTTGACCACCATGCACCCCTTCAACAAATAACACATACACACATGTATTACAAGTTTTCAAAACGCCCATACGAAACCCCATCTAGTCGTCACTCCTAGAGTATGTCCAGTCAATTTAACTGTCTTCAAGTCAACGGACCATTTCTTATGATATTCGTGGTGCAGTGAAGCCATATACGCGGACATGAACTGGAAAAAATTAACAAGTATTTTTTCGTGACAATGTAAAATAATGTTAATCATGTTTGCACCCACAGTATTAGGCATTTGTAATGCTAAAAATGCACTCACTCACAAGCAAGTCCTGAGCACAATATCTTAGATAAAATTATGTGAATGATACTAGACGATGACAAAGATGTCTGTTTATCCATTTGGTATTCTAGTTTAGATAGAGGTTGAACAGATTGTTTGTACGATGAGGATAATTTGAATTTACAAAATGTAAAGTTATTGTATGTAAGTTATGTTTGAAGTCCCACAGGCTGTCCATTGTTGCTTCAGTCATGCCCACCGGGACTCAATGGGTTTTAAGTGCTTTAGTGTTTAATGATCTTGTGTATATCCTTGCTTCCTCAATTTTATGTTGTTTGAACTTTATAAGTCATAAAACATTGACCAAACAGATAATAACTACACGATAATACATGTTTTAACTAAAAAAATTAAATTAAATGATCACTTTATACAGATTGTAAGTGTTTTTGAAGGAAGAAATAGAACTTAGCTAACTCTGATTTTGAAACTTTGACATCATGCTGTATCATTTTTCTTTGATTCTTCACGAGGACCCAATTTTAGCTTTAATGAAAACCAATAAACCATCACATACAAAATCAAGCTGGATAACGATTACAGAGTTGGGAAAATCTCCACTAAAAGCAACTATTATCGAAAATTTGAATTCCTCAGTAAAGAAAAATGAAATTTTTCTCATTTCGATTGTAGTAACTGTAGTGGGTAATAGCTTTTCTAACAATTACTCTGAAGAATTGCAAAAGTAATGAGGTGAAAATAGTAGGACTTGAATTTTCAAATTACATTACAAGAAAAAACCTACCAACAATATTTAAAATTATTTGAAATTGTAACATAACAGTGAACTTTTATCCTACACCTAATATATTATAACATAATTCTAATCAAATTCAATCAAAAAACTTTATCTTATACTGAAATCTATCCCTAATTTTTAACACAAATAAGCAACAGCGCTAAATGTAGCAAGAATGAGCTGCAAGCAAGTAGCGAAAAACACAAAAAATGAAAACAAACACGAATAATTTAGACATTGTCATTCAGTCACCAATACCTAGATTGCTCCGTCTTAGCTCGACGAATCTAGAAAATGAGTATCTCCGTTGGCATTGTTGGTCTCGTGAACTCAAATTCGAAGGATATTTTATCTTCTTACCGGTGGTCCGTCTATATATGTGATATATGATTGGGACACCATCAGAATCAAAAACATATCGACTCATGTCGAAATACACGAACGCTTCTAGAGGAATGAAGCCTGTAGCCAGGCAAGTCGCATAAAACCCGTCGGTAGGGTGAAACGGCTGTGAAATCCAGGTGGTTTCACTCACAGTTACTGATCTTGCGGTACGATTCTGAAGGAGTTTCTGTATGAAGAAATCGACTCTCGTCACTTCTGCTTCCAATCCATCTCAGGCTTTCTGTACAAACCAGTACATGCGTGAAGACATTTTCTTTCGAAAACTCTTAAATTCCATAGTGCTAGCACTCTGGTTGTACCAGATCTGACATCCATATGTCAAAACTGGTCTAACCAAGGTCTTCCAACAGATAATTTTGACTTTTTGATCAATGTATCTGGAATGAAAGAGTCTTCGTAGGGTCATGACTACTTTTTGTGCCTTACTGAGTATAATATTGACATATTCAGTACAGTACTGATACTGATCGAGATGAACACCGAGGTATCAAACACAGGATTTATGTGGAACCCTTTCTGAACTACCCTGTTCAGCCATGATGTGGAAATCCTTCCAATTATGTTTCAGGTCTTAACTGACCCCCTGCTGCGTTATCCGAAACAAGATTGTTTCGTACTTCTGCGCATTGATTTTCATTCGCCAATTGTCAGTGTATAGCTGTTTATTATTGAACATTTTTTGGAGATTGCTCTGAACTATTGTAACTTTTTGGTTCGCTGTATAGATGATCAGATCATCAGCAAACGCTACAAATGATCGCGTTGGCGAGACGTTAAAATCATAGCCGTTTAATAGCTTGCGAATGAATATTGAGAAGAGCAGAGGTGCAGTAACTGTTCCCTGCTGTAGACCATTCAAGACCTTGAACTCGCATATTCTTGTCAGATTTCCATCAAATACAACAAACGGTTTCCCGTATAACATATTGCACATCATGGCGACAAGGTGTCTGAGGAACCTATCCTGAAGGAGTTTAAAAACTAGTCCATCTAACCACACCGTATCAAAGGCTTTCTCCATATCAATGAGATATGCTCCAACACATTCTCTATCATATAGTTTCCAACAGATATCTAAGGTTACTTTCGTTATTGCATGTGTGGTCAAATGCCTGGCACAAAAACCAAATTGGCAATTCGGCGTCAACGCATATTTCTCAATGCGGGCGATTACTGCTCTGTTGAGTATCACTTCAAACACCTTGCTGATGTTAGGCAGCAAGCTGATTGGGCGATAACTTTTCGGGCATGAAGATTCTTTTCCTTTCGTCAAGATCGGAAATACCTTAGCCTTTTTCCACTCATTTGGGACATATGAATTGCTCAACATGTTGTTGAGCAATATGCAATAATTCCTAATAGCAACCTCAGGCAAATGTCGGAGAACTATATTTGGAATACCATCAGTACCACATGATTTCTTGTTGTTCATCCTGCCAAATATGAAACACAAGTCTTCATAGCTGACAAACTAATCAATAAGATTCAAGCTCGGTATGAGGCCAGATGTTAATGTTTCATTGAAATGAAGAATTGATTGGCCGTTCAGGCTTGATTTAAAGTCAGAAACTTTTGCTTCAACCACCTCTAAAAATATTTCATTCCCTCTCTAAGGGTTTCATAGATGAACCAATTCAAAATGTGGTCCAATTAGGGCAAGTTTATGCAATCCTTCACAAATAATCCTGTTTTCATTTCTATCCAGAGTCGTACTGTCAATTTCGATACCAGCCCTATCCCATCACTATTGACTTCAAGATTCGATACCTTCACTCGAGACTTCTTGCGGAATATGCTATTCACTTTCGCAAAAACGCCATTTGGCTCCTGTGTGCTAATACCCCTCAATTTTTCCGCCCATTGATTGCTGACCTCACTCCTGAAGTATGAACGGATTAAGTTCCGGACATTCTTCAGGTGTAAATTCAACAACGCAAACGAGGGATCGTTGTAGTCCAAAAATTGTCGATAAATATTATTGATGCATGTCAGTAGAAGGCTTTTCAATCTTTTCAACCTTACAACGGTTGGTGTTTCATATCCGGTTTCTGTGTTTAATCTTGGGAACTACTTTCTCAATCGTTTCTAATGTCAGCTTGTCTAACTTCGACAAATAGAGATCTATTTCATCGTTAGTTAGATTCCTGTCATTAGGAACCATTGAGCAAGAGTTGCCATCATCAGAAGGGGGACATTACTTCTGGTACTCCCGATTAAACTTCTTTTGAAACTTTCCCCAGTCTGCTTTACTGAAATTCAACCGATGATTTTCATGTTGAACTGGAATGAGGAAGAGATCATCCCTTTGATGATTGATTTCCATTACGATTGCATTATGATCGCTATCATAAGGAAGCACCTGCAGTTTCCGTTGAGGACTATTAAAGCTGAATTCAAGTCTTGCGTCAGCAATGCAGAGGTCCAAATATGAATTTGTCCTAGGGTATGTTGGGAACTCCGACTCATATGGATTGCACATATATTCAATTTGGTTCTCTGTTATCCACGATTTCAGAAACCACCTCTGGGATTATGGGTGGCGTTCAGCCATGATGTATGTTTGGCGTTCAGGTCACCAGCAAGAATATAATAACTATGCAGCCTTTTCAATTTGAGTATTTTAAACAAGGAATTGAGCTCCTCCTTGAACTTGAGAACAGTTCCACCAGTTGCATAGGCAGATATAACGAAGTGTGAGAAGCATGATGTCAGGCTTTTGCTTAACAATGAATTCAAGGAGATAATCACGCCGATGTATAGTAACAATGGAGTTGACGTTGATCGAGATGAGGCGAATCCTATCCATGGGAATGTGACTGGATGACAAATTATTTTGAGGCATTTGAAACCCCTAAGCGATGAAAAACAAAATTAATTTTTGTATCTTGTTTATTATTGCCGCTTACATTATTTACCGCATTTTCTGCTGGTCCTCTAGGGACTTGTGCAAATGACACTCCGGGCTTAACGAAGTTCGGAGCTACGACACTGCAGTGTAGTTGTGTTTGCTTTGGGACAAGATTTACTCTCGCATCTTGATATCAGGAGTATCCTCGATATGATGCCGAGTGACCAAAAACACCGCAGTTAGCACAGTATAATTTCTCTGAGCCAATTTGCACTCACCGGGAGCATGCAAGTCCTTGCATTTGACGCATCGGTAATGCATGGCGCAGTTGGCAGCCGAATGCTTAAATCGTTGACACCGATAAAACTGGTTGACTTCTCTTTTCTGGAGGCGCTCCCACCTCACCACTCGGGAGTTCAAGTATCTTATTTGTTGAAGAGCACTTGGACTGCTCTTATTTGAAATCTGCACCAAATAAAGTGGAAAATTTTTTTTCTACCGTCGACCTTCTTATCGCAAACGTTTTAATGGAGACAAATTCAATTTCTGGTGGTGCTTCCTTGAGCACCTGAAGCAGATCGACGGTATCTTCTCCGCAGTCCAAGCTCTTCAACAAAAAGGTCTGACTCTTCTCACTTTTCGCGATATATGTGAAGTGTGGAACCGCCCCGGAATTTAGAGCATTTTTTGCTGATTTGAAATCAAGCAGTGATTTCGTTTTGATTGTTAATTTTTCGGCATAGATTGTTTTAATCTCGAAATTAGTCAATTTATTTTCGGCTGCCAATACCCGAACCATATCCTTTCTGCTTTGCCCGAACACATTAATTGGCGGAACTTTTTCTGCATTTTTGGCAACGTTTTGAGGAGGACTAGCAGAACTGCGAGCTGGTTCCTTCTCCATATTTTTATTTTATCAAATAAAGGATAAAATTATCATTATTATATTGACTAACATTACCTTCAATACTTTCGTAAACGTCCATTTCTTGTTGAAGTCCGTCTAGCGCTGCATAGCAGTTCTGGCTATCGTTAGCGCCTCCAGAACTTTGTATTTCTTCTAGGATGACTTGTTTGACAACTTTTTTTGCCTAAGTATCCGCATTTATTGGCCTTACCGGTTCTGCATCTTCAGTTTTCTTGGCTCTCTTGTACATATCTTCGAACGTTTTCAGCCGTAGTTTTGATTCCTGAATTTCAGGTTGAAGTCGACTCACTTCTTGTTTGTCTTCGACTACTTGAGTCTTGCGCCCGCCATCTGCGGGGTTCTGGTTACTCGTGTGTCTTCTTTTGTTGGTGCTTACTGCCAATTTCGTGTTGCTACTCTCCCCGCGGCCCCCGACGGAGGGAAGCCATCGGGCTTCTCCATACAGCAGTCCCGAGTTAATCTTTGGTTTATTTGCTGTTGTTGATTTATTGATTCCTTGGGTCGATGCTTTTGTGAAAAATTAATTTTTAAAATTAATGACAGGAGTGATTAAAAACACGTCTACATGCAACGAGTGCTAGACGTGGAATTATTCACTCGCAACAACCACGCAATTGAAAGCGACCAATTACTGTGCTAAGAAGCCACACACGACCAAGTCTCTCTCGACGTATCGTGGCTGCTCTTAGACAGCGATCTGTCATCTGACACTTTTCAACTTCTGGCTGCAGCTGCTATAGTGGCAAATACCGAATCCCTCTCCAGGGACAAGCCGTAGACTATAACATCGTGAACAGCATCATCATGTATATGATTTGCCCGCAGCACGTCGTTTTTCATTTGTTCTTCATGTAACGAGGGCATACGTAGGACACCCAAAGTCCATATGGATTGCTTGTGATTCAGGCCGTATAGACCTCTGTTCACCTCATCCTCAAGATCTTGCCACCAGTGGGCCTTACTGCTGTGGTGTAGTGAAAGGACTGCAGCGATAGTCTGCTGCTTCGGCGAGAGAGGATGACGGGTTTCGCCGAGATTGGCCATGTCTCAGGACGCGAGTATACGCTGGCAGGCTAGCATTGCGATGTCGTGTGGTGGCTTCTTTTCCCCAGCACAAGGACCCACTACAAAAGAAATTTCGCATCCACGAATTTCAAGGTACAAATAAATATCGACCGGAGTCGAGCATTAGGTAACCCACTAAGGGTTAAAAATTGCTATCGCAAATGACAAATTGGGCCGGGAGAAAACAGATGGACTTAATAGGAATTTGTCGTTACCGACGATACTTATGCCCCCCAAATAAGAGTGGGGCATCTCCAAAATATCAGTGCAATCGGTATCTTTACAAACGTGGCAAAAGCATGTCTTGGAAAGACTCTTTCGAAAAATAAATCAAATACAAGGTTTCTCTAATTTCTTATTCCTTAAATGGCATGCGATTCCATAATTCCTTTTTTTTTCTTTACTGATTGTGACTAACTTTCGATCAACAAGCAAATAGTTTGTCATTTCACATTCAATAAGTTCGAATATTTACTTCGCATATAAACTTTAAATGCCAATTTACGACAGCTTTGATGTAATAATAAGCCTGTTTGGTTGGTTAAAATATAGAGTGATGACTTAAATTTAATACATTGAAAAAAAAGATTGTACTAAAAAAAATATTTTTCATGACAGTTTACTTCTTGTATGTCGATTGGTGTCGTTTCATTTTAAATCACAATCTTTTTTCCACTTCAAAGATTTTCTTTTTGCTCTTGCTCGGTTAAAAATAGAAATAATCAAATTTTGGTGTTCTATATTTGTTTACGAAATTGTATCCTGTTTGACGCATTGATATTACCTAGCAATTTAAGTGAAATAAAAAAAAAAGAATCCAGCAACTAGATGCATGAACCATTTGACCGCACATCTATTTTCCATGTTTTTGCATGTTTTTTTTTCGTTTTCAACCAATATATTGTATTTAAATATATAATTATCAATATACAATAAGCAGCGGGAAGTTTGGTCATAAATATTAAAAAAGGTAATATAATGTAATAAATAATTTGAAGAAAAACACGGTACTCGCCAGCATCCTTAACGGGCGCCCGCTGATAATGTGGGTGATGCCTGAAACTTTATGAATTCCTCGTTGAACTATGTTACGAGTGCTTGAACAAAATCATTACTTTTTACAATTAAATGAAATGCTCAGGAAAATTCCAAATGACATTTTTGCACTTAATATACGACAACTTCCCCAATCAGATATGATGTCAAGACAAGCTACTTTGGGTCAACTACATCAACAAATGGCTCCATTATAGCTACTTTTCGAATACAATTCAAATCATTAATTTTCTTCTTTGGTCCCTTAAAGTTTGAATATCGTCGATGTTTAAATTGTCCAATTTTTCAATATCTTCGCCCAATTGATTTTTTTTCCACATGCGAAGTGACCGTCATCCAACTTCCTTGGAACGTCTGTGCCCTGTTTTATGAATAAAATCACACCTGATCGTCGAAAAGTGTTCTATTTAGCAAAGTTAAACCTTTCTTTGAATTTGCCGGTATCGTCCGTTCTTGTTGCCTCCTCGTTCGTTCCGCCTAATGCCTAATCTGCTGGTACAGGTGAAAAAAACAGCAGAAAATCTACACTCGACGTCAGACCGGAAAACGAAAAACAGCGCGATGGCATTTTATTTTGGTACACCCCAAACTAATTGTTTGAATGAAATCTTCAATTTCAATCATGTACAAAGTTCCACAATTTTCTCAATCCCATCTGGGGTTTCACGTCCTCAACTTTTCCTTTGATAACAGTGATCACGTCTTTTAATTTGTCGTGTAAATTCCACTGCACTTTGTAAGCACTAAATCCAGCCTTGTCTCATATCCATCAACCCACAAAACACCTTCAAACCTTCTAAGCCGAATTCTAATAAACAAATTACGGACACGTTATGATGACTTATTTCTTATGCGTTATTGATCATAGGGCATGAGATAATTCGTTTTATTTGGTCACACTTGCACTCCATAGAAATCTAAAACCCTAAGCCTCGTACACTGCAATGTTTGAATGTCACTTCACCATTCCAATTCTTACAAATAACACAGGAAGAAATGCTGAGAAAACGATGGGAAACTCCAAAATGTAGTCAATCAGGGTTGGATTAACGGTTACTCCAAAAATTTTCCTTGCTCCAAGTTTCTTCATTGACGTAGATGCAAATGACGTTTCATTTCTTCTTTATGTCTATTTCCATAAAATTTTCTTTTCCTTCTCCGATCTCTATAAGCTGGCTTCGAGCTCTTCCTTTTTATCTATTTTCAATTATTTTCGAAAGTGTAGCAAGCCAGGTAAGTAACGATGTGTACTGTGTCAATTCTACGCCGAAAACTCCCAATATGATTTATTGTACAATTTCCTGCATGGGAAGCGAACCAATCCCCATAATATTTTTCCATGAAAGACATTCCTCACAAAAACTACTCAACACACATGCACTCACTACTTTGCCGATATATTTTTCTTTTTTAAACTCCACTAGCCAGCGCGTCTCCGTCAGTTTTGATCACTTTCCATCCTACGTCAGTTTTGTCTGGGAGTTTCATGTAGTTCTTGTTGTGACGCAGAACAGTTCATGCCTTTGCGAATTCCAGAAAATTTCACTATCGGAAACTCAGGGCAACTATTCGGCGGTGTTAGGGTTCGGCCACATTGCGATTTTTCTGCCGTAACCAGCGATTTTTAAGACGCAAATACGAACACACTGCGACAAGATTTGCAAAGTAACTTCAGGCATGCGCAGAACTAATATGCTCGTTTGAAGGTATGTCTTTGCCAGGAACACATGCGCTAACTCATTTGTGCGCTATGCAAGAAACTTCCGTGCACGTTAGCGTCAAATGTTCCAAATGATGTGCGCCTGCGCGAGTATCACAAAAACTACCTACTAAACTGGTTTTAGGAAAAATCGCAAATTCCTGCGACTGCCGACCTGGACAAAATTGTCGAAAATCGCAGTGTGCGGGCTTCCATTTAACCATGTGTAACTTGCGACAGAAGTGCGGCTAAATAGTCGTAGTCTGATGCATCCCTTATAGTGGCGCGATTTCAATTGGTATCGCTAAGCGAATGTTTTTGCGCATGTTGTCGCAAGTAAGTATTAGGGATGTTATTCTCGAGTCTCCCATCTTTAATGAGGGTTTGTTTTTTGTAGTGCTTCTGCCCTGATTGTGAGTGTGCCACCGCCTTCCTTCCCATGGGGCGAAAGTGTACCAGCGGCAGTCTCGGTCCCGATTTTCCGAGAAATTGGCTCGGGGAGTTCACTGTAGGCTGGTTTCTTGCGGCCAAGACGTGTGTGTGTCTTATCGTTTTTCCCGGTTTAGTTGCATGTACAGTAAGTCCAACCCTAATTGGTTATAGGTTTAAACAACTGTACTTCTGAACAGGCAATTGCTGACAACGAGACTGAGGGAGGAAGGACATATCCTTTGCTTTTGCGTTGAGGCGCTACTTCTTGCGCAAGGCGGACCCATGGGCAGTCGGGGACGAAGGCAGCGACAACTGTTGGGAGTTACAAAGTAAGTGCTACGATGAAATATCAGCAGTTCCCACATCATTAAGTCAACGGAATAAGTCCCGGAGCAAGATATGGTTTCCATACAATCTTGCCAGTAATTTAGTGCAACAAATTAAATCTAGTTGCGGAAGCGGTTTCCCAAAAGTTAGGGTAGACTATAATGATAAATATGGTTTTGGATACCAACTTTGCGATGAAGGGATGGGTATCATGTTCAATGATACAAAAAAACTCTTGATTTTGCCAAATGGAATAAATGTTCATTTCATCGAAAAAGACGGCAAAGAAATGTATATGACCGTCACTGAATTTCCACCAGCTTTAGAGAAGAAAATGAAATTGCTGTCGTATTTTAAGCGCTATATGACTGAACATTTAATTAAAGCCAGAGCTGGTGCCGTTATAGCTGAAGGTGATTCAATTTCTCGATTGCCCCATTTGCATACTTGGTTCCGTACAATGTGTGCAATAGTCATGGACTTAACAAATGGAACAGTACAGTAAAATTTTTCCGACCACATCAAGATTATTCTATGTCCGCGCATGAGTGCTGTGACTTATATGGACAGTGAAAAGAATTTCAGAATGTTTTATCTTTCCACTATTCAAGAAAGTGGCTGTTCTAAAGATCTCTACCAGAAAATAGGATACGCTCATGAAAAACTGAAAAAATTATTGGAGAAACTGTCGCAAATTAAATTTCCACGTCGAAGGACAATTCTTGATTATAGTTCGATCACTCGAACAGACTATTATTGATGAACTGCCATTTTAACGAATTTTCCTTGTTATAGACTGGCAGCTATAAAATGAGACCAAAATTTTGACAATCGGATAGAAATTGTGGGCACAGTGAATGGTCAAAGCTAGAGATCTACCAAGCCTTAAAATTAAATCGTGAAAACGCCGAATTCGCACGTTTAAGGGGAGAAAAAGCAATTTAAAGTTTTGGTGTTTTTTTATCCTATTTCAACCTTCAAAAAAAATAGTGTATTTATAAATAATATTACAACTTTGTACTTGTCGTAAAGAATAGACTGGCAGCTACAAAATGAGACCAAAATTTTGACAATCGGATAGAAATTGTGGGCACAGTGATCGGTCAAAGCTAGAGATTTACCAAGCCTTAAAATTAAATCGTAAAAAAATGTGAAAAAAAGAATGTTATTTATAAGAAAAACCCTGAACAGGAAAATAGTTTAAGTAATATAAATAACGTAAGGTCTTCATATTTAAGTACTCAATCTTAGTAACGCCAACCGATCGTGTGCATGAAATAAACATTCCTTCTACACACCCGTTGCCTTACAAAAATGTGGAATTTAATGGCGCTGAAGGGAGGAACAAGCATTTAAAAATGAGCCAATTTATAGTCAGATGGAGAAAAAAATCCTATTGTAATATATTAACACATGGCAATCAGCCCACCACAACACGATAACGTGCACTATCGTAGTTTACTTCACTTTAGCTTAGTTATTTTACATTAGTTTCATATGCTCCTAACCTTTGAATTACTAAGAAGAAAACCAATTTCAACGAATTCGAACAACGATTAGTAAATGGTGTTGCGAATTCCGGCGTACCAACTTCCTCCCATTCGCAACTTCAAATTTCCACCGTAACATATCCACCTTCCTTTGGGCATTTATACCTTTTTCCCTGTTATTTATTTAATTTTATTAAAATTTTTCCAATTTCCCTATAATTTTTACTTCCCCATCATCACAATCCTACCCTTTCCCTTGTTTCCAACTAAAATAATATAATGTATACTAATAATTTCAATTTTCACACTAACAACATTCATTCATTAATTCCCACTAACAAAACTTCATTCAATACATTTTCCCTAACAAAACCTAATTCCTTCCTTCATACTAAGTAATTCTATTCCCACTAACAAATTTCATATTTTTATACTAACAAAAATTTATTCACGTTTCCCTTTTAACAAATTTCCCTTTCATGCCCATCAAGAAAGAGTTGAAGTTGCTAATCTGATGAATGGGAAATCGATAAGTCATGGTTCCATTGGTTGCGTCGCGAGTTCTCGACCGGGGGTCTACTGGAACCCTGGGTTCAAGTTCCCCCGAGCGCGGGGAAGCACTCTTTTTGAGGTACCGGCAGAATCAATAGTTTCCGTATATGTATATGTGACACTTTGCATTCAACCAAGCGCTTCTTTGATGATACAAATTGCCATATATGCAAATCAATGGATATTATTGTGTTTGTCGATACGGAAAAAAGATATGTGGGTAGCGGAATCGAAGTGTAATGAACTTCGATTACGTTACCCAGATGCGGCAGCGGTAATGGGAAATGCTGGATTGAGTTCATTGAATTGAGGCAGTCAGTTTTTGGCTTGAAAATAAGCGGAAGTGTTTTTGGCAGGGTCGGAAAAGGTTTCTTAATTTTTTTAATTCGAACAGGAAGGAAATCTGGATTTGGACTGGAACGAAATTGAGTTCTTGGTGTCGGAAGAAGAAAGTGAAAAAACAGTTTTTTTGATTGCGAAGTTAGTGGCGGAAGTTTTGATGTGGGAAAGTGAAGAAGAACCAAAAAACTGCATCGGATGTGGGCTAAATTAAAATTTGTGCGAATTTAATAGTGAGGGAAAAGAATTTTGGTTTTCGGCCGCCGGGAATTAAGTTACTGCGGTTGGATTTTAAAAGGTGTTTCAGAATTAGAGAAGAAAACGAACCAACAGCGGATGTCTTATGAGTGAAGAAAGAAATAATGTTTTATGAGTGAAGAAAGAAATAATGTTTTAGGAGTGAAGAAGAAATTGATGCTAGATTGAGAAGGCAAAGTGCCGGATTTTGGATTTTGTTGTTGTCAAATTAACTTACACAGAACAGTGTTGGGCAGTGGATCATAGTGATATAAGTGGCCATTGAGTGTTCGATTGATTCTGATTATTTACCTTCAAACTAATTTAAACTTAACTTACAGTGGCCCCACACTCTTTTTTAGGTAAATTTCTCGAGAGAAATTTACCTATTGCGGAGAGCATCATATATATATATATATATATATATATATATATATATATATATATATATATATATATATATATATATATATATATATATATATATATGGGATATAACGAAATTTGTGACCACGCTAGAGGTTGCAATTTTGCTTCGATTTTCACCAAATTTTCAGGAAAGGTGTATTGGGTAATTATCTCGGTTAAGTTCGTGAACCAGCTATATCGGCCGGGCAAAAACAAAATGGCGGCCATTTTAGAAGAAAAATCGTGATTTCTGTGCTGACCAAAGTATAGCTCCGATTTGGATGAAATTTGGTACAAAGGTTCATTGATGTATGTGATGAACGTCACAATAAAAAATCCAAAGTCGGTACGGCAGAAACAAAATGGCGGCCGCTCAAAGGTCGAAAAACGTGCAAAATTTTGTTGTTGTAATAGTGGTCAAAGCTTTCAACAGATTTTCATGAAAGTTTGATAGAAATTATAAGTATCTAGAGAATTACGTAAAAAAACTGGAGGTCAGGTTGCAAAAAACAAAATGGCGGCCAGTTGAAGGTCAAAATTTCAAAGGCTTTTAAAAGTCGCAATTTTGATCCGACATATATGAAACTTCGTTTCAAGATAGACATTACTTACACCTACAGTCTTTGATATTTTGGTGATCATGCATGTGCAAATTTCAAAATGGCGGCCGTTTAAATATGCGTTTTTTTCATGCCTTTGTGGCCCTCTAGCGGTCACATTTTCCAACGGATTTTGATGAAACTTGAGATTATGAATCTCTGTACTATGTTCTTGTAATTTGCAGGAAATTATTAAAATTGAATGAAAAATAAAAAAGTCGAAAATTTAAAGCCTAATATTTTTAGCTGCCATTTTCTTTAAAAATTGAATTATTTTGCCCTGTCTAGAGTGAAACTCCTATTTGAACGAGATAGTACATGGATTGATGAGGTCCTAGCATACAAAGATTTAAAATAATCCAAAATCAAATGCATGGATTCAAAATGGCGGCCCCTAAAGGTCTGAAGGCAAGCGCAATTCGCTATTTTAGTGCCAACTGAAATAATGAATATTTTTCATGGAAACGTTTTAAATGACTTTACTAGAAAGAACTTATAAACCAGATCATTTTTAAGATATTGTAAAATATTCTTAACAAAACCCTAAAAAATTATAAAATCGCGACTTGTCTGTCTGTCCGTCCGTCCCCCCGTTTGTTCGTGCGTCATAACAAGTTTTCTCGCAAACCACATGAGCTAGAATGAGGAAATTTTCTACGTAGGTCAAAAGTGGTGCCTCTTGAAATTTGCAGTGCAAGAAAATATTTTAAGGTATTTAAGGGGGGTCTCCCCATACAGGCGGGTCTCCCCATACAGGGGGGTGGCATACAACGTTTTTTATTTCTGTAGCCCTCTAGCAGCCAAGGTTCTCAACAGATTCCGTTGAAACTTGAAATTATAAGTTATTAAGGCAAGTTAATTTAGTTTAATTATGCAAATCGAATGACAAATAAAACAGTCGAAAATTTACAGCTTAATATTTTTAGCAGCCGATTTCAATAAAAATCGAAATTACGGCCCTCATAGTTCAGAAAAAAATTGAAAATGTATATATTAATGGCAATGCAAGTGCTGATTAAACTTTTATGGAAATCTTTTCAAATTAACTATTCGAGCTATTTAAGCCTTTGTGTGGTTATCACTGTGAACTGTGTAAACAGCAAATGCGAGGAGGGCGAAACCAGAATTTATATGTTTACAACAATTTATGATCCGCCGATTTTCAACATGTAATCCATACGCGTGCAACTCAATTTAATTAGCAAAATATTTGCGCCCCGATAAAAGATCTCTAAAAACGAACGTGGCCAGATTTTTTTTATGTTAATAAATACCCATGTGGTACTACCAAAATTGCAGAAAGAAGTTTAGTAGTAGGCAAGCCAAATTCTTTTTCGAAACTTTACGCTACATACGAGAAATTTACCTTTCCGGCTGGTGCTGCCAACGGGGATTTTTTAAATTAGAGAAGTTTTGTTTTTAATTGGAAGCTAATAATATTCAAAATGAAATCCTGATTTTATCAAATTTAAAATATTGAAAGTTCAAAATGTCGAAAATGAATAAAATCATGAAGTGCCAATTATAACCAGACTTTCCTTTCCAGCATGCCCTTCTCTTCCAGCAGGAGCGATAGCGAACGGTAAGTATGCCGTTGCGAGGGTAGGGTTGTAGAAATCCGCGGATGGCCGGCTTCGTGTCGCGTGCGGTACGCGGTACCATCGTTCGGTTTGCGTTTTTATTAGAGTAGGGTTTTTTGGATTCAAATTAACGTAGTATATTTTTCGGTACCGCATCGGTGATATTCGGGAACGTGAATTTAAACATAGTTTTGTTGTTGTCTGAATGGAAGTTGAATACGGAATAAAGTAGAGTAGGTTTAATTTCCGTATAGTTGTGTTTTCAGCGCGTTTAAAACGGGCATGTGAATTGGTGGCTGAGTTTTTTGTGTTTCGGACTTATTCTTCTCGCGTTAGACCTGCGACCGAACTCCTCTCCGAACTAGCTAGCTAGCCAGCAGCCACCTCGGAGTAGACTAAGTGTGTCCGGACTTGTTGACCTGTCAGGTACAGTCCGTTGTCACGTCCAAATACTTCACGTCTAGAACCGATGCGAGATCGGTTCCGATTTCGTTCAAGCGATTTTAAACGAAAATCATTACAATGTCTGAATTTTAATTTTGGATTTGAATAAATAAATTTTTCAAATCTGCAATTAAAATTTTGACCAGTATTATGGCGGCTTTCGAGCAGTTTGTTTAGGCAATTGCTCGATTGCTACAGTGGAAAAGCCTGCAAAAGCATTTACCAGCTAAAACGTATGCTGCTAATCTTGTGCCTCCCTCACCTCGAAGCCCGCTGGACTTTTCTTCAAAGGGTTTTTCACTCCCTTCGGTGTCCAGCGTTAAATTGACCACAAATACAAGGGAGGCTTGCCGGGTTGGGATCTTACCCCAGATACTGAAAATGCCTAAAAAAAAGTCGAAACCCAAATTTCCAAATCTCAAGCTAAGCCCGGCTGACTGGAGTTGTTTTTTTTTAATGGATTCAAATGTTAGTTCTTGAACAGCAAAAATACTTTGCCGTCCGTGATGTCTCGTGTGCAGAACTACATAATCGGCATTTTACGCCTTAAGCTTACTTAATATTTATAAAGTTCAATCTTACTTAAAGTCTACCTTTAGTATCAAACAATGAATTCCTCAAGTACTTGTAACATATACTAAACAAGTTGGGTAAACAGACCTACGCTCATGTCAGAAGGGTTTTGTAATCAATTTACAAAATGCAGTCACCAGATCGAGTCAAATCAAGAAACATGTCAAAGACGATTTTATTGGAGAAAATATGAATTTCCAAGATCATGCTATTATTAACAATGTTGAACGAATTTCAACTTCTGAGGTTTTTGGTATTGTTATACTCATAAATATCTCCCTTGATCATTATTTCAGATGTCCATCCGCGACGGAGGAAACACATTTTCATGTATTTCCCTTCTGTGCCCCCACTGTAGCAAAAACTGGCAGTTTTACAACTGTTTTGAAGAGCTCCCGTGACAACTTTCATTTCATACTCATATCGGCTACGTTTGATGAATTTTTTTTTTCAGAGGCCACTCTCCTGTACTGTTATCATCGATTAATGGCCAATTTTTTCGAATCCTAGAATGGTTACAATGCCCTTTTGCTAGGAGCTCTCTCCCACCTCCTTGACTTATTTCACTTATGAGCATTAATTGTAGGTACTCATCTTCAGTCATTCATTAAATTGAATCAAGTTTTCAAAGCATGCACCTTAAACGTTGAAGTTGGGAAAAAGTAACTCAAAATTATTCAAACTTCGCATTTAAAACAGCCACTATTTTGTTTTACGATTGCTGATACCACTAGCTCAAAGATATACATGACACCTATCATTCCTGAAATTTTCATGTAAATCCTAGCAAAACTGTAGTGTCTGAGTCGGTAAAAAGCGCATGTTGTTCCATAGCCATATGTTGCCATAGTAATAAATGCAGCGCATATTGTTCCATAGTAATACGGGAAAATTCAAACCGCTATAACTACACTAAATATTATTCAATCTTTATGAAACTTTCAGGATAGATCAATCTAAATGCAGAATTTCATTGAATTTAAGGGCACCGTTGAGATTTTATTCAAGAAAACATAAAATCGATAAATCATACTATTACTAACAAAATTGAGTGAATTGTGACTTCTGACGTATTTGTTGTTGTTGTAGTCACCAAGGCCTACATTCCTGATTTTTCGGATCACAGCTGTCCAATCGCGAGAGGGGGGGACACACATTTTTCGTGTATTTCCCCTCCTTGTGCGCCCCTCGAAGCAAATTTTGCCAAACTAAGACCTGTTTTGAAAAGTTCTCATCAAGACCTTTCATTTGATACTCATATCGGCTACCTTCAATGAAATTTTTTTTTCGAGGGGTCACTCTCCTATATGGGGAGACCCCCCTTAAATACCTTATAAAATTTTTTTGTAATTGAAATTTGAAGAGATCACCACTTTACACCTACATACAAAATTTGATGTTTCTAGCTTAAGTAGTTTCCGAGAAAAACTGCTGTGACACACGGACGGACGGACAGACTGGTCGCGAAACTAGTAGGGTTTTGTAAAATTATTTTACAAAACCTTAAAAACGATAGTTGACATATGAATAAACTACAGAATATAACAAACGCCTATTACAAGCACTTAATTGTATGTATGTAGAAATATAAAAGTGCGTTAACTTTGCATTTCTTGAAATGTTAACATTTAAGGCCAAACTAAGAACTGCCACAGTGCTTAACACCTACGACATATGTATATGGTGCGGAGGCGAAATATGTCTGATAAATATCATGCATAAACAAATTATGTTTGTTTGCATCGTAGTTTGTCGTTTTAATATTATTATTACCTTTTTTTCCCGCGTAGAAATGCTGCTGAAGTCAGTTATAAGTTGGGAGTATAAATTCCCTCCGTTCTGCACTAAGCTCTGGACACCCCGTCAGCTTTACTGCGTGTGTAGCTGACAATGTCCACCGCAAACTCTAAGTGATTGGGTGCAATTTTGTTTATGTCCTCCACTTTCATCTGTTTAAGGGAATGCGTTGTGAACATGTGTGTAAAAGTTTATTGAAATAAAATAAATTAATTGAAAAAGGAATAATATTATTTAACAAAGCGAATATAATCATTATAATTAGCAATAAAATTTCCCTAATCTTCTAGGGCCTTTGCTTTTGATTATTATGTATTTAATTTAGTTATAAATTACAGTTCAACTTTTTGCTCCGCCATTCTATACCTGTAAGCATTTCTGCTTACCTTAACTCGACCATTGATGCAAATGCCAAGAAACAACGTTGGGCGCCTTTTTCGACTTACTGCTCTGTTTTATTCAACGGGAAAGGTGTAAAATAAGATTGTTACGAGATGCACACTAAAATGCAAATATGCAATCTAATGGCTAAGATTGTCGGGATGACGAATGCTTGCTGGAAGGAATTCTGTCGCCGTGCGGGGCTAGTGAGACTAGGTTGGGAGTTATAGGGAGTTGGAGCTTAGCGATAGATTCCAGGAAGGGTTTTCTTTTGGGCATGAGCACAACGACTCGCGCTAATCTCCCCTTAGAATTTATGGTCAGTTGTTGGAGTGGAGGATTCAATGAGACTTGATTTTAGTGTTATGTCCGTTGTTTATTTGCGTTCGATAGTCGCGAAGAAAGTAAATTATGTCTTAGACATTTTACGCCCAGAAGAATGGAAGTAACAAGTATAGGCTCGACAGAGATACAATACAAGATCTTCAAGTTGACGTGCGAATAACAAACTAAATTTTATTTATAATGCATGAAAGCGAGTGCCGCATGTTTCACGACACTTAACAGTTGTGCCTACAAGAATCCAATGAGTCTAATCCTGTTTGCATTCCCCCATCGTGAGTTGAACTAAAATCAATGGGTTGACTACATGAGTACCTGTACCTGTTATTTGATCATACTCCTCCATAGGTTACATTTTAATACATTTCATCGTTCAACTACTTTTTCCGTATGACGATGCGAGGCGGGGATAACCATGTGGGGCCAACAATTTGTTATCCCGAGAAGAATTTATGTTCATAGCCAAGACCAAGATCACCTCTGCGACTTGTTTGTTTCAACGAGCTACATTGTATCCATTCTGGATATTTATTCGTATCAATCATGCTTCAATAATTCAAACATCCCTTAAATTCCGGGGCATTATGTAAGGCTTAATCGTTCTGAAAGACATTTATTTTAATATCTTTCTCGAAACGCATTTTCACATTCTAGTAAATTTTAAAGGAATTTCAAGTTGAATCTCAATGGACGAGGACGACTTGGAGGAGCTCGCTCAAGTCTCGTGTCACGGCATGTGAATGTTGTTTTTATTCCAACAGCGAATCAGTGCGTGTGTGATGTCAAAATTAACATACGTGCATCTAAAGCGAGAGAAGACAAATGTGCAGTCAGCAGCATACCTTATTCGAATATTCTTGTTTGCGTCTACCATTTCACGTTAAACCCCGGGTTGGCTTAAAGACGCAATTGAATAGCTTAAAAAGTAAACAAAGGTTTGATTGCAAGTAAGCTGACTTTGAAAAAAAATGTCCAATCGTGCGGGAGGACATACATATTTTTTACATTTTGAGTTGTCCCGGACACATAGATACTGTTCAAGTTATTTTAGCTTATGATTCTTGAAGTTTTTCCTAAAACATTTTATTGGATTTTTCACATGATTACCTGCAGTGAATGAAATTTGAAGGATTACGTCGATATATGGGAGGACGATCCTCTTAGAATCCTTAATTTTTAATACCTAAGTTTTTACTTATTCAAAACCTCTGTTTGGGCTGAATGCCTAACTAGCCAGGCCAATTGTGCCAAGGATAACTTGTTGTCATGGGGCTCCCCTCCCTCAGCTCGCTCACTGCATGGGCAGAAGCTAAAATTGCATTATTTAAAACAAAAGGATTATGATTAGTTCAATTGAGTAAAAAACCAGAATAATAATCATGAATTCAAAGAGCTGTAAACAATTTCGAATTGACAAAAGAACTCACCTCAACTCCGTCCATCAAAGCTGTCCCTGAAAGAAAAGCGAAATATTTTCAGATTGGTAAAAAAAAATCCACGACTGACTGCAAGGAAAATAGCAGCAGAAATTAAGAAAAAGTTCTGGGAACAAATTTGTCCTGATACCATCAGGAAAATTCTAAAAAAGGCACGAGACGCACGACGAAAACCATTCATTTCCCCGATAAATTGGAAAATCGCGTTGCCTTTGCTAAGGAGTACTTAAACCAACCTCAAGAATTTTGGAATAATGTGCTTTTTTCGGACGAGAGCAAAATCTGCATTTTCGGTATAAAAGGACGAAAAATATTCTGGAGAAAATCTGGAAAAGCACTACAAAAAGAATATTTGCTACACACTCTAAATCATGATAGTGATGGAGTAATGGTTTGGGGATACATGGCGGCTGCTGACGCTGGTAAGCTAAAGGTCATTGAGTCGACAATGAATAAATTTCAGTTACCTTAGCATTTTAAGAAACAATTTGGAGCAAAGTACGCGAAACCTCAGGCTTGGGTAGTGACTATCACTTCCAGCAAGATAATGATCCCAAGCATACAGCCAAAATTGTGAGGCTCTCGGTACTTTACCATACCCCTAAACTGCTACTTACGCCCCCACAATCGCCAGCCCTTAATCCCGTTGAGTATTTATTGGACTCGCTCGAGAGAAGAGTTCGACAGCATACAATAACGAGCAAAGAAATGCTCAAAAATGTTCTCAGAGAAGAGTGGAAAAATCATCACCAGAAGAGATGGCGAAGCTCATCAATTCGATGCCTAAAAGACTGCAAGAAGTCAAAAAGAATCGAGGATATCCTAGAAGTTATTGATTGGCTTCAGAACTGTAATTATCAGTCATTTGAAAACGTTTATTACATGTGAACGCAGACTTTTCTGCCTTGATTTTGTACGTTTATTGCGAATATAACTATTTGCTTAAAATCTATTGAAGTAAAACTAAGGAAATTCTGCTTGAAAATAGTCCTTTGAGCTACTAATAAATGTATTAAACCAAATCTGGAACTATTTTATTTTACTTCGATTTTCAAACATTATAATTTGATTCTACTCAGGTGAACGCAGACTTTTCCTGCCTAGTGTATGTGTAATCTCCAAATTTTTTTTAAATTCAAATGTGCTTTATTGATTCAATCGTTATAAATTTTATAAAACATAAAGCAAATTTTACAATATTAAAGTACTCAAAAAAATTATTGGCCCTCTAAATTTAAAAAATCTTCAATAAAAAAATTAGTTAAAAAAATAATATCATATATCCTCAAATGAAAATTACAAAATATTATAAAATAAATGGAAAAGAGGCGAAAAAAATCAGCCAACTCTATTGAAAATTACATTTATCTAAAGAACACCAGGCAAGAGTATACTTTGAACCAACAACTAATATGTATCAACTTAATTCTTATAAATGATATAAAAAAATTTAACTAGCTCTAACAGCACAATATTACAATGTACCTAGCCAACATGTTAAACTTATCTCTTTTTTTTTTTAAAGCGACTGCTCCGTCTCAACTCGACCAGCCTTAACATACCTCTCCACTGAAACCGTTGATCCCGCGAGCTCAAATTCGGAGGATATTCTACTTTCTTATTGGTGGCCTGCCTATGCATATAAATATATATATATATATATATATATATATATATATATATATATATATATATATATATATATATATATATATATATATATATATATATATATATATATATCTATATATATATAGATATATATATATATATATTTATAAATATATATATATATATATATATATATATATATATATATATATATATATATATATATATATGTATATATATTTATAAATATATATATATATATATATATATATATATATATATATATATATATATATATATATATGCATATGATATATAATCAGAACGCCATCACAATCAAAAACACAGATTCTTATCTAAATACATGAATGTAGTGAGACAAGTCTCAATGTACCTGTCGGTAAGAAGACCGGCTGCCAAGTCCAAGGATTTTCAATCTCACTTATAGACTTCACGATATGATTTTGAACAAGATTCAAAATGTATAGACACTCATCACTTTAGCAATTTGATAAATTTTTCGATTCGGTATATGTATAGTGCTTTCAATCCATCTCAGGCTTTCTGTACAGACCAGTATATGGCGAAGTTATTTTCTTTCGAAAGGTCATAACATTTCCATTGTACTAGCACTCTGATTATACCAAATTCGACATCCATATTGTATTAATCGAGCAGTCAAACAATCAAACTGCTCGACAACCTTCCTATCTCCTACTCGGAGATTTGTGGCAGATTCGTATTATTAATTTTATCAAATGTTATGTTATATCAATTTTCCTTTATATTAAAATTTAAATGATTCCCTTTAATTTCATTTGTCATGAGATTTAACTTTTATAACAATTTAAAATTTTCATATCTTTACTCTAGTTAAAATTTCTTTACTTCTTTAAATTTCTTCGCCCCGCAATGTTTTCCTCAATTGTCCGAGTGCAGAATCATGTTCGGTGAAGCCTTAGGACGTTTATGGATGATGTGATATGGGTTTGGGCAATTTTACACCGTTGTGAACTAGAGGAAGAATCTTCAAATTGGGTTAAGTGGTGTAGTTGTATGCTGAACAAGAAAAGTGGAAAGGGAGAAATGTTTTAAAGCCAATCGTGCGAATATCAGGACTACGTAGACTGAAGAATTTGTATGAAATTGATGAGAGCAATAGTTAGACTTCCATGACGTGGACTATTCGATCCGTTCCTTGAACATTGTGCAATTGTTCGGTGCGCGCTACTTTGACCCAAGTAATGCACTTTAACTTCTTGTCTGCAAATTAACTATCAAATGCGTTCAAAGACCGTGAAGAGTGCTATTATATGTCTTGTTTTGGGAAAATGATCATTTGATTGGATTCGAGTACAATTGTTGCTACAATTGCACTGCATAGCGACGATAAGAAAGGAAGAAGAAAAAACTCGTTTGCGATTTTTTTCTTTTTTCATGTGTTTGAGACGTGTTATTCGTGGTATCTTTACGATTTACCGTTACTTTGGTTGCTTCTTAGTTAACATAACTCACAACTCGCCTCCAAGTGGTCGTATGTAGAATATCTCACTGAATGACGTGATCACGCAAAAAATCTTATTTTGAATTCCGAGGCGAGTCGTTGTGTCGTTTTGTTGTGGTGATTGATGTTATTCTAGCAATTGATTTCCATATGGATCATACAAATGTATGTAGATCCGCATTATTGCTGCAATGATTATGTCTTGGAAAAATTGACCGCGATAGTAACGGCGTGGCGTACCTACAACAAACCGTGCCTGAATACGGATATCACGCACAACAGCTAATTGTTATTGTCTCATAGTAAACGAATCGGTTGAGGAGGTTAAGGAGCTTAGTTTTGGTTTTTAATTAACTTTAGAAAATCACGTGTTTACATAATTGACCTAAAGTAGGCTTTCTCGATATCATAATGGATTAACGAATTTAATTTATATACAATGCAACTTGTGATTTGGAATTTTCTCACCCTTTTTATTAATTGCATCATCACATAACCAGCGGGCGCCCAGCGTAGATGATGGTGGGTACCGGTTTGTTTTCTTTTGAGCTTTATATATATATTTTTATTTATTTATATATTGGGTCATTTTCTATTTTTTAATCTTTATTTTAATATCGATTTTCCTTTCCTATTTTTAAATAATTTTCAGTAAAGAATTACAAATCGCTGTGCTCATTGCCATAGAGAAAAAATCATGTATGATTGTTGAACATCGGTATAGAAAAATAAAACAAAAAAAAAATACAATAAAGTCAAGTCTGACCGGGTATAGGAACCACATCGATGGCAGGCGTTTCGCATAGTATGGGCTAGCCATCAGGTGCGCTCCACTGTTTTGTTGTTTCCAGAGGCTCTTGTCGGGTAGAGTGGCCTTCCGCTAACGTGCCCTTTTATGATATAGGGTTATGTGATTTCATTGCATAACTCTATAGTATAAATTGTTTACGTTTATGCTTTTCATTTGTGGGAATGAGTCATACAAAGTGCTTTTGTATGAGTTTTTCTCTCAAATGGGAAACACATGACCACGTCTACGTTTGGATCTTGATCCCGTTGGGAGGATGCGAGGAGGCACCACCTCCATCTGGATGCGCGACTCTTATTTGTGGGCCATAAGAATGGTCGGGTAACGACGAAGTCTCCACCAGTCTGTCTGTTTTTGCTCGGCACAATTTTTTTTTTCGAAAAATTTAGCAACCCTTAGTAGGTTACCTCAGCTTCGACACCAGTCGACCGGCATTTGACCCTTTTCTAAATCGTGAATGCAAAATATTTTTGTAGTGGGTCCTTGTGCTGGGGGAAAGAACCCACCCCACGATACCGCAACGCTAGCCTGCCAGCGCATTCACGCGTCCCCAGACAAGGCCATTCTTGGCGGATCTTAACGTCCTCTTCCACCGAGGCAGCAGACAATCGCTGCAGTCCTCTATGGACATTTAACTATACCCAGTTCATTTCAATATGGTTTAAACAGAGCCAATATTACAATATGGTTTAAACAGAGCCTTGTAACAGATAACTTTGACATTTTGATCAATCTATTTGGAATGAAAGATTCATCGAAGAGACATGAAGACTTTACGTGCTTTACTGAGCATGGTTTTGACATGTTCATTATAGTACAGATACTGATCAAGGTGAATACCGAGGTATTGAATACAGTTTTGAACTACCCTAAACAGCGAAAACGTAGAAATCTTTCCAATCGCGTTTCAGGTCTTGACAGGCCAACTGCTGTGTTGTGCGAAACAAAATTGTTGCGCATTTTTGCGCATTCGCTTTTATTCACCAACTGTCCGTGTAGACCTACATATCGTTATACAGTTTCTGAAGGTTCTTTGAGCAACTGATGTCTTTCAGTCCACAGTATAAATTACCAGGTCATCAGATAATGTCACCAATGATCACGTTGTTGACACGTTAAAATCAAAGCCGTTCAAAAGGTTGCGAATGAATATGGAGCAGAGCAGAGGCACTGTAACTATTCCTTGCTATAGACCTTTCATGACCTTAAAATTGTGCATCGTCATCAGATTTCCATCAGTTACAAGAAACGATTATTCATACAATATAATATACCTCATGGCGACAAGGTATCTAGCCAAACCGTATCGAAGAATTTCTCCGTATCAATGAAACACGCTCCAACACATTTTTTATTGTACAGTTTCCAACAGATGTCTGAGGCTACTTTTGCTATTGCATGTATAGTCAAATGCCTGCAACGGAACCTAAACTGGCAACTCGGCATCAACACATATTTTTCAATGTGGGCATTTAATACTGATTTCAATATCACTTCAAACACCTTGCTAATATTATATTAGGCAGCAAGCTGAATGGACGATAGCTTTTAAAGCTCAAAGAACCCTTTCCTTTCTTCAAGGTACCTTGGCCTTTTCCACTGATTCGGAAATATAGACCGTGCAACATGTTGTTGAATGCAATAATTTCTAATAGCAACCTCAGACAAATGTCGTAGTACTTTATTAGGAATATCATCAATATCATATGATTTCTTGTTGTTTTTCCTGGCAAATATGAAACACATGTCTTCATAGCTGACAAATTAATCAAGAAAACTTCCGCTCAGTATGAGGTCAAAGGTCAATGTTTCATTGCAATGAAGAATGGGTTCGCCATTCAGGCTTGATTTGACATCGAAATCTTTTACTTCAACGACTTCTGAAAGTATTTGGCTGCCTCTATCCGGGCTTGATAGATAGAGCAATTCAAAATGAGTTCCAATCAGAGCAGGTTTTTTTAAACTGTCACACACAATCCTATTTCCATCTACATCTAGAGTCGTATTGTTAGTTTCGATACCAGCCCTATCTAGAAGATCTATCTCACTACTAGTGACTTTAAGACTCGATACATTCACTCGAAACGTCTTACGAAATATATTATTGCGTTTTGTGAACCCACCTTCTAGATCCTGTGGGCTAATATCCCTTGGTTTCTCCACCCATTAGTTGCTTGCTTCACTGCTGTAGTATAAATGGATTAAGTTCTGGACATTCTTCAGGTGTGATTACATCAAGGTCAACGAAGATATTATAGCCACGTGTGAGGAAAAGACTTTTCAATCTTTTTAACCTTGTGATGGTTGGCGCTTCTTATCTTTCCATATTGTTTCAATGTTTTACCTTGTGAACTACATTCTCAATGGTTTCCCATATCAGCTTTCCTAACTTCGACAAATAGAGATATCTTTCATCGTTGGTTAGATTACTATCATTTGGAACCGTTGAGCAAGAGTTGCCATCTTCAGAAGGAGGACACTTTTTTGATAGTACCGTTTAAACTTCTTTTGAAACTTTCCCCAATCCGTTTTTTTTTTTTTAATTTCAACCGATGATTTTCATATTGAACTGGAATGAGGAAGACATCATCCCTTTGATGATTTACTTCAATTATAATTGCGTAATGGTGGTTATCGTAAGGAAGCACCTGCAGTTTCCGTTGAGGCCTATTAAAGCTGAATTCAAGTCTTGCACCAGCGATGCAGAGGTCCAAAAATGAATTTCTCCTAGGGTATGCTGAGAACTCCGAGCCATATAGATTGCACCTGTATTTAATTTGGTTCTCTATTATCCACGATTTCAGGAATACACCTTTTAGATTATTGTCGTTATTCAATTCAAATATTTAATCAAGGATTCGAGCTCCTCCTTGAGTTTGGAAAGGTTTCGACCAGTTACATTGGCCGGGATAACGAAGAGGTTACCCTCTTCGTTATCCCGGTTTCTTACGAATTCTAAATCGTTGTATGTCATGGAGCATCATGAATTGTGGTTGGTTTGAGAGAGGCATGATGAATTCCAGTAAATAGTTACGTCAATGTGGAGTAACAATGAATTTGGCGTTGATCAAGATGAGACGAAACCTATCCATGTGAATGGGACAGGATGGCAAGTTATTTTCAGACATTTGAAAGATCTGAACGTTGAAAAACAAAGTTAATTTTTAATTTTGTTTGTTGATCCTCTCCGATAAACATTTAAGTTGCTGGTGAATTCTAAGAAGCAGCTTACATTTTTTACATTATTTACCGCATTGTTTGCTGTTTCTCTAGCAGTGAGTGCAAAATACCCAGGGCTTGACGAAGTTGGTAGGTATCACATTGCCGTGTACTTGCGATTGTTTTGAAACATATTTGACTTTTGAATCTTGATATCGAGGGTATCCATGATATGATGCTGGATGACCAAAAACACAGTAGTTGATGCAGTACAATTTTTCTTTAAGCACCGTCTGAGCCAATTTGCACTCACTGAGGCATGAATTTCTTCGTATTTTACACACCGATAGTGCATGGCGCAGTTGGCAGCCAAATTACGAAATCGTTGACATCGGTAACACTGTTTGACTTCTCTTTTAAGGAGGTGTTCCCACCTCACCACTCGGAAATGCAAGTGCCTTAGCTGTTGAAGGGCAATTTGACTGCTTTTAATTGAAATTTGTACCAGACAAAGCGGTAAATTCTTCTTTTCGATGGCTAATCTCTTTGTTGCAATTGTTTTGGAAGAAACAAATTCGATTTCTGGTGCAGTTTCCTTAAGCACCTGAAGACGATCGACCGAATCTTCTCCGCAGTCCAGACCCTTCAACAATAAGGTATGTTTTTTTGGCATTTTCGTGTATAGGTGAAATGTGGACCCTCTCCAAAATTCAGTACACCTTTGGTAGACTTGAAGTCAATCACTGATTTCGTTATAATAGTTGATTTTTCTACATTTACTCTTTTGATTTCGAAATTACTTTATTTATTTTTGGCTGCCAACAGCTGAACCATTTTGACTTTCGTTAGTGCCACCAACACCAAGAATTTCTTTCGGGATCGTATGTTTAATGTTTTCCTTCACATTGACTTCCTATTGTATTTGCTTTTGCTGCTGCGCCTTATGAGTCTTCATCCCTTTCTCAAATAGATATGGAATAAATCTGAAGTCAAAACACACTGTGAAATATGCAAATGTATGTTCTGCAGTACGATCACTTCCTCATAGTGCTGATTTTCCAATATCTGCAATACCAAATCAAGCAAATAATGCAGCAACCGATACTACTGATTCACCTTCGTATAGTGAAATTACAGATGTAATTTATGACCCAAACGTTGTACCTAATAGTAAGGAACCTCATTTGCTAGCTCAATCAAATCTTAATGATCTGGTTCGCGACATACAATTGCCGAAAAAGCAATCTGAGCTATTAAGATTTAATATCAAAGGTTGAAAGTTGCTTTCTGTAGGTATTAATGTGTGTCATTTTTGAAGCAGTGACGCTACTGCTAAAAAAAATTCTTCTCACAAGAATAACATAAAATTTGGTTTAATCCAGTGACACTAATACAGTCATAAACTTGCTAGATATTGAATTCGAACCACAAGAATAGCATTTATTTATAGACTCATCAGAAAATAATCTTAAAATCGGGATTGTTGCATAATGGAAATATATTTTCGTCTGTTCCAATAGTATATTCTTCCGGTATGAAAGAACTTTTGAAAACTTGAAATAACTGCTCAAAAGATCTATTGTCATCTTGGTCTGCTTGGAGATTTTGCTTCCCGTCATATGTAACAAGGCCGCGCAGCCGGAAGACTGGTGACTTTCTCGCAAGCAATTTACACATAGCTTCTTTAAACGTACAAGTTTTAGCCTTTTCACAGCGTTGTCTTGGAGAAACTCAGGGCAATAGTATAGCGGGTGATCCTGCGAGCACCTTGGGCATCGCAATGCAGCCACGGCGGCCACGGTAGCCTTGGTAACCTTCCTGTGATTGCGGTCTGGGTCCTTAGGCGTACTACCAAGCGCTTCGAGTGCCTGGAATCGCACTTGTAGGAAATCCAGTAAACCCTTCAAAGGTGGCAGCTCGCGCGGGTTAGCTAAAGATTGCTGATGAAGGGCATGCGTTGTCGAATCCAATTTTCGCAGCAAAATGTGCAGTAGCAATGGATCCCAATCCCTTGTGGATATTTGCAGGTTTTCCAGGCCTCTGAGACACTCTTGTGTGGTGTAATGCAGCGACTTTATGGCTACCACTGACGGTTTTTCACTGGCCTGAGATGGCTGCCCCATTAATTTGTTGATGAGGGCCGACACCAAGAGTCGTCGATTGTCAAATCTCTCATAAAGTGTCTTCCAGGCAGTTTGATAATTTTCGTCTGACAACGCAAAGTTTCTGATCAAGGATCCAGCCTCTCCTGTAAGGTTAACCTTCAGATACCACAGCTTCTGGCACGCGGACATCGGCTGGTTATGCACCATTTGCATAAACAAATCCCGGAAATGTCACCAGTGGAGGTAATCTCCGTTGAAGGTGGGCAAAGCAATTTTTGGGAGCACCAAGCCTGGAGTCGCAGCAGGCGTAACAGACGAGGGCGGCATTTCGGTGGTGGCGTTGACCTTTACTTGCAAGCGAACAATGCAGTCCTGCACGTCCTCCTCCAACCGGATATGCTCTTCCAAATTAAAGCCCTGCGCTTCAGGATCCTCACAGGATTCATAGACTTGCTGATGAAGCTCATCCAATTGTTGCCAGCCTCGCTGCACCGCCTCCGCTCTAGCCTTACACCAAGTCTTCGTGTTTTCTGGCGGTTCTGGGCGAGCCGTCGTCCTTCTCAGTGAATCTGCCGAGGCCCGATACCGTCGCAACTTGCATGTGAAAACTGCATTTTTCTGTACCGAGACCAGTGCGGCTGAAGGCTTGTCATTGCTATCGTGTGCTGATGAGGGTGGCTGCGACATTGGCAGTGCCGTGCCCTTTAGAGGGTTGATCCTTACGAGGAAGTGCTTCTGAAAAGTGTCGTAATTTATCTTGGTCATTTCATACGTTTCGCCCTTGAAGTAGTCGTGTTCCGGTGTGATTTCGGGTAAGGATCGAACTTCGGTGTCCTTGCGTTCGAATTCCTCCCAGGCAGTTTCTAAACGCCGAAGCCGCTCTTCATAGTAGCCGACATCTAGTTTGCGGCTGGCCGAATCCTTCTTATAGTTGGAGATTACGGCTTCTACAGCTCTGGCCAATACCTTCAGCTCCCGGAACACGACCTCCGTATCAACCATTTTATTTTACGCACGCACGACAGGCACGTTTACCGGCACAACACCACCACCACTTGACACCACCACTTGACACCACCACTTGACACTGGTAATCCAAATTCAGACGAGATTGCGAGTGTTAATCTCGCCGGGGCCTCCAAATGTTTTGCTCCAGGACTCTTTTGTCCTGGCCTCCTTCCTCTAGATACAGTGCATTTATAACTTCACGCACAAATTCAAAATTCTTTTATTTCGTAGTATGAATTTCTGTTCGACTACAAGAGCGTGATTTTAAACAATATTGATATAATTAATTATACGAGTACGTTTTTAAGACTTCCAAGTAGCGACGTGTGTATCGCAACGATCTGATGATGACTGATGATTTCCTTCCCACACCGAGCAAAAGGCGCCAGCAGTTCCCACGCACGAAAATGCTGACGCTTGAGCGTCCACAAGCATTCCATGCCCGGAAATCGCTGACGCCCGCGTCTGGTACGGGAAAGGAACTTTGGTTTCGCATTGCAATGCGCTCATGCGGCCACATCATGCATGCAAATGTGGTGTTTGTGTCTTCCGATCGTTTCGCTGACGCGTATAAGTCAACAAAATGATCCGAACAAAATATATTAAAAAATACTGTTGAATCCTATCAAATGAGTTATGCCTCAAATGTTGTGAAATAATAATAAAGTAGTGATATTGCAATATATTAGTAAGATAAGTTGATATATGTATATCCAAATTTAACTGATTCATAACTTGAGAAGCATAATTACTTTAACCAAAGATAAGTATAACATTTTCAACTAAATTCGATTGTTATCAATATAGTAGTAGATAAGTAATAGCAATGAGTATGATTCATGCACAGTACGAAAATGTGCGCTGATAAGAATTTATGTTATTAATGGACAAGCAATCATTAGTGGATGAATAATATTGTTACATGTACAAATAATTACATGTACAAATAATTCTGCGAGCTACTGTCGCAATTGTTTTCACAATCATTAAGAACGTCAACAAATGAATTTACTCGAACCCACGCGAACCCAACAAGCATTATCAACATCTGAAAGTGAGTCACTGCCCATTCATGCTGGAATGTTCCCGCTTATTCACGAGAACTGAGTTGAATGATTAGAGACCCTATATAAAGGCGAGCTGAATGAATGGTGGCATTCATTCGACCGCGATAAGAACTGCGATAGTGTGTGGGAAGTGATTTTCGTAATAGTGAAGTAATTTAGAAGACAATTGCGATAAGAAATTTATGGACAAGTGTTAGTTTTTTTTTAATAGTGAAAATTAAAATTAGTGCAAGTGTTAAACTGATTATTGTGCATATTTGTGATCAAATAAACTCTTTTAGACTTAAATTAAAAGATATTGCGTTTTCACTTTCCCGGAACATTAAAATTATAGGCCGCGAGCTAATAACACGCGACAATATTAACTTACAAACATTTTTGTACCCAGTATAATTAAGATAATAGTTCTAGGTAAATAAGAATATTGTATAAAAGCAGAAGTAAGGAAAAATAAAGATCAGTGTTCATAGTAATCTCAAGGAACGCGTTTTATTAGACCATTTGAGAAGGATTTGGTTTCAAGGATTTCTATACTCCTTTCACTGTAGCGATAAGAGCACGAAGACTTTTGCTTCCAGGACTTCAGCAAGGCATCAACGCTCATCTGGTCAAACTCTTCAAGCGTCATTACGGAAGGAACTTTGGTTTCCCATGTCTACTGTGAACAAGGCTACATATCGTCATTGGGTTAGATATATACCTAAACCACCCAGTCTATACGGTAGTTCCTCTCACAAGTGACGACTTAAATTCAAGATAGGATGTCGTTAACAAATACCAAAAAACTTTATATATCAAAATAAAACTTCATTAATGTCAATTAGTGTAATTTGCTCTACTATCGAAGTAGTTCACTTCAAGAGCAGGACTTGCAAGCTGAAAATGTTCCTTATTGTATAAATACATCATAAGTATCATTCATTCTCAACGAAAGTAAACAAAAAAGGATCATTCATTCTGAATGCATCGTGAAAAGGAACCATTTAAAACGTTTTCATTATTTTAACAAGCGTTTAAAATTCTATTTAGACACTAAAACGATCTTTTATCGAAGGGATAATTTCAATTACTTCTTTTATCCTAATTAAAATATACATTAGTGTTGGCACTTAAAATGAAAATTCCTTAATTTCTCATTTCTATTCTTTTCTACTTGTTCTATTCCTACTAAACTATTCTATTTTTTCACTGCTATATTCTTTCTCTTCTCTTTACTCATCTATGCTTGACCCTTCTCAAACATTTCCCCGCGGCATTTGAAATGCACTCTTGTCAATCAAAATTACAACAGCAAACACCAACAAAAGGAGAAGCTATCCATGAGTATACTATGCTATCCATCGTCATCCATCCATGTCCAATATCAAACTATGCGGAAAGAACTAACGAAAAACCTTCGGAAACAAAAAACAGAATTAAATAAAGGTAACATAGAAAATAAAAATCCAACCATAGTTGAGCCTGAATTGTAAACGACGACGACATATACTGAAGTTAAAAAGAGATGAAGGAAAAAATCTGAAGAAAATTCACAAATAATAAAAGAAATTGAGGAAGATGTAGAAATAGTGAAATCTTTGGATATGCCCAAGTATAAGAACAGATGAAAGAACCGTAGAACAAGTAGAATTTACCATAGGTTGGATATAGTGGCGGCAGTTGTAGTTTGTAATGTTTGCGACAGGTAAAAATGTTCTGGATATGGGGAGGAAAAAAATAATGTGAAGAGGTAAACAAAAGAGTTCCTTGTAAAGCTACAACAAAACCTGATTTACATATTTGACAAGAATATCTTTTAGATTTTTTTTCAAATATGTTGCACATTTGATAAGAATTTGAATTAAACATGCTTCAGCAATTTGGAGATGGTAGGCAATCATGAGGAAATTTTTTTGAATATGATATTTCAAAGCATAGCTAAATTTATTTTACTTAACAGAAACAGGAGTTGTTGAGATGTAATTAAAAATAAATTCATTTTTTTTAAGATACATAAGTCTCATCAATTTATATTTAAATTATGCGGTTATTATACGTTCATAAAAAAATGTTTAAGCTACTCCAAAATTCTGTCGAATAGTATTTAGCTATGGCTGGCTACAAAATCGATTAATTGATCCTTCCCAAAAAAAAATTTAACTTTATAACATGGTCGATTTATTTTAAATTTTTTTTTTTTTCTCGTCTTGTTTCTGGGAGGAATTTGATAAATCGCGGGTATTTTGTTGGATAAATTTCAAATAGAGGCCACAATCCTTGTTTCCTTAAAAGCCGAGGATAGTTAGCACTAAACTAGATCTAACGTGAGAAAACCTGTGCAGTAAGTTTAATCAAAATGCGGATTTTCGGATTCGACTGCTTAATGCATTTACTCAATTCGTGTAAAAGTTATATTTCGTAAAATTCGTGGCATTTCCGATCAACATAATCGTTATTCCGAGACCACTATTAAGAATTTGGTCGATAAATTTGTGTCGATAGGCTTGGTACACAATGCCAATGCTGATGCATGTTCGGCCAGTAAAACTGGCAATTTGGGTAAATTTTACAGCCGTCCATTTCAGAAACCTTATGAACATTTGCAAAATTTTTTAAGTAAAAATTAGAGTGAGCCTTTGGCTATTGAATCAGTTTATTACGTTTTGCAAAGAGTTAGTTGGGAAAATTACAAAATTCAAACAAAATAGCATGTTTTCATGGAAAAATGTAGCAAACCTTGGTAACTACAGAGTTTTCCAATAAGAGGTGTTATTTTTATATTAAAAGAAAAATGCCACTTTTTAATATAAATGATCGGATGTTTATTTTATTATAAAGAAGAAGGTATGCCGTCAATATTGAAAAATAATTACATGACCATATCCTCTTCATGAAATTTTCCATAACCAAATCGCAAAGTGGCTGCTCTATGTCCTCGATAGCCTCACGAATTCCATCTTTGAGGTCTTGAATCGACGCTGGGCTGTTGGCGTAGACCTTCTCTTTCACGCGGCCTCAAAGGAAGAAGTCGCAAGGTATCACTGAATGTACTTAAAAAAAACGCTGGTTGTTCTAAAAAATCAATTTTCAGACAAAGCCCATTTTCATTTGTTTGGATACGAGCAAAATTGCCGCATTTGGACTTGTGAAAATCCAAGAACGATTGTTGAGAAGTCTTTGAATGCTACGTGTCACTATATGGTGCGCTATGTGCTCTGGAGGCGTGAATTTGATGTGCAGAGCAAGTGTTCAACTATAGTTACATACGTAATCACACTTTCACTGGGACACTGCTTTAGGTCATGCAATCTAAACTCAGAACGAAATAAACGACAAACAACAATGAGGAATTGTTATTTTTGTAATAATTTTTTACACAGAACGCAACCTACGCCCCCATGAAATGCTTCATAGTGACTGATTTACCGAGTCTTGAGCTCTCATTCTCACCCCCCGCGCGCCTCTCCCGCATTCCATACCAACCCAATAGAGTTTTTAAAATCGTACGTTCTTCTGACCCACCCTGTAGTATAGACACTGATTGAGATTAACACCGAGGTATTTATGTGGAATCCGTTTGAACTACCCTCACCAGCCATAATGTGGAAATCTTTCCAACTATGTTTCAGGTCTTTACTAGCCAACCACATCGTTGTCTGAAACAAAATTTTTACGGGTTTTGGTGCATTGTCGCGTATTTTGGTGCATTCACTTTCATTCGCCAACTATCTATACAGGCCTGCACATCATTGAACATTTTCTGAAAGCTCCTTTAAACGACTGATGTCTTTTGGTATGCCGTATAAAGGGTCAAATTATCAGCAAATGCTACTAATGATCACGTTCGTAACATGTTAAAATCAAAGCCGTTCAATACGTTGCGAATAAATATGCAGAAGAGCAGAGGCGCAGTAACTGTTCCTTGATGTAGACCTACCAAGTCTTTAAAATCGAGTATCTTCGTCAGATTTCCATCAGTTACAAAAAACGATTTTCATACAACATACACAAGACAAGATATCTAGTGAACTTGTCCTGCTGGAGCTTAAAAATTAGTGCTGATACAGGTCACCGCAGTTGCAGACATTAAGTTTCAGCAGAGGGGTGCGTAACCCGGGGTGGCATACTGAAGCCGACTAGCGCTTAGTCGTGTCACGGGTCTTCCGGGACACTCTTTGCTCGTGCTGAGCCACCCTGCATATAAACACTAACACGAAAGGAAAAGGACGGGAAAGGGGGAAGTCATATTGAGAAATGGAAAATTTTTTTTACTTAAAACATAGTGGCCGTTTTATTTGAAATTAGAAAAAACACAACAATTTTTAAACAATTTAGCCCCTTGGTTTTTATATGAATTCCTAAAATGTGTTGCTAAAATCGACAAAAACTTTTTTGCGAAAAGCTACAAAAAAACAAATTTGAAATATGATGAAAAGAAATCAAATATAAAGTAAAAATCTACGCATTACTCACCCCGTATTGATGCTGCTGAGCGCTCGGCAACTGAAGGGGGGCACTGAAAAACCACTGAAAAATTAAATTTATGAACACTCCATTTTGTTTTTCTTTTGCTTTAGCATAAAAGCAAAAAAAAAGAAACTGTACTGTTATTCCAAATCTACACAGCCTCTAATCCGCTGTACGGCAGTTCAATCTCACTCAACTTCAAACTAACCAGTTCACGTCTACTTCAAATTAACCTATTTACGTCTGCTTTCTCTGCAAAGGAGTGCGCTCACTGCTCGATTGTTGTCTTGACTTACTTCTTCCCCAATAATTCTACTATACTAGTATAGCCGATTGTCGTTAGAAAAATCAACATTGATTCACTTTTTTCTCTCGTTTTTATAGCTTAAGAATTCTGACACTCGATTGTTCGGTTATTGTTAGAACCCACTTGATTTGGTCATCCTTTTTTTTATATTTCAATCACTGTGCAACAATTTTGAATTGCATCCATTCGGACTCGAAAGCACTTCAGTGTTTATTGTCTGTTAAGAAGTCCGTTAACTGCACTAATATTTCAATTACAATTTTCATATTTTAGCTAGTAAACTCGTCTTATTTATTCTTTTTAATATAACCCAATAATAATGATCACAACAATTGTCTTTTCTCATTTGCGACCGGGCTATAAAACTTTGAATTTTTCTGAACTCGCGTTTTTCATCCACGTACGAATTTTCTTTCTCTCTTCACCTCCGTCTCAAACAGATTCCTCGCTTTTCCACCATCACTATCCAAAACTCAATCCCATTTCCCTCCACATCCAGCCTCCAACTTAATCGATCCCACAATCATTGCCAATTAACACTGCTGCATCCGAGTAACGTAATCGAAGTTCAATTTACGTAATTCTGCTACCCACACATCTTCTCCATGCCGACAAACGCAACAATTTCCATTTTGCATATATGGTGATTTGCATAACCATGATAGCGTTTGGTTATATGCAAATCGTCATATACAAGTATACGGAAACAATTGCTTTTGCCAATATCCCAAGAGGAGTGTTTCCCTGCGATCGGCAGATCTTGAACCCAGGGTCCTAGTGGACCCCCGGTCGAGAATCCACGACGCTACCCACGGAGCCACCTTCTGTTGATCTAATATTAATCGAATTAGCGACTTCAACTTTGCTCCTTTTTAGATGGGCATAGAAATGAAATTTGTTAGTAGGGAAGCATGGATGAATTTTGTTAGTATAATAAATAAAATTTTGGTTGTGGGAGCTAATGTATAAAATTAGTTAGTATGAAGGAAGGAATTAGGTTTTGTTAGGGAAAAGGTATCGAATGAAACTTTGTTGATGGTAAGTAATGAATGGAGTGTTGGTAGTGGGAAAGTTAAGATTATTCGTTTATTATTTTTTTTTTCGTAACTGAAAATAAGGTAAAAGGTAATATTGAGATGATGGGAAATTGAAAATTATAAGGAAGTTGTTAAATGTTAATAAAAATAAATAAATATACCAAGGTAAATGTGTATCTGCCCATAAGAAGGTGGAGGTGTTACGGGGGCAATTTGAAGTTACGAATAGGAGAATGCGGGTACGCCGGGATCCGCAGCAGCGCGTCTGACCAAACCATATCAAAAGCTTTCTCCATATCAATGACACACACTCTAAACACACACATTATATTTTATTTAGTTTCAAACAGATGTCTGAAGTTACTTTCATTATCATGCGATAACGAAAGTAACATCGGGTATCTGGTATAGTCGAATGCCTGGCACGGAGTCCAAACTCGCAATTCGGCATCAACCCATATTTCTCCATTCAGGCGTTTAGTGCTTGTTTCAGTATCACTTCAAACACCTTCCTAATGTTAGGCAGCAAGCTGATTGGGTGATAGCTCTTGGGGCTCGAAGATCCCTTTCATTTCTTCAGGATCGGAAATGTGAGCCCTCTGGCCTATTCCACTGATTCTGGAAATATGAATAGTTCAATATGTTGTTGAAGAATATGCAATAATTTCCAATAGCAACCTCGTAATACAATATTGGAAATATCGTCGATACCACAAGATTTTCTGTTGTTTATTCCGCCAAATATGAGACAAGTTTCCTAGATTACAATCAATGCTTTAATGAAATGAAGAATGGATTCGCCGTTCATGCTTGAGTTTAAATTGGAAACATTCGCTTCAATAACTTCTGAAAGTATTTGTGTTCTTCTCTCAGGATTTGGTTGATGCACCAACTCAAAATGAACTCCAATCAGAGCAAGTTTCTGAAAACCGTCAAATTCAATCCTATTTCCATTTGTATCCGGAATTATACTATTGATTCCAATACCACCCTTATCTAGACGATCAGAAGGCTGACATTGCTTCTGATATTCCCGATTAAACTTCCTCTGAAACTTTTCCCACCAGTTTGTCCGTCTGTCCGTCTGTCCGTCTGTCCGTCTGTCCGTCTGTCCGTCTGTCCGTCTGTCCGTCTGTCCGTCTGTCCGTCCGTCCGTCCGCGTGTCACAGCAGTTGTTCTCGGAAACTACTTAAGCTAGAAACATCAAATTTTGTGTGTAGGTGTAAAGTGGTGATCTCTTCAAAGTTCAACTACAAAAAATTTTTATAGGTATTTAAGGGGGGTCTCCCCATATAGGAGAGTGACCTCCCGAAAAAAAAATTTCATTGAAGGTAGCCGATATGGGTATCAAATGAAAGGTCTTGATGCGAACTTTTCAAAACAGGTCTTAGTTTGGCAAAGTTTGCTTCGAGGGGCGCACAGCGAGGGGAAATACACGAAAAATGTGTACCCCCCCTCCCTCGCGATTGGACACCTGTGATCCGAAAAATCTAAAAAAAATCAGGATTGTAGGCCTTGGTGAGTACAACAACAACAAATACGTTAGAAGTCGCAATTCACTCAACTTTGTTAGTAATAGTATGATTTATCGATTTTATGTTTTCATGAATAAAATCTTAACGGTACCCTTAAATTCAATGAAATTCAGTACGTAGATGTCTATTTATAAGATTTATCTATCTTGAAAGCTTCATAAAGGTTGAATCATATTTAGCGAAGTTATAGCGGTTTGAATTTTCCTGTATTACTATGGAACAATATGCGCTGCATTTATTACTGTGGCAACATATGGCTATGGAACAACATGCGCTTTTTACCGACTCAGACACTACAGTTTTGCTAGGATTTGCATGAAAATTTCAGGAATGATAGGTGTCATGTATATCTTTGAGAATCGGTTCAGCTAGTGTATCAGTAATCGTAAAACAAAATAGTGGCAGTTTTTAATGCGAAGATTGAATAATTTTGAGTTATTTTTTCCCAACTTCAACGTTTAAGGTGCATGCTTTGAACACTTGATTCAATTTAATGAATGACTGAAGATGAGTATCTACAATTAATGGTCATAAGTGAAACAAGTCAAGGAGGTGGGAGAGAGCTCCTAGCAAAAGGGTTTTGTAACCATTCTAGGATTCGAAAAAATTGGCCATTAATCGATGATAACAGTACAGGAGAGTGGCCCCTGAAAAAAAAATTCATCGAACGTAGCCGATATGAGTATGAAATAAAAGTTTTCACGGGAGCTCTTCAAAACAGTTGTTAAACTGTCAGTTTTTGCTTCAGTGGGGGCACAGGGGGGAAATACATCAAAAATGTGCCGTCGCGGATGGACATCTGAAATAATTATCAAGGGAGATATTTATGACCAAAAACCTCAGAAGTCGAAATTCGTTCAACTTTGTTAATAATAGTATGATCTTCTTATTTCATATTTTCTCCAATAAAATCGTCTTTGACATGTTTCTTGATTTGATTCGATCTGGTGACTGCATTTTGTAAATTGAATACAAAACCCTTCTGACATGAGCGTAGGTCTGTTTACCCAACTTGTTAAAAAATAAGTCGATGACTTTCATTTTGAACTGAAATGAGGGAGACACCATCACTTTGATAATTTACGTCCATTACAATGGGAAAATGGTCGCTTTGATAAGGAAGCACCTGCAATTTCCGTTGAGGGTTGTTAAATCTGAATTCGAGTCTTGCGCCAGCAATGCAAAGGTCCAAATATGAATTTTTTTCTAGGGTATTTTGGGAACTCCGACCTGTATTCAATTTGATTCTCTGTTATCCACGATTTCAGGGATACACATCTTGTAGTTTTGCTGGTGTACAACCATGGTGTATGCCGAGCATTAAGATCACTGGTAAGAATATAATAATTGTACAGCCTGTACAATTAAAATATTTCAAACAACTGACGCTCGAAAATCTTCACAATCACTGAAGACTAAAAAGATCCTACATGCACCGGAATTCAAACTTGGAGTCGTGAACTACCCCAAGATTTGTGAGCTCAGCTACAACCCCATGGATGGCAAGGTAAAGATAAACCAAGCGCATTATATTTAGATGACTAAGTTCCAAAAGAATTCAATACAATAGAAATACCATTAAGCAAAATAACCGAAAAAAAGGAATGAATGCCGTGTAAAATTTGGGACTCAATATCGTTGGAATATGTGAGATCTTATCTAATGATATTCATTGTAACATAACATACAATACAAGCGTTAATAACTTGTTATGATAGTCAACCTAAGAAAATCTGCTGTGACAACTATCTATAAAAAAACTCAATCGACAAAATATACGCACTGTAAAATAACGAGTTCTTTAATTGCTGAATAATAAGACTACAACAATTAGCAAATTTCGGAAGTATTCCTCGGAAACACAAGCCACAAAAACAACAGATATGAAATAAATCCGAATATAATATAAAGAAGTATGCCTGAAACATAAGAATTCGCGACAATACTTACAACAAATTAATACTGAAATTGCAGGCTAAAATAACTGCCAAGCATAAGGCATTCTAAGGTGACAACATTTACAATCCGAATCGACTATTACCAGGACTGCATGATCTCGGGAAGAGATCCGCCATTCGGTCGCTAGTGTAACCTCATCTTAGGGT
This sequence comes from Odontomyia ornata, assembly GCA_963969285.1. Taxonomy (NCBI): domain Eukaryota; kingdom Metazoa; phylum Arthropoda; class Insecta; order Diptera; family Stratiomyidae; genus Odontomyia; species Odontomyia ornata. The sequence continues at coordinate 19,222,152 of OZ017740.1, read as the reverse complement.
GAGTTGCCATTGAATGCACGCGTGCTGAATGACGGATCTCTTGGCGAGATCTTGACATTTGATAGCCGGAAAAAGATGAGACAGGAGAACGTGTCGATTGGGGCTTTAGCTATCATTTTGGTGGATAGCTGAATGGTGGAGCGGTTCGTGGGCGAGTATTGGTCCAGATCATTAATTGGTCTGCAGCGGAAGGCAGCGTGAACAGGATCGGAACCAGTAGACGTTGATTTGACGAGAGAAGCTTGGAAAAGGGCGGAGTATGTAACCGCAAATTAAAACAAAGGAGTTCATTTCCGTCGGCCTCACCCCCGTAGGTCTAGGTGTGAGGTGTTCATTAGTTCTCATCGCATGCTTGTAGAATTTTTTCGCATTTGATTTTCATATTCGGGATACTGATAGATTTGCCTGCACAGAAATGCAAGAAGTCCGGCACTGGTCATACCAGACTGATAACTGCCACCTAGCCGGGACAAATATATGCAAATAGTGACGAAATTTGGAGCTTGAGAAATTACACAAAAATTGCCAAGGTACTTGAAAATAAAAACATTGTTACACAGACTTTTCCTCGAAATGTTAAACATTAAAAAATTCCGATCTAATAGAAATGAAAGGTATTCTAGACACTAAAGTGAGAAGAATCAATTTCGAACTACAATCACAAATTCGCGCTTTATATCATAAGTTAATGGGAAGGCCAACAATACAAGTAAATAATGTTGGATTCATAATTATTATTTTCATTCGATTTACAATTTCATCATAATGATTATGATTTTATCATATGAAAGATTCACAATTTTCTTCAATTCAGAATTCAATACTATAAATTTTCGAAAATGAAATCGTTATACAATATTTATATAATACAAAATAAATTTTGTGTTTTAATTTTAAGTTTTACATCGTGATGGAATCATCTTCATTATTCAAACACCTTCCTGATGTATTTAAATTTAAATATCAATATTATCTTTAATAAGTTTTTTAGATTTAGAGAGAAGAAAAAAATTATAAAAACGAAACAAAAAGTTAAGTGAGATATTGATTAAATAATGACTTGGGAGAGCGAGAGGAAATATTTCGAGATATACAGAATTAAAAATAATTAAAATGAAGACTAGTTTAACTGTGAAATTGATTTAAATAGTTCTATTGCTTAAAGATAAAATAATAGAATCAAAAATGAATTGCTAACTTAACCATTCTCTTTCCTTCAAGTAGTTCGAAATTTTTCAGAACCGGTGAGTATGTTCTCGAGTGGACGTGGTTGGTTTCGGCTCGGTTACGCGGTGTCGTAGTTTGTATTTTGTCAATTTCAATTAGGGTAACTTGTTTCAGCTCGAATTAAAGTAGCTTATGTCTGACACCGCGTCGGTAAGCGAACGCGTGTGTTGGGAGTTGTTCTTGTATTAGTTGTTGGAAGCCTCGGAAAGGCTGCGGTAGAGTAATGTGAATTTTTTCTCCGAAAATTTTTGGAACGCGTTTTAAACGGGCAATTTGAATCGGTGACTGAAAGATTGTATTCGAACGTAGCCTACTCGCGTCAAGTCCCGCGACCGGAATTCCTCTCCGAACTATGTTAGCTACCCGATAAGCAGCCACCTCGGAGTAGATTGCGAGCATCCGAACGGGTATGCGTTAACAGGCACAGTTCGTTGATGCGCCTCAAGACTTCACGCCTTTAACCGCTGGGAAATCGGTTTAGATTTCCTTCGCGAAATCACGGGCGAAGCGAAAGTAAAATCAATACACAATAACACCAAATTTCTCACACAATTATCCAAACAGCAATTTTCTGCCATTCTAGTGAAATGCTGTTCATCTCTCTAATAAACGAAGATAGAGCAACCCGAGGAATGCACCATATCGTAAAGAAAATAAGCACAGTTTTTCAATTCAATAAGTTAAGTATATATTTATATTCAAAACGGACAATATAAATTAAAAAATATTAATATTCGCCCCATACCATATTAAGTAGTTAAAAAATATATAAATTAATACTGGGATGATTTCCATTAAGCAGCATTAAAATTCTGACGTTATTAAAAGAAACATTTAAGAGGCGCTTTTAAATAGATGTGCTAACAGCTCGGGATAAGTCAAGTCCATTTTATATTTTTGCACAATTTCCTGAACTTTGAGCCTACGCCGAACATGTGGTGGCTGGTATCTGTGAAGAGATAGGGATTTAATTATGATTGATAAAGAAATCAAACAATATTTACGTGTCATTATCTAGCCTTCTTCGCTTAGCCATATTATAAGTAGTCTGCCTTACCAAATTACCAACAACCCTACGACTGAGCACCATTCCATCGACAAGCGGGGTAGCGAAGCTCATACGGCCAGGAGGACCTTGTAGTTTCACACGTAAAAGACCTGACTGAAGGGCATGCAAGAAAATAACATGACATTCACTTGAGCGAGGTATATGCCCGGTAAATGGTTCTTCTCCTGTTCGAGTGTATGGAAGTAGATCGTCAATTGGGAAATTTATATGATCCTCATAACTTTCCAACCAAACTAAAAGTATTTTTGCTGACGACTGTCCCAATAAAGATGTTTTAACACCGCCTGTTGCTCGTCGACGTGTAGGTGCAACTGGCTCCTTGCTCTTTTCTAACTCGAGAGATAATGTTCGAGGCTTTTGATTTAGGGCGGATTTTGCAGAGAGATTCAATCCATGTGCTTGATTGGTTTGTTCACTTAAACTGCGTTCATACCAAGTACCCGATCCTGATTGAACGCTATCACCAGATGAATGAGTAGAATTTAAAGATAAGCTGCTGCCATCTATATTTTCATCTCGGCCATTCCATTCGGTTGGCACGACAAACGCGATTTCAGCGCCCACATCTGCCCAGTACAGAACGCGGCTTTCACCATTGAATTTCATTTCCTGTGAACGAGTTTGAGATGATCGTGGAGAAGAGCTCTTGAGCTGCCAGCTGGAGTTTAGGAATCCAGTCCATCCAGAGTGCTCCTCGACATCGACCGGCCAACCAAGGGTTTGCAGCATATTCCAGAAATGCGGGTCTAGTGTTCGCACACTTTCATCGCTCATATTCTCAATGATGTCTTGATATCCAATTTGTCCTGCCTTCACATAAAAAACGTATACCGTGTCATGGGTTCTTGGGCTAAGCTTATCTAAAATGCTCAAATCGTGAGGGAAAGTTGCACGCTTCGTGTCTAAAACAGTCAAAAGTCGAGATCCCGATGGAACATCATTAGCATTTTGAGTATCCTTATCATCCATCGACAAAAATCCAAAGTGAGATAAAAATAAACGAGCTGCCTGGAATTCATGACACACAGCAGGCGGTACAGCTTCTTGTGCGTGGCTCAAGCTATCTTCTGAATTATCTGTTTCAGCCCATGCGATTTTCTCATAAATTGTTTGATTTTCAATCATGTTTGTCAGACGATCGATTACTTCTGCGCCATATCGTTCACGAATTGTATCGAAAGTTGGTATGGAATAATCTGCAACGCAAGGTGTAACTTTATCAACACCATCTGGGAAAAATTTCTGATCTAGTTCAATTCGTTGTGGGGTATCGCTCATTGGAACTGGACGACCTGGGTTGGGAGCATGATATTTTGTGCCCGATTTACTTCGTGGCAGATGACGAAGTTGCATTGTCCAAGCATGACGTCCGAAAGGGCCGCGGATCAGTACTGAAATTAATTACGTTCAAATTAAGTGAAGAAAGTAAGGTAGGCTGGAAAAAAAGTTATGTTCAAAAGGACAAACACATTTTCATTTTATGCATTTTTCTAAAGAGGACCCCTAAATCAGGACAGAACATTTAACTTCTGTAATACGGTAAACAATTAAACGTGATCTAGACTTTGTAGTTTAATAAAATATACTTCTTTAGAAGATCTTACATGTGACTGTGGGTTGTGGATCCTGGTCGTTCCCGAGTGGTTCCTCCAACAGCGCCAATATCGTCGAATTTTCAGTTACAAAGTACTTAAACTTCTGTATTGCCTGTTCCGTACTTATTGAATTTGCATTATCTGTCGCTGGCATAGAATTGCAATGTTTAATCAAAGCAACTTCATCCAACAAAGATGAAATAGATTCCGGCCCACATTCACTTGGGAAATAGCCAACCTGTTCTAAAATTATAGTCAACAGATGTTCCGCGGAATCTCTAACACGCATTGATGCTGGTTTCAATTCTTTATCGTCCTTAAATTTAGGAGCATCTCCTGCTTTTCCGACACTTTTCGACCCGGATATACCCAACTCAACAACTTCCATAACAGTCGTGAGACAATCTTTATCTTGCAACAAATACGGATGTTGCATCAACCACGCAGAGGTACATTGAAATGCTGCAACAATGGTACTATGCAAATCTTTGCTATGCGCCGGCGGAGGACGAGAACATTGGTAGCATATATAATCGCAAATCCATTTCACTGCTCGCTTACATTCCAAGGCGTCTGTGGAAAGTATCGTTAGAGTTCCAAGTTCAATTTTAACTAATAATTCTAGAAAATTTGAGATAGACATATAAAATTATGTGAGAAAGCGTGCCATTTACCAGTTAATTTCCGTGCTGCATAGCATATAAAAGATAGCAATCAAAATTAATTAGGTTACAAAAATAGTGTGTTCAGTGTTATCAAATACAATATATTAGCAAAAAATCGATTCTTTTGTTGTAATAGAATAGAGCACGTACCTGAGTCACGAATATGTAGTCGGGCCAAACCCGACAGAAGTTCCAATGCAGCTAGGGAGACATTTAGATCTGCTTTCCAGGACGAAATGAGGCGATGGCATACCAAGTAGGTAGCGCGCACAAACAAAGCGTGAGCATTGTCTAAGGAGAAAGAGTATGCATAAGTAATGAGAGCCAATACCGGGGTATATCCTTCGTGTGATACTTTTCGCGGAACAAGCGACCCAATATTTGAAGATTGCTATTAGTGGCAGCATTATATGAAAAGCCACTTTCGGTAAATTAAGATACAAATCAAAAGTATCACATAAAGGATAAACGCAAATATACATCCAAACAGCAAAGAATCGTCCACCTGCCTAAAATCTAAACAAAACTGATCGTGCATTTTCAAGACATCCGCAAACGAGGACTGAATATATACGACTTAAATCTCCATAAAATTAACATCAATACAAAACAGCAACTTAAAATTACGACATAAATATAACAAACAACTAAAGTTTACCATAAATCGATCCAACTTCGTAATCTTGCAACAGCATATCAGCCGGCAAATCATCTGAAATTGATAGACTAGGATAGTCTTGATTAACACTTTCGCGACCAACCCCAGCTGCTCCCCCTAATGTTGCTGTACTGTGACCGCCCAAACTCGAATTGCTAGCACCACCGTCAATTGAGCAAGTAGCCGATCTTTCTGAGCAAGCTATTCAAATCAGGATCGACGTTCATGTGTTCATGACGAAACAAAACGATGATGATTATGACGAACAACATGACAAAAATTACGTTGTGGTGTATTGAAAATGTTTTGATTGATGTAACGGACAATATAGCAATACAACATGAAAATTTGATCATTGATAAATCGGAAAGAGTTGTGCAAGGATGACAAGTTGTATACCCGATGGTTTTATTTGTTGTTGAGAATAGTTTCAAAACATAAAAGAACAAAAGAACAAAAAGCATTAACGCAAAAGTGTTGATTTAATTTAACTTTGTTAGTGCAAATATTTAAGAAATTAACTTAGTTTAAACTATTGTAGATCAACATTCCCAAAATTGTACTCAATTTTCACACTAGTCATTCATACATCTTATTTTAAGAAATGGTAAATTGGAAAAAAGCTTCGGCTTGGGCTGTAATGCCGGCGTTTTTAAATTTGCCTTCAAAAAATATCATAGCACTCACGCGGCATTCATCAAAATTTAAAACTACAGACTGGAAAACAATAAGCTGTACAAAATTAAAAAAGCCTAATATCTAATCAGAAATTTTCGAAAAGTTTTTTTACTTACTAGTTATTTCAAAGTTTTGTTTTAAGGGACTAACCTGAGCTTAAAAGGTTTACATCACTTGGCGGTGGCGATGTTTGTAAGTTATTACCACCCAAATCATTCTCTTCAAACGCCACAGCATCCTGTACAGTCAGTAATAAACCTCCCAGCAACATATGCGTATTTTGTGCGTCATTTTCTACTTGTAATGCATTCATCAGGATGTTAATTATTCTCGGCTTGAGTTGAATAAAGGTGATCATTCTGAAAGGTTATACTTTAGGTCATCAATAGATAAGGTAACGAAAAAGCAGGGAATGGAAGCAAATTATTGAAAGGGTTTAGCTTAAGTACTAAACTAATGGTAAAAGAAGAATAGGATAGCATTGCTCTGATTCCAACACTTAACAACACTTCATATACAGACAATTGGAGAATGAAAGTGAATGCGCAAAAATGCGATACAATTTTGTTTCGGACAACACTGCTTATACGTAATTGGAAAGATTTCCACATTATGGCTGGTGAGGGTAGTTCAGAACAGTTTCCACATAAATCCTGCATTCGGTTCCTCGATTAGTATCTGTACTATAATGAACATATCAAAACCATGCTCAGTGAAGCGCGTAAAGCGGTCATTCCAGATACATTGATCAAAAGGTCACAGTTATCTATTACAAGGCTCTGGTTAGACCGGTCTTGATAAGATGTCCGAAACGTTACGAGTTTTCCAAAGGAAATATCTTTCTGCATCTACTGGGTTGTACAGAAAGCCTAAGACGTATTGGAAACACTATCTATCGAATCGAAAAATTTGTAGTAATCGAGCTGTCGCCTAGGCAAACTGCTCGAAAACCAAAATAATGCTTGATCCAATTTTAATTGTAAATTTAAAACAATAAATATTTAAATTTACAATTAAAAGTCAATCACGGCAACACGTTTGCAACGCAACCTATCAACGAATTGCGTTGTCCCGCAAGGCGAGCTACAGTTGACGACATGAGTGGGCTCGCCAAGAAACCCCCGTTGCGACACAAGAAGAAGGCTGTTGCTGAACGCCACAAGTAGCGGAGGTCTGCTTTGAGACTCAATCGGTGTCTGACATTTGAATGAGGTGGATTATGCGCAACAAGTTCTCTGGTATCGTGTATCGCAACTTCTAGTTTTTGTAGTTTGAAGCGCGTTTCGCATTCAATCTTCACATGCGAAAGTGCTTCGCTAATACTGTTCACGTTCAGGTCTTGTCGTGGTGCATGTTTTGCGACCCCGCAAATCGTGTGAAAGGTCCTACAACCGGGTTTTTGTTCGCGCGGCGTGACACGATCCGATTCCCTTGTTCGCAACCATAATCGTCGATCCTGTGTGTCAAGTTAGCTCGGTCAAAATACTTTTCCATCGATTCCCTTTTCGTGGCTCGGCAATTTGCATTTTGCGTTATTTGAGCGAATGGATGATAAGTTAGTTTTTGTTGTCTTTAAGAGTGTTCGGGAATCAGTTCGATCGGATGAATGTTCATTTTCATTACGAATGGAAGCTCAGCAGCTGTCCCGGAATTCGCAGCGGTTCTGAAGGTCGCGTGAAATTTAGAATTGTGAGGCTCTGCGGCAGTGGTGGAGACTGTCGAGTGCAAGTGAGTGATTCCGTGTGTGCGAATTACTACTTGGAACAAAGTAGAGAAGAAAACAAAATATGAAAATGAACTGGATTAGGGTAGTTGCTATCGATTCGATGGAGTAATATTGGAAGAAGACTTTGGTTCCGTGCAGGCTGGATTTAGTGCTTGGAAAGTGCAGTGAAATTTACACAAACAAATTGCCACAACGAAAAGTGCTCAAGTGGGCCCAAGATATATTTTTCTCGTTTTCTCTGCAAATGCATGGAGCTCGAATGACATGTAAAGATACTTGTGCTATTTCGGTTTCGCCTGCATTTCGTGTGGTTTCGTGGGCGTTCGTTCGTTCATTTTAAGCTCGTATACAATCTTTTTTTACGCCAAAATTATCTAGCGGGCTCTTATTTTGATGATGAATTACCCAACATCTAGATCGTGGAAATCTATTGGGGCCATGCTTCAGCTTTAATTGGATTAATGTTTCTGACTGTAATGTGCTATAACCTTGAGTGTGCCAGAACTCGCTATGGTATATATATTTATGAGAATTAAAGTGCACAGATTCAAATTTTTTTATGTCTTATCTTCACCAACTACGGATTTTCTTATTGTGTATTACCTTTTTAAGTGAAGGCGATAATTTTCTTGACACACAAACCAGTCAATTAAATTCTATAACAATGTCAATGCCCCTCAGTAGTGAAAATATATAAAATCCACTTGGAGATTTATGCTTTTGTTGTACAAAAATCAAAAACGAACTCATTGTCGATAACTTTCCAAGATAAACCCGAGGTGATGAACCATAGAAATAAAACTCATATTTTCTAATCAATAATATTGTTTACTTGGTATCCGCAGGCCAGTTCTCTTTTTTCTTTAAAAGCCGTCGGGCCTTGCTTTGTTGTGTGAGCAGACGCGTTTCAACTACTTGAGTCATCTTCAGTGTTTAAAGGATGTGTTGAAGGGAATGACTTTATATAGTCGTAGGATGGGTTAAGCGGGTAGTGCTAAATTAGTTCAGGTAGTAAATAACGTCAAGCACTAAATTAGGTCAGGTAGAGGTTTTGCTTGTTGGATGTCCGTTTGTTCTGTTTCATCTCATTTCCGTTTACTGAGAAAACTGCTTCGGAATTTGTAACAAGTTGGTCGTTGATAATTTTACCGTCTGTTTTTCTATTGTTTTTTTTCCTAGCACTACAGCCCCTTTCGGGCCTTCGCTTAAAGATAGTTAGAGTATCTCATTGTCATGATCGAATGTATCGGCACTCCACAAGGTGATATGATCATTATCACGCTTTGGCCATGTGTCCGTCAACCCAGTAGCGATACGTTCTGATTTTAAACCAAGACGTATAATAACTGAACGGGCTTATAGTCCTTCCGAAGAATCACTCGAACTTAATCTCGTTGACGCCAACGAAACTCGAACCAGAGACCTTCGGCTTACGGGCTTAGTGCTCTAACCACTAGACCACGCGGACTACGTTTTTCTATGTTTATATTGTTACATGTCCAATGTCCAATCAATGATTGTACATTCTTAGTAAATAAACTCTTTTAACTTAATTTAAAAGACATTGCATTTTCACTGTCCCGGAACATTAAAATTATTGGCCGCGAACCATAGCACGCGACAATATATTTCAAGCCTTTTTAGGTGTAAAGTCTCGGTCCTTTGCTTTGTTTGTGTAGTAAGTTCATAGAGTTTGTCATAAGTTCAAGCTCATGTGTTTGGTTTTGTAGGTGCGTCGCATAATTGGAGTCTAGCTTGTTGGATAGGAAAGATCGTAATTGCCCTTTGTATCATGTCGTTAGTTTGCGTGTCGTCCTTCCTATGTATACCATGTCGCAGTCCTTGCATGTCAGTTTGTATATGCCGGTGTTTTCGTACAATCTGTTAAATAAGTGCGTGTCCAGCATAGCTTGCGATCGGTAAGTGATATCGACTTCAATTTTTTTATATCGGTAGAAAGAACCTTTGTCTTTGGCGCTTTGAAAAAAAATTCAGTCGAAGTCAATTTTCGGTCGGGAAAACACTAAAATCGCGATGAGTGCCATTTACGCAAAGCACTTCGAGGCCGTGTTGCTTTGCACACACCCTAAAGGACCAAAAATGAACTATGTAACGGCGGCTAAATACATTAAAAAGTCTGTATCGTTTGTCAAGAAGTGGGTTCAATGATTTAAAGAGTCAAAAACCGTCGAGGACCTTCCAAATCGTGGTTCAGTAGGAAAAGTGACCAAAAAGGACGAAAAGCAAATCGTGGCTTTGTTTTCGCGCAATCCTGGCTTGTCCTTACGTCAAGGACAAACGAAATTGAAGCAAAAAGGTCTCGAGTTATCACACGTTCCCATTCGGGAACATCTGTGCGCAAACAATGTAAAATTGCTGAGTACCGATAATGATCCCAAGCACCGGAGCCGGCTGTGTACTGAATGGAAACGGGAAAAATGCATTGTGACACTTGATTAGCCTTTGCAATCGCCTGATGCAAATCCTATCGAAAACGTCTGGACCTACATCAAGCAGAAGCGCCGTGGAAAACGTGTTTACACTTTGAAGCAGCTCTTGCGACAAATTCTACTCATTTGGAAGGCGCTTCCCCTCGAATAAGCCGAAAATTTACTGGAAAGTATACCTCCGAGATGCCAAGCAATAATTGATGCTGGTGGTGGTGATTGGACTTACTATTAAACTGAAAGCGCGTTACCTCAGAATGTATTTAATGAATGTATAAGTCAAAAACAGTTGTTAAATAAAATATTTCAAAATTATGCTGGACACACTCTTACTTAACAGACTGTATATTGATGTGTCATTCAGTTTTGGTTTCAGATTGTTTCAATATTGTTGTTCGTTTTGAATGCAGCTTGCAGTTTGTATTTCCTAAGGAAATTTGATAGTTTGTATGTCTCTTTGCCTACGTATGTTAACGAAATCCACTGTTGGTCGTTCGTTCAGTCGGTTGGCGTTCCTGTTTTTGTTTATACTGTGTAACAATGTCAATGTCGCATTGTTTGTATCCGTTATTATTAGCTGTTCGTATCAGTTATTATTAGCTATTCTGTAAATGTTCAGTTTGTTGGAGTAAGTTAGTAGGAGTCATGGGGATGGAGTGAAGCCTCTGCACCATTGATCTGTACACTGCTAGCTTATGTTGACCGGGGTGGTTAAATGTTTCGTGTATGGTATGATCAGTTGTGGTTGGCTTTCTGTATATTTTGTAGTCTAATCGCGTGTCACGGTTAGGTCCATATAGTTGAGTTGTCCGTTTGTTTCGTTTTCTCTAGTGAAATTTATATTCGGGTGAATTTTATTCATAAAGGTAAGTAGTTCGTCTTGTTTATTTTCTTGTGAGTCAATAACAATGAAACAGTCATCCACATATCGTCTGCAAAATATTACATTGAATCTTTTGACAATTTTGGGTATAAAAACTTCTCCCAAAGATTGTAACAATATTTCTGACATTGGATGTCCCATACCCAGACCGTCCTTGGCAATGTATGTGTTGTTATTGAACTTAAAATATTTTTGCTTAATTGTGGTCTTTATGAGTTTGAGCAATTGATCTGTAAGTCGTCGGTTGTTGTTGAATGAAAGTTTTTCTTTTAGTATGGCCAGTGTTTCATCGACGGGTATAGACGTATAGAGGTTGGTGACGTCTAGTGCTAAAAGTCGACAAGTTTCAATCAATTTTAAAGAGGTGGTAGATTTCGCTAACTCGCGGCTGTTTTTTAATGCGTATTTGTCTTCATGACATCAGCCATTATTGTCGCCAAGTACCGTGCTAATTAGTATGCAGGAGCTGGGCGGTAATTGACGACAGGACGGATTGGAATATTGGATTTGTGGAGCTTAGATTGTGCTTTAAGGGGTGGTGTGCATGGATTTGGGTTATTAGGATCAATGATTAGTGGGGATTGCATAATGGCAGTATGTAAGTCCGCTTGGAACTTATTGGTGAGGCCTTTCTATTCAGTTTTGAAACCTTACAGGGTGTGGGACGCGCCACGTTGGCTGGCCCCTCCACTCATGAACTAGCAATCGGGTGAGCTCACCCCTTATTCTGACGTTACAGGTGCTCTTGCAGGGTAGAGTGGCCTTCCGCTTGCGTGCTTATGTATGTTATAGTATCATATGATTCTATCACATAAGACTATAACATAAATCTGCAACGTTGATGGTTTTCATTTGAGGGAAAAGTTCATGCGAATAATGTTTGCATGAGTTTTTCATTCAAATGAAAAACATCTGGCCACGTCTACAAGGATCTTGTTCGGGATGGGATGTCCGAGGGGGCACCGCTTCCATCTGGATGCCCCGCTCTTATTTGGGGGCCATAAGTATCGTCGGGAGACGAAATGTTATCAAGTCTCGTTCTTTTTTCGCCAGCCCCAGTTTGCTGTTCGCTTTCGCAATCTTCTCCTTTAGTAGGTTACCTCGGCCTCGACACCATCGGACCGAGTCGTGTTATCCACTTATTCGTGAATGCGAATGCTGGGGAAAAGGACCCGCCCCACGACACCGCAATGCTAGCCTGCCAGCGCATTTCCGCGTCCTCAGACAAGGCCAATCTCGGCGAGCACCAACATCCTCGCTCGCCGCTCCATTTCGGACACTTATACCCATCAACATCACTACAAATTTATCAAACTGCCAAAGTGACGAGTGCCATGTGGGCGATTAATTTTTTGAGCACTTTAATGTTTTAAAACTTGCTTTATATTTTTATAAAGTTTATAACGATTGAATGAATAAGGCGCATTTAAATTTGAAAAAAACACTGCAACATTATCAAATCACTACGTACCTGTCCATCGGTCCATTATTTAAATCCCTTATCGGCAATGTTTGAAAATGCAATGGTAACGCTAAAATCGACAATAAAATATTTATTGATGCTCGTCTCAAATCAGTCTTATTAAATGGAATTGCTTCCGATTTAATTTTCAATTCTTTATCCGGCAAAACAAGTTCCAATGCAGCAATAAATCCGGGCAGTAGTACATGAATACCATCAAGATCCAAACGAAATATGTCCGCTGAATTATATAAAATGCTAGCTAAAGTTTCATCGCACTCCTTAGTTTCTGGGATGCGCAAACATTGTTGCAATGCAACATAAAAACGCGCCAAATAAACAGGAAGAATTTCCTCGCCGGTTTTCTTCGCACAAAATATACGACATAGTGTGCCAATTGCTTCAGCTCGCCCCGATTCATATTTATCAATGGTCAAACCGGGTGGTAGATCGGAATTGTCAGTTAATGAGTTTGGCTGTGAAAGGGATATACTGCCCTTTCTGTGCTCCATGATCATTGACGATGGTCGCCGACTAGCTTCGGTGGCTTGCTCTGGAAGGACAGTGTTCAAGGAAATATTTTCGTACGATAAATAACATTCTAATCAAAAGAAAATATATAGTTTAATATTGTAAGAACCCATGACACTTACTCTTCGTATTCTGTATCCATGCATCTCCTCCAATATGTGCAGCTTCGAAGAGCCATTCACCGAACAAATGCAGAATACTATTACATTTAGGTCGTGCTATCGCCAGAGGTGGTCTTTGTTCATGTCCAATGGATGGTAAAGCTGCAATAATAATTACAATTTTGTCAAACTAATTTTTTCACCACCTTCCCACAATTAAAAAAGCTTATCTTACAATTTAAACTACTCGATGACGGCGGACCAGAATTAGGTGTTGATGGTGGATGAACAGTTGTTGATCTTGAACTCGTTAAACCAATCAACGATGCTTTAGTCAAACCTACATTGAACACGAACGATAAAAGAAAAATACATCGAGATGCGATTAGAATGTAATACGACACTAATATCAATAATAAAACATATATTGAGTAAAATCACAAATAACTAACTACAGTACATGCTTTCATTAATATCATCAGATAATAACACTTTTCTTTTCTATAGTAATACACATAAAATATTAGAAAAAAAATGAAACAGAAAGAAAATAGAAAACAGAAAACGGAAACCACATGCCCTACTGTGTCGTGTTGTGCATGTTGGAGAGAAGCTTATTTGGCTTGCGGTATTGTCATGTTATTAGCTATAATCGTTTAGGCTGGTTTTAATATGGTTTTAGTCTGTTAATTTTGATGAGCAACACTAGATATCAACTAAAATTGATTGTGAGTTGTTTGAACCAATGAATATGTGATCGAAGTTTATACAGAGGAGGAAAATACGGCGGAAGCACTTTCATCCATTTTTTGCATAACACTAATAACTACCTTGGCGTCACTACTTTTCGATGCTAATTGAATAGTTACATATTTGGGTTTGATGACACCAAATGTAAGTGGTAAACTTTTGATTATTATTTTTAACTCGAAATTATTGAAAATGTCTGTTTCAAAAAGTGTTGCTAGGTATTCTTTAATATGTTCGACATAGTTAATTGACGAAATGTACATAATTCTCTAAAATATTTTCATACAACATAGTCTTTGTGTGAAACACGACGCATCTCTATGTTTACCAAGAATATAATCTAAGTAAGGAATTAATCCCTAGTAAAATATCACTGATAGCAAAGATGTTGACATGGTCGAAATATGTCAATTTGCCTGCTTATGTATGTTGATATATCTTCAAAAGTTGATGAAACTGAGTAAAGATATGTGTATGCAAAATTATTTTGAATCTTTGTACAACGTTTTGAACACTTTTAGAAGAAAAAATAATCGAAGTCAAGTTTTTGGTAAACTAAATCATTTGTAATATTTTCAACACAAATCACATAGTTAAAACTCTTTGTCTTCACATGCTAAATTTTGTTACATAGGATGATAACATTTTTCCTTAAATAGAATCATATCGACTTTAATATGTACGAATGCGTGAGATTGCTGTTTAGACTAGAGCTTTACTAGGATCAGTAAATTATCAAAATGAAAAATGTTACAAGTTCATATGTGGTATGCAGCATTTTTTAAATATGAAAGTAAATTTAAAATATAACTAATTATTGATTTGTTAGCATCCTGTCGCAACACTCGTGGGGATAACCCAGACACCAAGATCTTGATCATCCACACGAGTGCAGCGACAAGACAACTATAAATTACTGCAATGACATGCTCTTACTGCAACATCAGAGTGAAATTTAATGTATTCCTAACCATTTGTGATCCATTGATTAAGTATTGAATTTTTTTTTTTGCTTCTATGTCCTTTGCAATAACGCTTAACCAATCAATTTTTCTTTATTAAGGATTATTTTTAATAGTTCAGCGTAACTTTTTAACTAGAGCTGGTTAATGTTCTCTATAATTTGCGAAAATATCATCGGGCATAGTGCATATATAGCATATATAAGGTTGGCCATATACAAATTGCTTTTTAAAAATGCAATAAAATGAACAAAAAATGCAATAAAATGAACAAAAATCAAAGGTTAATACTGACTCACTAATATAATTATGAGCGGGAAATAGCTGTCAGTGTCAAAACAACTTGTGATTTAAAAAAAAAAAACTACTTAATGCCCCACCCTGTATAAAATGTATGTACATTAATTGAACAGATAAGAAATGTGTTTCCTTTTTGACTATATATTTTTTATTTTCTTGTAGATACGTATTTCAGTACACTAACTTAAAATTTATTAATTTACTCTTTTTATCTAGTTTACATTTATTTGTTTATAATCACATTTTTATTACTTAAGTAATTTACTCTTTTTATCCATTTTACATTTATAAATAAATGTAAACTGGATAAAAAGAGTAAATTAATAAATTTTAAGTTAGTGTACTGAAGAAGAGCGCATGTTGCGGTCGAAATACGTATCTACAAGAAAATAAAAAATATATAGTCAAAAAGGAAACACATTTCTTATCTTTTCAATTAAATTGATGACTATAAAGCAACCGGAAACTAGTGACTCTTTCTAAATATGGCAACCAAGTCGTATCCGGAATATAAAAAAATATTATAACTGAAGCAAAGGATGGCTGGCATTAGCGAGGCCATAAAATTTCTCAAAAATGTTTGGAACATAATCTAACGCCTAAATCACACAAGATATACATAAAATCGGAGTTAACGAGAGCAAAAAACTGTAAAAATGAATTGTAAAGGAAACTAATGAAACAAAGTATAGGCTACCATTACAAAAAATTGGATAACTTAACACTGCAGGCCTACAATTCTCACCTTAAATTAGCAAAAGAACGAACGATGGAGGGCAGCTGGAAGTGACAATACACAAGCTAAGAAGGGCGTACGAGTGTGAAAGTGCCAAGAAGGAAAGGATTGTAAACAACAAATTGGAGATTTTGAAAAACGAGGAAACCCTGATAGCGAATGAAAAACCTAGCTGCAAATGGATACCGAATTTTGTAGTAAATAACACAAAAGAAAACTTTTCGAGTGATGAAATGAACCTATTAAACAAAGGACTAAACAATGCAATCACAACAAAACCACACCTCGAAGATATAGTTGTTGCGATAGAAGGCAGCATAAAATGGTTAGCACAAGATACAAAAGACGATATACGAAGCGAAGCGAAAAAGATCATAACGAGCGAGCACAAGGCACAAAAAATCGATCGAAATGAAGCTTTATTAGTGAAACAACTCAAGCAAAGGGATGTCTATTATCTTAAAGCGGATAAAGGTAACCAAATTGTTATAATGACGAAAAACGATTACGATCAACTAGTGTGGGAAAAGTTACGCAATGGTAAATTTTTCGAACTTAGAGTCAATCCGAGCGAAGCCTCGGTGAAAAGTGTCGAAAAAGCGCTAAAAGAAGCCAGTGGAACATTCGAAGGTGTAAGCAAATTAAGGATGCCTGACCCCCCACTGCCGAGGGTGCGATGCCAACCAAAACTCCATAAGTACGAGAAATACTTACAAGATAGCGAAATGGTTGATCGACGAATGCAAGAAACTGGGGAACACGTCTGGAGAAAAATCCGTGAAGAATTCATTGGAACTGCTAGATAAACTACAAAACGTGCAAGTAAATGAAGATGAGATACAGTCTCGTTATATGTAGTCGCACTATTTCCGAATACACCAGCATTACAGGCGATATACGAACTAGAAAAATGGATGGAGAGCTTTGACAACACAGTGGGATGGAAAAAGAAAGTACGGCAATACTCGAAGCTAGCAGCACAATGCATGAACGAAAGCTACTGCACATTCCGCAATAAATTTTACAAAATAACAAAAGGTTTAGCGATGGGTAATCCCTTATCACCTCTATTGGCGGAAAGGTTCATGGCAAGCAACGAGAAATAGCTGAATGAAAAGAATGAATTGCCGCAATTATAGTGAAGGTACGTGGACGCCGTGATAGCCGTGGTACCGAAGGACAGTGCGGAGAAGATACTAGACAACTTAACAAAATTCACATGAACGTCAAATTTACAATGGAGAAGGAGAAATATGGCTCAATTCCCGAGCAAGAAGATTCATTGAGCGGTGGCAGAACATATCATCATAGAAGGGCACGTAATAAACGCGGCAGACATGGAAGTGATTAAGGAGATCCAAGCAATTAGCAAGTCAGATACGGTCGAGAGCCTGGAAATTGGGAAAGTACCTGCTCATAAAAGGTTAAACTATGACCTAGGGAATAATTTTTCAAGATTAGTCGAAAGTATACTTAAGTAAGAAAAATATAATTATAAACAAATAAATGTAAACTGGATAAAAAGAGTAAATTAATAAATTTTAAGTTAGTGAACTGAAGAAGACCGTATGTTGCGGTCGAAAAACGTATCTACAAGAAAATAAAAAATATATAGTCAAAAAGGAAACACATTTCTTATCTTTTCAATTAAATTGATGACTTTAGAGCAACCGGAAAGTAGTGACTCTTTCTAAGTATGTACATTATTTAATATAAAAAGCTAGAACTTTATTTCAAAAGCTACTAAGCTCAACTTTGTACAGGGATAGCTTTATCATACATAGTGTTCTCTGGAAGAAAATGAGACTAATAGTCATTGAAACAAGAAAGTTATGTTGCGAGCGAACACATAAAACATGCAATAGTAGCGAGCAAACAACACCTATGTACTCGCACTTTGCCAATGAAAATTAGCCATAGAAACACATGCGCAAGTAAATAAGCGAGCAGTAAAGTAAACGAGAAAGTTCAACCCGCAATGATATTCACATCGTGACGAACGGGGTGCTTCGAAGAGAGGTAAGCGGAAAGGAAAACCCAAAGTTCTCGCATAAACACTCTCTCACTCAATATCCCCAGTTTCGCGATTTCACCTCGAGAGATCGTGGGAAAGCCGAAAGCTTAAGCCGAAAGCACTCTTTCGAAGTCGAAAGCTAAAGCGAAAAACACTCTTTCGCTCAATTTCCCCAGTTTCGCATATTCACCAGCCGAGCAAGCGAGACGAAACGGGGAGGAAAAACTTTCGTGGAACGAGAGCGCACGTGTTCGGCTACTCAGCACCTTTAAAGAGAATTTAGGTTGAAAGCCCTCAAAAGAACAGTATTTAAAGATCTTGGGCAAAGCATTCGAGGCAGTCGGTTTTTCAAGTCCAAAAGGGAGCGCGCTGCTACCCACTCTTCAAGTACCACAGGTAATTACGTGAGCAAAATATTCAGAAGGAGGTATAGCGAAAGTGTCCAACAAAATGGTAAGGGGTGAGGTGTTGGTTTGCGCCGCGATCCTCAATCGGCCCTTTGGCGTTCCACGCCGTGTGGCCACCCCGGACCATTAGCTCGTCTAGCTGATCCCCTGTACAAGCTAGCGCTCACGTGTGAAGCGCGACCAGCCAAATGAAAAGCGCTTCACTCAATATTAATGTAGGTTTTCTATAATTTAATACGTGTAATTTATAAATGTTTCGAGAAAAGTGAACCGAGAAATAAAGTTAAACCCCTTAAAATAAACTCTAGTATTTTGTTGTTCTAGTTCAAATAGATAGAGTAGCAGGTAAGTGGTGTTAACAGCGAGTTCTTTCCCCGGGAGCCTTGATGATGTATATAGGATACACATCAAATGAGCTGCCAGTTCATACCAGTATACATAGAGTATACTGGTTATGTAACAGTTATACTATTTTATGCACGCTAGATACGCGGTTTTGGACTATCCCCGACAATATCATAAATTCAAGGAAGTTAAATGGAAGAATGAAGTATTTGTAATTTAGATAAAGGAATGGCGGCGAATTCAGATAATTTTTTTGTTCAATTGCAAGAGTGAAGTTTATTTCAATAAAGTTTTAATAGAGTTTAAATAAGGTTAATGATAAGTTTAACTTATTACAGCATTTTCGATCGGGTCTGATTCATGGCAATTCACTGTAATGCCCTTTGGACTGTGCAATGCTCCGGCTACCTTCGAACGTTAAATGGAGTGTGTGTTGCGGGGACTCACCTGGAAGACGTGCCTAGTGTATACCTAGATGACACGATCATGTTAGGTAAGACTTTTAATAAGCACATCGAGAATTCACGGGAAATATTTACGAGGCTTCGGATGGCAAACCTAAAGCTAAATGTCAAGAAGAGTACGTTATTTGCAAAAGAGGTGAGTTACTTAGGACGGTTGTATCTTCGGCCGGGGTAATAACTGATCCAGATTAAGTGTTCACATACAGCTCATGGTCGTATCGAATTCGCCATTGGTCCCCGTCTGGCTTAGCCCCGATTAATCGCCTCAAGACCGTCGCTCAAAGGCGTTCAAAATATTTGCGGATGCTTGGGTTAGGGTCCATGTTTCACACCCATAGCATAACACAGGTTTTATCACAGATTTGTATACTTGGGGCTTTGTTTTCCTGTGTATGCAGCTGGTCTTTAAGATCGTCAATACTGAATAAAATATTTTATTTGCGAGCTGTATCCTTCGGCGTATTTCGTCGCTTTCATTGCCCATTTTCGTTATTTTGGCGACTAAATACACAAATTCGTCCACATTTTCGATACTATATTCCCCCAAG
Source organism: Odontomyia ornata (assembly GCA_963969285.1). NCBI lineage: Eukaryota > Metazoa > Arthropoda > Insecta > Diptera > Stratiomyidae > Odontomyia > Odontomyia ornata. Next base: position 19,202,584 of record OZ017740.1, on the reverse strand, counting down.
TGTGATATTTTGTGTATTTGAGGTATTTTTCCTCGACTGCGTCATGAGTTTTGGTTTAATTTTCATTGATTTTAGCCCCACTAGTTTTGCTTCGCTGTCGAGTTTCAGGAAGAGTTCTTTGGCAGTTGTTAATGTCCGTGACAAAATGTTGATGTCGTCCGCATAGGCTACTACTTGGCTGGACTTGTATAGCAATGTACCTTGTGTACCTTGTGAATAGCAATGGGGCCAGCCCATCTCCCTGCTATAGTCTGAAATTTGCGTCAAAGGCATCGGTAAGTTGGTTGTTGGTGCGGACTTGGGAGGTCGTCGACGTCAGAGTCATTTTGGTAAGACGGACTAATTTGGCTGGGATGCCAAAGCAAAGCATTATTTGGTAGAGTACGTTACGATCAATACTGTCGTATACTTGCTTAAAGTCAACGAAAATTTGGTGTACGTCTATGTTGAACTGCCAGCATTTTTCAAGTACCAGCTTGACAGTGAACAATTGGTCTATTGTCGATCTACCTGCTCTAAAACCACCTCGATACTCGCCAATAATACTGTTGGCGTATGATCCGATCTTATTTCCTTTGCACACCGTACAAAGTAGTGATATGCCACTATAATTTTCACACTGTAGCTGGTCACCTTTTTTGTGGATAGGGAATATAATTGATTGGCTCCTCTCTTTCGGCATATGTTCTTGTTGGCAAATGTGCTGGATGACTTTGTGAATAGCTTTATAAACATTGCTGCCACCGTATTTCATAAGCTCCACTAGAATCTCATTGATGCCAGGCGCTGTATTATTCTTTTAGACTTTGATGATGGAACAAACTTTATCCAGAGTTGATGGGCCCAATGGAAGCTCTCCGATGTTCTGGAGCTGTGCGGAGGATTAAGGAGGTTCTTGAAATATGATGCCCATCTTTCCTTAATCTTGATTTCATCAGCAATTATATTGCCGCTGTCATCACGACAGAGTGTGGTTTTGGGCTGATAACCACGTTTCAGGCTTTTCACTACTTTGTATGCTTGTATTGTGTTATTGCTCGCTAAACTTACATCTATACTTCTCAATTGGTCGTCATGGTATTTTCTTTTCTTAATTCTAATTATCTTATTCGCTACTCTTCTGAGATTTTTAAGTGTTCTCTCTTCGTCTCGGTTTTTCTACCTAATTATTCTTTGTACGCCTGAATCTTTTTATCTAACGCATTCTGGCACTCATTACCGAACCAATCGTTTCTCTTGCGGCGGGCTTGATATCCTATTCTGTGTTCTGCCACGGTCTTAATAGCTGCTTACACTTCTTCGTTGCTTGTCTTTAGCAATACGTCTGATAAGATAGGAGCCAGCTGGTTATTGAGGGTCTCAGTGCAATTTTTGGCCACAGACGCCGTTTGGAGCCTTTCGATATCAAATTTTTGAAGCGGGCTGGTTTTCGCCAAATATGCCTTTGACATACGACATCGATAGGTTAATTTGATCAAGTAATGGTCGGAGTTACAATTGGCTTCTCGGTATGTACGGACGTCAAGTATGCTCGAGGCCCAACGTTGTTGGATCAGAACATGGTCGATATGATTTTGTGTGTTGCCATCCGGTGATACCCAGGTCATTTTATGTATGCGTCGATATGGGAAGCATCGAACATATGACTAGATTTCTGCTCCATGAGTCAATCAGGTGCTGGCCGTTGTTATTTGTTTCATCGTGGAAGCTATATCCTCCAGTCGTTCCCCGATGAGATAGCTCATTGCCAACATTAGCGTTGAAATCACCCAGAATTATTTTTGTGTCGTTTGTAGGCAATGAGTCTATTTTAGAATTTACGGACAAAAATTTCAAATTCACATACCATACTATTCTTGTTATTCTTCGTGGCATTACAGGCTTCGCTTCCTGCAAAAAGCTCCTCCAACTGTCTCGGTCCATTGACCGCGTGCTCCAATTTTGAAATACGATCTGCTTTATGTCATACTATTACTATCAAAATTTACCGTATTTGTTGCCCTTGTACTCATGATTTTTTCAAAATTTTCTGCCCAAAGATGTCCAATCTCGAGGGATAGGGGGCATTTTTCGACAACGTTACCGGTCTTTGGGTACATAATCCTGAAAATTCTCGTCGACCTTTTACTTGATATCTGTGCAGGCTACTTTTAGTAAGAAAAAAAAAACAAATGGCAGCCATTGAGAACTGCAAACAGAAGCGAAAACTTGAAAATAGGAAATAACTGTGTTTTTCGAAAGTAAATCACCAACCCTCATCCAACATCTTCTTCACCCAATTAACATCTGCTCTCCGCCATCACCCACTGTCAACCGTAACCATCAGCTATCAACCACCATAATCAGCCACAACCCGGCATCATCCACCCATTCCAACCATCATTCGAAATCATCAGTCATCATAACCCGTCTTTAGCAATTGTTAGTCATCATATGCCATCATAAGCCATAACCCAATATCACGAGCCGTCATCCGAAATTATCAGCTATAGGGTTTTACAATACGAGGTGTTATTTTGAATAGATCTTGTGATTTAACACCTTGCAACTTCTTCCTTTGGGGCCACGTGAAAGAGGAGGTCTACGCCAACAGCTCAGCGTCGATTCACGACCTTAAAGATGCAACTCGTAAGGCTATCGAGGACATAGGGCAGCCACTTTGCAATTTGGTTATGGAAAATTTCATGAAAAGGATAAGGTCCTTTAAGCGAATCTTGGTGGTCATTTGTCTGATGTTATTTTCCACTATCTTTATAATGAAATAAGCATCCGATCATTTATATTAAAAAATCGCATTTTTCTTTTAATATCAAAATAACACCTCTAATTGGAAAACCCTATATCATACTGCATCATTCGCCCTCATCCATCATCACCTTAAATACACACTCACTCACTCACACTCCATCATACGCCACAATGAAATATCCTCAGCCATAAAGAGCCATCATTTAGCATCATCTGCCTTTATTGACAATTATTCGACACCAGCAGCAGTTATCCCCCATTATCAACAAATATCGGCTCTTCGTCAGCCATAACCCGGTATTATTGGCACTTATCGGCCATCGTTCATCATCATCAGCCAAAATTCGTCGCCATACATCAGTATGAACCACCATCCGGTATCATACGACATCATCCGCCCTCATACGAGTACGTCATCACCCACCATCATCTGCTTTTATTCGGCACCATCATCTATCATCCGGCATAATTCGCCTACATCCGTTGTAATACATCATCAGCCATCACCCGGTACTATTTAGCATAATCCTTCATTATACCGCCAGCAAACGCTATCAAGAGCCATTCACAGTAATCATTCACCATTATCACCCATCATCTGCTGTCGTCCCACCATCATAACCAGCCATCATGTGGCCTCATACGGCATTTCTGGTATCAATCGTTATGATCCACCATCGTTCGATATCATCAGCCATCATTTGCCTTCATTCATCGTCATTACTCATCATTAGCAACGACCCGGCATCATATGTTATCATGCGCCATCATATATCATCATCAGCCGTCATCTGTCCTCATCCACTCTCATCCGTCATCATCAGCCATCATTTATCTTCATCCGTCGTCCTCATTTATCATCAGCCATTATCCGTTTTCAGACGCCATCATGAGCCAGATCAGCCATCATCCGGCATCATTTAGAGTGACCTAGCACCATCTGCCACAATGAGCCAGCATCAGCTATTATCCGCCCTGAAACGTCAACATCTTCCATCATACGGCATCTTTCGCCCTTCCAACGTCAGCCACCATCCAGGATCATTCGTCGTCATTCAACATTATACGCCACCATCAGCCATCATCCGGTATCATTCGCCTACATGCACCATCGTACTTCATCATCATCTATTATCCGTGATCATCAGCCACCATTCGACATCATCCTCAATCTTCAATTATCATAAATCATCATACGGCATCGTCAGAACTCATCCGACATCACCCGCATTGATCTGATATTATCAGCGAGCATCCATCAACAGCAGCCAACATCCGTCATCCGCAATCATCTACTGTGCATCATCCGGAACCCATATTGTCCACCAAATACTATTCACCATCCTTCATCCTCGCTCCCTAAACTGTTTTGCTTTTGAGTTACGTGATACGAACTCATAATATAGGGTTATCCATTTTACGCTTGGGAAAGTAAAGCTGAAGAAAACACATAAAATATTCAGATGGAAACGAAATTTTTTATTCAATGTAAAGATTGAACCTTGCCATTATACGTGAAACACAACATCATTTAAATGTTCTCCACGGGACCTCTTACCATTCCCTTTGAGGTAATTTTCAATGACTTTTCGGCACATTTCCGGCAATATCTCGGACATAACTTCACGAATATTGGTTTTCAATTGCTCAAGATTTTGAGGATTGTTCGCGTAAACACGATCTTTCGCATAGCCCCATAAAAAGAAATCCAAAGGTGTTAGGTCGCAGGATCTTGCGGGCCAATTGACATCACTCAATCTCGAAATTACGCGTCCTGGAAATTCCTCTTGCAAAAGTGCTCGATTAGCCCGTGTTGTGTGGCTTGCGGCTCCGTCCGGTTGGAACCACATGTTCTCCAGATCATAATCTTCAATTTCTCTCCAAAAATAATCGGTTAACATCCGTCCATAGCGGTCAGAATTGACTGTAATGGCTCTTCCTTGATCGTTTTCAACACCAGACCATAATGCACACCAAACGGTCACTTTTTCCGGATGCAAAGGCCTTTCTGCGATCACCTGAGGATTTTGAGAGCCCCATAATTCTGTTTATTTACGTAACCCCTGAGCGAAAAATGAGCCTCATCACTAAAGAAAATTTTGTTCGAAAAATCGTTATCAATGGCTTGTTGTTCAATCACCCAATTCGCATACATTCTGGGTTGTGTATGGTCTTGAGGCTTAAGTTCCTGAGTGAGTTGGATTTTGTACGGATGGAGATGCAAATCCAAATGTAAAATCCGCCACAATGAGCCGTAAGACAAGCCCAAATGTTGAGCGCGTCGAGGACCGACATATTCGGGTCTTCCTCCACACTTTGAGCAACGACAGCGATATTATCAGCAGAACGAATGTTGCGATGATGCACAGGCCTTGCAATGTCAATAACCGATCCAGTCTCTTCAAATTTTCTCACTGTGTTCGAAATTGTTTGCTGTGTAGGTCGATTATGTCGACTGTAATCGGCTCTTAAAGCCCTAAATATTGATACAGCAGAATAACCATTTTTATAATAAAATTTAATAATTTTAACGCGTTCCTCGACTGTTAAACGATCCATATTTCTAAATGGCAAAACTTCAACTAAAAAAAACACCCTTTGGATGACATTTAATTCTGACAGATGTCAAATGGCAGGGTTATACTTTCCTACCACGAAATGGATAGCCCTGTATTTTACCCATCCAAAAATAACCCAATTTGCTGATTGGAGCTTTCACTATTTGTTACTGATTGCTGCGCGACTGTCCGTCTGCTGTCTACTTGCTCCCTAACCGGCATCGGATTTTCGCAACGTGACGCGAGCTCATCGATTTTACCCCAACCAGAAATGCCTACTGAAGTTTTCACTTCAACAAAGACGATTACCGTCGAGCCACCATGCTCATGTTCGTCAACGACTCACCAACCTTCAACTGTCGTCGCCACTTCAGTACATTCCACATCGGCGGCATGGATACTAGAAATAAACAAGACTACCACCGAATCACCATACATTCGCCCATGATCCCCACCAAAGGCCATCCGTCGGTGCTAGGACCAAGGACTAATGTTCATGCACCGACAATGACCCGCAATCGCCAATTGCATTCATTGCGAATCGGCAGCATCAGTTCAGAAGCAAAAGTGAGCTCCTATCCGACCCAGTTTCCCAATAAACTACCTTACTATTCCCAAAAAGGTTTCGCGCGGAATGCGATAGTTTGGTCGCAAACCGTGGTAAATTTATATGGCAGCGTGAGTAGATTTCTGCTTCCGCGAATCTCGTTCTGCTGTTCGACCGGTACCTAAACGTCCCTTAAAAACTTCATACATTTTTTTTATATTGAAACTTTAGAGAGGTTACCACTTTTCGTCTACGTCCAAAGTTACATAGCTGTTGCTGTGACGCAAAATATTTTACAAAACCCTAAAAAAAACTAACGACGTTTCAGATCTATATGGTATGATGTGAAAGAGCTACCTAAGCGAGGAACCAACGCAGTGCGGGAACAGGGATGCCATTTAAGATGTTAATAATTTATTTATTTATTTAAATTCCATTTAACAGGTTAAACATAATCCAATTACAAAAAGGAACAAAAGAAACAGAAAAGAAAATTAATGAAAATTAGAATTAAGTGTAAACGTTAATATAAAAAGAAATTCCATGATATTAACAATAGTAAGTACTTAGTCAAATATGAATGTAAAATTACATTAAAGCACGAAAGCGGTCTAATATTTACTCCAATTGAGTTGTAAAAATCAGACTTCTTAATCTCAATTTAAAAACAACGTATGAATCGGAAAAAGGACCAAGCTCAAGCTTATCATGATTCCTTACCATTCGTATAATGGGAGAATGAAAATATAAATTTGTACGGGCATACGGTGATACGAAAAAATTGTTTGCCCGAGAAGAACGCGATGATTGGTGAAAATGTAAGTCTGCAAACAATGTTGATGAAATTTGATTGTGGCATAATTGATATAGAAAAGACTGATCTAGATATATACGACGGGACGACAGAGTCGACAAACGTAAGAAGGATAAACGACAGTCATAGGGTTGATATGGGACTTTGAATTTGTAAAACAAGACACGAGTAAATTTTCGCTGGACATTCTCTAACGAGTTAATGAGGTAGGAGTGTCGGGGAGACCAAACTACAGAGCAATATTCAAGGATAGGATGGACAAGACAGATAAACAAGCGGACGGGGGTAGATATATTGGTGAATTTATAAGCATGCCTGAAAATAAGTTCCAATATTTTCGATGCCCTAGTAGTCGCGATTCGAATGTGTGCATCAAAATTGAGCTTAGGATCAAAAGTAACACCAAGATCCTTAGCAGAGCTCACAGCAGCGAGTGGAACTTCAATTAACATATAGGTGAAAGTCAGCGGAGTTTAATTTAGATTAAAAGTCATTTTATAGCATTTGGCAACATTAAGACAGAGGTAGTTAGACGAACACCAATTACTTAGTGCAATCAGGTCCATCTGAAGATATTGACTATCTTGTACAGACCTAATAGCTCGAAAGACTTTGAAATCATCGGCATAGAGTAGGCAATTGGACGCGATAACCGAAGGAAGATCATTTATAAACAATACGAATAGGAGCGGACCTAAAATGGAACCTTGAGGAACACCAGAGGACGGATAAAATGGAATAAAGGTAGTTCCACAGTAACTAACGCAACACATACGAGAAGACAGATAGGGGTCCATCCATCCATAGCCAGCAACCCCAAAAGCTTTCAGTTTGTAACAGAGAAATTGATGAGTCAGTGAAGATGACATCAACCTGCAATCGATTGTCTAGGGCCTTAGCAATGTAATCGGTGAATTCAATTAAATTTGAGGTTGTAGAGCAACCTTTGAGAAACTCATGTTGTTCTTTCGGCAAGATAGGGGTCAATGAAACTGAAAGCTGGTTATGTACCAGACGCTCGAGTAATTTCGGGAAACAGGAAATTAAGGAAATAGGACGATAATTGGACACAGAAGAAGGATCCCCACTTTTAAGAATAGGAACAGCGTTTGCTCTTTTCCAATAAGTAGGGAAAGTACCAGTCTTTAGACTGAGGTTGAAGAGAAAAGCCAAAGGGATACAAAGTGAAGACGCTAATAACTTGACAAAAATATTCGACAAGCCATCAGGACCAGGTGATATATTAGGATTAATTGAATTAATGAGGAATTCAACTTCAAAATGGTCAGTGAAAAGTGAAGAAATGTCAATGGAGTGAAGTACAGGTGTATTAACTGGATTGGAGACATGAGAAGAAGGAATAAAAGTTAACGAAAAGAACTGAGAGAACAAGTTGGAAATATCCTGTGGAGAAGAGCTAACGATATTATTCCAGTGGACTGAAAGAGGGACAGAAGAGGAGGACTTGGAAGGATCTAATGAATGACCAGAATGGTTTCGCATTATTCGCCGTGAGGGAACTCTCCAAGTTTCTGAAGTAGTATTTCATTGCAGTCTTTAGTTATTTTTTTGCTCCAACACGTAGATCACAAAAGCGGACAAGAAGTTATTGTGAATAGCATTGATATTTTGTTGTTGTATTAAGTAGTTGTGAATTATTATCGATGATTGTTGTTTCATTAATTAAAGATGATATGAACTAAACTCGTGGGATGTCATTGATTTTCCTATTCGCAGGTTTGCAGTTGAATAGCGATTGTTACTCGTGTTAGCGCCCGCCTGCGTCCTTTAAAGTGTATGGTGTCTTAGAAAAGTCTGGACATACAATGGATAAAAGGAGTTGAGTAGGTGATATGATTTTTGTCAAATAATTCTTTCGTGTTCTTTCTCAATGTGTCTGTGTTCGCGTCTAATCATTTCAACCTGGAGGCTGAGAACCAAACGCTGTAAGGGAGTAGCACTCACGCCCATTAGGGCAAGAAACTATATTCTCTATTAAAGCAGATCTATAAGATAGTACGAAAATTTTGCGACTGCGCTAAATTTAGCTGCAAACGTTTAACAAATTTAATTCTCATTCGACGGTTGCGTTAACATGGATTTGGTCTTGGAAAAGAAGTCTCCCAGATGCGTAAAAACAAAGTCATGTCTTAAGTTCATAAAGCATCAAACCCTTTCATATCATCTATTACCTTACTCATGCTTCCGATCACTAACACCCCCAAATGTTTTAAAATTAGTCGATATAATCATTAGATAATAAGTAACTCATCTGTACTCACAATTAATTTAGATAAGTTTTAATTAATTTTAAATTCCAGGAAGATTTTTTGTTATTTCTTTAAGATTTTTACAAAATTGAAACCGCAAATTAATTTAGTAATCCTCCTACTTTTGAATAATATCTTTGAAGGAATTAATACAACACCAATAAAGCTTCCATTCACATATATACATAGCATTGGAGACGTATGTAAAAGCTTAGCGTTAAGGTAATTATTCTAATATTTCAAAAATTGATGGAAAAGAAGAAGTTTTTCGAGTTGACTTGTTTTTCCTTAAAAAATTATCGCAAGTATTACATCGATGCAGGTACAAAGCCGCCAAGGACTTCTACTTGAAAAACAATGACCCAAGAGTCTAAAATTATTGATGCTTTGTTTTATATTATATTACGTATCTTTCAATCAGTTAATTCAATTTAGAATTAACGTCTTTGAAAATATCGCCAAACGTGTTAGAAACGAGTTGATCAGAGGTCTATTTAAATCTTTCCATTAAATTTTACTTGAAAGGGTTTGGCTATTCATTTAAACTTTTTTTAATTCATTAATTTCTATTTTTAAAGAAGAAGGAACATCTTTATTTGTTTATGCCTATAGCAGCTATAAAGCATAGAAATAGTAGACACCATTCAATGTTCATACAGTTAATACTACACCATACTACAAGAGAACTAAGAGCATGCGTATTAAACTATTCCGGAAAAATAAAACAAAATGTTTATGTCATTTACAATATTAAAAACACAAAATTTATATAAGAATAATCCACACCCTTTTGTTGTGATGTAGACGTGGATGGTGCAACACTAAAACTTTTCGCCAAACGTCGTTGAAGTGGAGGCGTGGGTGAATGCAAAACATGATCAATGGCCGTCAGTGGAGTGCCCATCGCTACGGATGCCAAACTACCGGCGCCACCACCACCACTACCACTCGTTACTCCTTGTGTATGTACATTGGTGCCAATTAAGCCTGCAATAATGCCAGCACCGCCGCCGGTACCGCTAGTTGAATGTGCCAACGACGATTGCGTACCACCGACACCAAATGATTCTCTAAAATTGCTAACACTAGATGCTACCGTACTGTGGAAATTTGTCGAGGAAGGATTCGTGTCAGCTGCACCACTATTTGATCCACGCAATTCTACATGTTGTGCATTGGATTCATCGTTGGTGTGATGAGGTGATTGGTAGATACCTTTTGGTTTGCAATTTGTAAAAATTTCTTACTTTTGTACAAACGTTAGATAAATTGTTTTTAAGTAGTTTAAAGGATTTATTCAATTAGTTGCTACGAAAATTTTTAAGATGCATTTAATAGATATAGACTACTTTTGTACAAGCTACAGAGTCCTCTGTTAACTACGAGAAATGATAAGCATCTTTAGAGGGTGTTGGAGATTTTTTCAAATCAAAGTATTATTCGGAAAAAAAGTCTTGCCTAATTTCAACTAGATGCTCCAATATCCAAGATGGTTTGAGGTATTTATCATTATCCTTGCTTTCCAAAATAGAACATTTACTTACCTAAAAATGCATCAACTTGACTCGAGATTCCTTTGATTGCTTTCAGGAATATTTGCGGCAGAGCTAGCAGGCATGGATGTTGAAAGGCGTCTACACCATCTTCCCGTGTCATGGACCATTGCATAAAGTGGGGCGTTTTGCTGATGATTTGCGGCGAGCAAAGAGCTGTGGGGTTGCCAATAGTTCGAAGAAATCGGTACCAGGTTTGAGCAATACAATCGTTTGTCATGCCACTTGGGATGAGCTGAGCATCTTCATCAGCTATATGAGTGAAGTAAACGTGACCTAGTGTTAACTTTAACCATTTCGTTCCAATTCTATGCAATTTTAAATCATACCAATTTTCAGCTCAGGAAAATTTGGGCCATATGTGAATTCCAAAAGTCTTGCCGTCAACGCCAAGTTTACTCGATTCCATTGTTCAACTAAAGCAATTCTATGTCTCCACATTGCACACGATTCTTGCAACGTCTTCCAAAGAGATGGAGACGGAAAACATCGAACGCAGGCAAGCAACCAAACTTCAAACAACACACTCAGCACCCTCTCACAAAGCTGATCGCCAACATCGTCTTTCACCGTCGGAGGGGCGAGCAAAACTTCATTGATGGCCAACAAGAACAACAGCAAAGATTCCCACGTTTCCCGAGTCATGATCTGTGAAATTTGTGCAGTTTGCTGAAGTGTCCGAAGGACACGATGACAAAGAACAGCTTGTCGATTTATTGTATCAGAAGCTGTTTTATGGCAAACATAAAAATACATTAAAATTTGAACTGACTTAAACAGGGAAGAGTGCAGTTATGAAAGCAATTTCTCACCCAAATCCTCCTGATATAGGAATGTTAAGACTTGCGAACATAAAACAATGAAAACATAAATTGTGCAAGAAGAGTTTCAACGTACACTTACTTTCACCTTGACGCGGAACGAAAAGGTTATGGAAATGATTAATCATACGTCGAGCGTAGAGATTGGGGTCTTCGCAGATTGGTTTGGGGACGCTGATCCTTGGTACAGGATGGAGAGCAGTCATCCATTCGCAGTAGACATTCACGCAATCTTTAATTGTTTCGTGTTCTTGTAAGGGAAGGGATAGCCCAAAGCAGATGACGTCCATGCACCATACAACCTGCGAAGTATTCAGTTCTAATTAGCGATTATCCTAAATCCTGTACAAAATCATGCTCTAACCTCTTCATCTTTAACCAAATGACTTGGCTCGGCATTTTGAGTGATTCCTAGATTTGTGGCTAATTGCTTTACAACTGACACGGCAACTTCCCTTCCAGCCGATGCAGGAAATTTGTTTAAAACACTTTGCGATTGTGCACCACAGCTATTAGCGGCTATTGTTTGCGACATGGACACCCATTCCGAATACATTTTGATTCAATGTACAAATTCGATCCAACCAATTGATCATTCAGTGTTATGTGTGCTTCATTTGCATTTCTACGTAGCCAGGTGTAATGACCGATACAAAATTCGGCGAGAAATCGCTATATTTCGGAGTCTGGGCAGGTATGGTAGGCTAGAAATACGAAATATTTTATTATTAAGTGACAAAAGGTATATAAAATGAAATTGAAGACAATTTTACCGATAAAAACATGAAATTTTAATCCCGACTCGCAAAGATGAAAAAATCGGACACATAAACAAACCTTATGTCAACAGTGGACAGGTGAAAATTATACAGTAGCACTCAAACTGATGGAATGTTGCTGCAACATTCCTTTGAATGGTACGTGAAACATTTTAAGAACGTGTTTTGGTTTTTAAAAGTTTTTAGAGTTCCGGCCGTTCGAATAAATATAACGTTGAGAAACATTTAATATAAAATAAACTTACTTATAAAAATTGTTTGTATGTAGCTACTCAACTGAAAATTATTAATGCAACTCAATTAGGTAGCTAACATATGTACAAACAATTTTTATAAGTAATTTAAAGCTATCGAAGCCATCCAAAATGCCCGTACGATGCAATGTAAAACTCCGTGTAGAGAACATTTTCATTAAATTAACGTAAAAAATGTCGAGTGACAAATAAAAAAGCTTAGCACATATAAAATGAATATTTTTAAATCATTTCGTTGAAACCAAATATTGAAATAGTGATTAACTTTAAATGTATGGGACTGTAACTCATTTCAATACAGCATGTGGTTTATGAAAAGTCAGCGCTATGGCGTTCTTGAAGACAACGCTTCCGATGAGATTCTTCCCAAGTCACGTTGTTGTAATCGAGCAGTCACACAAGCCAACTGCCCGAAAACCGCATGACACTGCTCCGAAATTTCAACTTCAGATTTGAAAAATCCAGTTACCCAAGTTTAACTTTTTGGTAAATTATAGAATTTTAATTTTTATTGTAAACATAAATTTATATTGTTTCTATTTTTTCTTATTAGTGAGCTATAAGTATCGTCGGTAACGACGAAGTCCCCCTTAAGCCCGTCCGTTTTCTCCAGGCCCAATTCGTCCTCTGAAGCAACCATTCCTTTGACCCTTAGTAGGTTACCTCGTTCTCGACTATGGTCGATATTTATTTGAACTTTTTTCCAAAATTCGTGAATGCGAAAAATATTTTTGTAGTGGGTCTTGTGCTGGGGAAAAGAATCCGCCCCACGACACCGCAACACTAGCCTGCCAATGCATTCACGCATCCCTAGGCAAGGCCAAATCTTGGCGGATCCCACCATCCTCTTTCGCCGAGGCAGCAGACCATCGCTGCAGTCCAATACGAACACTTATCCACACATATTTCACTCTACGTTTCTCTTTGCTCTCAGAAACTACTTTCAACAAATTAGGACTCAACGTACCGCTGCAACTGACTGTAGTGAATAATAGATTTTCATATGTCCGTGAAGGACCGCAGCGATGTTCTGCTGCCTCGGCAGAGGAAGGTGTTGATTCCTGCCGAGAATGCCCTCGTCCGGAGACGCGTGAATGCGCTGGCAGGCTAGCATTGCGGTGTCGTGGGGCGGGTTCGTTTCCCCGGCACGAGGACTCACTACAAAACATTTCGCATTCACGAATTGCTTGCAGAGTTCGAGAGGACGACCGAAGTCGCAAATCAGTAGATAACCTCCACGAAGGAATTACGACTTGTTGCGAGAACAAGTGCAACCTGACAAGAAAGACTAATTTGGGGGTGACCTCGTCCTTACCCAAATACATTCAGGGCCCACAAATGAAAGAGGGGCAACCGGGTGGTGGTGGAGCCCCTTCATGCCCACCCAACCGGAATAAATCCAATGTTAAATCGTTGAAGTGGCCAGGTATTCCTCTTCTGAGTGGAAAACTCATACAACTTGAATTGTATGAACCTTCCCATCAGAAGGGGAGTACCCCGGTGACCAATTTATGTCATAGAATTATACAATGGAATTGCATAACTTTATGCCATAAAAAGGCACTTGGCTTGGGCCACTCAACCCATTAAGTCACCTGAAATAAAAAGGATTAAATTGTACCCGGTGACTGGCTCATATTTTGAGGGGGAAGCCTGCCACCGTACCGGGTCCTATACCCGGTTAGAAATGGAGGAAAGGAAAGACCCTCGGGTACGTTTTTAATTCATTTTTATTTTTTTTTCTTTCAATTTTCAATCAATTCATTAGATCATCTATACCTAATCTAACTTATTGGTTTCTAACAGGTTAAATTCCGGTATTACACATTTTCTGATACTCTATAGCTGACCACAAAATCTTATTTGGAATTTGAATATAAATGAACTATTTATGTTACACTTATGTACATTTTGTATGGTGATAAATAATACTTAAATAAAAGGCAGAATTTTAGTAATGAATCAATTTGAGAAAGATAATCTTCAACACAGGAAATGTTTCAATTCCAATCTACCTTTCTGACGAGCGATGTTAACAGGGTTTTCAAAATTGCAATCTCTGGTTGAGAATTAATTCCAAGCTCTTAGAGAGCGATTTAATAGACTAAAATTATCGCCCTTTATTAAATTTTTGACTTTTAATTATAAGAATAATGTTCAGATACTGTTACATTACAGACTTCTGCGGAAAATGCCAGAACAACGATGTTGCAAGTGATTATTTTGCATGTCCCATAATTATCTCTTTTTGTTGCAACAAATACTCGTTTATACTTGTATTTTACCTGAACTGTCATTCTAAAATCCCAGTTGAGAAATTACATCATTATTAACTCTCGTTAAACACAAAAGCTTCGAATTTAATCTAAATTTTTTATCTGTCATTTATAATACCTTTTTATATTTTTGAATGGTGCAAAATTTATTGTTTATATTGTCTTTGATTTTTATCATTTCAAATTGTTATTCTTTTTATTGAATGGGTTTAGGCTATTATTTTAGGTGTGATATTTTATCTTATGGTTTAATTTTACTAAGAATTTGAATCAGGGCTGTCATATAAATGGGTAGTAGAAAGATTTATAGGGTAAATAATTAGGTAAATTTGTTTATTTAAATAAATGAATCAGTATTATTTTATAATTATTATTATTAAATAATAAGGTAATGTTATCTTATTTTTTTATTCAAATTTCGGGAACTTTTAACGGAGTATCACTAAATGCAAATGATATAATGCCTTTGATGTTCAAGTACATCGACAAAGCGTAAACTGAACATACTCTTTATTATATTAAAAATCCAAAATTTTTCATGAAATTGAAAAAAATGTTCACTTTCAAGAACTGATTAAAATATGTATGAATATAAAATTAAGCCTTCAAAATTAGACCAATAAGTATGCTCATTTACATATCCGGTATCGAAAACTAGTAAAGTGCAGATATTTGAGAGTGCCAAAAAAAAATCTATAGCAAGAAATACATTGAAGTTCACGAACAAGAATTACTAAAACCAGGCGTAATCTCTGGATGCACAACGTAATCAGTATAAAAATGGATACATGCAAATTAATCGCTCTGAACTCAGACAGATTCATTCAAATTAATCGTGTGATAGCAAAGTTCTATATGCAATTGATTACATCATGGTGCTATAATTTTCATGCGAACTTTATCCAAAAATATTTCGACAAAATTCATTGAATGCCACATAACATTCTATAGAGAAAATTATCTCTTCAAGATTATGTTTCTTAATGCTCAGGTCGTCTTGTATCTGAACACGACTGATAAGCTTTTCTTACAACTACACTTTCAATCGACGCTTTTAATTCTAAGGTTTTGTGACTTGAACTTCATACGGGATTCCAATAAGACGCGAAAATGAACATGCATGCAAAAGCTAATATGAATTTTCTATTACTTGAAATAATGTGAACTACTCAAGTTATGTCTGCGCCGAATAATGTGAAAGCCTCCTCTTCTCCCGACAATTCTGCAACCTTTCCTTGCAATTCCCGAAAAGCATGGACAGCCTCGATTTCCTGCTTCAGCTCTTTGATCGTTTTGCTAGGATCAATTTCCACGGTGAGCGTGCTGTGTTGCAATGTCTGGACCGTTATTATCACTTTGTTGTTTAGTGCAACTGGCCGACGTGCTTTAAATTTGGGCCTTCACTTCACTTCTTGCTACAGAATCTTCGCAAGCATTACTTTGTGCATTTCTATCGCGATCAATTTACTCCGACCACACACGCACTTTTATTTTTTCCACGCAAATATCCACCGTGTATTTACTAGTTTTTTCTCTTGTGTCTAATTAAATCTACATTTGCGAACTACCGTACTTTTCTTTTTCGTTGCCACATAGGGAAACGTGAGAAGATTCGAAGAGATATTTGTCGATCAAACGCGTATTTATTTTGTTCGGGTTGCCGGTTTTTCTTCGAAGACTTGCTCTCTGATCCTTCACTAGTTCATTTCACCCCAAGCATGCACCATTCAAACACAGAAATTATTCCATGAAAGTGTTCTGTGTACTTCTGTGAAACGTTCCAGTTTGTTTGTATTCTCACGATTCATCTCTGTGTGCACGCTTCTTCTAACAAGTATTGTGGAGGAGTTTCCGAATTTGTATTGGAACATGTACAGTACATTAACAACAACGATTCCACGCGAACCGACTTCCTTAATCGATGAAGCGAAGTTGCATCACAGCATTTCGAAAAATTTCCGACAAAAGAGCTAACGGTTAATTACAAATCCGTTACATGCTAAGTGCATTGAGTAACTAATTGTTACTAAATTCGGGGGCAAATCAATGACGCCTTTTTCCACATTTTCAAATTGTTTCTTCGTTTCATATCTCCTTTGGGGACCTGATTATTTCTGGGAACTAAAGAATAACTTTTCGACAAATGATTTAAGGGAGGGAGAAACCTTTGGACACCCAAGCGAAAACACTTCCACTAGATTTTGACGGAACACGAGTTTTATTCCACTTTTCGCTAACCCACACGACTAACAAGGTGTTCACAATTTGCACGATAACTTTATCGTCTATTTTTTTTACAATATTTCACTGTCTTTTACGCGAGAAACTTTTCCACGTGTCTCGGCGATATTCTGATCAGCCCGCAATCTCCTCTCACTCCCAACTCGCTTCTTCTTTACGCGGCGTCCGCGCTGTCTGGCGGTTTCGAGCAGACTCCTGATCTCCATCCCATTCCTCGTTTGTCAGACGAAGCATCAGACTCGACTTGCCGGCGCCACTCTCCCCGATAATTCCAATTTCCAATGTTGTTATGTAGTTATCACCCATTTTCACGATTTACGACGCAATAGCATGCAAATTTCGCAAGCACAATTTAATATTCTCCACACTCAAGCAACTACGACACTTTATGGGCAAGTAGAACAATACGAACCCGTTCAGAAAGGGGGAAATCACACAATTGAAGGTTTTTGTTGCTATCAAATGTACTTTTTCCTTATCATTTGTAGTTTATGACGGCGGTATTTGCAATTTCCCTTTTCACTGTCTTTTGTAGGTTCAATTAAGTTATCAATTGAAGGCAATTTGTCGTTTATGATAATTAGGCGTAATTAGGTGGGAAAAATCGGAAGAATTAGACAAATTTTAAGGGGTTTAAATGATACAATGATTTTAGCGTTCATATAATTAACAGGTTAAATGATACAATGATTTTAGCATTCATAATTAAAAGGGGTTAACCGTTTCGTTCTAAGCATTTGCATACCGCGTTACACCGCAATTCGTTAAATTATCTTCAAAAGATATTGTAATAAGATACTACACATTAGAAATTTTTAAACATTTTTAGAATTTTGTTTCCCGGGTGTTAAGTACAAAGGAAATTTTTCCACTTATTATTCCTGCGAAAAAAAAAAACGAGTGTTGCGATGGGGAAGGTGACTGAATCGACTGAATCCTTATTAAATTGCGTTCGTGCTGTGTGCCTGTGTCAGCGCTGCTTTTAGAGCCATCGTTCTTAGATTACTACAGGGCAGCTAATTTTCTCGTGATCCCAAGGCAATGCGGATTACGAAAAAGGAGCTGAAGGATCTTTCTGTGTCTCACGGGTTGCCTTCGGCGTCGGGACTAGAGATGACGAACAATAAAAGAACACAATTAACAGACGGACGGACTGACTTATGTCTATGTTTGCCTGGAAGTATACAATCTTTGCGCGTTTTTGAAAATATATGCGGACGGACAAACAGACGTGCCCAATTATCTATCGGCGCAGGTCTTTCGCGTGGTATATCCCCACTTCTTTTCCCGATGGATCCGTTATCAAGTAACGGTTAGGTCCCATTACCTTCTTTATGCGGCTTTTCAGGAATCGCCTATCCAGCTTGGCGTTGTAATGCCCCGCGGCGTCACTTTGGCGGAAATTTCGCCGGAAAACTTCATCTCCTTCTTTGAAATTAGCAGATCGTGACCGGAGATTGTACTGCGCTTCATTTGCACTACCTGCGGCCTTAATCTTCCGTCCGATCTGTTGGCGGAGGTCTCCTAAACGTTCGTGGGGCTCCAGCGCAACGACCGGGTCTCCCAAACACTTTAATTGCCGTAACAGTCGGTATGATTTACCGTGGCAAATCATGTGCTGTCCAAAGGCGGCAAAGTAAGGGGCGACACCGGTGACGGAATGATACGAGGATCGCAGGGCGCATGTGATGGCAGACAATCGCCGATCCCAATCCTTTTGAGATGGGTGGACGTAGGAACGGATCGCGGCCAATAGGGTGCGGTTCAACCGTTCTGACGCGTTGGACTGAGGAGAGTATATGGGCGTCAGTTGGTGTTCAATGCCATACTGCTCAAGTAGGCTCTTAAACTGCCGAGACCGGAACTGTACTCCATTATCTGAGTACACACTCTCTGGAACTCCGAACACATGGAATACCCGGTTCTCTAAGAATTTCACGATCGATGGAGTTGTGAATTTACGGATAGGTTCCACCATTGGGAATTTTGAGAGCTGATCTAGAACGACTATAGCTCCGATGTGTCCCATGGAAGACCGAGGATATGGACCGAGTAGATCGATGTATAGACGCTGGAACACGCGTTCTGGGACGTTGAGTTGACCCATAGGAGGTCGAAGAGGCTGGTTGGGCGCTTTGGTGCCTTTACAGGTATCACAGGCGCTCACGTAGTCTTTGACCTGGGATGCCATTTTAGGCCAAAAGAAGTATTTTTTTAGTCGCCGTAGTGTTCGACCGTAACCTCCGTGGGCACTTAACGGATGATCATGTGCGCGGAGGATCAGCTGTTGTGTCATTTCCTCCGGTACCCAGAGTTTCCAAGACTCTTCTTCCTGCCATGGATCACCAGTGGCGTATTCGTTTCGTCTATACACATAGCCGTCTATTACCTTCAAGTCAGGCAGCTGTGTCTGTTGGGTCGCTATGGTTTGCCTCAACTCTTTGTAGCTATCTGATTCGAAATGTGGGCTGTCCAAATCTATTTCGATGGGGTCCTCGTCATTTATTGTTATTTCGGCTCCCTCTGGGGAAAACATCCGTGAGAGAGTGTCGGGTACGATGTTCTGGGTTCCTTTCCGATGTTTGATGGAGAACTTGAACCCTTGCAGTTTAAGAGCCCATCTGGCGAGGCGTCCACTTAAATCTGCCTGGTTCATCAACCATTGTAGTGACGCGTGGTCCGTGATGATCTCGAATTGGTGGCCCTCGATATAAGCTCGAAATTTCTTCACAGCCATTACCGCTGCCAAACATTCTTGCTCGGAAACAGTATAGTTCCTTTGGGCCGAATTCAGCTTATTGGACATGAAGGCGATGGGAGCTTCCTCCCCTTCGTCGGTCAATTGCACCAGCACGGCTCCTACTCCATGTTGACTTGCGTCACAATGAATGGAGAAGGGCTTCGTGAAGTCGGGGCTGTGCAAGACAGGAGCTGATGTGAGGGCTTGTTTAAGCTCTTCAAATGCCTTTCGGCTGAGTTCGGTCCAAACGAACTTCCCTTTCCGCAACATGTCTGACAGGGGCGCTGAAACTGTTGCATAATTCCGAACAAACCTTCGGTACCAACCGCACACACCAAGGAAACGTCGTAGCTGCTTCACAGTTTTTGGTAAGGGGAACTCATCAATCGCACGCGTTTTGTCTGGATCCGTTTTGATAGTGCCATGTCCTATGACATGGCCTAAGTATCGGACTTCTTTCATGACAAACTTACTTTTCTGTACGTTGATGGTGAGTCCCGCCTTACTGATGTGCAGGGCTACTTCTTGTAGAAGTAGGAGGTGTTGATCGAACGTTTCCGTGATGAGTAAAAGATCATCGAGGTACACGAACACTTGGTGTTTCAGGTGAGGTGGGATGACCTTGTCCATCAACCGGGTCATCGTTTGCGGCGCATTACACAGGCCAAAGGGCATTGTGACGAACTGATATAATGGTCGTCCAGGCACTGTGAAGGCGGTCTTGTCCCTCGAGCCCTCATCGAGTGGAATTTGCCAGAAGGCGTCTTTTAGGTCGAGACTGGTGATATAATTGGCTTTCGGCAGTCTCCCTAGTATTCCATCGATGAGTGGAAGAGGGTACGCGTCCTTGATGGTAACCGCGTTTACCTTACGGGCATCAAGACAGAGGCGGACTTTACCTGGCTTTACAACCAAGGTTACCGGTGAGGACCAGGCACTTTGGGACTCTTCTATGACCCCCAACTCGAGCATCCTATCTAATTCCGCATACACCAATTTCTCCATGGCTGGCGAGATGGCGTAGTGTCTCTGTTTGATCGGTTTACTATCGCCAACGTCAATGGCGTGTGAGACTAGGGTGGTGCGGCCCAGGCCTTGGGTAGCGTAAGATGGGAAAGCAGCAATGGATGCTTCCAGGCGTTGCCGTTGGTTAGACGTCAGGTCATGCCTATCGGGAGTAGAAGTGATTTCGTTGACATTTCTGGTTTTTAAAGACAAATCGGTGAATAAATCGGAGGCCAGTCCAAAGCGAAGGACGAAATCGACACCAAGGTATACGTTCTGAGTCAAAGACGGGATAATGTAGAAGGTAATATCCTTCGTCTGACCCCTGAACGTCACGGGTGTTGTTAGTTTACCTCGTATAGGGTGTTTGGTGCCATCAGCTGTACTGATTTCAGTGCGCCAGGATTTAATCAAGTTCGGATATTCTTGGAGCACTTTCGAGCCAAAGCTCGAGGCAAGACAACTGATACTGGCACCCGTGTCGATCAATGCAAACACGGTCTCGCCCAACACTTTAATTGGATGATAAGGTCTGATCTCATTCTCAGCAACCTCCGAGATGTTACAAGAGTTTACGGTTTGACGGCAGGTGCGCACTCTCTTGCGGAAATTCCGCCAACGACGGGTTGACCATTTTGTCGTGCACGGACGGGAAGTGACAACTTCGGAAGCAAATATTCGCTCTCGAGCCACCCGATATTCCTGCAGTCTAACATGATAAGGTTTTAGAGTGCGTACTTGAGGCTGCCGCGGTTCTTCTGGCAGTGACTGCGATGGTCGTTTTAATATTGTCGTTGGTGAGGTCTCCGGAAGAGAGTGAACATCCGCAGTCGTAATGGTTATGGCTGGTGGGTTAACGTCAGGTTGGTTGGGGTGAGCCGCTGACTGAGGAGCTACTGCTGGGGTTTCGAGTACCGCTGAGGTGGTCGGGTACTCTTTTGGCCGTTTTTTCGTGCGGCACATTCAGAACAGTCCGGGAAGTAAGTGTCCGGCTTGCCGCAACCGTAGCAGAAAACCTTACGTTCTGCGCGGCATGAAATGAACCGGTGTCCGGTTTGGTGACAATTCCAGCAGGTCGTAAGACTTCCCACTGCCGCTACAGCAAGCTGGTCTGGGTCCAAATCATCCTCCAGATCTAGGGTGGTATAATCTGGGGCCAATTCCGCGATTCCTCGTCGAGGACCCGTCCTGGTTAGTAAGTATGGCCGGTCCCGTAGGTCTTCCTCAAACCCTTCTATACGACGCACATTTCTCAGCAGGGCCTCCATACTCTGTGGATCGGAGTTCACGATATGCCGACGAATCTCCGGTCTTAGATTGCGCTTTAGCAGGCGAAGAATTTGGGTAGAAGACAATGGCTCTGACAGCTGGTCATTCAACCGAAGGATATCGGCTCGATATTTATGGAAGGACTCGTCCGGACGCTGCCATCTAGCATTCATCTTATCCAGGACTAATTCGTCCATGTCGACCGTAGGGTATTCCATGCGGAGTACCTCCTTCAGCCGTGACCAGCGTATGGATGGTGGAGCTGAATGTATCCTCCAATATGTCTCCAGGGCTGCTCCCCTAAGCAGCATTGGCAGGTATCCTGCGAGCGCTGTGCGGTCTCCTGCTAGCATCTGCTCGATCAGTGACTCCACCCGACTTATGAAAACCTCCACCGTTATCGTATTGGGTTCCCCACTGAAATGTAGATTCCATCCCTGGATGATGCTGGGGATCTGTGTCGGCTTCAGCCGATACATGTCGTGTGGATGGAAGCGTTGGTCCGGCGGAATCACGGGAGCCTGATTTGGTGGCGGTGCTTGGCTCAATCGGGGCCGGTAAACTGGAGCCAACGGATTCATGGCTGTACCTGGCCGGATCCGTTCGGGATCACGCCGCGAGTCTACTGGGAAGTCCCACGGATTTGGGTCCGAATCCCACATAGGAGGAGTTCTTGGCCGGGATGGTGCGGGGTTCTCTCTCTGGCTCTCTAGAGAGGCGAGCCGGGTGGACATGTCCTGTACGAGCGCCATTAGATCTCGTAGAACTGTGGCTTCCACAGCCACCGGTGGACTCGCTTCTTCTGCAGGCGGAACTGCTTCAGCCCTGTAGTCATCGTCTCGTGCACTCCTTGTAGTGGATGGAAGGGGTCCGCTTTTGGGGACAGCTCCACTTGTACTGGAGGACTGAGGTCGTTCTGTTGCTGGCTGTGCGATTTCCAAAGGCTGTCGACAGAGCGGGCACGTGGATGAAGTTTGCCGCAGTTGTGCCAAACACAGCTGATGTAGCCTGTGTCCGCACTGCAACCTCTGGCTTGTAGTTTCGTCCATGTCCTCGTGACAGATGGAACACAATAGAGCTGGTCCGGCATCCGACCGCAACTTTCTCCTTTCGGGAGTTCTTTTGGTGGGCATGCTAAAAGAAATTTAAATTGCTAACTAAAAACCTAAATAAATATATATATATAAATAATGAAAATGTGAAAAAAAATGATGCAAAATTTATGATTTGTAAGTGGCCGTCAGTGGCGAACTATAGTCGAACCTCACAAAAAAAAAAAAATGTATGATAAAGTTTCAAAAAAAAGTTTTAAGTTATCAAAAAAAATAATCGGTCTTTCCTTTCCGTCCTTCCTCCCAAGTATGGACACCATGGCACAATCCTTCTAAAACGTTTCAGGGACACTCTCTTGTGGCACCATGAAAATCAGGGTTCCGAAGTGATCCCTCATTAGCAAACTTCTCAAGTTACAGCTTGTCAGCCCAGGGTGGGATTCTAATCCACAAGCAGCGCGTGTCTTGTCATGGATAGTCATGGATTAGCTAATCAGCCAATCACATGAAATCAAAATCCATGTAATTTAAGACACTTAGGCACCGCTGGTTTGGGGAGCGGATCAGAATCCTCCGCAAAATAGATGTTGGGATAATAACCTCCGAACACAAAAAGGGACTCTAATATAATTTGGCCTTACTAGTTATACAATGGTGGTAAACCACCAAGGTATAAATCAAAAGAAGGACCAAACGATATTGATGTCCGAAGACAACACACGTTCGGAAGTTACTCGGCTGCTGGGGCACGATTAGTGCAAAAACCCTCGGGAGTTATCTACCCGCCAAAATTTCTAACACCTTGTGGGGACACCTAGAGACGATGGACTGTCTCGTGCTCACGACTGATGATACAGCCGGGCTTTTCGGGCCCCACGTTGGGCGCCATTTGTAGTGAATAATAGATTTTCATATGTCCGTGAAGGACCGCAGCGATGTTCTGCTGCCTCGGCAGAGGAAGGTGTTGATTCCTGCCGAGAATGCCCTCGTCCGGAGACGCGTGAATGCGCTGGCAGGCTAGCATTGCGGTGTCGTGGGGCGGGTTCGTTTCCCCGGCACGAGGACTCACTACAAAACATTTCGCATTCACGAATTGCTTGCAGAGTTCGAGAGGACGACCGAAGTCGCAAATCAGTAGATAACCTCCACGAAGGAATTACGACTTGTTGCGAGAACAAGTGCAACCTGACAAGAAAGACTAATTTGGGGGTGACCTCGTCCTTACCCAAATACATTCAGGGCCCACAAATGAAAGAGGGGCAACCGGGTGGTGGTGGAGCCCCTTCATGCCCACCCAACCGGAATAAATCCAATGTTAAATCGTTGAAGTGGCCAGGTATTCCTCTTCTGAGTGGAAAACTCATACAACTTGAATTGTATGAACCTTCCCATCAGAAGGGGAGTACCCCGGTGACCAATTTATGTCATAGAATTATACAATGGAATTGCATAACTTTATGCCATAAAAAGGCACTTGGCTTGGGCCACTCAACCCATTAAGTCACCTGAAATAAAAAGGATTAAATTGTACCCGGTGACTGGCTCATATTTTGAGGGGGAAGCCTGCCACCGTACCGGGTCCTATACCCGGTTAGAAATGGAGGAAAGGAAAGACCCTCGGGTACGTTTTTAATTCATTTTTATTTTTTTTTCTTTCAATTTTCAATCAATTCATTAGATCATCTATACCTAATCTAACTTATTGGTTTCTAACAGGTTAAATTCCGGTATTACACATTTTCTGATACTCTATAGCTGACCACAAAATCTTATTTGGAATTTGAATATAAATGAACTATTTATGTTACACTTATGTACATTTTGTATGGTGATAAATAATACTTAAATAAAAGGCAGAATTTTAGTAATGAATCAATTTGAGAAAGATAATCTTCAACACAGGAAATGTTTCAATTCCAATCTACCTTTCTGACGAGCGATGTTAACAGGGTTTTCAAAATTGCAATCTCTGGTTGAGAATTAATTCCAAGCTCTTAGAGAGCGATTTAATAGACTAAAATTATCGCCCTTTATTAAATTTTTGACTTTTAATTATAAGAATAATGTTCAGATACTGTTACATTACAGACTTCTGCGGAAAATGCCAGAACAACGATGTTGCAAGTGATTATTTTGCATGTCCCATAATTATCTCTTTTTGTTGCAACAAATACTCGTTTATACTTGTATTTTACCTGAACTGTCATTCTAAAATCCCAGTTGAGAAATTACATCATTATTAACTCTCGTTAAACACAAAAGCTTCGAATTTAATCTAAATTTTTTATCTGTCATTTATAATACCTTTTTATATTTTTGAATGGTGCAAAATTTATTGTTTATATTGTCTTTGATTTTTATCATTTCAAATTGTTATTCTTTTTATTGAATGGGTTTAGGCTATTATTTTAGGTGTGATATTTTATCTTATGGTTTAATTTTACTAAGAATTTGAATCAGGGCTGTCATATAAATGGGTAGTAGAAAGATTTATAGGGTAAATAATTAGGTAAATTTGTTTATTTAAATAAATGAATCAGTATTATTTTATAATTATTATTATTAAATAATAAGGTAATGTTATCTTATTTTTTTATTCAAATTTCGGGAACTTTTAACGGAGTATCACTAAATGCAAATGATATAATGCCTTTGATGTTCAAGTACATCGACAAAGCGTAAACTGAACATACTCTTTATTATATTAAAAATCCAAAATTTTTCATGAAATTGAAAAAAATGTTCACTTTCAAGAACTGATTAAAATATGTATGAATATAAAATTAAGCCTTCAAAATTAGACCAATAAGTATGCTCATTTACATATCCGGTATCGAAAACTAGTAAAGTGCAGATATTTGAGAGTGCCAAAAAAAAATCTATAGCAAGAAATACATTGAAGTTCACGAACAAGAATTACTAAAACCAGGCGTAATCTCTGGATGCACAACGTAATCAGTATAAAAATGGATACATGCAAATTAATCGCTCTGAACTCAGACAGATTCATTCAAATTAATCGTGTGATAGCAAAGTTCTATATGCAATTGATTACATCATGGTGCTATAATTTTCATGCGAACTTTATCCAAAAATATTTCGACAAAATTCATTGAATGCCACATAACATTCTATAGAGAAAATTATCTCTTCAAGATTATGTTTCTTAATGCTCAGGTCGTCTTGTATCTGAACACGACTGATAAGCTTTTCTTACAACTACACTTTCAATCGACGCTTTTAATTCTAAGGTTTTGTGACTTGAACTTCATACGGGATTCCAATAAGACGCGAAAATGAACATGCATGCAAAAGCTAATATGAATTTTCTATTACTTGAAATAATGTGAACTACTCAAGTTATGTCTGCGCCGAATAATGTGAAAGCCTCCTCTTCTCCCGACAATTCTGCAACCTTTCCTTGCAATTCCCGAAAAGCATGGACAGCCTCGATTTCCTGCTTCAGCTCTTTGATCGTTTTGCTAGGATCAATTTCCACGGTGAGCGTGCTGTGTTGCAATGTCTGGACCGTTATTATCACTTTGTTGTTTAGTGCAACTGGCCGACGTGCTTTAAATTTGGGCCTTCACTTCACTTCTTGCTACAGAATCTTCGCAAGCATTACTTTGTGCATTTCTATCGCGATCAATTTACTCCGACCACACACGCACTTTTATTTTTTCCACGCAAATATCCACCGTGTATTTACTAGTTTTTTCTCTTGTGTCTAATTAAATCTACATTTGCGAACTACCGTACTTTTCTTTTTCGTTGCCACATAGGGAAACGTGAGAAGATTCGAAGAGATATTTGTCGATCAAACGCGTATTTATTTTGTTCGGGTTGCCGGTTTTTCTTCGAAGACTTGCTCTCTGATCCTTCACTAGTTCATTTCACCCCAAGCATGCACCATTCAAACACAGAAATTATTCCATGAAAGTGTTCTGTGTACTTCTGTGAAACGTTCCAGTTTGTTTGTATTCTCACGATTCATCTCTGTGTGCACGCTTCTTCTAACAAGTATTGTGGAGGAGTTTCCGAATTTGTATTGGAACATGTACAGTACATTAACAACAACGATTCCACGCGAACCGACTTCCTTAATCGATGAAGCGAAGTTGCATCACAGCATTTCGAAAAATTTCCGACAAAAGAGCTAACGGTTAATTACAAATCCGTTACATGCTAAGTGCATTGAGTAACTAATTGTTACTAAATTCGGGGGCAAATCAATGACGCCTTTTTCCACATTTTCAAATTGTTTCTTCGTTTCATATCTCCTTTGGGGACCTGATTATTTCTGGGAACTAAAGAATAACTTTTCGACAAATGATTTAAGGGAGGGAGAAACCTTTGGACACCCAAGCGAAAACACTTCCACTAGATTTTGACGGAACACGAGTTTTATTCCACTTTTCGCTAACCCACACGACTAACAAGGTGTTCACAATTTGCACGATAACTTTATCGTCTATTTTTTTTACAATATTTCACTGTCTTTTACGCGAGAAACTTTTCCACGTGTCTCGGCGATATTCTGATCAGCCCGCAATCTCCTCTCACTCCCAACTCGCTTCTTCTTTACGCGGCGTCCGCGCTGTCTGGCGGTTTCGAGCAGACTCCTGATCTCCATCCCATTCCTCGTTTGTCAGACGAAGCATCAGACTCGACTTGCCGGCGCCACTCTCCCCGATAATTCCAATTTCCAATGTTGTTATGTAGTTATCACCCATTTTCACGATTTACGACGCAATAGCATGCAAATTTCGCAAGCACAATTTAATATTCTCCACACTCAAGCAACTACGACACTTTATGGGCAAGTAGAACAATACGAACCCATTCAGAAAGGGGGAAATCACACAATTGAAGGTTTTTGTTGCTATCAAATGTACTTTTTCCTTATCATTTGTAGTTTATGACGGCGGTATTTGCAATTTCCCTTTTCACTGTCTTTTGTAGGTTCAATTAAGTTATCAATTGAAGGCAATTTGTCGTTTATGATAATTAGGCGTAATTAGGTGGGAAAAATCGGAAGAATTAGACAAATTTTAAGGGGTTTAAATGATACAATGATTTTAGCGTTCATATAATTAACAGGTTAAATGATACAATGATTTTAGCATTCATAATTAAAAGGGGTTAACCGTTTCGTTCTAAGCATTTGCATACCGCGTTACACCGCAATTCGTTAAATTATCTTCAAAAGATATTGTAATAAGATACTACACATTAGAAATTTTTAAACATTTTTAGAATTTTGTTTCCCGGGTGTTAAGTACAAAGGAAATTTTTCCACTTATTATTCCTGCGAAAAAAAAAAACGAGTGTTGCGATGGGGAAGGTGACTGAATCGACTGAATCCTTATTAAATTGCGTTCGTGCTGTGTGCCTGTGTCAGCGCTGCTTTTAGAGCCATCGTTCTTAGATTACTACATGACTCCAGTCTCCTTCTGCTCTAACTCAGGTCTCGTCATCAAGCCTAAAGGTAAAGTCACCGTCTCAGTTGCCTACAAAGGGAATTCAATGGAAGCTGATCTATTCATAGTGCCAGCAGGGTATGACACTTTGCTCGGACGCATGTAGATTTGTGGTCTCGGAATCAGCCTCAACTATACAGATAGCCACAAAAACTCAGCTCTGCGTCCACTCAACATCAACGTAGTCACTTCACTCGAAGATATCTTGAAGAATATCAATCTATTTTCGAAGAAAGGATTGGATGTGTTCCAAACGTAGAAGTAGTTTTCATCCGTGAACGCGATGCTGCCTTTGCATTGCGAGAGAGAGAGTTTGCTACGCTGGAGTCTCAAGGAGTCATCAGTTCGATGGCATCAAGTGATTGGGGATCACCTCTCATTGCTAGAGCTAAGCCCAACAGTGGGGTAAGTCTATGCGTGGATTACAAGTGTCGGGTGAGCTCCATACTCGTTGCTTCAAATCACCCCATCTGCGGAATAGATGAGGTTCTGCATAGTCTCCGACAATCCTAACACTTTTTAAATTTGACTTGCACAATGCATACATATTTGCATTTATGGGTCAATGAAGAAAGGAGCAAGATTCACACAATTTCAACGCATAAGGGTACGAATGAACCGTCTTAACTTCAGCATTAAGACCGCTCCAGCATAATTCAACCTGCTCCTGGGTCAATTGCTGAACGGCCTTGAAAATTCGAGGCATACTTTGATGACATCATCTGTCATGGCTCATATCTCGATGAGTGCACCAGAAATCTCGGCACATGTTGGGAACATCTCAAAGAAAATGATCTCCACCTCAATCGTGCTAAATACTCATTCTTTAAGGAAAGCATAAACTACCTCGGTCATGTAGTGTCACACAATCAGATTTAGGAGGGACCAGCTAAGGCTCCAGCAGTTTCTTTTATACCGTAACCGAAGAATGTAGATGAATTGATGAGATTTCTTGGCTTAGTCACATATTATGCCAAATGCATTCCATTCTCTTCAAAAACCTAACCACTACGCCACTTACTCCGGACGGGTGACCGTTTCTTTTGGTCTGCACCTGCTTAGGCTTGCTTCGTGAATCTCAATACAGAGCTATGTTTAGTCAGAGTTCCGTTTGATCCTTCAAAACAAGTGATACTCACAACTGTTGCCTCGCCAACCGGAATGGCCGCAGTACTTAGCCAAGAAATCGATGCACATGAGCGTCTAATCGTCTACACCTCGTAAAGTCTAACGCAGGCTGAAT
Organism: Odontomyia ornata; assembly: GCA_963969285.1. Lineage (NCBI taxonomy): Eukaryota > Metazoa > Arthropoda > Insecta > Diptera > Stratiomyidae > Odontomyia > Odontomyia ornata. The sequence continues at coordinate 19,172,934 of OZ017740.1, read as the reverse complement.
CAAATTACAGTCAGTTTGACAGAGAAGCCCTGACTATCGTATACGCAGCGACTGTCCATCCCATACGCAGCCTCTACAACTAGTGAATCACCAGAGATGTTAATTGATCAAGAAGTCAGCGCGCTGTATGCTGAAACACCACTCAAGATCACCAGTTTATCGATCACCGCAGAGATTGTCACCAAGGAAACTGCAAAAGACCGGAAGTTGCAAGTATTACTACAGGAGCTCAGGACCAGCTGCAAGGGTAGCTTGTACACTGTCTCTGGCAACATGCTATTCCATTCTGAGCGGGCAGCGATCCCAAAGTCTCTCCAAATACCAATTCTGCAAGAGCTTCATGCAACGCATGTGGGGATTACTAGGAGAAACGTTTATTGAGAAGGGGTAGAGCGTCTTGTGAAGAGCTGTACGTCGTGTTCCAAAGTTCACCAGAGCCCGCAGAAAGCGCCAATTCATCCTTGGGGTCAGCCTGATCAAAACTGGGAGAGAGTGCACTTCGACTATGCGAGCTCTTTAAATAGACATTTCCTTGTGATATGCATGGACGCAAAGTCGAAGTAGGCAGAGATTCGCATAATCCGTGATGATTCGTCTTCTGCTTCAACAATCTCTCTGCTTGAAGGCATCTCTTCGGTGCATGGTTACCCCTCCGTGATGGTTTCGGACAATGCTACCATTTTTAAAGGTGAAGAATTCAAGAGAAATTGTAAAGAGCGTGGGGAAACTTCAGCGCTCCGAATCATCCAGCCACAAACGATCTCGCCGAACGCAGCATTCAGACGTTGAAGAGAAGGTTCAAGGCTGCTGCTGATGATTCCGCTCCCCTATCAATCAGGCTATGGCACATAATGTTGCGCTATAAAGTAACACCTTTAGCAACAGGTCTGCCTCCTTCGGAGCTGTACCTGAAGAGAAGTATCGGCACTCGTCTCGACGGCCTGCTCTCGAACAGCAAAGCTATTGCTCCAACAGCAACTAGTGCCTTGCGGGTTCGTAATATCCAAGTGGGAGAGTGCAAGTAAAGATTCACTTGGGAAATCAAGACTTTTAGCAGGAAACTTGGCGAGTACTATTATATGGTCGAATTGGACAGCGGCCGCACTCTAAAATGCCACATTAACCTGTTGGTCACCACCTTTGTTCCCAAGAAATAAGTCTCCATGGCTCCCTCAATTCCGCAGCACAGAATGGGTGGGTCATCCTCAACAAAAACTGTAGGGGTGCCAACAGACTGCCAGTTGCCACCAGCGCCAACTTTGACACATGAAAACCGTCCGGGTACACAATTCAACACATATGGTCCACTTTTTTAGCCTTGTCCGCCTGCAACTCCATCATCCAGATCTACCAGAAACCGTCGGAAGCCTGCATTTCTCAGGGATTATGTCTTCAACATGGGTCCAGTTCCTTAAAATAAGTGGGGGAGACTACAGTGGAGCGTGCGGGCATATTCGACCTAGACTGTATTATTGTGTATAGTACGAACGTGTTCAGTCTAGACTATAGTGAAGAATTGTCTTGTTCAGTCGGTTGAGTAGTGAGTGACGAGCCGCGAGTGCCGAGCCGCGAGTGCTTTGGCCATGTCTGTATGTAAATTGCATATCATTATTGCCACAATAAAGAGTATTACGTGAAGCTCACATCAAATGTAGCCTATACTCTATGTAGAAGGCAGCAACTTACTCCCGAAATATATATTTGTCGGAAAAAATAAAATAATAGTGTTTAAATGGAAAATATGAAAACACAGGATAGAAATGTAGCCTATGATTCGGCCTCTTGTCACAACAGGGATCAATATAATACAACCATGAGCTGTATGAAATTTGTGGACGAGCCAGAGGTTTCAACGATTGTAACACTGCAGAAGCTGCAATGGGCTGACCACGTGAATTGTATGGATGAACAACAGATGCCCAAAAAGATATTCGTTGGGAGAACTGAAGGGCGGAGAATAGTGGGGAAACCGAGGAAATGCTGGGCTGACTCGGCAGACGAAGAAAATTCATTACTGCTTGGATTTCAAAATTGGAGGATGCGGTCAAGGGACCGGCACAGTTGGACGCACTATTTGCAGGAAGCGTAGGCCCGAGAAGGGCTGTAGTGCTATGAAGAAAAAAAAAAAAACCTCTTAGATAACTGTGGTTGCTATCCTATAGATTGCATCTCTATGTGTTTTTATTTCTAGTTTACAAATGTAACTTTTTCTTCAAAATTGCTACACCTATATTACGAGTCTTTGCGAGTAGAGCAAACTAAATCTACTTCGCTGCAACTGAACATAAATAAAATTAGCTCCTTGAATTGGATGCCAGAAAAGGCTCAACAAAATTTTACACGCACTCCATCTAAAAATTGACATGCCGCCACTGAAGATAACTCCAAAGGCTGCCGGAATTGTGAACGCATATTACCAGGGCGGAAACAGTCCGTGAACTCAATGATCTCCTGTCACTTTACCGCCAGCATGCAAGAAAGCTGTATCGCTAAACACTTCCACGGGTACGGATCATGACACAAATCAAAACCGTGTCCAACTTCTTAATCTCAAGCCGTATTATTGACTCCAGAGACTACGAAGATCAGCCCGCGCTGATTTGCAACTATCGAACTGAGGCCGTACAGTTTTTTCATCACATCCCTGTCTGCCTGGACGCAAGAGGCGAAAAAGCTCCGCACGTTCGACCGCTTCTACGTCGTAATTCTTTTTATCATTGATATCCTTGTAGGTTATAAATAAAGCCAGTACTCACTGAATCGTGTAATATCGTTCATAGTGCGTTTCGTAATTTGCCACATGTACACCGCCAAAAAATCATATCTTTTATCCGTAACCAACACCTTATTCGTCAGTCAATACAAAATATGGCGGCTGCATTTTGGAATTTGAGAAGCAAGGTCGATCTCACGGCGGTTCCTGGACAGGGACCTGTCCCTGCGATACCTGTCAACTTCCGATTATGGCTGCCATAGTGCCGAATGCCTGATCCCTCCCTGTCATCAAGGCACAAGTTATTACATATCCTTCTCGCCTACCTAATCCTAACACCTACAATAAATTTGTTTGCTAAGTGTTTTACAAGAAAAACCGTCGAAATACTAAAAAAGTCATGTCAAAGTTATTTATCTGCATGACAATGCTGTAGTGATTGGGAGGATGTTTTTTGTCTGTAAAGGACTGCAACGATGGTCTGCTGCCTCGGCGAGCGAGAATATTAGTGCTCGCTGGAATTGGCCTTGTCAGAGGACGCGTGAATGTGCTGCCAGACTAGCATTGCGATGTCATGGGGCGGGTTCTTTTCCCCAGCACAAGGACCCACTGCAAAAAAAAATGTCTCATTCACGAATTAAAAGATCAAACAACTCGGTTCAACGGTGTCGAGGCCTATGTAGCCTACCTAAGGGATGGAATACTAAAACAAAACGACAGACCGAGCCTGAATAATGCACGCGGAACTCAAGAGAATTTCGTCTTTATTATTCGATATTTACGACCCTCAAATAAAAGTGGAGCATCCAGATAGAAATATATATTCTACATTAAAAATAACACTAGTTTACAACACATATGTTGCCGATAAAATTTTTCCTGTTGTTGACTAGATATGACCTGCATGTTTCCAATATGGAAGCAAATTTTTTTTATCAGCTATAGTTTTTGAGTTTTAGATATCTTCGTTCAAAACAAAAAAACATACAAACAACAAATTTATTAACAAGTTGAATTCATCATGAAACTTATATTTACTAAGAACAAAATTATTAAATAATTCAACTTATCATTGATTTCTTAAAAGCTCCGCTTTAAAGTTCTTCTTTTATGGGTAGACTTAAAATAATGGCGTACCAAGGACCAGCAGTAGTCAGACATCATATTTGCATCCCAAAAGCCCTTATAACGTTCTTTGATGAGATGCAAGTCTTGATGCATACGCTCTCCCTGTTCCTCACTCGTGTGTCGTAAGTTTTCCGGAAACCCGTCCAGGTGACTATAGAGAAAGTGGAGTTTTATGCTCATATTATTTAATTATAAAAGAAGATCTACTAGTTCAATATAATTGGCAGCCTTTCTAGTTCCGGGAAAATTTTGCATCGCAGAGACGAAAGCTGTCCAAGCCTTTAATTCAAGTTCTATCATTGAATTTCGAAATTGGGTATCTTTTGAAAGTTGCCTTATTTATGGACCGTCAAAAAGGCTGACTTTGATTTTTTCAAGAGTGAGCTGAGGAAATTTTTGACAAATTCAGGAAAAACAGTTCACTTTTTTATCAAGCGATTAAAAAAAAAACTGTTTCATGATCTCCAGTTTTATATGCAATGGCGGCAGGATAATTCTGTCACGATCTACATGTGAATCGTGTACTATATTTAGTTTCTCAAGCATCATATTTTCTCTCAAAAGCCGGTTTTTTCTTACCCAATTTTCTTGTTTAGCTCTGCTCTGCTGTCCCAAAGATATAAAAGAAACTTTGTTGACCGAGAAGAAAGCTCACCATTTTCAAATCAACGCCAATTTGCCACTTGTGATAATTATATTTCATTTTATCCAAGGTTAACGAGGTGTTGCAGTATTCTACCTATAATTTTGTACTATGAGCGATAGGTACTCCTGTGTATTGATTTCCTATATGTAACAGATTACATTTGAGGCTATGTTTTGAGCTGTCAATAAATAGACGCTTTTCGCTTGGTTCAAATTTTTTCAAATCCATTTTCATCAACATGTTGTCTTCTACTGAAAAATAAACCCACAATTCTTAATTATCTTTATGTTTATTTCAAAATACCCTTTATTTCACTAAATTTATTTTATTTTACTACAACAAGTACGTACTTCGGGAACTACTTTTTCCCTTCTTCAGTGTTATTACTTAATTAACCTTCTATTGCGCTTTTATAATATATATATATATATATATATATATATATATATATATATATATATATATATATATATATATATATATATATATATATATATATATCGATAACTTTTTTGTTATGACCTTTAAAGGTATAATTTCAGGCAATAAAACTAATTAGTTTCAGGTAATAAAACTAATTAGTTTGGAAGGTACATTTCCTAAATAAGTATTCATTCTACATTGTTCAGGTAGTTTGAAAGTATTGATGCTTCCGTACGTGTCTAATTTAAATGGGGCTATGAATCTATTAATTACTTCTACGTTCTGAATTGATAGTGGATGATCCTCTTCGATGTTATGCCCTGCGACCGTTGACCTGATACCTGTTGTTGCCCTCTTGTTCCTTTTCTGCCATATTTCCGCTTCTTTTTGGTGTTATCTGAAGCGTGTTGTCACCAGTCTTTTTGTTTGGCCAATATAAACTTTTCGACATTGGGGGCATGAGATTTTGTACACTGCACTGCACTCTGGCTTCGTCATTTTGTCCTTTACCGATTTCAGTATATTCTTGAGCTGAATTTTATTCAAATCACACGATTAACAAACACAATCAGGGGCCCAAGACGATAATTCCAAAATACGAAAAATATGTTTTTTTAACAAACTCTGATATACTTTTTCTATAATTGGAAAACATGTATTGCCCACATATGTAGCAAAAATGATTTGGGTTATTAACACAATATCTCCTTGAACTACTCATGTCAAGAAAAATTCCAATTTCAGTTTGAACACAATGAAATACACACTTTATTACTGAATAAAAACGCATAAACTTTTCAGATCAATTACAAATGAACTTGAGCTGCACAACAATTTTTGACGTTATATTCAAAGAAAACATGTTATGAATGAATACTATCAACCAAAATATTCACGGCAACAGACGAAAAGATAAATTTTGTAAGCTAGTGTAATATTATCCTTAATGCCTGCTAGCATCCATAAGATCGTGTTCAAAGGTATAGGAAGAAATAACTCGTGGATATCAAATTTTACGTTTGTTTGAATAACTTGTTCAGCCAAACTGCCACTTCTACTTCAACGATGTATTTAAAAATTAAAATTTTAAGAAATTTCCTGTCTATTATCGGGCGTATTCTTTGTTTGGTTTATTTTTTTACACTATTCCTTCATAATATAATCGAAAAGAATTCTATTTAGAACTAATTACAACCAATGGATTCTTATTTGTTTTGTAATTATTATTGCCCCCATTTCACGCGATAAATGACAGTCATTGTTTCATTTACAACACTTAAGCTAAACCGTTCGCTTACAATTCATCACACAGAAATGACGGATATGTACGAATTTCTGATGGAAACTGCGGAACGATCTTAACTCCTGCTGACAAACAAAATTTGTTGCACGCCCTTTCTGCAGAATACAAATTTGTTTCTGTCCCGAATTTCACTTAATATTCGACATCAACGCGACTCCGATAAAATCACCGTGAAATGGTCCAAACCCCAATTGACTTTCGAGCAATTCAATGTATCCAAATTTGTGAAGCTATTTCTGAACTCAATCATTCAATCTAACATACTTCTGCAGAGCAAATCACTAACATGAAGGATTCCATCACATTTTTTCACAAACTATATTTTATCGAATCGTCATCATACTGGTATTTATTGTAAATCCACGAAAAATCCCTTCACTACCGAAAATTTCTATTGTTTCATACATATAATTCTCAATACGATTGCACTTATATCACATAAGTCAACAATGTCTTTTGCATTTTCCCACACTATCCATGGTACATATCTAGGTACGTGTACTTGCACTCTCTGCAGCGAATTAAATTGCATACGAATCCCATCAACAAAACGCGACGACCCTCCCGCTCGTTGTGCGAACTGCGAGAACTGCGAGTCGACGAGCCACTTCATAGCGGTAACGGCAGATTCTCGTCGACACAATCTAGCAATTGCTGCGCTAGATTGCGTTGCAATAAGGTTGCCGTTATTAATTTTATTTTTTTTTTATTTTTTCTTCGGAAAATCCTTTTATCGATAATGGTAGCGGTGATAGTGGCGGGGTTTATTTCGGGTTAGCAATAATAATTTAATACCTGTAAGTTGCGTATCAAATTGTTTCGCACTTATTGCTTTATTATTATGAAATGGTATTTTTTCGTAAAGGTCCCTCGAGCAGTCTGCCTAGGCGGGCGGCTCGATTACTACAACGCTCGGCCTTATGCCGCAAAAGTCAAAAAATATTCGGAAACGCCCAAATGGGATAATTTATCTGCACCGAATTCTCCGGACATTGCTGCTTCAGATTAATAGCTACTACGACTGATGCAGCTTGATTTGTCTTGCAGAAATCGAAAATTGGCTCCTAGCTTAGATAGCCTTAAAATATTACACATTGTTTCTGGGTAGGAAAAAGTAGTAACCAAACAATGGACAAAACTTTAATTTATCTGTTCATTCATTTTGTTCGGACACAAATGTACTTTCATTCACAGAGTTATTAGACTAATTTGTACTCCCAATGTATTCTCACCGATCGCTTGAAACGGTACAAAGCCTGGAAAACAGATTTTTCGAAGCTATATCTACATGTAGTATGAGGGAAATTACGACGTATTTTTTATTAAATAGGAAGCCAAACAGAGAAAAATTCTCCTGAAGATCACCCATAAGATAAAACACGTCTTATCAGACTATCTGGAGATTTTCATAAATTTCGGACGCAATCATAAATCATACGAGCATCTGCGCAAATAGACACAAACAGACCTATAACCAACGTGCTCTCGTGACACCACACAAAAATAAATGAGAACGCATGAACTGTTTACTTAACTCCATAATTATTTTATCAATAATATTTATCTCATCATTATTACATTTTATGCTCTTATCTTTGCTTGCTTCACACACATTTAATACAATAAATGTCACTCGGATTTTTATCTCTCGACAGATAAGTCTCACCCTAAATACTCGCTCGATACTTTAAAACAATGATAACGACAAAAACCGATGAAGGGAGCTAGACCCGCAAAAACAGAGAAACTAGTCAGGATAAACATGAAACGCGTCTGGTGCTGATAGAAAGGTGAAAAAGAAAACACAATAAATATTTTTCAACTAGTCTCTAACGATGCCGCAATAATAAACGTAATAATAATTATATATTAATATGAATACAATAAACAATGGAAAACAAGGAAGAATGAGTAGATTACGATGCGTTCTGACTCGCGTGGATATATTTATCAAATAAAAAGGATCCTAATCAACAAGAACTTAGCTTAGATTGCTCGCTTTCCTATTTTGTTTATATCTATTTGAATTTTGTTTAAATTATGCGATTCAGCAGATTTGTGTCACGCACTAGCCCCTATCTAGTCTGTTTTCTTAGCCGCCGGATTTTTCTGCGCGTCCCCGGACACACTGCTGGCCGCGTCTTCTGCCTCCGACACGTGATTCGACTGCGCGGAAGGCACGAGTTGCTTCTTGGACTCCTCCTCCATCTCGCCCGAGAACCCGAACTCGTTCACGCGCTTGTGATCCACCTTGTAGATCCAGCGCTGGTACAGGAACACGAAGAATACGATGTCGTCACGGAAGCACCCCAGCCGGTACATGGTCGGCATTTTGATTACGAAAGCGAAGATGTCGTCGATGAAGGTGTTGAGGAATTTGTAGGTCATCATGCGCCACGGCAGGTGCGCCACGGACTTAAGTTTGTAGTTGATGAACAGCTGCGGCGTCATCATGATGAAGCCGAAAGTCAACAAGTATCCGTACAGCATGTTGAGGATGAAGGAGTACCAGCCCTTGTGCTCGTTATAAATGAGCGAGTACACCGAATAACCTATGAGGAGTGGGAAGCACAGCCAGCCTAAGTATTTAAACGCTAGATTGTCGTAGTCGCGCGTTGAGGAGTCTACGTATGAGCCCTTGTCCTTGAACTCGATCGCCGGAAATATGCCCAGGATCTTGCGACTTGTGTTGATTTTAATGTCCACCACCTTCTGGATCTTCCACACTTCGATGCCGAGGCCGACGAAGCATGAGATTCGGATCATGAAGTTTGTCTCGTTGTCGAGCACATACAAAAGGACAATGAGTGATTGGAACACAGCGAAGAAGACGGAGCGCACGGAAAGCCCCTCCAGGGACTTTCTGTTATTCCAGAATTGAATGTCGTTCTTGAAGGCAAGCAGCTCGAACACGGAATGCAGAATTGAGACGGCGATTGTGAGCCCCAGGAGGTAGGGATTGGTCTCAAGCAGCGTCTCCTTGAGGGAGTCTTGGTCCTCATCAGTTTCCTCGTTGCCGCCAGCCATTAGGTCGCCAAAGATGTTGCTGGTCCACTTTTGTTTCATCGCTTGCGCAGCGTAGAGTTGCCACTTGAACAAACTCAGCGGTTGGAATGTCAGGGTTAGCTCGAGTTCGGGGGTCGTTTTGTTGATGGGCATGTACTCGCGTGCCATGTTCCAGTAGTCGTTGAGGAACACAATGGGCAAGTATGTCCGTCCGTCGTGCACGAATTCGACGTACTCATCTAACGGTTGAGGGATCGATCCACGAACCCAATTTGTTTGGTCGGTCACCAAATTCACAGTGAGATTCGGATGCCAATGTGAAATAATGATTTCCTGTTTTGCCGCATTAGCGAGCTCTTCGCTCGTAGGGGCACCTCCACTCAAGAGATTATAGTTCTTGTTCGCACGGAGCTTTTTGTACTTATTCAGCATTTTGCGTGCATGCCCCATCATCACTCCTGCAAAATCATCGCCGGCTTTCGGATTCGGACTGCGTCCTGTTTTGGTGACGTAGGCGTGCAGATATACAGAGCCATTGTTCATTAGTTTTTCCGATGCCTTTATCCTCGTGTGGTGCATGACGGTGCCATCCCCAGTGAGGCCGCTACTCCAATCGCCATACACCAGACCGGGTTGAAACCAAATCAAACTCTTTGGATCCTCAAAGTTAACACGATCGTAGTCTTCTGACAGATACACGTGCAGGTCAAAGTAGGTGCCGTTCTCGAAAAAGTTCCAAGCCGGCACTCTTGGCCCGGCTGCGGCCGCGGGATTCTTAGCCGGGTCGGCTTGCGGCGACACTGGCTTCCGGAAAAACGACGAAATAAAATAAATGATTAGAGCGCGAATGATTAGTGATTTCGCAAGGGCCATAAAGGACTCCATTCGTGTGGGCTGATGTTGGGGTGCAGCCCCTTCGGCTCCCTCGGCTGCAACTTGTCCATCTTGAGCTTGTTGAGCTCCAGCTTCTGCGGGTGGTTGCTGGAAACAATTAAGACGCAATTACATAAATTAGGCATGATTGATACAATTAAAATCTCATTCTGTACTTACCGCTGCCGAATTGGTGCTTACTGCAACTGCTTTTGACTGTTGTTCGTTCGACATTGTTCGATTCTACCCACAGTAGGGTCGCTCGCGATTAGTTCACACGACGTGCGTGCGTGCGAGCTTTTTACTGGACAACGAATCTCTTCTATTGTCGCGCAATGAATCGAGGTTTTATGCGAAAATTATTTAAGACAACTAAGGAAACTTTCCCAACTAAATCATAGCACAGATAATTTGAATATAAATGAATACACTACACGTACGTATAACAGGCCCGCGGGTGTAAATTTTGACAGAAAATTCACTTCATTAAAGTTCTGCACACTTAACAGCGATATCTCTCGTTACCGCGATGTAAGTTTGGAAACGCGGTAGCGAACTCACGAATTAAACGATCTTAATCACTTCGGAAATTGGAATCTCAACTCTCGTCTTGTTCTCGTTCTTAGGGTGATGAAATGTCAAATTGGAATTTTTCGCTGACGTTCAGCTGGTGGTCAAGTTGGTACAAGTGGATGATGATGGAATGACTGGCAGGTGGTAATTGGACTGCGTCAGATGTTGATATATTGGGAAATTTAGAGATTACTCATGATTTGAAATTTATAGTTTATGATGAAATTAATTGACACACGAATGCTATTTTTTCTATGCACTAATTACTTTTGATTTTTATTTAATTATTGATGATTTATCAAAGACGTCATTTGTAAAATATATGCTTTTATGTTTCTTGACAATAATGAAAATTAAGACATATTCATGAAACTAGGTTGTCTGCCTCGCTTGTGTTGTGTATTACAGAAAATGTAATAAAATCATATTTTACCACGTTGAAAACTCATATATTAGTACCAGGTAAAGAGTGATGCCAATTTTAGACAAAATGTTCATGAATTTTTGTATCTCATGAAAAAATTATAAATATTAACAAAATTTTCTTTTTTAAGTGCCTCAATTCCCTACCACTCTCTCCATCACTCTTGCTTCGTTGCACAACGCTCGTGCATTCTGCATTCACCGCTTCATCAAGTGGCCTGCTATACTTTTTTTTCTTGACAAATCGTCGGGCCTTGCTTCGTTAAATAAGCGGCCTTTAAGTCATCTTCAGTTTCTAAAGGAAATGGGGAAGTAAATGACTTTATGTAGGTGTAGGATGGGCTAGCAGGTAAGTACGAAATTAGGCCAGGCAGAGCGATATTACGCTTTCGTTTATTGAGTTGTTGGACGTTCGTTTGTTCTAGTGTGTCTCGCTTCAGTTCCCGTCGGAAAGTGTGGTCTTGTACTGAGAAAATTGCGTCGAAATTTGTAATAAGTTTTTTATTGATAATGTTAACGTCTGATTTTCTATGTTTATACATTTCAAGTCTCTCTTAGATGTCAAGTCTCGGTCCTTTACTTTGTTTGTGTAGCAATAGCATAGATTTCGTCATAGCATTAAGCTCGTGTGCGTCGTTTTGTAGATGCGTCGCATAATTGGAGTCTGCTTTTTTGAGTAAGAAAGATCGAAAGTGCTCTTTGTATCTTGTCGTTAGTTTCCGAGTCATCTTTCATATATATAACATGTCGCAGTCGTTGTATTTCAGTTTGTATGTGCCGCTGTTCTCGTATATATATGTGTCATTCTGTTTGTCTCCAATGCGATTGTAAATTTCGAATACAGTTTGCAGCTTGTATTTTCAAAGGAAGTACGATAGTTTGCTTACAGATGTTCATGAAATTCACTTTTGGTCGTTTTTATGCATTTCGGTCAGTTGGCAGTTTGTACTGCACAGATGAATAAGAACTGGCTCATATAAAGCACATAGGAGAATATCCGACCGGTTTCTGCTCTCTTCCAAGGGATCTATCTGTCATTTCCTCTCCGTCTGTCTCTTGCCACTCAATTTCTTGTCCCTGAAGCTCAGTGGATTCGATCTGTCTGTCAAGTTGACTGATCCAAATTAGCAAGTTTCGTCGGGACTTTTATTCGACCTTAAAACTGTGGAAAGTGTTCGCGATCTAAATTCATTCCAAGTGTTTAAACATTCTATTGCGCTCGAATAACTTTAACGTGTGATACTGTGAAGTTACTTAACAATTTCAAAATGAAATGTGTAGTGCCTTCGTGTAAAACTTATGTTGAAAAGGATGTGTATGTGTTTCCTTTCACAGAAAAGTAGTTAATATGTTAATGTTTTGCATGTTTTCCTCATAATGCTGAAGGTTTTTCAAATAGAAAACCAATTTTTAGTATTGTATAAAAATTTGTTTTCATTGAGCTACAGCCATGTTTGCTTGTGCAATTTGGCTTTATGTTAGGTTGTAAACAAGAGCATAGCAGTAGGAAAAGTAGTCGCAGGGGTTGTTGCGACCACATGGTCACATGGCTGTCCACTCTAGTATTATTTAATTACTCAATGTTCTACTGTGCAATTGCATTTTATCAATGTCACGTTGTTTGTATCCGTTATTATTAGCTATTCTGTAAATGCTATTTAGTTCCTTGGAGTAGTTAATAAGAGCCATGGGGATGGAGTAAACTCTCTGCACCATTGATTTATATGCTGGTAGTTTATGTTGTGCGGGGTGGTTAGATGTTCCGTGTATGGTATTTATTTATTCATTTCTTTATTTATTTACTTGAAAACTCCATTTAATAGAAACAAATCCAATAAAAAAATGGAATAGCAACACAAATAAATAGAGAGGAAAAAAATAGAATAAGCAAATTAGATAAAGCTAATGAACAGCAAAATATAGTAGTAAAAATTAAAAAAGCAACTAAACATAGAAGCAACATTTATAAATTAAGTTCAGTTAAATTTTGCAAAGCCCTTTAAAACACGTTAAGAGATGAAGAAAAAGAACCAAGCTGAAGATTATTATGATTCCTAGCGAATCTTAATAGCATATGGAACAACAAATAAACAAATCAATCATGTAGGACGTAAAGACTGCCAAAATTGCAGTTCACTAAAAAGACTAGAAGGAGTTTGACAGTGACATAGTCAATATAAAAAACAAATATCTAAATAATTCCTGCTTACTGACAGGTATGAAAGGCCAAAGGAGGATAAACGATCATCATATGGAAGATAGGGTGAATTTAGTTTAAAGAATGGGAAGCAAGTGAACTTCCTCTGAATAGACTCTAAAGATGACACAAGATAGGAATGATGGATCAAACAGATGATTATTGAAATATTACAAAACTTGTGGACATGCCTTAGGATAAAACCGAAACTTTAGAGGCTCTAGCAATCGCATTAAAAATGTGAGTGTCAAACTTAAGTTTCGGATCAAAAGTAACTTCTAGATCTTTGTGGTAGGTGGCTTTGGACAAAGAAGTCTCGAAAAAAATGTAGAAATAGGACAAGCAAGAGGCGCGTAAATAGACCGAAATACCTTAAAGTCGTCAGCAAACAATAGACAAGGAGAAGAGATTACTGAGGGGAGATCATTGATAAACACTAGCAAAAGAAGGGGTCCAAGAATAGAACCCTGAGGAACACCAAATGAAGGATAAAATGGAATAGAGGTGGATCCACAAAAAGTAGCTCGACATGCATGATGCATTTAATAACCATGACAAAATAGTATGAGTGATTCCAAAAGCTTCAAGTTTACAGCAGAGGAGACAATGATTAGCTGTGTCAAACACTTTGGTGAAATTCAACTTGATATTGATTGTCCAATGCCTTAGCTACCATGTCAGTGAATTCCATCAGATTAGTAGACGTTGAATGATCTGTAATGATTTTCAGTTTCAAATCGTTCGAACCTCAAGATTTCCCGTAGGAAATTTGAGCTAACCTCTCATCGGTTCTAGACGTGAAGTCTGAGTCGTGCCAACGCATGGTACCAATCGGTCAACCAGTCCGTGCACTATTAATCCATTTCGCGGTGGCTGCTTGTCGGCCAGATACTTCGGTGAGGATTTGGGTCACAGGTCTTTCAAATGGATTACGCTCGATTACTTTGTTTCAGCCATCATCACGTGCCCATTTCAAACGCGTCTAAAATACAAACATTAACATACGGGAGAGAAACCTATCTCTACTTTATTCCGTATTTCTTAAATTCATCCAGACAACAACCAAAAATGTGTAAAATTCCGCTTTCCCGAGGATCACCGACGTGGTACCGAAAACGATTTTACTTTAACTCGAATCTGAAAAACCCTACTCTGATAAAAATGCAACGCAACTTATGGTACCGCGTACTGAACGTGACGCGAAACCGGATATCCGCGGACTTCTAAAACCCTACCCTTGTAACGGCATACTTACTGCTCGCTGCCTTTTCTGCTAGAGGAGAAGGGTTTGCTGGAAAAAAAGTCGTTGTTTGTTTAGCAATTCATGTTGTTTATTGATCCTACCAAAGCTGAATTTATTCAAAGTTTAAATTTAATTTATTCCCTTCACTTTTTAAACTTAATCTTAAACATTCGTTTTGCAATTACGCCTTAAGACTTTACAGTTTTATCTTTTTTGCATTCAAATAATTACAAAAAACCAGCTCATAACCTGCTTGAAATCTAAAAGAATTTGATAGCGACCTGATTATTTTTGCTCTTTTCTTATCGTAACCATTTTTAAGGCGTATAACTTTGATTAATAAACAACATCAATTTTAAAATAAGATATAATATATATAATAAAAATATGGATGAAGATCAAATCCTTTGCTAATTAAAAAGAGATAAAACTGTAGCTTTAGTTTTACTCCCGTCAAATATTTAAACGGATTTTCATTACATTCATTTCCTCTGCTTTCGTTCACTTTGGTACAATGATTTATTTATTTCGTTCGTCCTAAATTTTTTAATGTATTGTGCAATCATTTCAGTAAGACATGATGGCGTAGGCCCTTTTCTAATTTCATAAACGCAAATAAATATAATTAAACAAAATAATAAACAAAAGAAAATATCATTCTAGCGTTATTTTCTGTTCTTTAAATTATTGTTGCATTATCACTGTTCGTAATATAGTTTTTTTTTTTGTTTTTTTCTTCTGCTTTTGTTGAACTGAACTTTTTCTTTTCCAATTAGC
Organism: Odontomyia ornata; assembly: GCA_963969285.1. Taxonomy (NCBI): domain Eukaryota; kingdom Metazoa; phylum Arthropoda; class Insecta; order Diptera; family Stratiomyidae; genus Odontomyia; species Odontomyia ornata. The sequence goes on along the minus strand of OZ017740.1, from coordinate 19,157,629 downwards.
AAACATAATTTTTCAACTAAAAGGTTATCAAAACATATATAATATATTATACTCCTTGCATCAAGGTAACACATGTTTTAATTCCGAGAATTTGCTGATTATATTAATGTTCGTAACTGTTGCATACTTCAGTTGGTAGAGTTTTCTTTAAATTTCCATTTGTATTAATAAATGTCCTGAATTGATTAAAATCCCCTATTTAAAACGATGTCCCCAAAAAAAGAACTGCCTGTCGGCCAGTCTCGTCTTCTAGCAATTTTCGATAGTTCTACAGTTCGTTTCATTCACCACATCTTTACATTGAGTTATGTTCATGTTTCTTTTTTTTCATTTAACATAATCGATTCGCTTATTGTTTCAGATATTATGTGACTCGTATTATTATATCTTTACATATACTAAGATGTATCAATTTCTTGATTTTTACTTCATTTTTTCCCATTTTAATTAGTTTGAACGCTACATCTTAAACTAATAGCGATTTATTTCTAAACGTGTTCTGCGTTTGCACTCATGTAAGTTTAATTTGCATACGTATTCTCATTACAAGTCAATCCGTTATTCATTACCAATCACATAACTAATATGTGCGAAACAATACATCACTTGGAACTTCTTGAGTCTTGTAACCCATTTCGCTAGATCACTGACGTAGGCACTGCCGATACTTAATCGTAAAACTTACTTGGTATCCTCCAAATGTCCTTCTATATATTTATCCATAACTATGTCACCTCCCTCGACAAGGTATCCTCTATCGCTTGTCCGATTCACCATGACCGCTGCACTGACAAAAATTTGTGGTTGGGTACTCCGCCCTTTACCAAGCTTCTCCATTCTTCGATTCTTAATTTGACAATCTTCACTTAATTAGTTTTTTATTGAACTTCAGATAAGTTTCCTCTTAACGTTTTCACAAAATCTGAGATACGTGCTCATGACTCAGTTGATAAAATACTTTTCTTAATTTATCTCACAGTAGTGATGCTCGCGTTAAGAAATTTGGTCCTTGCGGAAATTTTTATTTTTAATCGGTCGCGGATACTTTTATTTAATTTTCCGAGCCCGATGACAGCTGAAGATCCTCATGGCCATCCAGCCATTTGTATCGGAGTCTTCCGCTTTCCAAGTTCAAAACGCGGTTCAGTGACAGCGAGAGGTTAAAGGGTGCATTCCGAACCGTCGAAGTCAATAACAACTCGCGAATTATCGTCAGTGGCGTAGGGCAGATTCATTACAGACCTTTGCGGAATCCATGCTGCTCGCGTGCAATAACAACACCTAACGAGTCAGAGAGACGGTTGTGAGCCAAAGTCTCAAGCAACTTCGGAAAGCAAGAAATCAGGGATATTGGTCGGTAATTACACACAGACGAAGGGTCACCACTTTTCAGGATAGGTACAACAAAGGAAAAGAACCATTGAAAAGTAAAGGAACCACTGCTTAAGCTCAGGTTTAAAAGAAGGGACAAGAGAAAGGAAAGCACTGAAGCCAAAGACTTAACAAAATCAAACCATCTGGACCAGGGCTGATATTTGGAACAAGAGAATGAATTAAGGACTCAACCTCAGAGGGGCCAGTGCTTAAGGAGGGAATTCAATAAACATGATTCCTCACAGAGTAGAATGAAGTGAAGTTAACGAAAGGAAGAAAGGGTAGAAGAAAAATACTGAGAGAATAAATCTGAAATTGTCTGAAGAGAAGAGCATTCTACACTGCCCCAACAGACGGTAGAAGGAATAGAAGATGAATTTTTTAATGATTTAATATAGGACCAGAAAGGTTTCACACTATTTGCATTTAGGGAAGCTTCTAAAGATGCAAAGTAATTTTCTAAAGCAAGTTTGATTTATTTTTTGGCATCTGAATGCAACCTGCTAAAGATGGATTTATCTTCAGTAGTATTGTTGCTTATACTCACGATATGCCTTATCCTTGGTGCTTAATGCGGTAATAACACGCGTAGTAAGCCAAGGCTTCGGTCTCCCTTTTCGGACAGTCTGAAGAGATGTATATAAACAGTTAGAACTTTAGAGAAATGCATAAATTTTATTCAGAGCAAATTCATAATCAAGGTTCAGAAAGAACTGAAACCAATTAATAGGCAAAAGTGCAGTGTTAATTGCCTTATATTTCAATTTGAAAAAATTAAACTAAGGAGCATAAGCTGGTTTAGTAAGGATAAAGAGGTCGACATGGAGATCAATGGATAGAAGTGGATGATGCTGGTCGGGGGGAACATAAGGATGTACAGCAAGGGATACCAACAGATGATGAGCAGAAACATTGGAAAGAATAAGGTCAAGAAGACGAACATTGGTATTATGAACTTGATTATACTAGGAAAGAGAACAGAGAGAAATGAAAGAAGTGATAGCCAAGGAAGATGAATTACTAGAAGAGATTGTTGAAACAGGGGAGCCAGCCCATTCTATGATGGGCATATTAAAATCTCCGGCAACAAGGATCCTAGAGTGTGGGTGACGTGCTAGGAGATAGGAAGCAAAATCATCAAAAAACGACTCATATAATTGCAAAGAGGAATTACAAGGAACTAACTTTAACTAAGACACATTCCAGGGCATGAGAAAAACAAAAATCAATACAAAAGGAACTGGGCACAGATTTGCTGGCGGCAACAAAGACTTCACCACCATCAGGCTTATTTATGAAGATAAAATCACAATCACATCTATAAATGATGTGATCCGGTAAAAGTCCGAATTAACAATATTTGCATTTAGCCACGTCTCAGAAAAGCGAATAACGGTGTCATTACTAAGTTGGTAATAAAAAAAGAGATCTCCTTACACCTCGCACATTTTGGTAAAAAATGGAAATTTGATTATTTTGCTTACAAAATCGAAAGTCCGAACTATGTAACACGTTAATGTTTAGGTAGTCATAGTCCAAGGTTACATGACGACTGACGATTTCTTGAAGTTTGAAAATATTCTCTTGCAATAGGTACAAATTCTTTAACCAGCGCACCTTTGGGCCAAAATCCTGGGAGAGGATTACTTTGAAGTTAGCATCAATATCGATTTTAAAGGAGGCAAGATAACGCTAATCATCCGTGAGCTATCTGTATGTAAGGAACGGCGGTGATTTTCCTACTTTATTTAAGATATAATTTTGAATTAGCTCATATGTTGTCTGACGCGAAATAAAGATCCGAAGTAGTGGAGTTACAGCTTCGGGGAACTGCAGATGTCGAAATCTAGGCTCATTGGAGTGAAGGTTCTATATGTTATCTGATAGATCCTGAGGCTGAATTCCACTAGCAGTAGAAGAACCAGCAACTGGCATGATGAATGGTTGTAAATAATTTTTAAGCAATAGCGCCTTGGTATGTAGATGAAGGTCCTAGTGCTGGCGAGGAACACAATTCCAGTCCGGAGGGAGTCACATTCTTTACACAGTTAAGTGGTGGTAGCGTAGCCTGGGACTTGCTTCTAGTCATCATGGCAGATGATGGATCCAGGGCAGTAGACGTCATATCTCCAGAATCATTGGGGACCGGTGATAAATGCTTCAGCATACGGGGAGATACTAAACTCATTTCAGCAGATGTTAAATCCAATGTTTCCGAAAGTTGAAGCAACGAGTCAACTTCTTTACAGGCTGAGAAGCAGTTGGCTTCCAGTACATTTAGCTCTTCAGATAACGATTTAATAATCTGATCAGCCAAATAAAGACGCGAGACGAAGGCAGACAAAAAATAGCGCCTAAAGGATACACAATACCGCTGTAACCCATTATCAGGCTTGAACATGAGATCAGCAACTGAATCTTGAACGTTCACGAAAGCCGAGTAAAGAGAACGCTCACATAGTCTAAAGTATAACAAGATTGGCGTCTTGTCATCAGAGTCCACACATTTTATTGCACTTTAGGTTATTTTTAACAAAAAACACAAAAATTAATTTTGATAAAAGGTAAGATACTAGATTCACTAGGTTCTAGGGTTGATATACTGTAGGGTTAAAGATAACTAAAAAATATAGCTTGCCTATCTTCAGGCACAAATAAATAAGAAGCTTAAATCAGCATAAATTTCAGTCAGTTGGGTATATAATAAAATTCACCCAAAAGCAAATCACAAGAAAACGCAAAATATGCTTAATTAATCACGCACTTGATGTGTAGATAAGTTAGAGGGACCACTTCACGTCATCAAGAATAAGTAATATAGCAGAGAATAGCATCAATGCTACTTTATGTAAACAATCCAGAACAAAGTCAGAAATTAGACACTAGGAGTCTCCAAAATTATGTCACTTAAGAATTCATGTAAATCAAGGAAAATAATTGATAAAAACAAGCAAAATTAATCGCAAAACTAGTGCAATATAGCACAAAAGTAAAAAATGGGCCACTACGCGATACCTAGATCACATAAACCGATAAAAAAGTTAAACGAACACTATGAAATTCAATTCGAAGTATCACAGATGCAACGAAAAAATGTTCACAGTACCAAAGTCAAATGAAGAATGATCAGTTGTGGTTTATTTTCTGTACATTTTCTAGTCTAAATACGAGTATGTTTGTTTCCGTATCACAGTTAGATCTATATAGTTGAGTTACCCGTTTGATCTTGCTCTATAGTGAAATTTATATTTGGGTGTATTTCATTCATATAGGCAAGTAGTTTGTCTTGTTTTTTTTTCTTGTGAGTCAATAAAGATTAAATAGCCATCCATATATCATCTGTAAAATATTCAAAGATTGTAAGAATATTTCTGATGTTATTGAGGACATTGAATGTTATTATTGAACCTAAAGTAGTTCTGCTTGATTGTGGTCTTTATGAGATTGAGTAATTGATCTGTGAATCGTGGTCTATTATTGAATGAGAGTTTTGCTTTGGCATGGTCAGTGTTTCATCGGTGGATATAGACGTAGAGAGGATGGTGATGTCTAGTGATAAATTTGACTAGTATCAGTCAATGTTAGAGAGTTGGTAGAGTCCGCTAGATCGCGGCTTTTCTTCAGTGTGTATTTGTCGTCAAGATGCATGACATCAGCCAATATCTTTGCCAAGTAGTGTGCCGGGCATGATTGAAAACAGGCTGGATAGGTATATTTGGTTTGTGGACTTTAGGTTGTGCTTAAAGGGTCGTGTGGATGGACTTGGATTGATATAGCGATGCTTAGTATTAAAAGGAATGATTAGTGGGGATTGTATATAGCAGTACGTAAGTCTGCTTGGAACTTATTAGTGGGATCTTTGTTTACCAGTTTGTAACCGTTAGTGTTAATTTTGTACGCAGCCATTGCTTTTAGGATCAGCGTTGTATGTCCTTTGTCAGCGTTAGTCACTATAAGTAAGTTCTCCATAAGTTTTTTCCTGAATATGTCTTAATATTTTATAGTCTTCGAGGAAACTCGTTTTGTGCGTATTTTTTATAGTAGATCTAGTGCAGTGTATCTCTTGTGTGTCTGTTTCTCCAGCGGCATTTTGTTAATGGCTAGTCCAGTGTCAATTACTGATTATTCTAGGTAGGTCTTTACTTCGGTTTGTGCTATATAAGTTGTGTTTTAGTCCCTTGTCTAACAGCTCCGTTTTCTGTGTCCTAAAAGCCGTGCCCAAAAGATTTGCCATCCGTAGACAGAAGGCTTTGTTTATTGATGAGGTCGATGTGCTTTGACTTTTCATGAATTTATCAAGTTTTTTGTCATGGTCTCATATTTAGTTTTAAGCTGAGTATCAATGTTTTGTCCCACATCAGTTTCAGTTTGTATAGTGTTAGTTTATTGTAAATGTGAATGTAGTATTTGTCGGTTGATTTCGTCCTTTTTATGTACAGTGTTCTTATATCATTTTTAATGTCAATTATTTGTGCTCTACTTTGTGTGTTTCATGCAGCAATTGTGTTTTGCTTTATTGCGATTTTGGCAAATGCTGGTATGTTATTTTTTGAACACTATATGTTTGCTATGGTTCGATGAAGTCTTAGGGTAAGGTTGTGTTATAGTCGTAACATTTTTGCCTGGTTGTTAGTGCCTTGCTCTTTTAAGTAAGCAAACGTGCTTCAACTCCGTTGAGTTATCTTCAGTGTCAAAAGGATGTGTGGAAAGAAATGATTTTAAATAGATGTAGGATGGGCTAAGCAGTAGATACTAAAAAAGGCCAGGTAGAGGGACACTAGATTTCGTTTTTTTGGGGTATTGGATGTTCGTTTGTTCTGGTTTGTCTCGGTTTCATTTCCGTCAAAGAGGATGGTATAGTTCTGAGTAAATTGTGTTGGAGTTTCTATATACGTTCTATAAATCAGTATCAGGGCACAAAAAATATTGTAAATTATCGTTTTGCGAGTGTTTAGTTCAATCCATGATCAGCTCTCAGGAATAAAATAAATTCATATAATACAATCCATTAAAAAAAACTATGATTAACTGTATCTTCAAGTATCTCACTGATAGGGTTAAAACTGACATAAGAACTGAGTTGAAAAAGAAAACTTCAGGTCTACGCTTCAATCGGTGTTCATTTCTTAAATACCAAAGTAAATTTGCTTCCTTCAACATCTCTGGCTGATCGTTATATATATTCAAAGCATAATGCGTGGCAAAGTTCTGCAATAAAATCAAATAAAAAGAAATCTTTTTTCTTCTTTTTGAATCAATTACGCCAAGAGAAAAGTGTGTATTCGCAAATTAACTTGTAGTCGGCCCTGGCCTTCTAGAGTTTTCCCGTGAAGTTAGTTGTGGCCCAATTCTCTATCTAGGATTGTTATCGATCATCCATGTGGTGTATTTTTCGACAATTCGTAGTGCCAGTTTTTACCTATAGTCGTTTTTAGAGTTTTTTTGATTAAGTTTAAGTTTAAACTTTTATTAATTTATCAGGAACCAACTAGGTAATGGTCTTACTATTCTGTATTCTTAATAAATTACATGCATAGTTTCTTCAATTCATGCATATAATTTTTCAATGTTGTTATCGGTACCTATATTTTACTGTATTCGTTAAATCTATTTATGAAAACAAAAACCAAATTCATTCGAAAACTTAATAGGAAAATTTTACCTTACGTTCTATTTGAGATTTTATAAATATTGTGCAAGTTATATATATATATATATATATATATATATATATATATATATATATATATATATAAAACAGAAATATTATCATTTCGTAGAGTAACCGAACTGATAGTTATAAAATGCTCACTCGACAAGTTTAAGAACAATTACAACCAATAGAAATCTTCGCATTTATTTTATTCTACCATATTTGACATTCATGCATGGAGGACAATAGATGTTTAAATTCTGTTTAACATTACAGTCATGATGCTTCCATACCATAATACAAGTAATTCTAATTGAGTCCATCAGTTGGATCTCCAGAAACCTTGGCGTGGGAGTCATTGTTCCTATGGTCATGCGGACAAGTTTTTTTTTAACGATGTCTAGGTCACAGACTGGTCTGTGCAGGGAATCTCTAGTGACAACGTGTTAGTTATAATTACTTAAAATCTACTATATTGTTGTATTCCAAGCGGGCTTCAAGCACCCGTTTTAATAAATCCCTTTCGAAAATCACCTTGAAAATAGAGGAAATCTGATTTCAAGCAGTGCAGGTCATAAATGGACCATGCTGCGATAAAAGTGGATGGATTTGACGAGAAACTCTCTCAGAAATCGAAATAAAACTAGTCACTTAGTGTGAATAATCGCATAAAGATATAAAAATTTTCACTAGTGAATATTTAAAGGAACAATCTTTTCAAGTATAAATTCCACATGGTAATGGGGAGATCTCCTATATATGTGGGTTGGGAGCCAAACAACAAAACAAAAATACACACAGATGAGAAACATTAAGAAATAATGCGTTGAGATTTATTTAAAAGGTAAGAAAGAGCAAATAAATAAGTTTGATATTCAATACTAACTTTGAAAATTTGATAAAAAAATAACTTTCATAGTACTTACAAATATTACATTAATTTCAAAATTAAAACCTTATAAATGAACGACATAAAATGAAAAAGTCTGCTTATAGCATATTCCTTAAATGATATTCCGTCTGAGTTGTTCTATTTTAGCTGATTTAACGGATAAACACAAAAAATGCTTACCTTTTAGTGCTCTTGTTAATTTTTGATTGTGAATTGATGATAACAATACTTAGTGCAGAGAGGTAAATTGAAACTTATACAATGTTTGTCTAAGAAACCAATACTAACAACTAAATCATAAGCATAAGTTCCATATACATTAAATTTTAGTATTAATGCATATATATGAGCATGGGGAGACTCAGTACATTTTTAAATGGCTTGGCAGCACAAATGTTTTTACAATAGAACAAGCTTTTCGATGTCCATTGGAAAATCCTCATACCTTCTTAGCAAGTCTATTATTGGAGCTAATTGCCTCCTTAAGCCATTTCTGTGTGGCAAACAGGTCAAAAAATGATCGATGATAAGACCAGGATATTTCGTTTTTAACACTCTCTGTAATTTTTCGCCATTAATATTTAAGTCAACATTTATGTCTTATTGGCTCTTTGGCTTGAAAATAATAAATTTTGTCTTTGCAGTTTCAATGCTAGTTTGTTTTCGATTAACTATTCTTGGTATTTCGTATACCCTCATTGATTGTGTTTTCAACGGCAATTTGGTCTCGTCCCAAATAAAGTAGAACTGTTTCGTCAGCATATATTCGGGTCAACATAATCAACAGCCTTTAATATTGGAACTATTATGCATCAGTACCGACTTCCGGATTAATTGCACCTCAAGTAAATGAAAGATTAAATATATTCCTTAAAAAGCACTATTTTTATTTTTCTTCTGTCAGATATCGATATTTCGATGATTAATTATCTTCTTCCTCAGTGGCGATATTCTGAATAGTTTTTCTTCTTCTGGTAATGACCCATCCCTAATATGTATGGCTATAAAATTTGCCATAAGCTTGGCTATGTCCTCCTTGACCATACTAATTTCATTCATCGTGACGCTATCGATGCCTGGCGCTTTATATTTTCAAGTTTTATATTACATATAATACTTCTATTTTATTTGTTTGATGAATGTGAAAGATGAATTTCATTGAGATGTTCGTGTTTTTCAAATTGATTTTTCCACCCGATTGATGTTATGTTCTCCACCAATTGTTATTAATAAGTTTTTTTCTGAATTATTGCTTCAAGTCTGGCAATGATAAGTTGACGGCCTGTTAGTTGCAATTTAATAGTGGGAAATTAGTTTGACGTTTCTTTCGCCATCTTCAAAGTCCCTTTTTCGTGAAGTCTGGCATTTAGACACACGTTTCTGAAGGTGAGATCAAATTAGAATTAGTTTATTTATACACTTTTTCCATTCTTAAACAATTGTGTTTCAGTTTGTGAAAGTTCCTTGTGTGGACTTGATTAAATTGTTAATTGTGAGAGTTGTTTGTATACTTGAATAGTTAGTATTGTGCATTCTTAGCTGCTTAACCTCAAAATTTTGCCACATTTTCTTGTGAAGTTTCTCCATTAATTCTATGAAACTAAACTATATTTCTCTACTTTGATTTCAGGAACACTATTCAAAATGCAGATCTTCGTTAAAACTTTGACTGGCAAGACCATCACCCTTGAGGTCGAGCCATCAGACACTATTGAAAATGTCAAAGCTAAAATCCAGGATAAGGAAGGTATCCCGCCAGATCAGCAACGTTTAATTTTTGCTGGCAAACAATTGGAAGATGGACGCACATTATCCGACTACAACATCCAAAAGGAATCAACTCTTCACTTAGTGTTGCGTCTTCGTGGTGGTATCATTGAACCATCTTTGCGTATCCTTGCACAAAAATACAATTGCGACAAAATGATCTGCCGCAAGTGCTATGCTCGTCTTCATCCCAGGGCAACCAATTGCCGCAAGAAGAAGTGCGGACATACAAATAACTTGCGTCCAAAAAAGAAGTTGAAGTAGACGATCTCGCTGGTATTTCGAAGTGTGTGGGAGTGTGCAGTCCGAAGGGATACTGGACTTGGAAATTTTTTAAAAAATTGTTCTAAGTGTTTCCATTTAAAATGACGAATTTTAACAACTAAAATTGGTGTAATGATCAATAAAATTTATTCGTCGCATATTTTGGTGTTTATTTCTATTGGAATGAAGCTGTAGGTTATATGATGTATCGTTCTATTCAGATGTATTTCTTTTGGTTAACTATGAAAACTAATGAATATGTTCACTTGAGGTGGATCCCTAATTAGTATTGAATCCATAGATGTAAGAGACTTTATATGTCTTTGATTGAATCAGTTCTACGCACTTGCTTCCATGAGGATTGGTCAAACGTCGTTTCTGCTGCGTGTAAACTATAGGGATAACAGATGAGTTTGGACATTAATTTTAATGTTTCCACCGAAAAGTACCATACGTCCTGCCAAAGACCACTTCAGAACGCGATATTTACGGTGGAGTACTTGAGTCCTTCCTCCGCAGGAAATCAGATACTATCAGCACGGGGTTCTAGCTCGCAACTACAGTTGCCGCATTTCGGTCTAAATAACCTGCAGTCGTAACCGTGAACCGTATAGTTAATGATCTATGGGTGATAAAATATGGAGCGGAATTGGAGCTTTCCTTCCAATTACACTGGAAAATAAGGGAAACGTAGGTGGAGGTCCACGGCTCAGAGGTAGGTAACTTCGATCGTCAACAACAGGTTGGGAAGTGAGAACAAAGCCGTTACGCTTGTGCTAGCAAGCGTGGAACAGATCCTTAATTATACTATAAAAAATCGACGGATACTGACAGCAAGTCAATTCGCGCATCTCTTCTAGGTATCTCAAATTTTGAAGCCTAACATTCAACCGTTAACTATTCTTACAACTTTTACCCTTCACATCACTCTAATCTATAACTCACGTATATCCCAAATCAAAAACTAAAAAAAATGAATCATTCAATTCAATCGCGCCATCGATTCTCTTAGCATTACTGTACCAAAACCTAATCTTCTTCGTAGCACTTGGGCCTACGCTTCTTGCAAAACGCGCCCCCAATTGTCTCAGTCCATTGACCGCGTCCCTCATTTTCGAAATCCGAGCAAAGATGAACAGTCTTCGTCGACCGAGTCAGAACTGCGTTTCCTCAGTTTCCCCACTGGCCGCCGCCCTTCAGTTCTCCCAACAAATATCTTTTTGGGTATCCGTTGTTCACCCATACGATTCACATGGCTAGTCCATTGCAGCTTCCGCAGTTTTACAGTCGTTGAGACCTCCGACTCGTCAAAAATTTCATACAGCTCATGGTTGTATTGAATCATCGCGATTACAACAATTGTACACGATTTTTTTACTACATGGGCTTTCCTTAAAACACCCGAACAAACCCTACTTTGCGCAAACTGTGGCTTGAAACACATCGCAAACTATAAAAACTGCCCGATGTTTAAGTGGAATATAGAACGACTTATCGTCAAGAAAAACGCGAGTTTCGTTACACAAACTACCCCAAAGGGCATCAAATTTCTCACAGTTCTTACAGCCGCCAGTTCCCATGAGTATCAACGGCTCATATGCTAGCCAGTTGAAATCACCGAGTGGTACCCAGACATCCGCTAGCTTCTTGGAGACTGAGGTGAAGGGCCTTTTCGGGTGTGATTTTTTCTCGTTGGGATCGAATATGAGGAAGTTCATGCGGAACTACCATGCATGTACGGGCACTTATAAGAAGCGTTTACTTTTCATGCACTTCTTCACGAGCTTTGATGAAGATTAAGTTCAAGCAATTGAACGTAAACTCCATCAGACCCCAAGCACGACGTCATGAACTCCAACCCTTCCTCAATGATCATAACCCTTATATAGTCTTACTCTCCGAAACTAAAATCACTTCCTGGCACACCCTTTATTTTCCCGCTATACATTCCTTCGTACCGACCCCCCTGGAAACTTCCAAGGTGATGGCACAGGCATTCTTCACCGACAATCCTTTAAAGTTACCCACACCAGCCCGACTTCCCTAGCCTACCTTTTGAATGTACCCTTGCCTGGTTGGAAACAAGTAACACTCGTTTCGTGTGTGCATCCGTATATTGCCCGAAACCGACGCTAGTTAACCACCACCTCATTACACTAATTTCCTTCATGAAAGCCTATCCCAACCCCAATCAGAAAAAATTCCACACCATCATTGGTGGCGACCTAAACGCCGGACACCCAGAATACCTTGACTCCCGAACCAGTCAAAATGGCAACTCACTAGCACAGTGGAAGAATAACTGTGCAATTCCCCTACAGTTGGCATCCTGTGTCCAGCACGTCCTTATTTCCAACGAGGTTCAACTCAAAGTTTCCTAGACTAACTCATCACAAACGATCACTTTCCCGTTGAGTTCAACAGCAATATCCTCCCGTACCTTGAGACCGTCCCTGAAGTCAGTGACCATGATGCAGTAGTACTCTGCACCTCCATCCATAATTGCCCGATCCATGCTCCACGTACCGTAACCAAAGATTATTCTCGTGTTAACTGTCGATCTGGTAATGAATCCCTTGCCTCAACCCTCTCGCAGATTTCATTACTAGTTGATTGACGCGTATTCGACATTGAAATCGCCCATGCGGTGTTAGGATATACTGATTCGGTGCGGAAATATATCGAATCTTGTGCACACTCGGATGCCATGACATGATATCTTTTCCCGAAAATATCATAAGCGATATCAACCATAAAAATTCCTTTGCAGGCTTCTCTTCTGCCGCCGGTACGATGCTCGATATTGGTATTTACGAGATGAGATCAACCATCTTAGCTCAAAAATACGAAATGATATTGATGTGCTGTGTAACGAGCACCTGAAGGTCAAGTTTGACAATTCCACCAATATCGCAGACACCTTCAGAGAGCTGCGTAAGGCCATATCCGAGCCTTGGAAAGCCCCCCAGAACTCCACCAAAATACCTTCCCCAAAACCAATCAGCACACGAGAGAGCGAATTCGTTGGCAAATCACTTTGCAAAGCTCATAACCTGATTCAACACTTATACAACGCTAAGTGTTCAAACGTCCATCTCAATGGTCTTGACTGAATCCACATTCCAAACTTCCATACATGAACCCGATACCCTGTTTTCATGACCTCTTCAAACGCCAAACACATGCCCATCCAATGAATCCGATATCCAATTCGTCACTCCAAAGATCCCTTAATCCATAATCTCAAATTCAAAAAATAAAAAGTCATGTGGACATGACGGCATCCCCACCAAATTCCTTAAAAAATGCAGCAAATCCCTGTCTCCCTTCTTCTCGAACCTTATTAACCATTGCCTCCTCAATGCATACTTTCCCAAGCTATAACGCCTCTCCATGATCGTCCCGATACCTAAGAAAGTCCACTACTCCAAAACAACTATCGTCCCATTTCCTTGCTTGCCACCACAAGCAAGATCTAAGAGCTTGCGATCAAAGAATCGATCGACTCCCATCTAGATGAAAGCCTTATCATCCCTGACTTCCAGTTCGTCAATCATCCAAAGCACTCCGTTGAGCACGCCCTTCTTATCCTGAAATCACACGTAGCCATAAACGAAGCAAAAAATACTCCTACCACTGCCTGCCTCATTGACATCCAGAAAGCCTTCGATACTGTCTGGCAACATGGCCTCATCCACAAACTCCTCTCTACATTTAACCGCCATCCTCACCTGTGCAAACTCTTACTATCCTTCTTAACAAACCATTCTGAACGGGTCATACTCAACGACACCCTATCCAACACCTTTCCTCTCACAGCGGGGATCCCACAGGGATCTGTTCTATCGGCACTTCTGTTCTCCCTTTATACAGTCGACATTCCACCACCCCCGACCTCAATAAGAATCTTCAGTATGCAGATGGCATCATCATTTTTGCATAATCTCACCACTTAAACCTCATCAAAGCCCACCTTAATAATTATCTCGACCAGTTAGATGACTATCTTTCAAAGTGGAAACTTATGCTCACCACGGCTTAATGCGAAGCAATCTTCATCAAAGGCCACGCCCACCTTAAAAAATCACTCCATGATGAAGTGCGCAATTTAAGCTTATAAATCAACGGCATTAGTATCCCTCGGAAATCCGAGGTCATAATTAGCTCCCTTCTATTTCCTTTCCCCCAAGTAAAAAATAACCTTCGTGCAGCCACCACGGCTTTCCACTCACTACTGCCGCTCATCCACTATCAAGACTCATCCTATCCTATGGCTCTGTCTTCTGGTGTGACCTGTCATCAGCATAAATGGAAAAGCTGCGCATCAAAAACGTCAGATCCTTCATCATTGTGCGAAAATTTGGAAGGACCCTGAGAGAGGCCAAATGTACACATAAGCAAACTGCTCGAAAACCTTCCCATCTACTATTCGAAATTTTAAAGGCAGATTTGGAAAATATTTAATTATTTACATTCCTAATCGTAATTTGTAAAATCGTTTTCTTTCTTATTATTATTAAATGTAATTTTTATATCAATTTCCCTATATATTAAATTTAAATGTTTCCCTTTAATTATATTCTTAATGAGATTTAACTTTCATTACTATTTAAAATCGTCTTCATTTTCTCTACTTCAGTTAAATTTTCTTTACTTCAGTTAAATTTTGTTTTTAAAAACTTTCAATCTGCAAATAAAATTTTGATTATGGGAACGCTGATTTAGTACAGCCATCGTTGTCGTACACCACGCAGTGTAAGCAAACCCGGCTGAGCTGGCAGCTGCGGAAGATAGCGGCAGAGCATATCTACTAAATAGCAGCTGCAATTAGAACAAATTTTATTTCTTACGGTACTTATGGAGTTGAGAGAATTAGACTAAAAGTTCATATGAATGGTAAACAAAAACTTGAATTTGCTTGCAATTTTACCAACACATGGTAAACTTTAATCCATCTTTTGCCCGTTTATTTTCCTCTCTTTTCATTTTGACAGCTCCTCGATTGCAGGTGTTAGTTAGTATATATGCTCTGATAGCGGTACACCAAAAGAAGGAAAAAGTAAGTAAAGAAGAAGTCTGGTTTGAGATGTGGACCGGTGCGATACAAATATTTAAGTGAATAGTCTTTTTGTGTTATTTTCAGAACGTCAAAGACTTTAAATTTTGCTGTGTACACTTTTACAAGTGAAACTCCTCAGCACTAGGAAGTATAGTGTTTATACTCACGAAGGAACTTTTTCATAAATACTTTTATCTCCATGACAGGAAGGATGAAGTAATGTTAATGTTTACCAATACCAGTGAAGTGCTATTAAAAACTCGTGAAGATAATTTGTACGATTCAGATGTGGAGAATTCAACATATGAAATCAACAAAGCATTTACTAAACTAATTAACAAGTATGAACCGAGTCCGCTTGAAATCGCCCATGAATCGCGTGTTTTTGGGGTTAGTTTGAATGAGTGAGTCGAGAAAATAAAAGCAATAAAAACTAAATTCAATTTATTCATCCCAATTCGTTGTGAGTGAAATTTGGTGAATAAGTGCCTCCAGTCCAATATCTATTGTTGTGTGTAGCGACGTTCTTTCCCAAGGGTCGTATTCGAGAAAAGTAGTATGAATCGCCATGGCAGCATTTTGATTGAAACTAGCGAGTTAATCTTTTGAAGGGGCTTAGCACCTAGCCTCGAATTGAAACAGGGAAGTTTGCATCCATCGGTGTCAACTCCGTGAATCTCAAGTTGAGACCGCAGATTGATACTTGTGGAAAGTTGTCCCAATGTCTTTATTTGGGATGCAAATGGATTGATTGAACTTTCACAAAGTTACGAGGGATCGCCTTTAAGAATTTTATACTTGCCTCTTAGCAGTTCAAATTTCTGACAGTTGAGGATTCTGTGATCGGGTGCATCTATGGAATTGCACCTCTTGCAGTTTTCGGAGGACGCAATTTTGACCCTCTTGAGTCTGAATAAACTATACGCTCTATTGTTAAGTCTTGGATAATTACGACTCCACTTAGACTCAAAAGTGCCAATTCCAATATGATAACACACATTTAGTGTATTGAGTAAAATACAAATCATCATTCATAAGATTTTCCCAACATCGTGTGATGTTATAACGCACAAAAATTCAAGTGAAATAAGCCATCGAAGAAAGCTCGTACCAGGTCTACTAAATACGTAAAACAGCCAAAGAAATAGCCGATAATATCTAAGATGCAGCTCACGATTTGTGCACGGGAGTCATGTTTCGCAATAAGAGTTACCGAAAAACCTATGCTGGATTTATTGCGAAGTCTTTAAAGATGCTTTGGAAACAATATGATGCAGTGACATACGCAGCAAGTGGTAATGGTGTAACAACCCAAATAACTCGTGGAACTTGTCGGAAAAGGACAATCCTGGATGTTGATCTGTTGACACGTTCTAAAGAAAACTCCGAACTTCTATTACAAGTAGAGAAACTCAACGCGAATATCGTTCAAGATAAGTAGTAATAATATTATAAATCAGAAAAGCTACCCAAGCGATAATATCGTCGTTCTGACCCCTAGACAATTTTAATCTGTCGTTTTTTCAAATGACGTACACTTTTAACATTTGCCACATTAATTCCATTCATTCATTTATTGTTGCGTCTCTTCAGTCGGTATTTTTATTGTGTTCATAAAAATTGGATGAAACGAAACTTGTCCCCGTGTTTTATTTTAACAGTATATTTTTCAAACACTTTCATCCCCCTATATTCAGAGGAAAAGGGCAAAGTCAAGGTTGAGAATTTATTTCAGTTTTTTTAAACAATTCTCAAGCATGTATGCTGGCTTCTTGCCAATTTCATTCGCATTCAAGATAAATGACGAAAATAAAACAAATAATGCATTTCCCATTTTTATTTGTATTAATTTAAAAATAAAATTGACTTACACCCCCACCCCGACGCCCACACAGAAAGATCCTTTAAAAATTGACCATCATAATTTTAAAAAAATATTTCTCCTGCATAGCCATAAACATCTACATAATGCAAATAATTTTTCTACTTAAAACTTCTTTTCAAAATTCACATCATTGACTTTTTCAAAAACAAAAAAAAAAAAACCAATTGAATAACTGATACTTGAATAAATGCATTTATTCTTACATAGAATATATACTTTGAAATGATTGCTCAAAATTGTGGTCAATCAATGGTAGAATATGAATTGAATTCCAACAACAGCAACCTGAGCATGCTTTACAACAACATCAACCTCAGCAATTGCTCCTGAGTCTGCCGCAGAGTGAGGATCAGCTACAGCAGTTTCCGGATCAACCGTCGACACCTCAAAATCTTCTGTTGTCACCGCAGTTACTTTCGCCCAGTGTGTACGATGTGCTGGTATCGTCACGCCGTCGCTGCGTTATACAAAGTTCTACCGTGTCACCTCTTGGGGAGCAGCGGCCTCTTACGAAAAGTGTGCTTGCGCAACAACAGCAAGTATGTAGTCAGTAGTCAATTCCGGCTCCAATTAATAAAGTTACGGTCCTACAACAAAATAGTCGCATGCAGCAGTCTATCTTGTCTATTCAACAGCAACAAAAAATTCAGCCTCAATCCAAGCTGTGCCTAACACAATCAACGAATAATAATCTTCAGCAAAATATCGTTATGTCTTCAGCACCACAAAACTTTATTGATAGTGTGTTAGCTGATAACGGAGTGTTGCGAGCAGTCTCCCCACCTCTCCAGTTGTTCATATCAAGGCTCACTTACAACACAACCAAGGATACACTTACCAACTACTTAACATCGAAGCTTGGTTGCACGCCTAGTATTTTCAGGTGCGTAAAGTTAACAAAAGACAACCTTCCTGACCAGGTTATAAGTTCTTTCAAGCTGACAGTTCCGGCTGAACTTTCTAGCCTACTTAGTTCCGATTCTGGCCAAAGGGGGCATTCGTTAAAACATTCGATACAAGGCAACCTAAGCGGCGATTTCGTCCCGAAAAAGGTTCCAAACTGCCTCAACAACCTTCAAGGATCATCTAACACTGAAAGAAATTCTTCCCTTCCTAATCGTTCTTCTATTTCCAAACTTAACGATTCAGTTATCTGTTTAACTGAAACGTGGTTAAATGAGAATATTTCAAATGCGGAAATTTTACCTGAATATTTAGTTTACCGATGCGACCGTGACCTTAACATCACTAATAAATCTGATGGTGGGGGAGTCTTGGTTGCAGTCTGCAAAACCCTTAATAGTTCACTTTGTGCTGACTTCAAATTTGCTCGTGCTGTTGAGTGTGTAATTGTGAATTTCCCTCTTCCTCATAACTCCTCATTATTAATTTCCTCTTGTATATTCCCTGTAATTCTCCCTTAACTGTGTACGAAGCATTCTTCGATGAACTCTCTGCCTATCTTCTTGCTCGTCCTCCACATTCCAAAACTATAATTTGTTGGGACTTCAATCTACCGGCAGTGGAATGGGACCACTTAACAACACCTGGCATTTCCTCAACAAATAATCCTTCCTTGTTACTTTCTTCCTTTCTTTCCCTTTGTTCTTTTTCTCAGTTTAATCATATCCGTGACCCCAATGGTCGTCTTCTGGACCTAGTCATGTCCAATTTTCAAACTGGGTGTCTATCTATAGCTCCCGTTTTACATCCTTATGTTCAACCTGATCTCCATCATCCACCTTTGTCTCTAGCACTAACCGTTGATACCCTGAAACCCCAGAGAACTGCCTCAGTTTGTCGTTACAATTTCTTTAAAGCAAATTATGAGGCAATTAAAACTGACTGACTACGAAAGTTCCTTGAACAAATTCTACGATTACCTGAATAATCTGATTGCTCTTTATACTCCACTCTAAGCTCCTCGCAAAGCGCAAATGAAGCCTTGGCTTACTCGAAGTGTTCTTCGTGCCTTAAGAGCGAAAGATAAGGGGCATAGGCACTATAAATTGACCGGAAATGATGATGTTATACAGAATTTTTGCAGACTGCGCTCTTTGGCTAAAAAAGAGCTCAAAATGGCCATGTAAATCTACTTTAGTAGCTTAGAGAGTTTTCGCCTGACAAATAACCCTAAACCCTTTTGGTCATACGTCCGATCCCTTAAATCTTCCTCTTCCATCCCGCATACTGTCAAATGGAATAACACTGAAGCCTCCTCCCCTCAGGAGATTTCTAACCTATTTGGCGAATATTTTTCCTTTTTTTTTTCCTCTTCTGACATACTACACTCCCCCATAAATTCAATTCAAACTTTTCCAGCATCAAGTACATCCTATTCCACTGATCCTTCTGAAGTTGAATGCCTTATTAACTTGCTCGATCCGAATGTTAGTACTGGTCCCAATGGATTACCTAATATATTTGTAAAGTTACTTTGTTCCTCTTTGTGTTTTCCTCTATCCCTTATATTCAATCTCAGTCTTGGTACTGGCATATTTCCAAAGTACTGGAAAGATGCAAATATTGTTCCTATCATCTGCCTCAAACTATCGTCCCATATCACTCCTCTCCTGTTTCTCTAAGCTGCTGGAACGACTTGTACACAACAGGCTTCTGGAGTCACTGAGTTCATTTGTCACACCACATCAACATGGATTCTTGAAGGGTCGTTCAACTTCTACGAACTTGGCTGACTTCGAAGATTATATTGCAAGAGCTTTAGATAAACAGCTTCAAGTAGATGCAATATTCACGGACTTCTCCAAAGCTTTTGACTCCGTGGACCATATTCTCCTCTGTCAAAAGTTAGCTTTGTTCGGCATATTCGGTTTCCTTCATTCTTGGATTTCATCGTATCTATCCACCCGTTCATGTCGTGTTAATCTCTATGGCACAATTTCCTTTCCATTCAATCCTACATCTGGTCTCCCTCAAGTGTCAATCCTTGCACCTCTTCTTTTCGTACTGTTTATCAATGGTCTTCCCTGTGTAATTTCCTCTTCTTGTCTCCTGTATGCTGATGATTTCAAGGTATTCCGGATAATTAGATCCTTTGAAGATTGTCAGCAACTCCAAATTGATCTTGTCAACCTCTATAACTGGTGTAATGTAAACTCCCTTCGTATCAATGTTTCCAAATGTTTTAAAATGACTTTTACTTTGAAAATTGTTCCTTTAACTTTTAATTACACCCTATTTGATGTTGTTCTCTCCTCTGCAGACTCATGTAAAGATCTTGGTATAATATTTGACTCCAAGCTTAAATTTGATGTCCACATTTTTAGCTTAATTACCAAGGCATCAAAAGTTTCGGGTTTTCTTATGCGGCATTTGCATAAATTTGCAAATATTGCTACCGCTGTTCGCTTGTTCACATGTCTTGTCCGCCCGCTTCTTGAGTACTGCTCGGTAGTGTGGTCTCCCAGATATTTATATCTTGTGAACTCACTAGACGCTGTTCAGCATAAGTTTACCCGTATTGTGTTTTTCAAATTCAACTTAGCTTATGAGTCTTATGAGGGTCGTCTATCCATACATCGTCTCCCTTCTCTGTCATCCCGTAGAACCTTCTTAGATCAATGTTTTTTTATAAGTTGTACCACCAACAAATTGCTTCCACCCTAAGCGCAGACTTGCACTACAGACTGTATGCATGTCCTAGTCGGTCAAATCACATTCTCGAGGTTCCGTACGCCCGGACAGATTTATATTTTCACTCAATTATGCCGCGAATCATCCGAATGCATAACAGCCTCGAGCTTGGTTCTCTATCCACGTCCTACTTTGTTTTTAAAATTAAACTAAAGACGTTACTTTTTGCGAATAGTGATTAATGTTCCTTATCACTCAATTTTTTCAATTTTTTCAAACTTTGATCTAGACTCCAACTTCATTTCTTACATGTTTTAATTAATTTTATTCTGCTTGATTTGTTATATTAATTTGTCTTACTCTAAATTTTATTTAACTATATTGAATTGTCTAAGTCTATTTTGTAATTGGATTTTTGTCTGTTAAATGGATTTAAATAAATAAATAAATTAAAATATTCAAATCGGATTATTTTAATTGTCCCAATAGAAAATTACACTGCACACATATTTAATCTTTGCAAAAGAAACATTTTTTCAATGTTAATATTTAGAAAAAAAAAATTTTTTAAATGCTTCATAAGTGTTAAAAAAATTTTTTTTAGTAAGATTTCCAATATTTTAAAATATTTAACGACTTATTACTGCTCTGATATTAATTCAGTAAAATATGTTGCAGCTCTTTATATTTTTCAAAGAAAATTAGAATAATCTCAATAGAAGTGAAATTTTCCAACAATCTGTTATTTATATTTAAAGATATTAATAATCTGTTTTCATTGAAAATTTTTTTCTTGATAAATATGACATATTTAAAATCCTGTAGATCATAAAAAAAAAACAAATAACAAGAAAAGAAAACACATGGCATGAAATACGAATTGAACATTTTTTTTCGTAAATATTCCATTTTAATAATAATTTAAAGAAAAAATAGACAAATATTTCGTTTGAGACATTTTGCTAAATATACACTCTTGTTCATTGTTTGTTTACAGAATTTTCAAGAAAAGAAGTAGATAAATATATATATGCATACACAATAATATTTTCGCCGTAGTAAAATTTAAAACTAGTAAAAATATGAAAACAAATAAGTATGTTCCGAGTCTAGAAGGATAACAACATTGAAGATAAAAAACAAAGAAAGCGAAGTACACGCTTATGTTTTATTGTTTAACTTCGGGTCCTAAAGAAATACAATGAATTGTTAAACATAAAAAAAACTCGGCCTTTCCATTTCTTTTTACCTGACTGGGTATAGGACCCGCAACGATGGCAGGCTCCTCCTCAAATATGGGCTAGCCATTGGGCACGCTCTACCATTTTTGTTGTTAACAGGGGCTCTTGTCGGGTAGAGTGGCCTTCCGCTCACGTGCCCTTTTATGGTATAGAGTTATGTGATTCGACCGCTTATGCTAATTCTATAACATAAATTGGTCACGTCTATACTTCTCATTTGATGGGAAAGCTCATGCAAATTATTTTGGTATGAGTTTTCCACTCAAATGGAAAATATATGGTCACGTCTACGTACGGATCTTGATTCGGTTGAGAGGGTGCGAGGGGCACCACCTCCATCTGGATGCCCCACTCTTAGCTGTGGGCCATAAGTATCGTCGGGTAACGACGAAGTCTCCGCCAGTCCGCCCGTTTTTGCTCGGCCCGTTGTTTAATTTAACGTGTTCGTCCGTTTTCGTTTCTCTTTTGACTTCATTTTACACTCAATGGGTCGGAGGCTCCTTCCGCTGCTACTGACATTAGATTAGTAAGACTCTATGTTAAGACAAATGCTATTTAATACCATATGACTTCCCGCAGGGGGAATGCCGGTCGCCAAGAGCACTCTTGGGAGCTAGCATTCTTTGGGGAGTTCCGCCTCCACGTACCCGAGGAAATTCCCGCAGGGGGAATGCCGGTCGACAAGAGCACTCTTGGAGGCTAGCATTCTATGGGGTGCGCCGCCCCCACGGACCCAAGGATATGGGGGGCGCCGTGAGGTTCCCTCCTGGGATGACAGGTAACGACTCTGATTGTATCTGGACTACGCTTTGGACAACGAACTGGAATTGACGCTTTGGGGTGGCGGATGTGATGGTTCGGACCTAGTAGCTTTGCACAGTAGGTGTGAATGGCTCCAATTCTCGTCCCTGTAAAACCTTGGCAGGCCTCGGAGTACGTTCGAAGTTCGCACCATTGGGTTGGTGGTGCAGGTTCGGTTGGGACGGACTCCCGATTAGCGCTGGTCTGGCTCTGAGCACTTGTCCCCATAAGAGCTTGTGCCAACTATGGGACCAAAAAGGCGACTACACACACGAACGAAGATAGCGGCTCCAAGGGGGGACCCAACAAAACTGGAGCAAACAAAATCAAAAGACCAAAAACATCCAAAAAAAGAAACAAAAAATAATAACGACGACGCAACCAGCGGTTGCAGCCACAATGTTAACAGTACATCGAAAGCGGTACTAGCCACGATAAAAACGAAGAATAACACAATGACAGTTAAGGCAGACGAAAAACGGAGAATAGCAGACAGTCTGGTTCAGACTGAGATTCCTGCGGCGTTCGGGCGCAGCAAAAAAATGATGCAAACGCCAGAGCGTCCTATCAAGGAAAAGCGGGAAATTCTGCAGGACGCTTCAGGTGTTCGAGCCTCGGAAGAAGATAATATAAAGAGCACCAAAAATTCGATTGTCACTGCTGCGATCGTTATCCAAGCGATTGATCAAGGGTCGCAAATCCCGACATTGCAACGAAAAATCCAGAAGCCAACGAGGTTACGGCACGAAAAGCAACGAGTGACCAGACACCGCGTGATTGCACCGCCAACGTCGAAAATGTGGCGGAAGTACTGCACTTGGAAACGGAACGCGATAACCTCTCCCAAGGATGGTTGCAAGGTACAATTGCGGCGCAGCGATACGAAGAAGAAAGGCTACTCCGAAAAGCGGGGGATGTTCTGAAAAGAATACAATCTGCATACGACTCCCCAAAAATCGGGTCGGGCTCCTTGAACTAGAGGAGCTCCTAGATCGTATAGGGCACTATCAGAGGAGCTGATTAAGGGCCGAAGACGAACAGAAGGCTAAAGAGGCTCTTGCAGCCAAATCTAAAGGTGACATGCAGATAGCTCCACCATTAAAAGCCAATAAAAGAATGGCGTCTAGCCCAATCGAAGGAGATCGGGATAAAAGAAGGAAGGAAGAGGCACTTGATGGGCGTGGAGCACCAGATCACGGATTCCAGACAGTGCTTACAAAAGGAGCAAAGAAAGCTGCTAAGAAACTCCTTCAAAAAAGCCAGAAAGTAAAGTTCGCACGGACGCCCGATTGGAAAAAGGACCTGATGCAAAACAGGAGAGGCAGAAGCCCCGACGAAGACCCCGGCAGCAGGCACTGCTCGTAAAGCCCCAAGATGGCCGATCCTACGCGGAGGTACTGCGGGGCATCAGGGGAAACGTAAGGCCCGTAAACACCAATACTACCATTAATGTAGTACGACCAACGCGATCGGGCCACATACTGGTCGAATTCGGAACAGAGGCCAGCAATAACGAAGCATTCTGTGACGCAGTAAAGAAAGTCCTCGGCAAAAGCGCAACTATAGCCCCACTCGAGCCGATGGCAACGATCGAAATACGAGAAATTGACTGCGTGACGGATCTGGCCGAGGTAGAAAAGGCCATCAAAAGGGAGTTCCCTAGCGTGGGAAGGATCAAAGCGAGACTGAGACCAGAAAACAACAGGGACAACGCATGGCCATAGTTGCATGACCGAAAACGACGCTGAACAATTCCTGAACTTGTCTGTAAGATACGGCAAAGAGAAACGCCTCTTCAATGTTTCAAATGCCTTGGTTATGGTCACACCACACAAGTATGCAAAGGACCCGATAGGAGTCCCCTATGTTACAAATGCGGTGAAATGGGACATAAAAGAAAAGAGTGTACGAAGGAGGCAAACTGTATTCTTTGAAAGGATGCTGATCCAAAACCTGATTTTGGACACGTCTTGGGATCAGGAAAATGCCGGGTGTTGCAGGAAGCCCTAGCCAAGGTAAAATCAGAACTCCGATGACCCGTATCCTGCAGCTAAACCTACACCGCAGTTCAACCGCCCAAAATCTGCTTGAGCAGTTTGCGAGGGACATGAAAGCCGACTTCTTGCTGCTGAGTGAGCAACACCATGATAAAAGTCCTGCATTATGGTATTCTGATGAAACTGGTACTGCCGGCATCTACGTTCGGAACAGTGACTTTCAAGCGCAGAGTTGTGGATGGGGGGGGATGGTTTTGTGTGGGTTCGGTGCACAGGGACCACCTTCTTTAGTGTGTACCTAACGCCTAACGCATCGATATCATCTTTCCAACCCAAGCTTAATGCTTTGGAGGGCGCTGTCTCGAACGCAGAGGCCAATGTGCTCGTTGGGGGCGACTTCAACGCTAAGGCAATCGAATGGGGCATATCTCAGTCGGATCCGCGGGGAAAACGAGTCCTGGAAATGGCGGCCAGGACGGCCCTCGTCGTACTAAACTCCGGAAATATGCCAACTTTCCGCCGTATTGACTATGAGGGAACCATACCGGACGTGACATTCACCTCGGAGTCCTTAGTACGGACAATACACAACTGAAAAGTATTAGAGGACTATTCAGCCAGTGATCATCAGTGCATTCTGCTTGAGATCAGTGATGCTGTCTCCCGACGTCCATGCTCTCGGCCTTCTACAACTGGATGGAACATCGGAAGGATGGACGTCGAGAGGTTCGTCGAGGTGCTCACAGCAGGTGAGTCGCTGCAGGGAGCTTCGGAGGGACGGAAGAACTGGCAGCTCAAGACGTGGTGAACTCTACTATGACTGCTTGCTGCGCTTATATGCCCCGTCGAAGACCCCGGCACGGCAAGCCGCCAGTGTATTGGTGGTCGACTGAAATCGCTGAAAAGCGAAGGGAGTGTCACAAGCTTCGACGTGAGGCTCAACGGGCGCGGAACGGTGACGAGGCATGCAACTGGGTGGCAGCATATAAGTCGGCTAGGAAATGCCTTCGCAAACTGATCAACAGTAGCAAGGCTTGCTGCTGGCAAGACCTAGTGGACAATGTGAACAAGGATCCGTGGGGCCTTGACGACAAGCTGGTCATGCAGAAGCTTGGTGCCCTACGGAAGCCTTGTATACATGACGCAGAAAAGATGGACGCGATAGTACGGGGACACTTCCCCACCCATTCCATCCGTGTTGACGCTGTTCATGATGAAACAGCAGTCGAGTGCCCACTCTTCACACAGCTGGAACTGGAGGAGGCAGTCCTCTCATTGAAAGCGAGGAAGGCTCCAGGTCCAGATGGTGTTCCGGCTGAGGTGTTGCGGCTCGTCTATCACCATTGTCCTGACTTGCTGCTCGTGTTGATCAGCAAGGGGAAGAGAAATCCCGAATCGCCGTCTGCATACCGCCCGTTTTGCATGCTAGACACGGCTGGGAAAGTGCTAGAAAAACTCATCAAGGGAAGATTCGCTGACGCGATTCGTGCTGCTGGGGACCTATCTCCTAGGCAGTACGGCTTTAGAGCAGGACGTTCTACCATTGATGCGATTGCAGAGGTGGTGAACGCGGTCAAAAGGGCAGAGGCATATAGTCGCACCAAGCGACGGATCGTCCTGTTGGTGACACTCGACGTCAGGAATGCCTTCAACTCCGCTAGATGGGTGGATATTCTGGATACGCTGGGAAACTCTTTTCAAGTTCCAGAATATCTAATGCGGCTTTTGAGGAACTACCTAAAGGACCGAAGCCTGTTCTACGACACGACACAGGGCCAACGAAGGATGGAAATTATATCGGGTGTTGCCCAGGGATCTATCCTTGGTCCGGACCTGTGGAACGTGGCTTACGACGGGCTACTGAGACTCGAGATGCCAGATGAGTCGCGCTTGATCGGCTAAGTGCATGATGTTGCGGCTCTGGTCGCTGGACACACCGTTGAACAAGCGCAACTTAGGCTAGGTATGCTAATGGGCCGAGCGAGGGACTGGATGACAGCTCGCGGGCTCAGTTTAGCACTGGAGAAAACCGAAGTGGTCATCTTGACAAAAAAGAGAATCGCTAGAGTAAGGATGATCTGTATTGGTGACTTACGAATCGAATCGAAGCCAGGGGTGAAGTACCTGGGGCTACTGATCGAATCGAAGATGTGTTTCTCTGAGCAAATCAGGACAACGGCTTAGAAGGCTTCTTCGGGAATATCGGCTCTGAGTCGACTTATGGCCAACGTAGGGGGACCCAGCCCATCAAGAAGACGCCTCTTGATGAGTGCTGTAGGGTCAGTGCTACTGTATACCGAAAACGTTTGGCACAGGTACAGAGAAGAGGAGCACTGAGAATTATATCTTCGTATCCAACAGTCTCTGACTCGGCGGTGAGAGTTATTGCAGGCGTGATACCTGTCGCCCTCCTTGCTAGAGAGCGCCGGGCTATTTACCTGCGCCGAAACGTGGATGCGAGGGAGATCGTTGTCCGCGAGGAGAGACAGCGCTCGCTCAACGATTGGCAGCAGTCTTGGGTCAATTGCACGAAGGGAAGGTGGACTGCGCGCCTCATCCCTGATATGAGACCGTGGCTAAATCGAGGGCATGGTAAGACTGACATCTATCTGACCTTGCTTTTGAGCGGGTATGGGTGTTTTCAGCCTTACCTGCACAAGATCGGTAAATCACGGTCCCCCGATTGTCAGTTTTGCCCAGGAGAGGAGGACAATGCATGTCACACATTTTTTGCGTGTACCAAATGGGTCAGGCTGCGAAGGGAACTCTACAGGGAGACGGGAGAACTCACCCCAGATAATATAGTGGCGGTGATGCTCGAATCGGTTGACAAATGGAACCAGGTGGCACATTATGCTCGGGCAGTCCTAAAATATAAAAGGGACTCAAAGCAGCTGGGGCTGGGGGATCGCTCTTCTGGCATTTCCTCTTCCCCTCTCCCCTCCCGCTAGGAAAGGGACTCCCCAGCTTGAAGGCACCCTACGGCGTAACAAAACGAGACCTGGCCCGAAGTAATGTGTCAAACGGTTCCAGGCTGGGTTCTCAGGTTGAAAGGGGAGGTGTTTAGTTGGTAGTCCAGTCGCGCATGGGAGTCCCACACTCTGTGCATAAATAGCATTCACCTCCCTACCGCAAAAAAAAATTACCATATGACTAGATTAAGAGAACCATAGATAAGGAAATAGTCCGCTATGTTAAGTATAGTGTAAGTTAGAGTTATGTTTGAAAAGTCAATAATCTAAATATGGAATAAATGAAATGGAAAAAAAAGTTTTTCTTGCACTCAATCATTTTATATGTTTGCATATCGTAGATTGAGTACAATACCCTTCTGACATGGGCGTAGTTCTGTCTACGCAGCTTCCTCTAAATTTGAAATAAAAATAAAAAAAAATACTAAAACATTCAAGAATGATAAAATCAAGTTGTAGAAAAAAATGTTTTGCATTGCATGCCCGTTGAAAAATCAGAAAAATACGCTGTTTTTTGCATCACAGACCCTTTCCTCCCTTAAAAGTGTTCTTAAATGCAATATAATTTGGTATTTAGGAAGTGAAACTTCCTGGAAAAAAAATGATCTATAATAATTTCAGCTAATGCGCGAAGTCAACCAAGTTTTCGTCGAATTCAGTAGAAATTAGAGCGAAATTGCGATTTCTATCAAGTGCCCTGTTTGCAAAAAATTTACAATAGCACAATTCCACAACCGTGAATCCGTTCACCTTGAATTTGCTATTTATTTCGCAAGCATGCTGCAAACTTTTATTATTTTTTAAATTTTTTATCTGCCTAACTCAACCATAGATAGCAAAAATACTCATCTTCATTAAAATAGATCCAATTGTAAGAACTACAATCTAGGTGTCAAGGAAGTCTTTAATATTCTTCCATTAATAACCAGCAACAATTATTATGCACATCAGAGCATCCGCAACAATGAGATCGTTTAACAAAAACTGCGTTAATTAACAAGTCATCGTTTTACTATTCATTAACGATTTTCCATCATCGCGAAAAAACACTATAGTCCCGTAGGCTATTCAGCCAAAGCAAAATTCAAGCTTGCTTGCCGTTCCGCTGAATAGAAAATTCTCTGCGAGCTGCGAAGGGGAGCCGAGTCATGCGTGTGGAAGACATCACACGGATAAAAAATCCATTCTCTGCTTTAGCTACTGGATTCCTCCAAGAGGCAAAAAGATATTCCGCGTGCATCTCGTGGATTAGATACGAGCAGGAATGTATCTCCGGAGATTATTCGTTACGTTAATCTCTACTGGATGCTGTAGCACTGGCTCTCAAACTGACGCTGGAGCCCGGCAGATTGGGGAACGATTGGCTGAATGTGGCTCAGCTCGAGGGCTCCATTGTTGGCACAGCATCCGAGTCGTTCCATTGCGCGGCATGGCGCTTAGCTGAGACGAGACTTGCGCGCCAACGCCACCATGCTGGTTATCAGTTCCAATGAGGATTGCACATGAATGGTACCAGATCCAGGCGGAAGTCTTAAGAGAATCGAATGGGGCTCCCAGACTGCAGGCAGACAGACGTTCAGTGACTATTCGGAGCGATGGACATACGTTGAGATTCCAAGGAGCTGGAGAAGCTAATTGCACGTTCAGTTACGTACGGTTGAGGAGGCTTTGGGCACGGTCTTTAGTGAGCGAAGATAAAAGATTGTTGTTCGCAAGCTTTAAGTACAGAACAGATACGGATTGATTTTGGCGCCGCGCCTTAACACTCGGGTTGAGTTCGAGGCCTGCAAGGTGTGCGTGGAATGCGTGCAAAGCGTGTGTGCTTTTAGGGATCCGGATCGTTGCATATTCAAAACAATCGCAGTGTGAGAGGAGCGAGAACGGCCGGGAAAGGTGTTTGGCTTCCAGTCAGCACCGGCACAAGTTGTATTAGCGGCGGTTGGAATGAAATTCGTTCAAGAGAGTTCAAAACTTGTAACGAACAAATAGAACATTAAGAAGTGGAGGGACGATTCGAGATCAGAGAAGAAGAAGAACCGGAGCCAGCGGAAGAAGAAGGCGAAGAGGAAGAAATACCCACAAATACACGCGACTAGCGAACCGGCCAGGTGAACCAGGTGAAGCTCAGATACTTCTTCTTGGTGGCTCGGCGTTCCGGTGCTCTGTTTTGCGCTCGAGAAGAAGTTGCTCCGCTGCCTCGTTCGTGGCTGCGTCTTACCTGTGCACGACGAGTCCAAAGCTAAGTTTTGTGTATCACCCACCTTGTGCAGAGGAGTCGTTTCTCGGGTGGAAAACAACATATTCAGACCGGCTGGCTGGCTCTTTGATATGTTGCCATTCTTATGCTGATTGTGTTTTCGTCGTCGCTGTCGCGGTTGTCGTCGCGAATTCAGTGTTTATAGCTGGAAGGTGTCCTGCAAGGCTTTCAGCTCAGCTACAAGCGCTCGCTATCCGTTGGTGATTTGAATGAACGAAGACTTCCGCAACGAAGCTCAAAGACAATCGAACAAGTCCTTGGCCGTTAAATCAACTTAAACTGTGAACTTCGTTCAAATCCCATAAGGACTTGTAACGAACACGCGACTGTTGTCGGAGTCCTGCTCCAATTCGAAATCTTCAGCCTACCGGTTCGCTGATTATTATTCAAGGATACAACAGGAGTCGTGAATAACATACGCTAGCAACAAAGCTCCCAGTGCAAGACTCCTTCGTAAAAAAGTACTCGGATTTTGGTCTGCCTACACAATACTCGCCCCCGTTGCGATTCCATTTCAGTTATTATCCCTCTCGGCCCTCAAATCGTAGTGTCGTGAATATTGTTGTTGTTGCTCATTGTTGTGTTCAGTGTATTTTTTCCGGGCGCGTTTTGTAGCTCTCTGTAACCGTAATAGCGTTTGTCCATTCTTTTTTTGTGTGTTCTCGGCTGTTTTGTAGCACCGGTGTAGGAGTGTACCTTTATATTGTGTAGTGGAAAATTCGGCGGAAAAATCAATATAAGACAAACGTGAAAAGGTCGTCGCCACCTTCATTGTAGCCGTCGCCGCTGTCGTCTACGTCGAGGGAAACCAATATTGTGCACTTTACGGACATACTTACAGTTGGGCGATTATTGTTGTTTTCATGTCCCTGTGAAAACTATCATGATCCCATGATTTGGAGGCGTCACGATGCGAAAAGGTGCGGCCCCATGCTAAGCTAATTTAAACGACTCTGGATTATGTGTGATAATGAATGCTCGTTAGATAATAAACATTAATAATCGCGAGGAGTAGAATTGGATTTGTATGTGCAAGGAACATTCCTTATAAGAATTTGAATCCTGCTGAGTGGTAACTGGGTTAGATGAATAGATAGATTGCAACGGTCCAAGGAATTATGCAAGAATAATTCTCGAGAATAGTAAAGAAGATTACAATAAAACCAGTACGTTGGTTGCGTGAAGAAATAACGACGAAAGGAAGCATCCTCACCGGAAAGAAAACTGGAAGTGGTTTGCGGTCAAGTGAACATTATTCTAGACAAGTTCTATGCGTTGCATTATACGCGGATGGTTTGAATGTGTAATTTGATAGCGTTGATGTTAACCTGATCTTTGCATTTTTCAAAGGGCATGGGAAGGATGCTCCATTGTTAGTTGATTCTATTTAATAGATATCCATATCAAGTGAATACTGAGATAAGTATTTTTTCAGTTAAAATTAAATAGTATAGATTTAAACTGTTTTGAAGTGAATCAGTTGAATTGGAAATATAAAAAATAAATTCAAAATCGGCCAAAAAAAAATCCTGGTCCAAAGTGATTTGAAGATATAATATTCATTGTGATACAGTGTAGTGTACCATTCTGTGAAGTAGTTTTTGTGAATTAAGTGCTAGGAAACAACAACTTTGATTAGTCGCAGCAAAAGCAAGGAGTCATCAATAAAAAAGGTTGGATTCGAATTTTGTCTTAAAATTTATTTATAAATTTTAAACATTAAATCAGGAATTTCCTCAAGAACAAATAAAATTAAGAGAAAATGAAATCGGGAAGTTATCACATTTCCATTACTTTGTTTTTTTAAGCTACTCCATTTAATGATGTTTGGGAACTAACTAATAAAAATAATACAGAAATATTAATATCATGCAAGTAGTTTTGATTTTGCCCTCATTGGGCTCGTTCGAATAAAATTGGAATTGATCAAAATTTAAAAGAAGTATCGAGAAAAAATATTCAAGACTTTAATATTGCAATCTTTTAGCCATTGATGGTTATTTTTGTTCAAATGATAAATATTAGATCTGTTTTGTATTCAACTGGGACCCAATTACTAAGAAGATGGTTTTGGCCCCCTAGGAAAATTGAGCGATATCAATTTGGTTTTTATATTTTTCGTTCTTGAAATGAGTTTATTCATTACTCTCAATGATTAAAAATATTTTTTTGATTTAATAGGATTTGAACTACTGAAGCAGCAGCTACTACTCATCTGAGTACACCATACCAGTTTTAAGGGTTTTTTGGGTTTGTAAAAACTGTTCGCAATTTGCTTAAAATGTGCAAAAATAATCTTGTAATAAATTAATATCCAATAGATCGATTGAAAATATTAATAATTTCAGTCGTTCAAATTCGTACATACTTAGGGGTTTGGGCTGGAATCGAACCCGTAAACCACGAATTATGCAGCAGAGATGCTACCATTCTTTACTCCACACACATTCCTTCTTCTTCTCCCTCAGCACTACAGGCCCTCTCGGGCCTTCGCTGTCTGCAAATAGCGCCTCCAACTGTCTCGGTCCATCGACAACGTCCTCCAATTCCGAAATCCGGGGAGTGATGAACTGTCTTCGTCGACCGAGTCAGGCCAGCGTTTCCCCACTGGTCCCCGGGCTCCCAACGAATACCTTTTTGGGTATCCGTTGTTCGTCCATACGATTCATGTGGCCAGCCCATTGCAGCTTCCACAGTCTTATAATCGTTGAGACCACCGGGTCGTCAAAAATTTCATACAGCTCATGTGTATATCGAATTCGGCATTAGTCCCCGTCTAGCTTCGCCTCAGGACCCTACGCTCAAAGCCGCTCAATATATTTGCCGATGCTTGGGTTAGGGTCCATGTTTCACACCCATAGCATAACACAGGTCTTATCATAGATTTGTATACTTGGAGCTTTGTTTTCCTTGGTATGCAGCTGGTCTTCAAGATTGTCAAAACTTAAAAACATATTTTATTTGCGAGCTGTATTCTTCGGCGTATTTCGTCTCTTTCATTGCCCGTTTTTGTTATTTTGGCGCCTAAATACACAAATTCGCTAACATTTTCGATACTATATTCGCCAAGTGTGATGTATTGTGTACTTGAGGTATTTTTCCTCGATTGCGTCATGAGCTTTGTTTTATTTTCATTGATTTGTAGCCCTACTAGTTTTGGTTCGCTGTCGAGTTTTAGGAAGAGTTCTTTGGCAGTTGTTAACGACCGTGACAAAATCTTTATGTCGTTCGTATAGGTTACTACTTGGTTCGACTTAAATAGTAATGTACCTCGTGTATCGACAGGTAGCTTCCTTATGACGCACTCTAGAGCCAAATTGAATAGCAATGAGGCCAGCCCATCTCCTTGCTTTAGTCCGATATTTGTGTCAAAGGCATCGGTGAGTTGTTTATTGATGCGGACTTGGGAGGTCGTCGACGTCATTGTCATTTTGGTAAGACGGATTAATTTGGCCAAGCATTATTTGGTATAGTACGTTACGATCAATACTGTCGTATGCTTGCTTAAAGTCAACGAAAATTTGGGGAACGTCTATGTTGAACTCCCAGTACTTTTCAAGTACCTGCTTGACTGTAAACAATTGGTCTATCGTCGATCTGCCTGCTCTAAAACCGCCTTGATACTCCCCAATAATACTGTTGGTGAATGATCCAATTTTATTTTCTAAGATCTTTGAAAATATTTTGTACGCAGTACAAAGTGGTGATATGCCTCTATAATTTTCGCACTGTAGCTTGTCATCTTTTTTGTGGATAGGGAATATAATTGATTGGCTCCACTCTTTTGGTATATGTTCTTGTCACCAAATGTGCTGGATGACTTTGTGAATAGCTTGATGAACACTACTGCCACCATATTTGATGAGCTCCACTGGAATCTCATCGATGCCCGGGCGCTTTATTATTCTTTTGGGCTTTGATGATGGAAGAAACTTCATCCAGATTTGGTGGGGCCAATGGACGTTCTCCGCAGACATCTATAGGCTCCGATGCTCTGGAGCTGTGCGGAGGATTAAGGAGGTTCTTAAAATATGATGCCCATCTTTCCTAAATCTTGGTTTCATCAGCGATGATATTGCCAACGTCATCATGACAGAGCGTGGTTTCGGGCTGGTATCCACGTTTCAGGCTGTTCACTACTTTGTATGCTTGTCTTGTGTTGTTGCTCGCTAAACTTACATCTATACTTCTCAATTGGTCATCATAGTATTTTCTTTTCTTAATCCTAATTATCTTATTCGCTACTCTTCTGAGATTTTCATAGTGTTCTCTCTTCGTCCTGGTTTTCCTACCTACGTATTCTTTGTACGCCTGATTCTTTTTATCTAACGCATCCTGGCACTCATCATCGAACCAATCATTCCTCTTGCGCCGGGCTTGATGTCCGATCGTCTGTTCTGCCACGGTCCTGATAGCCGCTTTCACTTCCACCCAGAGCTCGTTGCTCGTCTTTAACGATGCGTCTGATAAGATGGGAGCCAGCTGGTTGTCGAGAGTCTCCGTGAAATGTTTGGCCACAGACGCCGTTTGAAGCCTTTCGATGTCAAATTTTTGCAACGGGCTGGTCTTCGCCGAATATGCCTTTGACATACGACATCGATAGGTTGATTTGATCAAGTAATGATCTGAGTTACAATTGGCTCCACGGTATATACGGACGTCAAGTATGCTCGAAGCCCAACGTTGTTGGATCAGAACATAGTCGATCTGGTTTTGTGTGTTTCCATCCGGTAATACCCTGGTCATTTTATGAATACGTCGATGGGGGAAGCAAGTCGAACGTATGACTAGATTTCTGCTACATGCAAAGTCAATCAGCCGGTGGCCGTTGTCATTTGTTTCATCGTGGAGGCTATACCCTCCAGTCGTTCCCCGATGAGATAGCTCATTGCCAACCTTAGCGTTGAAATCATCCAGAATTATTTTTGTGTCGTTTGTAAGCAATGAGTCAACCAGTCTTTTCAGGTGATTGTAGAACGTTTCCTTCGTTTCTCCGTCCTTTTCTTCGGTCGGGGCGTGAATATTAATCAGCCAAATTTTGAAGAATTTCGCATTTATACGGACCGCACACAAACGTTCGTTTATTGCCTTAAAATCAATAACGTGCGATTTGAACTCCTTATCCACAATGAAGGCCACTCCGAATTCTCGTTTTCCAGTAGGCTTCCCACTTTTGAATATTTTGTGCGATTTCATGTCTTGAATGTCGTTTCCCGTCCAATTCGTTTCCTTGACTGCCAGTATTTTTAATTGATATTGACTGGCCTATTGTGAAAGCTCCTTAATAGCGCCAGGGTAATTGAGTGATCTGACGTTCCAGGATCCAATGCCATAGTCCTTTTTTCGTTTGCGAGGGCGTTGCCGTAATTCCAATCCATTCCGAGGCCCATCTGCAGTTTCGAAACATTTTAAAGTTTTCCAGGGACGGGGAGTTAGCCCGTCGCCCAACCTCCATTCTGGCGGTATGGCTATTACGTCGATTCCGTTATCAAGTGCGAAAGATTCGCCTTCACCCTCTTACACACTGTAGATGTATTTACAGTTATTAGCATTTCTTGGCATTTAATGTCACATTATTGGGGAACCAGTAAACCCAATGTGCGACCCCGAGAGCATTTACTACCATTTAATTCTCCGCCGTAGACGGTCCCAAGCCTGTTTGAGAAAGGAGGAGGGAACCCCCTGTTTCCCCAACCTACAGCATCCATGATACCTCATCCCAAACCCGCCAGACACATTCCAGTATTTGATAAATGTGGTTGTATGCATAGCTGATGGACTTGCTTCGTCAGTATAATTTACACAATTTTCTTGCATATTTTGCCAAGTTTAATCTCATCTAATTTGCCTAAACATATGCACAATTCTGAATTTCTTAGTAACAAACTTTTTTATCTGGTTATTTTTTCTCGCTGAATTTTAGGTAACTAGTCCTATTGGCCAAGGCCCAATCGATGATGTTACGTTATAGAGGATGAGGTTTGAGATGCAGAAAATTATCAAAAGTGTTAAATATGATTTGAAGAGGAACGAAAAACATTTCTTAATTAATGTTTTGAACACAACTTAATTTTTACTGCTGATGCCTGAGGAAAATATAAGTGTACCTTAAAACCACCTTCTCTTTTAAATGCAAATTTAGAATTTAATTTAGCTACCGAATTAAAAACTTTTAAGCTTATTTGTTTTCGCAATCAGAGTTGATCCGAAACAGATCCAATAAATATCGAATAAAGTCTATACACAATTTCACAAATTTTAGCGGCTTGTTGTAAAAAACAAAACAGGTATGAACAAATAAACAGGAACAATATCTTTTTCATAATAACTCAGATAGACCCTTCTTCTGCAAGAATATTCAGCTCTCGTTCACCAGTTTGTGATTCCCAGTAGAGGTCTGCATTAATCATCCACTGCGCTCCTTATTATTTTCTCGAATTTCTTACAGAAAACTTTTTTTAAACTCTACCATTTAAACAAAAATACACAACACATTTGAACACTGGGGAGGCTGTGAGACTCTTGGTCTTTTTCTGTCTCACTCCTTCATAAGCTACAAACTTGCCTTCCATCGACCGCATCCTTCAATTTTGAATTCCAAGCAGTGATGCACTGTCTTCGACGATCGAGTCAGACCAGCGTTTCTTCGGTTTCCGTACTGGTGTCCACCCTTCAGTTCACCCAACGAATACTTTTATTCGTTGCTCACCCATAGGACTTACGTGGCCAGCCCATTGCAGCTTCCGCAGTCTTAAAACCGTTGAGACCTTCGGCTGGTCAAAAATTTCATACTAATGGTTGTATTGAATTTTCCATTGGTCGTCATGCAGCTTCGCTCCGATTATTCACTACAGGACCCATATCTTGAGAGCGTTAAATATTTTTGCGGATGTTTGGGTTAGGGTCCATGTTCCACACTCATAGCAAAGCACAGGTCTTTTCATAAATTCCTGTAGTTAGAGCTTTGTTTTCTTGCATATACAGTAGGTCTTCATGATCGTCAAAACCGAGTATAGTATTTTATTTGCATTAGTTTACCTCTCAAATACCAAAATTTGTCAACATTTTTGATACTGTGCTCACCAAGTATGATATATTGGATACTTGAGGTATTTTACCTCGACTGCGTCATGAGTTTTGTATTATTTTCCTTGATTTGTAGCCCTGCTAGCTTTGCTACGCTGTTGAGTTCCAGGAAGAGTTCTTTAGTGGTTGTTGACAAACGTGACAAAAGTTTGATGTCGTCCACATGGGCTACCACCTGGTTTGACTTGGTGGTATGCCTCTTTGGTTTTCACACCTTATTTGTCGATAGGAAATATAATTGATTGACTCCACTCACCCGGCATACGTTCTTGTTGGTAAATGTGCTAGATGACTTTATGGATAGCTTTCTGAACGCCACTGCTCCATATGGAATGAGCCATACTAGAGTTTCATCAATGCATGACGTTTTATTGTTCTTCTGGGCCTTGGTGGTGAAATAAACTTCATCCTGAGCTGCCTGAGGGCCAATGGAAGTTATCCGAGAGTATCAATAGGCTCCGATGCAATTGA
Organism: Odontomyia ornata; assembly: GCA_963969285.1. Classification (NCBI taxonomy): domain Eukaryota; kingdom Metazoa; phylum Arthropoda; class Insecta; order Diptera; family Stratiomyidae; genus Odontomyia; species Odontomyia ornata. The sequence continues at coordinate 19,120,316 of OZ017740.1, read as the reverse complement.
GTCGTTTCGAGGATCAAGGAGGCTCTTGAAATATGATTGCCATCTTACCTGAATCTTGATGTTACCGATGTCATCACAACAGAGCTTAGTCTTCGGCTGATAACCTCTTTTCAGGCTTTTCACTATTTTGTAGGCCTGTCTTGTGTTATTGCTCGCTAGATTTACATCATTGCTTCTCAATCGATCGTCAAAGTATTTTCTGAGATTTTGATAACAGTTTTTCTTCATCCTGTTTTCCTATCTAAATATTATTTGTACACCGGATTCCTTTTGCCCAAAGCATCCTGGCCCTCATCCTTGAACCAATCATTTCTTTTGTGCTGGGCTTGATGCCCGATTGTCTGTTCTGTCTCAGCCTTAATTGCCGCTTTCGTCTCCCCCCGGAGCTCGTTGCTTGTTTACAGCGATGTGTCTGATAGGATGGAAGCCAGCTGGTTGTCGGCGGTTTTGTGAAATATTGGATATTCTAAAAAGTATTGAGCCTTTTTTGTCACTAGATGGTGTTAGTTGTCATATATCGGGCAATAATAATCAGATTGAGTCAAACTGACATGCGTTTGAAAGATGACACTCCAGTATATAATTTTCATATGGACAGTTTTGTATTTCGTCATTCGTGTCGAAAGTTGCATTCATTTAAAAATGAGTGAAATTTCTGAAAAAATTCGTTATATTTTACAATATCACTACAATCAAGGTGAGAATGCATCGCAGGCTCGTGAAAAAATTTGTGTCGCTCAGTTCGACCAATCACTGAAAAATTCGATGAAATCTTAACAAAAAATTGAAGAAGACCGACAAATAAGCAGCCATGACATTGCTAAGGAGCTTAATTTATTTATTTATTTATTTATTCCATCTTACAGACTAAACAATCCAATCACAAAATGGAACGCAAAGAACAATCAGCAAAATTTAAATGAAAAAGAATACTAAAACGTCGATAATTAAAAGTTAAACTAGTAGTAACTCTCTTAGTTTTTTCTTAAATGCTATGTAAGAAGAGGGGAAAGGACCAAGCTCGAGATTATTATGATTTCGTACGATTCTTAAGATTGGTGAATAGAAATATAAATCAGTTCTAGCATATGGTATAACGAAATAAGAATTCATCCGAGATGAACGAGATGTTTGTCGGAAACGCAGCTCAGAAAAAATATTTAACGGGACTTGATGGTAGCAGAGTTTGTACAAAAAAACATTGGTCTAAATAACAGTTTTGAACCATTTGCGTAAGGCTGCATACACAAAGAAGCACGACGTTTGGGTGCCGCATGAATTAACACAAAAAAATTTGATCGATCGAATTTGCATTTGCGAAATGCTAATAAAGCGCAACGAAACCGAGCCATTTTCGAAGCAATTCATTACGGACGATGAAAAATGGGTAAGATACGAGAATGTCGTTCGAAAAAGATCATGGTCAAAACAGGTGAATCATAACAAACCACTTCAAAGCTAGGGTTGACACCAAATACGGTTATGCTGTGTGTATGGTGGGATTGGAAGGAAATTGTTTATCATAAGGTGCTAAAACCTGGCCAAACACTCAATTTAGCTCTATAATGTGAGCAGTTAACCAGATTGTAACAAGTAGTTAAAAAAAACCGGCCAGAATTGATCAATAGAAAGGGCGTTGTCTTCCATCATGACAATGCCAGGCCACACACATTTTTGATGACCCGGTAAAAATTGACAGAGCTTGGCTGGGAAGTTTTGTTGAATCCACCGTATAGTCCAGACCTTGCACCATCAGACTACCATTTGTTCGGTCTCTGCAAAACTTCCTTAATGAAAAGAAATTCACTTCGAAAAGGGACTATGAAAATCACATCACCAAGTTTTTCGCCGATAAACCACAGAAGTTCTACACAGATGGAATAATGGCTCTACCCAAAAATGGCAAAAGGTCATAGATAATAATATATAAATATGTACTTAACTAAAATCCATTTTAAATAAAAGAAATATTGAATCAAAAGATGACAAAAAAAGGCTCAGTACTTTTTAGAATATTCAATATTTGCTGCATTCGCTGCTACCAGTTGCTTTAACTTATCGAACGATGCGTTTGAAAGACAAGGCGTGGAGCGGAAGACTAGTCGAGATGCGGACTGATGGAAATGCGCAGCGTGTGTGCGCCCTAATCCGTGAAGATCGGTGTTAAACAGTTCGAATGTTGGCCTCGGAACTGGGTATAAACCGTGAAACAGTCAGACAAATTATAATAGACGATTTGATTGAAAAAGTTGTGCGCGAAGATGGTTCCAAAGAACCACACCACACCGCCCTCAGCATGCCCCAGTATTTGGCCTCTAAGCGGATCGCCGTGTTGCAACAGCCGCCTTTTTTGTTCTCAAGAACAAAATCGGTGGTCAAAGGAACCCATTTTGAGTCGATTACGGATATCCAGGCGGCCGTGACGAAGGTACTCGTGGTCATCCCAGTCGAAGCGTTTCAGAAATGTTACAAAGCATGGAGAACGCGCTATAACCGTTGTTTAGCTGCCCAAGGAGACTACTTTGAAGGGATGGCAGAGTCGTAGAATAATTTTTAAATATACGGTTTTCATGGAATCAGTCTCATTACTTAATTAGCATATCTTGTATCTAAGGCTAATAAAATGCTAGGTTTCATCAAAAGAAGAGCTAAGGAATTCAAGAATATTTTGGTTACTAAATCACTATACATCTCATTAGTGCGCCCTATTCTTGAATATGCCGTCCTGACAACAGGGTTCCAACTGTTTTTGATATCCACGCTGATAGGTTAGAACCGGTCCAGAAACAGTTTTTTCTGCACTAAAATCCCATTACGACCCTAGAAATTTCCCGGTCTACCATCATATAGCTATCGGCTTCAAGTACTTTATATGCCATCACTAGATTTTAGGAGAATGATGATATCTGCATGTCTAGCCTTTGCTATTCTGAGAGACAATATTAAGGTTCAGTACATAGCAAAAAAAAAAAAAAATTCCTTACCCCTTAGAAGCACAAGACAATCGCCAATACTTATCGTAGATCGCCATCACACTACCTATGCAGACAATGAACCATTAAACGGATGTTGTAAGGTATTCAACAAGTTTAGTAAACACTACTTCCCATCCATTTCCAAAGCCTTATATAAAACTCATATCCTGTGATCCCTTCATTCATCAACATAATTGTACCTTAATTTAAGAAAAATGTCTTGTATTCAATTTTTTTATTTTTTAATTATTTTTATTGTAAAAACATGTCTTGCTTGGCAAATAAATACATAAATAAATTGAAATTTTTATTTGTAAAGTGAAGAAAATGGTAAATAATGTCGCGTGTTATGGTTACCGGCCAATAATTTTAATGTTCCGGGAAAGTGAAAACGCACTGTCTTTTCAATTAAATTAAAAGAGTTTATTTACTAAGAATGCACAATTATTAACTTCACTATTTTACAAATCACATTGTAGTTTGCTTTTCACTTATCCTATCAATTAATGTTTCCATTGTCTTCAAATATATCACGAAAAACCTTTACCTCACTATCAATCAGTATCGCCTTCAACTCACGCCCTACATTATCGCAGTTTTTACTATCGTAGTTTTACTATTCCTCCCATTCATTCAGCTCGGCTTTATATAGGGTCTCTAGTCATTCAATCCATTTCTCGTATATTGGCGAATATTCTGACGAGAATTGCCTGGAATATTCGAGCAATTCTGAATACCCGCAGTGACATCACTTTCAGATATTGATAATGGATCGGCTTGGTCGATTCTTGTGCTTTCGAGTAGATTCGTTTATTGACCATGATGTTATTAATAGTTGTGACAACAATTGCGACAATAGCTCGCAGTATTGTTTGGACATGTAACAATATTTTAAATTCTTACTAGGAAGTTTAGTCTGCCCTTAGGCCCTAATGCGGAAAACTCCATCGATGCCTGAAGTTTTTCCGTTTAGGAATTGATGAAATAATGCGTGAAGATTGGCATTAGGGCCTAATGAGGTCTTCCTAAGCAGAACAAGCTTAGGCATGCCTAAATTAGTCGCCATTAGACCTGCAATAGGCATGCTCCATTAGGCAGGCCTAAATTACGAAAAACTTAAAAATTCCTAATTTCACTCTAACTTTCAAAATCTTAACCAGGACAATTATGTACGCTTCCCATAAGAGGATAAAATACGGGATCTTCCAAATAGCTCAAGTCAGGCATGCCTAATTAAGTCCACACTAGGCCCGTATTAGGTATGCTTAGCTTAGGCGTGCCGTGTTAGGGCCTCATTAGGCGTGCCTAGTTTTGGCATGTCACACTTTTTCGGCATTAGGCCCTAAAGCCCGTTTAGGCAAGCCTAAATTGATTTTAACACGGAGATTTGATACAACCAAAATAGTCGTTTGCTTGCTTAAATGTTTGATGCCTTTCCAAGAATTTTTCGATAAACATTCACTTTCAGATCTAGTAAATGTATAAATATCGATTCTACTGTCTTCATGTTTTTCTGTCTCATAGATACACATCTTAACCTTGACTTTTGGCGCAAAAAATCACAATTTTTTTTACGTTAATTCATTCGTTATACTAGTCCCCAAATTATTTACTGATTAAGTCCGGGACTTTAATGCCCTATAAATTTACATGCTTTTTTGTAGCTTTCTTTATTTTCGAAAACTTTGCTATACAAGAACTAAACTTGTAGATTGATTGATCGATTACGATCATCAGAAGAGTTACGGCATTTTTACGAGTGTCTCAGAAATGTTTTTCTAAGTGTCATCAATTTTTAAGCTTGGGTCGCGTGGATGGAATGGCTTATTTTTGGATGAACCGTAATTGAAGGACGTTAGTTCAGAATGAAACCTTGTTTTAAGTTAAATTTCGAATAGGAGTTACAGATTTCGGCGACAGATGGAATAGGCACACTTTGGAGTTGTTTCATTCATGAACTCAAAGCCATTGAAAGTTTCTGCGTAACGAGCGAGTAGTTGCATGACTTGATTACCTTCAACTACCTTCTTTTTGAAACCCTAATTACGACTGAATCATTACTTAAATTAAAATTTGCACGGTTGCTTTTTCGTTCTTTTTACCATTGATGAAATGTCTAGCTCTGCGGAAGGGCATTTTTTTGTTTCAAGTTTTGTTATGTCTTGTGAGATTTTTTGTGTGAAATAAAACACAATAGACGGCATTGGGTAAAAGTTAATTGAAAATTTCGTAAAATCTATTGAGGTATATTATACGAAGCTGAAGATATTGGTAATATGAAGTAAGTGTAGGATAACAAACATAAGTTAATTCAGTTCTCTAAGATGACTAACCAGCAAGTTTTTCAAGGGGCTATAACATAGAGTAATAACATGCAAAAAAATTCAAATATGTGAAATTTTGAAAAAATCAACTTAAAATTATTAAAAATCTGCTCTTATCTCTAGATATAATTTAGGAGCATCAAGATAACAGATTTTTGATAAATTTAATAGTAATATTTTTCAAGATAATTCAGTTGGAATCCCTTTTGTTATCATTCGTTGAGGTTAGTTAGATTTACAGCAGTAAAAACCAGCGTTTCTTGCTCAAGCGGTATATCTAGTGCGACTGATTCCTTTTACAAAAGAACACAAAGTAATGATAATGCAGTAATCTGATACACATGTAATAGAAGTGAGATAGAAAGAGCAAAGGAATTTTAGAACTAGTATTGCATTTTTACAGTTTTATGTAAATGTATTTCAACAATCTCCCACAATACAAGGTCGATCTATTGCTCTTTCCATTGTAACAATTTAAAGTAACATTTCATTATTTTTCAGAGTTCATAATACATAAAAATTAAGTTAACAATGCACCAAAAAAGTTTGATTCGTATTTATGATAATCCAAGTAATTTAACGAATTTTTGATGATTGTTCTTGGTGAGCACTTTCGTCAGAATATCAGCAACCATTTCTTGGGTGGATGCGTATTTGACGTCTATAATGCCCTCATTGAACATTTGCCTGATGTGATGAACCCGCACATCAATATGCTTTGTGCGCGCATGGTGAACAGGATTCTTCACAAGTTGTAAGACACTCTGGTTGTCTCTATAAAGCAACGTTGGTCCATTGATGATGTTTTCAAAACCCATCTCAACCAACAGACTCCTTAAGAAAATAATTTCTTTCGTTGTTTGGGACATGGCACGATACTCTGCTTCCGTAGAACTCAGAGCTACCACATGTTGTTTTTGAGATTTCCAAGATATGGGGTCAGCACCAAGTGTAACAAGTTGGGTAGACAGACCTATGCTCATGTCAGAAGGGTTTTGTACTCAACTTACAAAATGCAGTAACCAGCAACGAATTAAATCAAGAAACATGCCAAAGACGATTTAATCGGAGAAAATGTGAAATGCGAGGATCATACTATTATTAACAAAGTTGAACGAATTTTGACTTCTGAGATATTTGTTATAGTTATACCCATAAATATCTCCTTTGATATTTTTTTCAGATTTTTTAGATCACGGGTGTCCATTCGCGAGGGAGGAAACACATTTTTCATGTATTTCCCCCCCTGTGCTCCCACTGAAGCAAAAACTGTCAGTTTAAGAACTGTTTTGAAAAGCTCTCATAGAGAACTTTCAGTTGATACTCATATCGGCTACCTTTCATGAAATTTTTTTTCAGAGGCCACTCCTCTGTACTGTAATCATCGATTCATGGCCTATTTTTTCGAATCCTAGAATGGTTACAAAGCCCTTTTGCTAGGAGCTCTCTCCTGCCTCTTCGACTTGTTTCAATTGTATGTACTCATCTTCATGATAGCTATCACTCCTGAAATTTTCATGCAAATTCTAGCAAAGCTGTAGTGTCTAAGTCGGTAAAAAGCGCATATGGCTCCATAGCAATATGTTTCCATAGTAATACAGGGCATATTGCTCCATAGTAATACACGAAAATTCAAATCGCTATAACTTCGGTGAATACTATTCGATCTTTATGAAACTTTCCGAAAAGATCAATCTTATAAATAGTCATCTCTTTGCTAAATTTTATTGAGTTTAAAGGTACCGTTTAGATTTTATTCAAGAAAACACAAAATCGGTAAATCATGCTATTACTAACAAAGTTGAGTGAATTTCGACTTCTCATGTATTTGTTGTTGTTGTACTCATTAAGTCCTACATTCATGATTTTTTTCAGATTTTTCGGATGGAAGGTGTCCAATCGCGAGGGGGGTACGCGAAAAGTTCCTACATTTCCCCTTCCCCTGCCCCCCTCGGTACTTATAAGACAATTTTAAGACTTGTTTTGAAAAGATCTTATTGAGACCTTTCCAATGACACCCTATTCGACTACCAATGGTGAAAATTTTTTTTTGAGGGATCACCCCCCTATATGGGGAGACCCCCCTTAAACGCCTTTCTCCACCCTTGAACTTTCAAGAGGTCACCACTTCTGACCTTTCTACAAAGTTTCATGGCTGTAGCCCCTATAGTTTCCGAGAAAAAGTGCTGTGACATACAGACGGACGGACGGACAGACGGACATAAGTCGTGATTGCAATAGGGTTTTGTATTTTAGTACAAAACCCTAAAAATGACTTTCTTTCATCATTACAACCAGCCCAATCAGCATCAGTGTATCCCATCAAAGAATGACCTGTTTTAGAATAAACAATTTTTAACTTTATAGTGGAGTTTAAATATTTCAAAATATTCCTCGCAGACTTCAACTGCGTTGAATGTGGATCCTGATTGAATTGCAATAGCCTTACCACGCAATGTAATATGTCCGGTCGCGTCATCAGTGCCAGGTACATAAGAGATCTGATTATTGACTGATACATTTTTACGTCAGCCTTCTTACAGTTTGTGTAGTCGCTGCAAGATTTTAATATCATTCCTCAGTTGAGTGGCGTTGGTGTCGAATTACATTCCAACATACGATTCTCCTGAAGAAGGTTTTCGATGAACTGCTCTTGGTTAATTGTTATGTCTCCTCGTTCTTCATTTCTGCACATTTCAATTCCTAGAAAGTATTCTGCAGGTCCTTTGTCAATTATATTAAAAACAGATGATAAACTTCTTATGATGTAATTTAAATTATCCTGATGAGAGCTTGTGATCAGCATATCATCGACATAAACAACAATTATGTTCGTTTTTTCAGCTCTATTCATAATATACGCACAAGTGTCCGCTTTACATTGAATGAAACCGATTTTCTTCAATGTCTCATCCAACTTGTTCCATTCGCGTCCGGATTGTTTTCATCCGTAAAGAGCTTTCTTTAACTTGCATACTCGCTCCAGATATCTTTTATCAATAAAAGTTTTAGGCTGCTCCTCGAGTGTGCCATTAAGATATGCAGCAGTTACATCCACTTGATGCAACAACAAATTAAATTCAGCAGCCAACGCGAGGACACATCTTACTGCTACCGGCAAAAAAGTGTCCTTGTAATAAATATTCACTTTTTGACTACACCCTCTCGCCAGATATCTTGACTTGTAGCGAACTATTTTTCCTTGGGTCGGTCTTAATATTGAATATCCATTTACATTTTATGGGCTTCTGTCCTTTCGGCAAGTCTACCAAATCCCAGGTTTGATTCTTTATGATGCCATCATATTCTGCTTGCATTGACTTTTTCCACTCATCTGCTTGTGGACCTGAAAGCGCATCTTCCACAGTGAGGGAGTTTTCTGCTCGATCTACATCCTTCAAGTTAATTGAGTTTTGTTTTCTCGTTCGAATTAGGCGAGGTCTTCCTGGTTTACTCGTCCTGATAATTCTGGGTCTGCCTCCTTTATTATAGGATTTTGCAATTGGTTTTTCTTTACCTTTTTCATTTTCGTCTTGATCGCTTTCGTAAACTTCATCACTGTCCACGGGTTTGTTTAGTGATATAGTCTTACTACTAGAAGTCTCTCCCATTGCCTCGAATGTTTCCCTTTCCAGATTTTCTTCTTCGGGTTCATTATCGAAAATAACTAACTGATAATCGTTGATCTCGTTTGTAACACATTCGTTTTCGAAAAATGTTACATCTCTGCTTTTGTACATTTTCCGTGAATTGGGTTCATAAAGCCGGTAGGCCTTTGCTTCTTCGCTTTATCCTACAAATATAACTGGTATTCCTTTCGGATCAAATTTCGACTTGCTTGTCGCTTATTGCTCGGCATCCGAATTTTTTTAAGGTGGTTTACTGTTGGTTTTACTCCATGCCATGCTTGACAAGGTGTAATTTTTTCAAGTAATCTGGTGGGCGCTCGGTTTCGCAAATAACATTCCGTATTCACAGCCTCCGCCCAATATGACTCCAGTAAATTCGCTTGAATCAACATACACCGAGCCATTTCGATCAGTGTGTGACTTGCATGCTCAGCCACACCATTCTGCTACGGTGTATATTCAGCGCTTAATTGCCGACGGATACCATGCTGATTGAGATATTTTGTAAAATCATGACTTAAATACTCTTTCGCATTATCGCTGCGAAACATTTTAATTACACCCCGTCTGGTTCTCTGCGATTTGCCTAAATGTTTTTAGCACATTAAGTATTTCGCTTTTTTGCTTCAAAAATGCAACAAACATCATTCTGGTGCAATCGTCTATGAAAATGGTAAAATATTTTGCTGAACCAATCGAATTTTGTCTCATTGGACCGCATATATCATAGCTTCTAGTGGCTTCTGACAACAATTTTCCGAAAATTTTGTAAACGGTTTCACTGTTATCTTTCCTTTTAAACAAACTTCGCAGTTTCCTACGCGGTCGACACTTGAAATGTTCACGTCAAGCCTGTGCACCATTTTATTGTTATACAGTTCACAAATACTTTTTCTATTTCGATGACCATCCCGACTATGCCACTTCAAATAATCATCATTCAGTGCACTAGTTATTGCGTTTCCATACGCATACTGTGCATCATTTGTGCAAATAAACAAATTACCGACCCTTTTCGTTGTTAAAATCACCGATTTTTTTCGTTTTATTATACTTTGCTTGCGTTCGAAACTCATTGTCATGTTTTTCGCTGTTGCTTTTGACACTGAAATAAAATTTGCATGGAGATCAGGTACATACATCACTTCTTTTAGATTTACCGGCTGATTTTCGGATGTTAATCTCACTGTAACTCTGCCTTTTGCGTCAATTGTTTTATTATTCGTAAGAAAAATTGTTTCCTGGTATAATTCGAACTCAACAAACAATTTTTTGTCATTGCACATATGAGCTGTCGCCCCGCTGTCAATAATCTAAGTATTATTGGTGATCGACTCATTCGATGAATTTGCAGCAAGCGAAGTGTTCATTTCGGCTAATGATACGGATACCGGTTTTCCTTTTCACTTATTCCTACATTTGGCCGCGTAGTGGCCTGTTTTGCGACACACAAAGCACTCTATTTTCATTCTAAATTTGTCATTGTCTTTTGCGCACCCAGTCTTCGTTTGATAGTTATCAAGTGGGGAACTAAAATAAATCGTGTAGAGCAAAAATAAATCGAGCAAGAATTTTAAGATCTAGCGAACGGCAATGCCGAAAACGAAACGTAAAACGAAATCTCCTGACTCTAGCGACCTAGAGGGGGGAGATAAACGTAGGCGAAGGCGAAAAGATGAGCGAAGCGTGGCAACGAACGACGAAGCAACAACAAGTGCAGATAAAAGAGACGATGAAATGATGAGCGAAACATCGGACGAAAGTACGACGGCATCCGACTGTGAATCAATGGTCAGCTCCATCACAAAAACAAGCGAGACAGCGTATGATACTACTGACGTCAAGGAGCTCAGCGCGCTTATCAAAAAGTTGAAAGCTGAAAACGCAAAGCTACAAAAACAGGTGCAATTTCTCCTAGCTCACCAGGGAGAAAATTTAGCGAGGCTTCAGTCAGCATCAACAGCAAAACCAACAAGCGCGATATCCAATTCAACACCGACTCAAACAAACAAATACGGAGTTCTCTATCCCGAACTAGGCAAAGCAAGTTCACGAGATGCAACAATGCAGCAAAAATGAATCACCAATCAGCAACAAGCGACTGGCAGCAAACAAGCGAAGCTAGATCCTCGGCAAGAAGCAGCACATAAGGTAAGCCAAAAAAATTCCCCCGATCGTTATTCTAAATGAAGACCATAATAAAATCTCTAGTATCCAAAACTCCATATTAAATAACCTACCAAATAATTACCTTCTAAAAAGAAGTGGCCCCGCCAAAACTCAAATCCTTTTAAATTCCAAAGCTGATTTTGAAGCAACAAAAACTTCACTGAAAGCGCAAAATACAAATTTCTTCACATACACGCTTCCTGAAGATAAATCGCGTTCTTTAATAATTCGTGGACTCCACCACACATACTCTCAAGCTGAAATCATTTCAGATTTGAATAACCAAGGAATTGGTGAAATAAAATCTGTCCGTCTATATGACACCCCTCATTCAAAAGAAAACCTACAAAAACTCAATCTGTTCTTAATTACTTTCGAGCCAAGCTTTCAGCTTGCTGCCCTCAAAAATATAAAAGCCATTCTGCACAATATTGTTTCCTTTGAAAGCATCGAAAACCATACCGAGGTACAATGCAAAAACTGCCAAAGAATTGGACATACCGCCACTAATTGTAACCTGCAATTTAGGTGCGTTAAATGCAGTCTACCACATGGTCCAGGCAACTGCGAAAAAGCCGAAAATGAGGCTCCCAAATGTGCTAACTGTGGTTCTAATAACCATCCGGCTAACTACAGGAACTGTGACACTTTCCGATCATATCGTGAAAAACGTGTCACAACCGCAATTAAACCTTCAGTCCAAACTATATCCCAACACATTCCATCAAAATCAAGGGTTTTGCCCGGTACCTCTTACGCTTCTGCTACGAAGCCTACGCCATCTAATTTCTCCCTAGAAATTGAAGTGCAAACTCTGTTCAACACGAACCTCAAACAACTCTCTAGCGAACTCAGTGAGTTCCTCCCCAAATTCAACAGCACAACCAGTACCATCGAAAAACAGATTTTGATGCTTTCCTTTTTGTCCTCCTACAATGGAACTCAAAATAATTGAACTTAACGTCAACTCAATTATTGGCCGAGCTCGCCGGCATGAACTTGAGATCTTCCTAGCTGAACAAAAGCCCGATATTCTTCGCTTATGCGAAACTAAGCTTTCGCATAGGCATAAGCCTTCCTTTCGTAACTTCTCAATTTTTCGTAGTGACAGAATTGCAAACACCACTGGTGGAGGAACAGCCATAGTAATTTCCACAAAAATAAAAGCCACCCAATTATTCATACCACGACTCAACAATTCACCCCTTGAAATAACTGCGGCGGTCATCGAAACACCCTCAACTCTTCTTATTTTGGTGTCAGCTTACTGTGCCACACAAACACTCCAAAACAACCATCTCGACTACATTTTTGAGTATCTCCGAAGCTATCCTAATCCGAGCAACAAAAAACTTTTTTTATTTGGTTGGAGGCGACTTCAATGCAAGACACCCTAACTGGCGCAACTCATCGTCCAATCAGAATGGTATAGTCCTTCGAAATTGGCTTTCAATTGCCTCAACCCACTTCCAAATTACTATGAGTAGCTCTTCACTCCCTACTTACCACCGAAACAATTACTCCTCTTACCTTGACCTTTTTATCCATAGTGATGATCTACCAATCTGTTCGCATATCCCTAACGCCACCAATGTACAAACCATCCCAGGTATCAGGGACCATGATGAAATCACCATGAATATTCTCCTCACTGAAAAACCCACCAAACCTCCACCTATTACCATTCCTGACTATACAAAGACCGACTGGAAACTTTTTCGCTCGATACTTAGGCAACAGCTGGATGAAATTCATCTCCCGGACAATAGTAGTCTCTCTGATTTACAAATAAATCAATCGGCTGAACGCCTTACATCCTCTATTCAACTCTGTTGTAACACAATTATTCCAAAAAAGAATCTCGACTATCAATCCCTGATTTCACTAACACCCGAAACCTTAGACCTTATTAAAAAAAACGCAGACTACGTAGACAGCTATTTCGCAACCAATTCAACCCTATACAACAAACCTTACGGCAAGGAATTGCTACACTCTCCTCCGAAATTCACATTCGTATCAATGAGCTCTACTGCAACCATCTACAGAACCAGCTATCGTGCATATCACTTGGTCCCCACGCATACAAAGAACTCAGGCGCACTTGCCCCAGACTTGGCAAAAACCTCTCCTCACCACGTAGCATACTCGATCATATCCCATCCCCCCAAGTCAAAGCAAATACCTTAGCATCGCATTTTGCAGAGGCCCATAGCACTTCTACCCATCTATCCGATCCCAATACCGAAACCCTTGTAAACAATAAACTACGCACCTTACTTCAGACACCATCTTGTCTTCAAACAGATCAGAGTCCCAATAATCAGTTCTCATCACCACTCATTGCCCCCACAAACCTACATGAGCAAGCACCTATCTCTTTTACATCCGCCACTTATATCGAAAAAATTATCCTTTCACGACCAAACAAAAAATCATGTGGCAATGACAATATCCCCAGCATCATTTTAAAAAAATGCTCCAAGACGCTTGCACCATTTCTATCAAAACTCTTTAACCACTGCCTGTACAATGCTTATTTTCCCCAACACTGGAGAGTAGCCGTCATTGTTCCCATCCCCAAAAAAAAATGAGAATCCTCTTCTAGCATCTAGCTACAGGCCAATTTTACTTCTCTCAAACATCTCAAAAATCTTTGAAATAACAATAAAAGATTACTTAGACTCGCATATTGATACTCACCATGTCATACCTAATTTTCAATTTTCTTGCCGTCCCTTTCACTCAATCAACCATGCGCTGCTGTGTCTACGATCATACATTTGCATGAATGCAAACAAAAATGTCCCAACACTAGCCTGCCTTCTCGATATCCGTAAAGCCTTTGACTCTGTCTGGCAAAATGCTCTCATCTTCAAAATGATCAACCTCCACTTCCATCCGCATATTTGTAAACTTCTCCGTAGTTTCCTGTCCAACCGTACTTCACTAGTTAAAGTCAATAATTCCTACTCCCAAATTTATAAAAACACTGCCGGAATCCCACAGGGTTCAGTTCTCTCAACCACACTTTTCTCAATTTTCACAGCCGACCTTCCTAAGCCCCCACAACATAGAAATCCAATCCAAACCCTACAATATGCCGACGACATCATTCTATATGTTGCCTCACAAAATCTCCCTTTAACAATTAAAAGAATTAATGCTCATCTCAATTCAATGGCAGATTACTTCGAAAAGTGGAAGTTAGTACTTAATACTAACAAGTCCGAAACGATTCTCATCAAAGGCCGCACTCGCCTCACTAAGAATTTCCGCCAGCATATCCCAGGGCTACGTCTAAAGATTAAAAATTCCGTTACTCCCACGAAAACCCAGACCACATATTTAGGAGTCTGCCTAAACTATAACCTCTCCCCAATTCCCCATATTCAAAAATCTTTGATAAAAGCGAACAATGCTTTCAGATCCTTGTATCCACTTTTGAATCGAAACTCGGCACTGCCAGATAGAGTCAAAGTAGTCTGCTATTTAACACTGATCCGTCCCATCATCGCATACGGTTTCATCCAATGGTGTGATTTGTCTGCATACCAAATGGAAAAAATTCGCCAAAAAGAACGCTCTTTCCTTAGACACTGTGTCAATACATTCCGACAAGAAGATTCAGACAAATATATACGCAATGATACTCTCTACGACAATGCGAAAATCCCAAGAATTGACCACTTCCTAGTTACTCACCTCCTGAAAACCCTCTACAAATGTAACCACCACCCCAACCCACTGGTAAGCGACCTGACCTCAATCAACCCACTGGCTATCACTAACCCCGCTAACAAACATCAGCTTTCTCAACTTTTCCCCATCCTATATGAGCAAAACAAACTTTTTGACGCCGAACAAAATATCATCTACTTCAACTCCGTCAGGAACTCCCGTCGGTTATACTCCGACGCACAATATATAAAACCTAATGCGCCACTCCTGCCTCCACCTGTTATGTAAATTTTTGTTATTTTTTGATTTGTAAATAGTACTGCGTTCTCTACAACTTTTTCAACGATCGAGGGGTTTTCTTGGCTTTCCTCTTAATTTACATTCAGGTTCAACATCAATTTTATGTACTTTGTAGTTACTTATTAATAAAGAACTTAGATATAGTGTTTCTGCTAAGTGTTATCTTTAAGAATTTAATGTACTTCATGAAATATCGCCAATAAAAATTGTTGTGTTATTGTCTTTTGCTCGGGTATTCCGTTGCTCCGATTTCGCTTTTCACATTAAAAAATGTTCGAACTCTCTACTTTCGTCTCTTTCGGCATCTCTCCTGCGGCCTTCGTCGATCACCTTTTTTTTCAATTTTCAAAACTCATCTCTTGTCTCCTTCGCAACTACATAATAGTCGAATGATTTTGGCAGGCTAGCTAATAGAATAATTGATAGTAGGCAAAACTGACGATAGATACAAGCCATGTGGTAGCAATTTGCATATGTATTAGTCGGCCTACTATGGACAAGCTTCCGGTAGCTGTCACCCAACTGCGGCATTAGCAAATGCTTATATTTCGTCATATATACTATTTTCCGAATAAAAAACGTGCCGAACGCATTCCGTGCATGCTATAAATTCACCTTGTATAGCCCATTGTGCTCCTAAACTTTCCAAGACGAGCAAATGAAGCACACGTTTTGCACCTTCGACTGATAGCTCAGCGTTGAGATGTAAACAAACTCCTATAAATTCACTTTGGAAGGCGACAAAAACTAAACGGGTATAAGAACTGAAATAATTTTCACTTCACTAAGAGCGCTATTGTGTTCTCCGCGGATCATCTGGATTTCACTGTAGAAATCCGTCTCTAAACCGTACAAAACCTCGAATTTTTGTTGGCACCTCCACAATTCTTCATATAACGCCATGTAAGTTAGCCAGCAAAGTCGGCCTACTAATGGTCTTTTGTGTGGTAGTAAGCGCTGCTATCATATGGCTTGTATCTATCGTCAGTTTTGATAGTAGGTCTTCTTCGACTGATATGTCTATCTCTTTTAATTTTTCCGAAATGTCGACAAAATCGTGTATATGTGTGGTGATACATAGATGAACTTTCCGCCGTAACTTTTCTACAAGGCCCAGCAGGTTGATGAATTCCCTCTAGAATTTTCCAGGCATCTTTTGCACTTTTAGCGTTTTTAATGTGAATAAGCTGTGATACCTTTACATTCAAGATAATGGTGGCTAAAGCTTTTTCGTCTTTGTTGGACCATTCCACTCTGGCGGTAGCTGCGTCGGCTTCCTCCAGTTTCGGGCCATTTACATATTTCCACAGATCCTGACAAATTAGAGCACTTTTCATCTGGAGTTTCCAGCTGCAATAATTTTTATCGTGCAGTTTTTCAATCATTGAAACAGCCGTCGTACTCATCTTTCGCGATCACTACTTTTTACGTTTTCATGAGATTCACTTGAAATTTTTTACTTTTTAACTGCTATTGCTGGGTCTGGGCCCATAACCAAAGGAATTTTTGAACTAGTATTGCATTTTTACAGTGTTATGTAAATGTATTTCAACAGATTTATACACTTTCCAGCTCTTTGGCTGTATAATTAATATTCTAAGCTTAGAACAACTAAAGGAATATTACGAATATATTTCACTCAATCGTATGAGTACAGCTAGCATAAAATCTGTGTTACAGTTTTAAAACAACAGGAAAAGCCATCGAATAAAACATTGTAAAAATTCACAAATTACTTTTTTGACCAACAAATGTTCTTTCTTCAAAAGTAAATTAGAATACATTTGTAAGCAGCATCCAAGCTTATCCATTTCCCATAACTTGTTACAAAACCTAAATTTACTGAAGACAGTAAGTGCCTAATACATTGCAACTCATCTGAATTAAGCAATCATTTGAATTTCATTTATTCAATGCTTGTTCTACTTGAACTTCATCGTATTCAATTCTGGAACCTTTTATGCGAGTATATCTTATTGTTAAATTCCCTGCATCTACTCAAAGTGTTACTTTTCCACCAAGATAATGGACAAAGCTCTCGTTCAATTCCAATTTACTTGAGCAGAAGAAGAAACAAAAATCTACAAATAAACTTTGGTAATTGTAATTTAATGTTAATTACTTTGTTGATGACTGTATAAATTTGCTTTCGGTACACATTCGTATCTGACATGTGTTTTATTCAGTCATCGATCTTCACCGCTCCATAGATACTCGTACTATATAGTACATTGCATGAACTACTTACATACATACTCGTATATGGAAACGAACATGTGAACATACATTAAACATTCAACCTACTCAAGAGGAACACTTTTAAGCGCCAACTCCATCTAAGCTGCAAACTTAAAAGACAAAAAAAAAAAAATTGTCGAAAGATAACAAAAAAAGCTAAAGTAAAGTATCTTATTGTCTTATCTGTAATTATTCTCAGGTCTTAGAATACTTCATTTACATAAACGGGTGATTTCAGCAATGACGAGGAAATGTGGATTTGCCTCGTGTTGTTGGGTGATATTTTTATGAATGTTGCTGAGCTACTACTTCTACTTCTCTACTAGTCCTGTACACATAAGTTAACATAACTTTGCTGGAGAAGAGAAGAATTTATCCAGAATTCACCAGACTTGAACGTTTTTGTAATTTATTCAAGAATACTAAAATGCTGGTGTACGAGATAATGGAGTGTTCGTTTGTTTTATTGTGGATGATACATTTTTGATGGGTGGTATTAAAAAGGAACATTCGTTTATACGAATGTTCCTTTTTAATAGGTTCTTATCAATGGCGAGTTTATTGGGTTTAATTTGTAGGTAGCGTGAATGGAAATGAGGTATTATTTTGGTTGAAAGGAAAAGGCGCTTTGGATAGATTGAATGCGTGTTTAATTTTCAAAGCGTTGGCGGTGGAATTAAAATGAATTTTAATAAATTCGTATTCTATTGACTTCCAAGCATGAATGGTAAAATTTATTCATAATTTTGACATTGACTTTGAAAAGGTTCTTAATTTCTGAAATTATGCTGAAGTATGTATTTATACAGTATTCAATACGATTTTTTTGCTTCCGCAAATTCTAGCTCAAATCCCATTGGTTTCGATTTTTGACTAAGAACGTGAACTTAGTATGCAACACAGTAGCCTTTTCTTTTAGTACGACTTGTTATTTAGTGGCAAGAAATTTTCAAATACCTTAGAATTCAAAAATCCTGGGCCTCCGGTCCTAGGGGGCCTCCAAATCTTGAGGAGTTCTTTAAATCATTTTCCAAACAAGATTGAAAATATGTTCAATAACTTAGTAAGAGGCAGTTCAAAGTTTCGGGCCTCGAATATTAGATACAAATGGAAAACAGCTTGGACCGGTTATTGACAATTTTTAAATTTGAATGGCTGGTGTAAAATTGGAATTTCTTCCGATTTATCTTTTTTTATAGTATCTATATTCCGCCGATATCTATTAACTGCTGAGTCTATAGGCCTATACATTACTACACTCCACAGTAAATTCGGTTTTACCGTCATTAATTTGGCACTTTTTCAATTTTCTACGAACCGTTGCTAAAAGTTACAGTTTAGTATTATATGTAGATTTTATGAATAATGAAAAAAATACAACCGTAGCCATTTTAGATTTAAGAAAGCATCGTCTTTTTTCAGGCCCGTGCGCAGAATTCGTTTATGGAGGGGGGGTTTGACATATGTGTATCATATTAGGTAATGAAGTTAATAAAAAATAATAAGACACTTTTCTTATAAATGAAGACATTTTATTGTGTCTTGACTTGATATTCAGTTATTATATAATAAATTAACTCTGCGAGGTGTAGAAGAAAACTTCTCCAAAACTCTTTGCGGATCGACGTCGACATCGCGATGTATATTGAGCGAGGCTAATCCGTTCAGCCGATCTTCAGACATTGTTGACCTGAGGTAAGTCTTGAGGCGACGCAATGTTGAAAAGGAGCGTTCATTCCTCGCTGTCGTTACTGGCAGAACTGCCAAAATGCGAAACATTTGATGAACATTTGGAAACGCATCTCCATTGCACACATCGAGTGCTTCAAGCGAATTTTTAACGTTCTTTCTGGCAATGCGTTGACGCCAAAGTTTGACTTCGTCTACCCAGATGTCACGGGAATCATCCCGCAAAATTGAAGAGCATAGTTCAAACAATTGAGTGCAGGATTCTTCATTGAAATTCTACATTTTGTTGGGGAAGAGGCAAGCAAAGTTTGACAAAATTATGCGGTGATTCAAAAATCGATCTTGTAAATGGGTCAGAAACAAATCAATGTATGGGATGTAAATCGTTATGCGAAAATAATCTTCAACTGAATCAGTTTGTACGTTGGAGCGTTGAGTCTGTTTTGACGCGAGCCTTGGGTTTCGCAGTTCGATGTCGTATTTTGCGCTGATTTCGCTCACGGTTTTGAAAATTCTTCTGAAGTCCTTTTCGGCGTTATCTCTTCTTTCAAGCGGGACTTGTTTCGCAGCATCAGCCAGTTCGATAGCCTCGCCAAGATCCTGGTTTTTGGACTGAAGTACTCGACTGAGAGACAAAGTCAAAGAATGTACTGTGCTCAAAATATGCATGGAGATCTGGAAATTAAATTCAAAGAATGAAGAATATACAAACATCTCATAATAGAGAGCTGGTAACGTGCTAGCGTGAGTCTCGAATTTCACCTGGAAATTTGCAGTTTTTATAGCTGAAAGAAGTTGGAAAGCTCCAGATGAAGTCGTCGGATCCTTCCAGGTGGTCGAAATCACATCAAGAGCGCGAATTACTGCTGGTTGTAAGTGCAGATAAGTTGCGACAGACTTGTGTTGCTCTACCCATCTGGTTTTGCAAATTTTTTTCAATTTCTTCAACCGACTTTCACGTAGCGTCTCATCTTCATTGATCGCATCTTGAAGAGTATTTTGGCATTTCGGATAAATGAAGAAAGTATGAATGCTTTCGAGGGTTCCCAAACAATTTCTGATTGCTGTTATATTGCATGCAGAGCTGACTGCCAAATTAAAGCTGTGAGCAGCACAATGGGAGTAAACCGCGATCGGATAACGCTCTCTGACAATAGCTTGGGCTCCATGGAATTCTCCGCTAACCACTCTCGCGCCATCATATCCCTGTCCCAGAAAATATGTGCAATTAAGTCCGGAAGAATCCAAGAAATTGAGATAAGAAGTTCCTATTCCTTTTCCAGTGAAATCTGCGATAGTGATGAAGCAAAAAAGATCTTCACGAATGATAAACTTCCCGTCGCTCTTATCCAAGTATCGAGTGCAAATTGAACTTTGTTCTATTCCTGCAATGTCCGGTGTGTCATCTCCAAGAAAAGAAAAGCCCATCGATTCGTTGACTCGATCGACAATGTGATTCATGATCAGATCGTGACAAATGTTAACCAGTTCATTCTAAACTCGGTTGCTTGTATACATAGCATTCTTTGGCGATTCAACCAGTTGTTTCTTCAACTCCTCATCATTTTTTGCTCGAAATCTTAAGACAGCTCGGAAATTTCCATCATTAATTAACGGTTCATCTTCAAAAATTCTCCCCGTATCCCTGGAACCCCGAAGATCAAGCCCTTGCCGGCCACAAAGAATAATTGTTTCAATAATTGGAATCATGCGTAGTTTACTTTCATTTATAAAGTCAAGTTTTTGTTTTGAAAGTTGTAAATCAATGGATAAAGCATTTTCGTCTTCGATTTCCAGTCTCAAGCTCCATTGCAACAGGCTTCTCTTGTGATATTCCGATGCATTGTGCTTTTCGAAAGTGTCCAGTGCTTTTTTCCAGTTTCTCAATGGATTCGTGAGTAACTGGCCCAAGGTTTGGCGACCAACCCCTCCCACTTGAGCACAAAATAAGACACAGCATTTGCAAAATGCACCTTCTTCTCTCTCCGAGTACGCTAGCCATGAGTATGTCAGGAGCCAAGAGCGTTGGAACTTTAAATTTCTAGGGCCCGATGCGGGAAAACTGTAGCCATCAGGTGGAGCTCAAATTTTCTTTTGCAATCCAGGGATTAAATTTATCCCATCAGCCGAAGACCTTTGTACGAATAATCCTATATCGTATGAACTTAGAATATCATTCGTAGAGCAAACTGGCGAAGATGGACTTTTCGGTACTTCAGGATCAATTTCCATATCTGAAGAACTCTGCAAAAGAGAATACAAGAAACATTAGTCTCTGCTCATACTGAATTTATTATCTTTATATATAGGGTTTTTCAATGTAGAATGTAATATTGTTAAGAAGTACGTCGAAAATACACATATAACAGATGTTCGGAGGAAGTAAATACATAACAAATATCCAATTTTTGCAAAATCATAAAGTCCGGCTTTAGTAAAATCGTATTTTGTTCATAAAGTTTGAAAATTTTGCAGGTTTGATGATAGATACATTTTGTTGTTGATACATTCATAAAAAGTTTATCCTAGCAGCAAATATGCATTATTTGCAGTTTTTTGTACCCCAGTTAGTTTTTTAATAATTAATAAGCGTGACATAAAAATAAATTGTTTTTCTTTATCAGCAATTTTCTAAAAATATAACTGAAAAGTCAATATCATATTGAAATAAAAAACGTATCAATGATAATACTCCAAATAAAAATCAACGAAACCTTCACAATGTTCTAATTGCAGTTGTAGATTGTGCCCGCCCTAGAAATTCAAATAGATTTTCTGATATGAAATGACCTATTATATGAATTAAAATATACCTGTCCTGCTTCCGTTTCTTGCTTGCATGCTTTTTTTCTGCAGATCCGGTCTGAGTTTGAACCGTTGGAAGAGTATCTTGATTACATTCACCCACGTCCTATCAATAAACAAAAGGTATCATCAATACTATAAACTGTAGCACAATAACCTGCAAATCCTTGCTGTGGTTGATATTCTACTGAAATCAACAGCATTCGATACTTACATGTTTGTGTTCAATCCGCGGTTTTTTACACAAAAAGCGACGAATGTCCATGGTAAAAAATATGAGGATCGAAAATCAATCAATGTCAACAAATGTCCGCACAGCTCGAACAGCTGACTAGTCAATTCGAGTCAGCTGTATCGATACTCTCGATAGTTGCATTCACAATGGCACTGATAATAGGAGGTGAAAAAGGCGGGAAAATTCAAAAAAAAAACGTGCACAAGATCGAGAAAGTTGAGAATGTCGAAACAAAAATTGACAACAAAATATTCATTATCAAGTCGGTTTGACTTTCGTGGAATAAGGACTATTGCTAGTGGAAAATTATGTGGCAAAATTCTCGATGGTGGGGTTAGAACCCCCAAAACCCTCCCCCCCTGCGCACGGGCCTGTCTTTTTTTTTATAAAGTGTAGATATCAAGATCAACACTGGAGTCATTTGAAATTTTGACGCGGTAATAATATTTTTTATGTTCATAGCGACCAATACTCGGGGAATACCAGTCTTTCAAACTATAAATCTCATTCCGTCGTTCAGCTAGGTTTCATTCCTGTGTTATGACTTGAACAGATTTTATGCGTTCCGAAACGTAAAATTTGGGTTCAAAATGTTTGTTTGCTGCAATTTGGCTTGAATTTCCTGCTAGAAATCAGCTGCATACATTAAACTAGTCGAACATACAATTCCAGGTTTTCCGGCCACCGAAATCTGTGAAATTTGAAATTTTTAAAACTTTCCGCTTCATTCCGTTACATACTCTTGCATGAGTTCTACCGTCGCCCTCGTTTAACAATGGCCGTACAAACACCTGATGAAAATATCAGCAGACGACCTGGACAATCAATGTCATTACATTTTGAGTGAAGTAAGATTCCATTTGGCGACTTCAGACACGACGTTAAAACCACCTGCGTCTAACATGTTTGACACTGATGCTCTTACTTTTAAATGTCGGCTAAGTACACCCAGCCGATTTTTGTGTTCGATACACATCTTATGTGTGGATGGGTCCAAAGGCTCATTCGATCATTAGATGCTGTGCAGGCAACGTCAAAATGATAAAGAAGAGCGAGATCAAATCAACTGATTTTGCTTATTACTTTAACGAATTTTGTGTGCGGTAAATTTTTCGAGCGAAATTACATAAAGTTAATTATTATTATGTACTATTATGCGATATTCAATATGAAATAATTGTCTATATAACCTGTTTGATGCTTCTTTCTCACTGCTTGTCTGAACACGGCCAGACACAGCTAACAAAGTGGCATCATCTTAACCTGAACGTTCTACATTTTGAATTTTACCAGTCCGGCGATTATGTAATGAAAGCGATGGCTCTGCTTTGACAACCGTGGCTTTCTAAGCTGTAACAAGTATGCCAGAAAATTTTGCGAAGCAATTGATCCAGCTGTTGAATCTGGCTCCAGTGTACAAATTATTGATGTTCGGGCTATAAATGTAGCTGAAAAGACTGCTGCATGTGATTTCGATGAAGTCTTTGGCGTAAGTGACACTGAAAAGCAAAATGATAACACTACTAATAATCGGAAACTTGCCGATGAAAAACATGCCTCAAGTGTTTTTATCTTAGATTTCTTATCATCCAATGATACTACATATTGGCCAATACCTGTTCAGAGCATACGAGAAATTGGTCTCTTGATAATCTGCACTCGTGACATCGTCATCATCAAAATACTTTTTGCGGTTTTTCTTTCGACTATTAGAGAAAGTTGATGAAATCCTCAATTGAATAGCAACCACTTTGCATTCACTTAAAATTTCATCCCATCAATTTCGAATCAAATTCAAGTCAGACAGTAAGCTATCAAGATTTTGAACTTCGATGTCGATAGTAGCGTCTCTGGCTTGAAGAACGATGCTCCTTTTTATTGATAGCTGTGAATATCTTAAACTAAATGAGGACATCAGGATGCACTCAAATTTTTGCATGTATTTCAGAACGCCGTTGACATAACTACGAGTCTCCGCAGTCAAATTAAGTTGTGGACTGCGGCTGAAACTTGTATAGCATTTCTGAACAACTCCGAAAAAAGGGATTGCTGCCTCACAGCATTCTACAGAGTCAACAACACATAAATTGAGACTTTGTATTGCACAGGGCGAATAAACAGCATTTGGATTTTTCTCCAGAATATGACGTTTTGCCCCATTACTCGTATAGGATCCTTTCATATTAGCACCATTGTCCTATCCTTGTGCTTGATAGTCTTCCAAAGGAATGTTACACTCTTCTAGAGTGTCAGAAATTAAACCAGCAATCGCCTGGCCAGTTTTTTGGTTACAATCGACAAAAGGCAGAAATCGTTCTTGAATTGTAAATATCTTTTTCTTCGCGTTAAAATGAACGTACTGCAAACCAAACGTAGTTTGATCGACGTGGCTTGAATCAGGTGTAGCATCAACGATGACAGCGAAATATTTGGCACTTTTATGCTCTTTCAGTATGGCCGATTTAGCGTGTTCAGCACAGATTTGAATAAATTCGTTTTGAATCTGAACCGAGTGGACCTGCAAACGCTTGTGTTGTTGTTTACTAAACCTAACCTTCTCTAAATGTTCGCGAAGTATCAAGTGGTAATGACTGATCAGTTCTAAAATCCCCAAAAAATCTCCAATGTTCCGTTCTCCGAGAAGATTGCTAGCACCTCTGAATGATAGGTCCCTTTCGCCAAGAAACAAAATGGTGTTTAGTATTCGACGTAAAATTTCGTGCCATTTTCTAGTTTCACTGATGATCTGTTCATTTAGAAGTGTATCAGTTGAAGTTTCCTCTCGAAGTCGAATCTCCAACGAGCGCCATTGAAGGTAGCACTGAATGTGGTGTGGATTATTTTCATGAGCTGATAACTTATCATACAGTTCTTTCCAAGCTTGGTTTTTGAGTACCCTGTAAGACGGCAAAGTTGTGAACGATTAAAAGGGTTGGTACTTAACAAACGACAAGGTAAGCAATACAAAGCGTTCATACCAACCAATCTCGCTCCACCCTCTCCCTGTTTGGCAAAGTCTTCGATAAAAGCGAGGCGGGAAATGTCTCATCATTACGGTCACGTGGAATAGAAGACGGCATCTTTTGGTAACCTCGATGAATTATATCGTTCGCTACGTCGGAGTGGACAAATCCAGTACATACAGAGCCAATGTCGTAATCATAAAGATCCAGCTGTTTTTCTTGGGTCCTTCGCATGGATTGTTTTTTGTCTTTTCTGCGCTTTTCGTCTCTTTCTGCGCAAGATCTGAAAGCGATAAATCATAAAATTAAATGTAAATCATACAATCAGCACATTAATCACCTTTAGCCGTTCTAACAATCGAGTTTTTCGGTCCGAAATTGTATCCGAAGAGGTTTCTTTACTGTTTAGAATGTTCCTTTTCTTGTTTGTCTCGCTCCAAGCGTTCTTTGTGCTTTTGAGCTCCAGACTAGTGTTTCAACATAATGCATCTAATATGAATATTCTATTTTTAGTTGCTCTCGATTTTGCTTAATGATATATAGCTAGAGGTTTATGAAATATTGAACAATTTGTAATTTTTGTAGTCTTAAAGTTTGAAAAATTTTTTATCAATAATCACTTTCATCTCTGCAAAATTTAATAACAACTGAGAGATGAAAAACATGATACGAAAATTTTTTCTCACTAATTGCGAATGGAAAATTCAATATTTGACGTATTATGGAAGGAGAGTGGAATTCGATCTATTACAAGATTTTATTTTACTCTTTCAACGTCAATTATATCTAAACTCTCGATCCGCCATTTGATATTTCAACATAACGTCAGCAAACAATATAGTGCACAACTATTTGGAGATTGAGAGCTTCGCCATGACCATATGAATAAGAACTTCGAAAATTGCACGCAGCGATACGATGTGCATACTTCAAAAATTCTCAAATCCCACATTATGCGCCCTTGTGCCGCCATCTTTAGACGGTCGGCAAAATTCTCCCACTCGATCCACAATGATAATAAATGATTGTTACTTACTCATGTGTTATTATGTCCAATCACCACTGTTTTCTTTTTCGTTTCGCACAACGTTGTGAAAATGAGAAACGACAAACAATTACAAAGAGTTGCAGTCTGGGCGACAACTTCTGTTAGAATGTGAGATGCACTGCGATCGTAGCCAATAATCATAAGTAGTGCCTACATTGAGCAAGTTCATAAGCTTCAGCGTGCTGCCAGTTGAAAACAGGTTAATCAGGTTTTCTCATTCGAAAGGGATGCGATGTCGAGAGAAGCCAAAATGTATTAAAGAGCAGACTCGGCGTTAATCGATTAATTTTATTAATCGATGAATCAATCGATTGAAAATTTAATCTATTAATTCAATCCCGATTAAATTAATTAAGATTAAGATAGTTAATCGTAATCGGATTAATTTTAGTAATCATTAATCATCAATCGTTAATTTCATTAACGATCGTTTTATGAGACCCACTGTGTTATATTCGAGTATTATAACATAAAATAAGATGTTCGTGTAAATTAACGTGAATTAAAAGGGAGTTTAAATTTATCCAGGATTCCAGAGCTTGTAAGCGTATGACAAAGAATTTAAGGTGCTATTTATTTTACCTGCATACTGCAACTGCAATACAACTAACTCAGCGGGACTTTGAAAAACGGATTTCTAGATTATTTCTTTGTGAATTTTCAGAGAGAAACGCTTCCGTTGTCGTCACTTCCCAACAAATGAGGTGTTTATCTCCTACTTACTGTTCAATTTTATCTCCTAGTTACTGTTGAATTGGTATGTCATTGATTAAAAGTTAAAGACTTGAACCTGGGACCTGCGGCTTATGCGACTAGTGCTCTAACCCCGAGACAATAAACAAATCATCGTAGGGCTATTTCATTTCCTTATTATAATGCAATGCAGAAAGTAGACTATTTGCATGTGTTGATGACAACTTTACTCTTTTTTCATCGACAAATGCAATAAATCTAATTTCTGCATGACGTTATCATCGATTTTTCATTTATTGAAGTTGATGAAAAAGGAACAATATTATGATCAATGCATACACATGAAAAATTTGAGTAGGTGTATATATGTACATTGATGATAACTTTGTTCCTTATTCATCAGAGAATTTTTTATCACCTTGATTAATTGAATAAACGATCATAATGTTATGCAGAGATTGGAGTAACTACATTTGCCTATGAAAATCATATAAAATTTCCATGCATTCTTTGTTAATTTGTTTACATTGATGAAATGTTTTATGTCATTTACTGACAAACCAATCACTAAATGCGCTTATCTTTTTGTTTGAACCTTAAGCCCGGTCCAGACGCTACGTCTTTCACAACATTTTGCCTGCGCAAGCCAAAACGTTTCAGGCAAAATGTTGCGTGTGGGCAGAAAAAATGTAACGTTTTAGAACTGCGCATAGACCTGTGCAGTTGTAGCGATATTTGAGCTGGTAGGGCTCAGTTATCCGTGAACTGCTCAAAAAAGTTGGTAAGATGTACACCGTCTAGACGCTCTTTCAATTTTGCTACGTTTTGACTGCACAGGCAAAACGTTGTGCAAGACGTAGAGTCTGGACTGGGCTTTACGTAAACAATAGGAAGAACCGTTCTTTTTGGTGGGTATACGTAGGTTTTGTGTCTACGTGCATTTTACGTTGATGTATATGTAGTATTATTTGGCACACTGAGTGTAAACAAGTGAGTGTAAACACTGAGTGTAAACAAAATATATCTTTTTCGTGCGCAAGTCAGAGTGATTATTTTCTGTCAAGTAAAAGTTCCTACGGTATTAAAAATGGATATAGACGTTGAAGCCGACGTCGATATCGAAGATAGTATTGTTAATTATGTAAATTCTAGTGGACAAAGTGAAACCGGCAGTGAAAATCTAGCTACATCTTCAATGGGAGACATGAGAAAAAATCTAACAAGGGAATCATCTTTTTCATCTTCTTTTTTATTTGACGGCACCTTCTTCAAACTTGTTCCTGACGAGTCTTCCGACTGGATTCTTGCTGCAACATGTATGGATGTCCGTCAGAAAAAAAAACGGTGATTAGAGGATACAGGACAACAACGTCGAATTTTGTTGGACACTTGAAAAGAAAACATGATTCAAATGTACTGGAAGATTATAAAAAGCACATGAAGGATAACAAGACTAAGAAAACAACTAATGTCAAAACGGCCGACAACACTCTTTCAATGGAAAAGGACATGGTAACACAAGAAAAATTTGAAGTTAGTATTATTAATTATTTCGTTCATTCCTTAACACCTCTACGAGCCATAGAGGACCCCTATTTTACAAAAATGATGGAGGTCTTAAATATTAAAAATATTGGACTAAAGTTATTTAGAAGGTGATCACTAAGAAAAAATTGCCAAACAGTCTTATGATCAAATTTCTGCAATTAAAGAAAAACTTGCATCAGTTAATTACGTTTGCCCTACCGCCGATATTTAGTCGGGCAAAAAAGAAGTTTTCTCGGCGTGGTTGCGTATTGGATTGATGCAGATTTGGAAAGACACTCAGCTGCTATAGTTTGTCAACGGTTTAGGGGAGCACATACGCACGACCGAATAACAGACATGTTATTGGAGATATTTTCAGAATTCAATCTTCACCCTTCCAAAGTTACATCAATGGCGACTGACAATGGCGCAAATTTTGTCAAAGCGTTAAAAAAATTTGGCATAAACCAAACATCTTTAGAACTCGATTCCAATGAAGAGTACGATGAAAATAGCGAAAGTGACGATGCGACTGATCATGATGAAGACCAGATTTGCATGGAAAGTGAAGACATGCATAGAATGAACCAAATGTCAGAAAATACTTCGCTACCATTTTACATGCGTTGCAATGCGCACATTTTCAATTTGATTGCAAGTTCTGATGTGCAAAAAAAATTTTCTAATAAATCTAAATTATTGGGGAAAACACATACTGATGTTATGGGAAAATGTGTGAGCTCTGGATGCAGCTAGGCGACCGAAATCTGCAGAGATTATGCAAGGCATTCTCGGGCATGCACTAACTCGTCCAGGAGCTACAAGATGGAACAGTCTTTATGATGCAATTAAATATATTTCAAAAATAAGAAGCAAAAGCTTTCCACTAGCCAAGGCACTTGAGATTAAAAGCCCACTTAAAGATGCTGATTTCCAGTATATCGAAGAATATTTGCAATGTGCAGCGGCATTGGTGAACGCTTTGAATATACGAGTACTGCAGGGTGATACATTTTATGGGATTGTTGCTCCATGTTTAATTTTTGTGAGAAATAAGTTACAGAAGCTGGAACATCCAAATCTGAAGTATTGCGAGCCTCTGGTACGAGAATATTTGGAATGTGTGGAAAAGTGTTATGGAGAATTTTTAAGTTTCGCTAATGAAAGTGCAAAAAATGCTGCTACTGCATCTTTAGTTTATCCTAAGTTCAAGAACCGATGGTTGACATGTGTTGACCCTGACACCCAAAAAAAATGTTTAAGACGGCTGAAAACATCTTTATGTTTAGAATTATCTGATTAAGATCAACAAATTGAAAATCAAAGTAGTGGAGATAAAAATAAACAGAAAGAGGACGAATTTTTAGTGTTTTGTACTAAAATACAAAACCCTATTGCAATCACAACCCGTGTCCGTCTGTCCGTCCGTCCGTCTGTATGTCACAGCACTTTTTCTCCGAAACTATAGAGGCTACAGCCATGAAACTTTGTAGAAAGTGAGAAGTGGTGACCTCTTGAAAGTTCAAGGGTGGAAAAATTTTTCAAAGGCGTTTAAGGGGGGTCTCCCCATATAGGGAGGAGACCCCTCAAAATTTTTTTTTCACCATTGGTAGTCGAGTAGGGTGTCATTGGAAAGGTCTCAATGAGATCTTTTCAAAACAAGTCTTAAATATGCCTTATAAGTACCGAGAGGGGTAGGGGAAGGGGAAATGCACGAACTTTTCGCGTACCCCCCCCCCCACCTCGCGATTGGACACCTTCCATCCGAAAAATCTAAAAAATCATGAATGTAGGTCTTCATGAGTACAACAACAACAAATACATGAGAAGTCGAAATTCACTCAACTTTGTAAGTAATAGTATGATGTATCGATTTTGTGTTTTCTTGAATAAAATCTAAACGGTACCTTTAAACTCAATAAAGATGACCATTTATAAGATTAATCTTTTCTGAAAGTTTCATAAGGATCGAATAGTATTTACCGAAGTTACAGCGATTTGAATTTTCCTGTATTACTATGGAAACATATGGCTATGGAGCCATATGCGCTTTTTACCGACTTAGACACTACAGCTTTGCTAGAATTGGCATGAACATTTCAGGAGTGATAGGTATCATGAAGATGAGTACATACAATTGAAACAAGTCGAAGAGGCAAGAGAGAGCTCCTAGCAAAAGGGCCTTGTAACCATTCTAGGATTCGAAAAAATCGATGATTACAGTACAGACGAGTGGCCCCTGAAAAAAAATTTCATGAAAGGTAGCCGATATGAGTATCAAATGAAAGTTCTCTATGAGAGCTTTTCAAAACAGTTCTTAAATTGACAGTTTTTGCTTCAGTGGGGGCACAGGGGGAAATACATGAAAAATGTGTTTCCTCTATCGCGAATCTAAAAAATCTGAAAAAATTATCAAAGGAGATATTTATGGGTATACCTATAACAAATACCTCAGAAGTCAAAATTCGTTCAACTTTGTTAATAATAGTCTGATCCTCGAATTTCACTTTTTCTCCAATAAAATCGTCTATGACATGTTTCTTGATTTTATTCGTTGCTGGTTACTGCATTTTGTAAGTTGAGTACAAAACCCTTCTGACATGAGCATAGGTCTGTCTACCCAACTTGTTTGATATTAACTCAGATTCTGGCAGTGAGTTTGAAACTGTTAGTTCTCGACAGAGGTCCGATTTAATAGTTTCAAATTTTTTTTCCGAAATAAGTCGTGAATTTTAAACCGTAACTCACCTTTGAAAAATTTATTTATAATGTAAAATACACATATGTCATCATCGGGTCCTGTAGAGAGGAGAATTTCAGTAATTTATTCGAAAAAAAAGTAATTATGAAATGTAAGCTAAATTACGGCCAAAAATGATAATAAATTTTAAAATTAATACTAAGAGCATTTATGAACATATCCTATAAGAAAGTATTTTCTTTCTTTTGTTTTTTTTTTTGAAAATGTTTAATTTTTTCAATCATCGAAAAATTCGAAATACCGTTTATCGTGATTTAATAAATGATTTACAAACAAATGATGTACATTTTCTTTACTCTTGCGAATCATGTATGGCAGACGAGAAATGTGTGCTTGGTCCTGGCGAGAAACCCCTTGACAATGCTTTGCGGCAGTGCGTAGGTCGTCTGCACTTAACGATGGATGGCAATAGAATGAGTATTATACACATATGTACATAGATAAAATGTGTATCGTATAGAAAATGAACATTGGTATCATGTTGAGCCCATTAGACCTGAGACAGTACCCAGCTAATTTATTTGCGGCAACTGGTCACAAACTCGATTGCGGCCACGTGTAAACTCGCCCATTCAACTGCATGAATAGCACAGTAAAATAAACACGCCAAATTTAAGAACAAATTCAAACAATTTCTCATTTTCGGTTCTAAATTCAGTTCTTCTTCTGAGCACTATAGCCCCTGTTGGGCCTTCGCTTCCTGCAGATAGCACCTCCAACTTTCTCGGTCCCTTGACCGCGTCCTCCGATTCCTAAATCCGAGCAGTGATGAACTGTTTTCGTTGACCGAGTCAGGCTAGCCTTTCCTCGGTTTCCCCACTGGTATCTGGCCTTCAGTTCTCCCAACGAAAGCCTTTTTGGTTACCCGTTATTCGTCAATACGACTCATGTGTCCAGCTCATTGCAGCTTCCGCAGCCTTACAATCGTTGAGACCTCCGGTTCGTCAAAAATTTCATACAGCTCATAGTTGTATCGAGTTCGCCATTGGTCCCCGTCTAGCTGCGCTCCGATTATTCGCCTCAGGACTCGTCGCTCAAACGAGTTTAATATATTTGCGGATGCTTATGTTAGGGTCTAAGTTTCACACTCATAGCATAACACCATCACAGATTTGTGTACTTGGAGCTTTGTTTTCCTGTGTATGCAGCTGGTTTTCAAGATCGTCAAAACTTAATAAAATGTTTTATTTGCGAGCTGTATTCTTCGGCGTATTTCGTCTCTTTCATTACCCGTTTTCGTTGTTTTGGCGCTTAAATACAAAAATTCGCTCACATTTTCGATGGCGTCTTTGACAAGTGTGATTTTTTGTGTGCTTGAGATATTTTTCCTCGACTGCGTCAAGTTTCAGGAAGAGTTCTTTGGCAGCTGTTAATGGCCGTGACAAAATGTTAATGTCGTCCGCATAGGCTACTACTTGGCGCGACTTATATAGTAATGTTCCTCGTGTATCGAGCCAAATTGAATAGCAATGAGGCCAGCCCATCTCCCTGCTTTATTCCAATATTTGTGTCTAAATTCAGTTATTATTTGCTAATTTACGATTTGTAGGAATTTTCAAGAGAAGAAAATACAAAATTTTTTCATTGGTAAATAAAACCTAAGGGCTCCTTTAGGAAGGCCGGGCCCGGGAGTGTTCCTCCCCCTCTTGACAGCCCTAATCCCATCGTGTATGAAAAGCTAAACATAAGGTAGGTTATCTTTTATCCCACCTAGCCCCAAAAGGTAATCTATAAGTACGAGTAATTGCTTCAATTCTCTATACTATACGTGCCTTATCTAGTTTTTTGCCAAGCAAAGTAAATAACTCAATTAGTGGGCTCCTTTACTAACTAAGGTATTAAATTAATGTGATTGTACACGTATGTACGTCTTAAAACATCGTTTGATTATTGTCTAAGCAAAAATCATTGGAATATTTCTTAGACCTACATAAATATTTCAACAATTCATTATTTTGACCGCAAAAAATTACCTGAGAAGTATAATCCACTTGATATGTTACAGTACTCTAATAAATAGATGGCCATTGAACCATACAGCACCTATGATCATAAGTATCTTCACATTACCGTAACAAATGAAAACCACGGTGCTTAATGACCGTTCGCATTTCTTGCAAGTCAGATGTGGAGTGCCGAAATCAAACCAAATACAAGGTCTAGATTTCACGTCATCAGTCCGATCGTTATGCTTTGATAATTCTACACACTCATTATCCCCGCAGCGAATCGCCGCAGAATTTCCCATCTAACGAAATCCCACGTTGAACGCCGAACGTCGTTGATTGGAAACTGATATCCAAATTTAAAACCGCACCACGATAGTCTCTTGTCTATTTTTTGCGCATATCATTTACACATTAGTAAAAGTCCATCCAATTCCAATGCCGGCCGGTAAACCAATCACAACATGGTCAAAAATTCTGAAAAAATCCCAAAACCTGTCTTGTTACTCACTTTCCTCAAGATTGGCGTGTTCAGTTCCGAGCCCTTGTCACCGACAACAGCATTTTGATGTGTTGCAAAACACACGAAAAAATTTTATTGCATAACTTTTTGACGGTTACAATCTTAATGTTGTTTTCATCGTTACGAATCCACTCCAGCACGCCGGGGACCGGTCGGTGAATGAAGTGGACGATGGACGAGAATTCTGGTTCCTCTTTTTTGGCGGTCAAGTTAAACTTCACACAAGTTGCCATCAACGGGTCACATCCAAGACACCACAACCATCGCCATCATCATCATTGAGAGTGACTTCTTGGAGATGCTTTGGTGGTTCTGTTGCTGCGCTTCAGCGTGGTTCGATCTTGGCGGGTGGGTCACAGTTGTTGGTCAGGAATAATTTGGTAACGTATCGCGTTTCGCACTATCTTAGAGATTTTGTGTTATCAGGTTCACTGAACGTATTGTAGTGGTTGGTCTTGTTTTTGTGCCCCCGCAACCTCGCAGGCGACTCGGCTTGGGCTTTATACTCTGAATGAAGGGACTGTGAGGAAGGTGGTCCGAAATTTGTTCTGGTATTTAGAAAGCACTTAAAATTTTCTGTCTACGTCGGAATGGACAAAAACTTTGTGGAAAAAAGGAGAGGGAATCCAAATGAAGGTCTCAAGCTACAAAAACTTTACAGCCTTTTTTTGGCAAAGGTTTTCTGAAGCACAGAACATTGAAACATAAAATAGGTCAAGAGATACAAAATTAGCAGTCATTAAGTAATTGAGTAAGCGTATGAGGTTTTTCTTAGCGGACTCTAGACAACATGCCATATATGTGCACATAGAGGTCAGAGAGCTCCACATTACATATATCATGGTTTCCGCAGCAGATCTGCTTAATTTCTGGTAGGAACCCGCAGATAATCAATTCATGCTACATTAAATTGAAGCTTTCACGTATTCACTTTAAATTGCTTTTAAACAATTATTTGAATTATTCTCGAGTTTTACGTACCATAACATTTTCCCACAGAATCCGTCTCACCTTAAAGCCCTTCCCGGTGAAAATACCAAAATAATTACAATTCTTCAATTACGAGCTGTAAATCACTTAAAGCAGATTCAACCGACATGAAATTCAGCTGGTTAGCAACCTGGTGTATTACATCTTTCGCATCAGATACAATGTAACGTTTTTTTCGGTCCTCTCAGATACAATTCATTTATGCATGCAGTCAAGTATTTTAAGAACAACAAAATTTTAACTTTCTTACATCGCATCCATCTTCGTCTCCGTAGTCAGTCGCCAGCCAGGACAATTCATCTTTGCTGTGACGAATCGCGAAAAGCAGATTCAAGCATCGCGGATTGTATTGTTTGGTGTTGGTTTATGTAATTTTCGACATGAATAGCATGAATAAATGCAACATAACCAACAGCGACGCCACCACAGCGCAACGTGACGGTTACAACGATTTCAATTCTTGTAAGTTGAATGCCAGAAAGAGAGATAACAGTTAAAAAATTAAATTCAATTGAAGTCAATTAAGTTTATTTTGCGCATTTTCGTGGAAAAGTTTTTTTTTCGCGGGAACAAAGAACGATCGGACTACAAGTCAACATCTGGGAGTAGATGAAATTATAAAGAGCTTTTGTCTGATGCGTTTTAGTTTTTGTTGCAGTTGAAGGAAAAATGGATTTTCAACACAATGAAGACTTATGTGAAAATAATTAAAGTAAAGAGGGAGTCTCGTTGTAGTTTGCAACAAAGCAGTGTAGAAAGGAGAATGAATAGGTTTTTTTTGAATATGAGTAATGGAGAGAAATAGGGCTTTAAGAATAACTAGTTGAGTAAAAAAGGGTGGTGATCTACGTAGAAGATGGTATTGTCAGTATCTCGCTTGATTGTGTGATGATCAATAGCTGATTTTAAAATCAATACAGCTGGAGGGTCTGCTTAATCTCTTTACGAAATAAATATAAGATATATTTTGTACTTTTTAAGAAACTACCACATAGCTGTTTCGATGTGGATCTAGCCTTCCCTTCAGTGCTCTATCATTACATTTTGATTTTTTTCCTATAATTTATTTAAATTAAATTTTCTAGCCGAAGAAATATGTCAAACGGCCGCAGGGTTGGTTCTCAGGGTGATAAGGGAGACAGCAGTCTGCAAGCTCTACATTCAGGGTGTAAATGGCCTTCCCCTACCTACCAGACAAAAAAATAACTTTTTTTCGTAATAAGCCCTATCTCTGAGACTAAAATATGTACATAGGGAATTCAACAAGATCTTGAATAGGCGGGGTTGCCAGCTCGTGAGGTTATACATGTAGGTAGGCATTAATTAAGCAAACTGTTGCTAGTATTTATACCAACTTTCAGCCTAATCCGATTAACGATTGAGTTTTCAACAAGCAAAAAAGTCAATCCGAAAAAATTAACCCCTATCGACAAAATTGAAAATCGCGCTGGGAAAAAGTTCCTCCCCAAACAATGGAAGGTAAATCAGACAATTTTTCAAGAGATCTTTGCTATTTACTGTTTTAATATACAAAATATGAAGTAATGATGAAAAAGAAAGAAAAATGAATATAATAATGAAATAAAAAATGCAACTGAAGGAAATTAATCTGCTGATACATAGCAAATTAACTATAGAGTCCAACGTTGACTTAATGATGTAACGTGGCCCCAACAGCTTTTTACGGACGTATATTCCGTAAACAGACCTCTAAATGAAGAATCGGAGCAAGAACAAATTGTCTTCATTGGCATTGTCGGACCAGTGTTTTCTTGGCTTTCCCATTTGTGTTGATACCTAAGATTACTTACATAGTCTTAGTATTGAAACATAGGTTGTATTTAATTGTGTTCTCGAAATGTTTAGGAAACATCTGTTACGTTACACCAAGCGATTCCGGTTGGGGGCCTGGCTAGCCCGTGGCGACGGGGTAGGAAGGCACCACTCGCTAACCCTAGGATTGCCTCCAGGAGCCGATTGGCGAGCTTGAGGCTCCCCGGAATGGTTCGGTCCTTAAAAAAAACGCTAATGGCCTTTACTCGGCTCGTCGAGCCGCCTATCACCACTTCCACTAAAAGAAAAACACCAACTATGCAAATTTGGGATCCCCGACCGAGGGGATTCTGGTACACTCTAACTTCCGCTAGGAATCAACTAAGCAAGTTGGAATCCCCCGACGGAGAGCATTCTTATTCACTCCAACTTCCACTATGAATCGACTGAGCAAATTGGAATCCCCGACGGGAAGGATTCTTGTGAACTTTAGGAGTAATTTACGGCTTCCACCAAAATTTCACGCACCATGCGCGAATACACTACCTGAAAAACTATCACAAAACAAGAAAATCCCGTCCACAAATTAAATGAAAATTCAAAAGATAGTCTCTAGTATCATGCAAGTTTATTATTAATAATATACTCAAAAGGCGTACACTTATAAACCTTCCTTGATTCTTACTCCCGTCGATGGTCAAAATCCTCGCACTTCATACTTCCTCGCTGTCTGAATCAATTTTTCCTTCGTTGTCCGAATCAAGTTTTCCTTCGTTGTCTGAATCAATTTTCCCTTCGTTGTCTGCATCAATTTTTCCTCGATCCTTCCTTCTAGTATTCGCCTTTTTGTTCGTCGTGATCCCTCTATTCTGCACGTTCTTCCTTCTTCGCTGTCCAAATATCCGTAAAAGAGACCGCTTCCACCGTCGCTGGCTCTTTTATAACTTTTCGCAACGGCTCTTTGACTTGAGTTGAAGAACCCAAGTTCAAGCCAACAACATCCACCACGGCTGCTCAACCTTATAGCGTTCTCCTCGGACGCAAACCCAGTTTTTCTTGGTGGCCATCTTTCTTTCGCGCACAATCCTCTGCATTATCGATAACAACCATATCGACTTGTTTTGGTTGTAGTGTCATTGATTAATTGTATATTGATACTTGTGCTTATGCGCGCGAACGTCGAAAAATGTTGCAAATATTTAAACCCATCGCAAAATATTTTAAAATAAAGAAGCTACGCGTTTATGGTGGCGTATTTGGCTTACGCTGTCGGATTTCAGTGGCCCTCTTTGTTACCGGTGCCATAATTATGTCCGCGAAGGGATATTTCGATGTGTCGGGCGATAAGTCCAAGGATTTCGTAAGTATTTATTTAGCTTTCAGAAGTCGACACTGCTTTATTTTGATGGATTAATTTTGTTGGAAGTTGGATTCTTTTTAATCAACAGAAATCGAGCTATATGACTGAATGTATAAATCACTGAGTTCCAATCTTCAGGAAATTGATGTATTTTTCCTTTTTAAATCTTTCAACGTCTTTATTCTTAGGCCTAGAATAATTTTAGCTCCTGCGACTGAGTCCGTGAAAATGCTAACCGCACTCCACACTTTGAAGATTCTTTTATCATCGATCCTACGTTGTAGTCATTTGCTAGTAGGTATAGTAGATCTTCGTAACCAAATGTTGATATATTTAGCATTATTTCGCACCCAATTTTTGCAAAGCTTAGTAATTTTATTTGCAATAATTACAGTGGTTTCGCCGCAACTGCAATTAACTTTTGTATTATTGAACATATATTCAACTCATCTATTTGTGAAATCACATATTTTCTAAACTTTGGATTTATAAGCACCGATCTACATTCCAAAGATGGACCACTATATAATAGCTTCACAGTTTAGCCTTTAAAGTAAAACATAACATTTCCTCAAAATGTTTCATTTTCAATCATAGTGACATCCATTGGAGTTTTGTCAAGTGCTACAATTTGTTCATATTCTTCCGTTCCCTCTGCCTATCAAAAGACTTCATCAAGACCTTTCATTTGATAGCCTTTTTGACTGTCTTCAATTACATCCTTATGTGAGAAGATCCCCTTAAATTGCTTCGAATTTTATTTCATTAGCCAACCACTTGTGAGCTGCTAACAAAATTTGATGACTTTAGCATTTCTGGTTCCAGAGAAAACTTGATGTGCCGTACTAACGAACGGACAAAGAAAGGATGGATAGGCACCGATTGTAATTTTGTTCTTTGTTGTAGCTCTACAGCCCCTTTTGGGCCTTCATTCAAATATAGTTAGAATATCTTATTATCTTGATCGTATGTATTGGCACTCGAGAAGGTGATGTGGTTAGTACTACGCTTTCGATCCAGCTGCGATACATTCTGATTTTAAACCAGAACATATCAAAACAAAATGGGCTTAAGGTCCGTTTGAAAAATCACTAAAAAAATCTCATTTTGACCAATGGGATTTGAACCAGGTAACTGTAGCTACGGAGGGAGCCCTCTTACTTCTACACCACGCGGACTACACTGATTTTGATAGGAATTTTGGTAGGGTATTAAGGTCCGTTTGAAAAATCACTAAAAAAATCTCATTTTGACCAATGGGATTTGAACCAGGTAACTGTAGCTACGGAGTGAGCCCTCTTACTTCTACACCACGCGGACTACACTGATTTTGATAGGGTATTGTAAATTTTTTTCTACAAAACCCTAAAACACAGTCGTGATAACCTTGTTAGCCAAATAACTGTTCCGTTTTCTTTGTAGTTTGTGAGTCCATGCTTCATCAATGGTAAAAGTTTCTTCTTCATTACGTAAACTGATAATGGAAATTGGGATGACTTGCGGTCTGTTTATGCTTTGCTCCTGTGAAAGATAGTGGCAACGAGGAGTTTAGTTTTCCGATTTTCATTTAAACTGCATAATGCTTTGCTCCAATATCATTGACGATTTGCTAGAGAGCACCGCGCTATTTACCTGCGCCGAAACGAGGATGCGAGGGAGATGGTTGTCCGCGAGGAGAGACAACGCTCGCTCAACGATTGGCAGCAGTCTTGGGTGAATTGCACGAAGGGAAGGTGGACTGCGCGCCTCATCCCGGATATGAGACCGTGGCTTAATCGAAGGCATGGTGAGACTGACTTCTATCTGACCCAGCTTTTGAGCGGGCACGGGTGTTTTCAGTCTTACCTGCACAAGATCGGTAAGTCACGGTCTCCCGATTGTCGGTTTTGCCCAGGAGAGGAGGA
The DNA here is from genome assembly GCA_963969285.1 of Odontomyia ornata. Taxonomy (NCBI): domain Eukaryota; kingdom Metazoa; phylum Arthropoda; class Insecta; order Diptera; family Stratiomyidae; genus Odontomyia; species Odontomyia ornata. The sequence goes on along the minus strand of OZ017740.1, from coordinate 19,080,783 downwards.
CAATGCCTGTCACACATTTTTTGCGTGTACCAAATGGGCCAGGCTGCGAAGGGAACTCTACAGGGAGACGGAAGAGCTCACCCCGGATAATATAGTTGCGGTGATGCTCGAATCGGTTGACAAATGGAACCAGGTGGCACATTATGCTCGGGCAGTCCTAAAAGATAAAAGGGACTCACACCAGCCAGAGGTGCTGGGGCTGGGGGATCGCTCTTCTGGCATTTCCCCTCTCCCCTCCCGCTAGGAAAGGGACTCCCCAGCTTGAAGGCGCCCCACGGCGTAACAAAACGAGACCTGGCCCGAAGTAATGTGTCAAACGGTTCCAGGCTGGGTTCTCAGATTGACAGGGGAGGTGTTTAGTGGGTAGTCCAAGGGTATCCTCCATGGGAGTCCCACACTGCCAGACTCGGCGGGCGTAAATGCCTTCACCTCCCTACCACAAAAAAAAAAAAAATTGATGATAAAGAAAACACAAGTTTCTTGGATTTTGGATCAAGTTCATTCATCAAACCCATATATTACAGTTTCAGTTTGTCCCGTTGCATTGACATATGTTTCTTTTAGATCTGAATCATCCATCTCATGACCTTAAACTTGAACTCAGAATCGTTCTTCGGGGCAATCCTTTTATTCTAGTAAAAACCTGTTATATACAATAACCATAAACCGCAAAAATGAATCAATTATTAAATTTTGCAAGAAATTGATGTCACATTTGTTATGATGAAATCACTGTTGAAGACACTTTGATCTTTCAGTTGGAAAGATGCGAAGATTGCAGTGCGGAGCTCCCTTCTTACAGGCTTCTCATTCTTTACTTCTAATACATTTTGGCAGAGCTTGCTGTCGATCATTATTGCAGCCCAATTATAACTCTTCGTCACCAAAAATATTCAAGTTTTTGAATAATGTTCATTGAGCCATGCTGAATATGATGGTATTCAGATAAAGAGGAATTGGGTCAGAATTTGGTGACTTCTTTAATGATTTTTTAAGCCATGATGGCATTGAACTCAACTATTTGGAACTCTTCAAGGCATTATGCTGTAGTCATTGATAAGATGTGAAACAGTATTGCGCCACATTTCGGTGCGAATTTTGAAACTTTAATAGTTTCATGAACATTTTTGGCTTGAGATGTTCGTTTTGAAACGATGGCTCTAAAATAAAACAGAGAACATGTTTTTGTTCCATATAATTAGCAATAAGGATATCACCCTGTTTATTCTGTGATGAATAAAGTTCAATTCTATCGAATCTAAATTGTATTTATTGTTTCTGCTTTCTTAGATATTGCTTTGTTAGCAATGCAAATGGAGAGAATTCCTTGTTATCGGAAATAATTGGTAAAATGTGGTCTGGAGATGCACTGCTTCTTCTTCTTCTTAGCATTACAGCCTCTCTCGGGCCGTCGCTTCCTACAAATAGTGCCCCCAACTGTCTCGGCCCATTGATCACGTCCTCCAATTTCGAAATTCGAACAGCGAAGAACTGTCTTCGTCGACCGAGTCAGACCAGCGTTTCCTCGATTTTTCTACTGGTCTCCGGCCTTCAGCTCTCCCAAAGAATACCTTTTTGGATGTCCGGTGTTTGTCCATACGATTCATGTGTCCAGCCCATTGCTCCTTCCGCAGTCTGACAATCGTGGAGGACTCCGGCTCGTCAAAAAATTTGTACAGCTCATGGTTGTATTGAATTCGACATTGGTTCCTGTCCAGCTTCGCTCCGATTATTCGTCTCAGGACCCGTCGCTCAAAGGCGTTCAATATATTTGCGGATGCTTGGGTTAGGGTCCATGTCTCACACCCATAGCATGACACAGGCCTTATCACAGATTTGTATACTTAGAGCTATATTTTCCTGTATATGCAGCTGGTCTTCAAGATCGTCAAAACTAAATAAAATATTTTATTTGTGAGCGATATTCTTCGGCATATTTCATCTCTTTCGTTACTAGTTCTCGTTATTTTGGCGCCAAAATACACAAATTCGCTCACATTGTCGATACTGTATTCTCCAAGTGTGATATTTTGTGTGCGTGAGGTATTTTTCCTTGACTGAGTCATGACTTTTGTTTTATTTGCATTAATTTGTAGCCTTACTAGTTTTGCTTCGCTGTCAGGTTTCAGGAAGAGTTCCTTGGCAGTTGTTGATTAAAATAAAATATTGATGTCAACCGCATAGGCTACTACTTGGCTCGACTTATATAGTAATGTACCTTGGGACGTACTCCAGAGCCAAATTGAATAGCAATGGGGCCAGCCCATCACCCTGCTTTAGTCCAATATTTGTGTAAAAGGAATCGGTGAGTTGGTTATGTGATAACCTCGATGTTGGCACCCTACGCCACTGACGCGACCAACAGATCCCTATACCCTTCACCACGGACGCCGACCAGCCAATCCCTATACCCTACGCGACTGACGTCGACAGGTGATGAGCTAATTAAAACTTGAATCGCTGCCACTGAACCGCCACTTGACGTTTGGCGGCTGAAACTTGTTTGAGTCGCAAATCGGGTGGAAAGCTATGTAAATTGTCGCGGAAAAGTCAGTACCCATTACCCCAGGGAAAATCCAATATTTCCCAAGAAGAGTTTTGAGTAGAATAGTGTGTGCATCTCTAGCTAACGCCGCTGTGAGTGTCGGGGACAAAGGTGTGAAGTGAGCAATCAGCGGAAAACAGGTAGAGCACCTAACTCCGAATCCGAAGACCTAGCTGGTCGACACGTGAAGTACTTTGGGCGTGCAAATACAGCCCAAAGACTACCCGCAAAACACCTAGCCCATCGTGGGGCCCGAAACGTCCTTAAAGGAAAAAGGTGAGTTACTACGCATGGGTTCATTGTGGTTCCATTATATAACCCGTATGTGGTTGCAGCAAATGATTGGCCTATTGTTGGGGCAACTAAACAACGACCATTAGCTTGAGGAATTGGATCGGAATTTCTACACAATAATTAAGAGGAGACGGCCGTTTGGGCATTCAAGGTAACCTGAACCCGAAACGCTTCTACTGGACATTGAGCATCTCTCTCATTTCGGCAGCTAGTCAAAAAGTCGATGGTGCCACAGCAGTGGTTAATTAGCGGTACTTCTGGCGTGATTTGTGGCAGCAATACCACACATGCTCCCGAGCTGCAAAAAACTTCTTCGCCAGCGATCGCAATGACTGGCCTGCTCACCGTGAATTTCATTGGATAGGAACCAAAGCTCCGACCTGTCACTTGGAAAATCCCCTCATTGCCAGGTATTGGAGTGTTGAAGACTCACATAAGTGGAATAGTAAAACGATTTCGCATACAAAGATTCAACGAACAAAGCAAGTTAAATGTGAATTTGCGCCGTTTGATTTCCACTTCTTTCACTGTTTGTAAAATTTTTCAATGATAGTTCTTTTAACGATTGACTGTTCGTGCAAGTAATTTTTTGTTAAAAGTTGAATTTTCTCAAAGTTAATTGTATTTTATTGACAAAATTTACTACAACAATTTCATGCACCACTGCTCATTAAAACGGAGTACACAAAGAGTGTCCGCACTTGTTGGCCTGATGGGTACAGTCCGTTGTCTCGTTCTAAGACTTCACGTCTAGAACCGGTGAGAGATCAGTTTGAATTTCCCTCGGGAAATCTCGAATTTACGAGACGTGTTAAGTCATTACAGTTATTGGTGCAAACTTGGGATGATGGACTAATTTGGCTGGGATGCCAAAGCAAAGTATTATTTGGTACAGTACGTTACGATCACTACTGTCGTATGCTTGCTCAAAGTCAACGAAAATTTGGTGCACGTCTATGATGAATTCCCAACATTTTTCAAGTACCTGCTTGACTGTGAACAATCGGTCTATCGTTGGTCGACCTGCTCTTAAAGCCCCTGGATAGATATGATATACCTGTTGGAATATGATCCGACCTTATTTTCTAAGATCTTTGAAAATATTTAGTAGCCACACAAAGTAGTGATATGCCTCTATAATTTTCGCACTGTGGCTTGTCACCTTTTTTGTGGATAGGAAATATAATTGGTTGGCTCCAGTTTTTCGGCATATGTTCTTGTTGCCAAACATGTTAGATGACTTTGTGAATAGCTTGATGAACACCGCTGCCACCATATTTGATGAGCTCCACTGGAATCTCATCGTTGCTCAACGCTTTATTATTCTTTTGGTTTTGATGGTGAAACAAACTTCATCCAGAGCGTGTGGAGTCAATGGAAGTTCTCCGTGGACATTTATGGGGTCTGATGGTCTGGAGGCGTACACTTTATAAATCTTCCGTACGGAGGATCAAGGAGGTTCTTGAAATATGATGCCCATTTTTCTTTGATCTTGGTTTTATAGGCGATGAAATTGCCGATGTCATCACGACAGAGCGTGGTTTTGGGCTGAGAACCATATTTCAGGCTATTTACTACTTTGTATGCTTGTCTTCTGTTGCTGCTCGCTAGACTTATATCAATACTCCTCAATTGGTCATCATAGTATTTTTTTCTTGATTCTAATTATCTTATTCGCTACTGTTCTGAGATACTCATAGTGTTCTCTCTTCATCCTGGTTTTCCTATTGTACCTACGTATTCTTTGTACGCCTGATTCTTTTTGCCTGACACATTCTGGCACTCATCATCGAACCAATCACTTCTCTTACGCCGAGCTTGATGTCTGATTGTGTGTTCTGCTACGGTTTTAATTGCCGCTTTCACTTCCTTCCAGAGCTCATTGCTTGTTTTCTGCTATGCGGCTGCATCTTATCAGCCAGCTGGTTGTCCAGCGTTTCTGTGAAATTTTTCGTCACAGACGCCGTTTGAAGCCTTTCTATGTCAAATTTTTGGAGCCGGCTGGTCTTCGCTGAATATGCCTTTGACATACGATATCGATATGTTAATTTGATCAAGTAATGATCTCAGTTACAATTGGCTCCTCGGTATGTACGGACGTCGACGTTGATCTGGTTTTGTGTCTTGCCATCCCGTGATACCCAGGTCATTTTATGAATGCGTCGATGTGGGAAGCGAGTCGAGGGTATGATTAGATTTCTGCAACATGCAAAGTCAATCAGGCGCTAGCTTTTGTCATTTTTTTCATCGTGGAGTCAATAACCTCTAGTCGTTCCTCGATGAGATATCTCATTGCTAACTTTAGCGTTGAAAGCACCTAGAATTATTTTTGTGTCGATTGTAGGCAATGAGTCGACTAGTCTTTCCAGATGATTGCAGAACGTTCCGTTTATTTCTTCGTCCGTTTCTTCGGTCGGGGCGTGAACATATATCCGCTAGATTTTGAAGAATTTCGCTGATACGGGTCGCACACAACCGTTCATTGACTGCCTTAAAATCAATAACGTGCGATTTGAACTTCCTATCGACAATGAAGGTCACTCCGAATACTCGTTTTCAATTATTCTTCCCACTTTTGAATATTGTATGTGATCTCATGTCTTGAATATCATTTCCAGTACAGTTCGTTTTTTGGATTGCCAGTATGTTCAATTTATATTGGCTGGCTTATTGTAAAAGGTCCTTAACGCGCCAGGGTAATTGAGTGGTCTTACATTCCAAGATTCAATGCCATAGTTCTTTTTCCGTTTGCGAGATCGTAGCCGTGAGTCCAATCCCCTCCGAGGGAGATCTGCAGATTTCGAAATATTTGAAGGTTTTCCAGGGACGGGGAGGTAGAACATCGCCCAACTTCCATTCCCGGGGGAATGCTTATTTCTTCGATCCGTTATCAGGCGCGGAAGATTCGCCTTCACTTTCTTACGTCCCCAAAAAAGAGGTGAACACTAGCTTAATAAGTTTAAAATTGTGTCGATAGGGCCTTTAGGCATGGGAAAGTGAGGCCTAGTCAGAATTAATACATCAAATGGGTTTAGGCTATGTTTTTAGATTGACAGGGGAGGTGTTCAGTGAGCAGTCTAGAAGTGCATTCAGAGCGGAACTAGCTTGCATCATTTATCTAAGTACCAAGTATAAAATTAATTTCTTCAATTTTTTTTTTGGTAATTTGCCACAGTTTTTGCAGACTCAAAAAGGTTAAAAATGGTATGGCATTTATTTGTTTTTTATGCAATTTTACACACGTTGCTTGCTTGGTATCCATATTGTGCTCTTTGTTTTCTTTGAACCATTGTCGTATTACCAAACCGTTAGCAGTTATTAGGCCTGGTTTGTTTTTCCAGAATGTTTCTCTCTTGCTTGTAGGAAACTGCATATTGGGTTAATTTTAAATCACCTGTACTTGAACGTGTTTTAATCATTGCATTCGTAATCGCAATCATCAAGAATAACTTTTCCCACAAAATTTGTATGCACGCATTAAAAAACGCTCAAATCATTCCTTCTCCAGTGTATGGATACAGGAAACATAACATTTTGAAAAAGAACAGGTTTTCAAACACATGCTACATTTTTTTAACGACCATTCCATTCCGTTCCCATATGTTATGGTTTACACGTACGGACCCCCTTACAATAAAACCAACATCCTAACCTGCAAGAGCTCACTTGACCACACTACCATCGCGACTAAACCAACTTGACCAACGCGATCTTCTTCCCGTGGTCGTTTGTTTGATGTTGAGGAATTTCTTGAAGAACCACCACGCTTTGGTTGCTGAGATCTCATGAGATCCGTCCACCATGCGATCAAAGTAAACAGCAACATTGCAAGAGTGGTGTTTACTATCAATGATGACGACAACGGCCGCGATAATGCGAGGATGAGCAAAAATCGCTTTAGTGAATTGTTGAAAAAAAAACATGGACATCCAACCGAAACGGACGCATTCGTCCGTTGGTCATAAGAAGTTGGATAAAATTGAAAACAAGCGCGAGAGAATCTTCCAAGATGGGTTGGAAGCGCGGATAGCATGCACGCTATCATACAAGAAAGAAGAATTATATTTACATAAATAAGAAAAAGTGAATTCTTTTCCATTTCAGTCGTCGTAATAATCATCATGTTGAAGGTGATGGTCTGGCGGTTGGGTTTGATGCCAACCATGCCATCTGCAATGCAATTCGGTGTGTGGAGAGAGAAATGCAGTTTGTTTTCTTACATTGCGTTTCCTTTGACTTTATTAAATTGCTTGCATGATTATGTGGTTCAATTAAATGATGCTTTCGTGTTTTGTTGATGATGTTCTTATATTCTAGCCAATATGGGAAAATTGTTAAGCAGACTGGAAATGGGAAGTTAAAACGGAAATTTATGATATAGAAAACGAAATGGAAATGATATTAATTAAAACTTTAAGCTACTTAATATTACGCTTTATGTTTACGAATGATGATAATCGGATTATGAAAATTATTTCCATGACTAATTAATTGTTGAAATTCCGTCATGTGTGGCCAAAACGCACGTTGAATATAGTTCCATATTTCATGAAATTTACTGAATTTCAGCATTATGTCTATTTAAAATATAATTTGAACGTAAAGTATATAAGCTGCTTATTTTTTGTTGGGCCTGAGGATTTTGATTACTCCCAGTACTTCACATGAAAACTCGGGACAAAGAAAAGCTTCTAAAGGTCATGTGAACATTACTGTTTCCATCACACTTGCAATCTAGAAGAGCAAACTTAATGAGGTTGTTATCATTTCGCGTAGTGATTTAGGCGCAGAATGAGCAAAAAATCTTGTTTTCTCAAAGCTGAAGACATGATCTTCAAGGTAATTAAGCAGGTACCAGTAATTTTATGACTATTGTTAGTAGATCTTCCACTCGTGATTTATGCAGTGTGACTTTCTGGAAAAATAACAATACATCAAGCGTGACGATTTCTTAGCAAAACAATTTGAGAACGCAAGAGTATGCTGCTACCAAAAGGACGTTATGGCTAGTGTTGCCAGATACAGACAGTGTGATATATTTTGGAATGGTCCTTTGGGTTTCGAATCGGAACGGCAACAAGACTTAACAAGACACAACAGGGCTTTGTGATTTATCATTTATTTTATCATTGCTTAGTACAAGAAACAAAACAAATGAAACTTAAATTACATAAACTCCTTTAACATATATCAAAACTTAAACATAGCATAACTGTTTTGAATTTGCAAGTATATTTTTAATTTATGTTTTGTTTGTGTTATACATAGCGTTAGATTTCACAGCTCTCAACCGGTCTTTGTTTTTTAACGCATAGTCATAAAATTCACTAAACGCGCACTTAAAGTTGGTCTATATTTGTATCTCTGCTCATTCTCTCATTCATGAATTTACCTTCCACCTTCCTTCGGGCACTCCTATCCGTTTTCTTTTCTTTGTTTCTTATTTTATATATTAAAATAATACAGCATTTACGTATTCTTTTATTCCCCATCCTCGTTAATATTTTATTTCCACTCCTATTCCTTAAAATATAAAAAAATTAATACTCCTATCTTCCCCACTAACAATATTCCATTCTTTATTTTTCACAAACAAAATTTTATTCGTTACTATACTAACAAAAATTCTGGCTGGGGGATCGCTCTTCTGGCATTTCCTCTTCCCCTCTCCCCTCCCGCTCGGAAAGGCGCCCCACGGCGTAACAAAACGAGACCTGGCCCGAAGTAATGTGTCAAACGGTTCCAGGCTAGGTTCTCAGATTGACAGGGGAGGTGTTTAGTGGGTAGTCCAAGGGTATCCTCCATGGGAGTCCCACACTGCCAGACTCGGCGGGCGTAAATGCCTTCATCTCCCTACCACAAAAAAAAACTCACTTTATTCCACCACGGGAATCGAAATGAAGAAAATCGCGACATTTCCGAGAAGAGATTCGACGGCCGAAATTAGTGGGAAACAGTCGGTAATTTATTTATTCATTGCTTTGCTCCCTCCAAATAAGTTATGAACTTGTATGCTGGAGGGAGAGTATTTTTTTTTACACATAAACGACACTTCACGCGTTGGCCCAGCAATTAATCTACCGGCGGGGACAAGAAAAGCTAAGAAATCTTAGCACCGGCTCAAGGGAAAGAGGAAAAAACCGAGGATTACTGCAAAAGCCCCACATCTCGTCGCGATGTAAATAAACATTACTGACAGTTCGAGCTGTCAGTCAAATTCATTCAGCGCATTTAGCGCGTAATACACTGAATTCCCACTAGGATCGCCAATGAGTGGAACTTATTATGAGTGAAATCAAGCGAGGGGAATTACTTGCACCAACGGAAGAAAGGCACGCAAAAACAAGATTTTCCCGGTGGATGGGAGGAAAAAAACGTTAATCTGGAGGTTATTTAAGCCCGGGAAGATTGGCGCCCTTTCTCTTTTGTTCTTTTGGGGAGTTTGTTTTCAAGCAACTACGGAGATACATGAAACCAAGTGTTAAGTGAAGGAAACATAATCCGACAAGTGGATTCGAACGAGAGTGATCAGAGACCGTTTTCTTCTGGCGAGGAATTGGGGCCGCACAGTGGATATTGAAACATCACACGGTGACGAGACAACAGTGACGAAAATCCAGCTAACCGAAGCAAGGGGCCCCTTTCTAGAATAGGGAATACATGTAAGTGGCTTTCACTTTTTTCCACATATTGGTCGAATTATAGTTTAAATAAAACAACGTATTAAGTCGAATGGGATAATTGTTCGTTTTCCTTTTTTTGCTACAATCCAATAAATAAACCTTCTTTTCCAGCTGTTAAAAGTGTGGCTCGGGAATTTTTTTTCCGGGGCGTTGACCAGGCTGGAAGACCTGGCGAATTTAATTCAAGTGGTAGTGTTTGTGGGTGTAGAGAAATCTAGTGGCGATCTGGGTAGCTTCGGTTTCCTGTAGTGGGAAAATATGGATTTCGTGTTGTGGCGGAGCACCTTAGCTCGTTCCGCGTGAAAGCTTTTCTTTGTAGGTGATTCTTGCGGCTAAGTGGTGGCGAGCCCCAAAACATTTCTGATTGTAATTTCGCTCCAGACGGTCGTCTTCTCGTTCGGACCCCTTGAGAGGCTCGAAGAAACGAACGAGTGGCGCCCACGCCCGTCTTCAGGTGAGTTAGTCTGGGTCGGTAGAGCCTCCGCCGGAGTAGCACCAATAAAGCGGTGGGCAGTTAGGGAATTGGTAATAATCGGTAATAACGTAAAGTAACAACGACAAATATGTTTATGTGAAAAGTCGTGCAAATTGACAACAAAAGCTACACTGCCCTCATTGACAGAGGTAGCAAATACCATAGACGAGGGCGGTTCAAATATAATGGAGACGAACGCTGTTGATGGCGCGGATGTATGTTTTGAGGTCGTGGCTTGAGTATGTGATAGCTGGGTTCCTTACGAACAGTGTGGCATAGTTTGCATCGGGAGTGAATGTTTCACGCACGTGCTACGACTATGAGTGAACGTCAAGTGCCGACCGCCATGGCCCAACGTATTGTCATTCGTTTTTTATCGTGGGAAGGCGTTAAAAACATGAACATTTTTCTGCGTTTGCGAAATCAGTTTGGTGGTGGTCGTCGCAGGGTGATAATTCCGGACTGTAGCGGGGAGTGTTCCAGTACCTCCTACCCCGGTTCCCATATTGTATCGAGCATGAGACGCGCGGTATGAGGGTGCACGTTATCCTGGAGAATGCTCCTCCTTTCGAGCGATAAGCGGGTTTCACGTGTGTTTTCAGAAGTTAGAGTGGTATGCAGCACTAATGGAACGTTGGGTGTGCAGGAAATCGACGTACAGCACGGCCCACCTTACCCTTACCCGAGGACCTAGTTGCAACCACGGAAGCTTCCATTTTGAATATATGGCAACTTGCATCATCAAAGAAGCGTTTGGTTCGGTGCAAAGTGTCACATATATACGGAAACTATTGATTTTGCCAATACTCCAAAAAGAGTGCTTTCCTGCACTCGGGGAACTTGAGCCCCGAGTCCCAGCAGACTCCCGGTCGAGAATCCACGACGCTACCAACGGGCCACATTCTATTGATTTCCCATACATCAAATTAGCAACTTTAACTCTTTTTTGATGGGTATGAAATTGAAATTTGTTAGTAAGGAAACGTGAATAAATTTATTTTGGTATGAAAAATAAAATTTGTTAGTGGGAGCTAATGAACAAAATTAGTTAGTATGAAGGAAGGAATTAGGTTTTGTTAGGGAAAAAGTATAGAATGAAATTTTGTTAATGGGAATTAATGTATGGAGTGTTCAAAGTGGGAAAATTAAAATTATTATTATATTACTAGTTATTTGTGATTGAAAATAACGGAAAAGGGTAGAATTGTGATGTGATTAAAATTATAGAGAAATTGGTAAAATCTTAATTAAAATAAATAAATATACAGAGGAAAAGATATAAATGCCCAAAGAAAGGTGAAGATGTTACGGCGGAATCTGAATGCTGGTACGCCGGAGTTTGCAACAATGGGTTAGTAAGAAAGAATGAATAATTCACGTGGACTCAAGAAAAGCAGCTTGCATTTGAGATTCTTAAAGAGAAATTAATAATTGAGCCAATACTAGTAATTTACGATCCAAAGATGAACCACAAATAGCACACAGGTGAAACTGCCTTGGGAATCGCAGTTGTATTGCTACAGTGAGCTGACACTAGTCCACTACTTTAGTCGATTTACATCTCAGACCCTAAATAAATACCACAGCTACGAGCAAGAGCTATGAACAGTCGTGAAGGTGTTGCTTTCACATAAGATGAGTTCAGGAAGTATTGCGAGAATGAAAACATCGCACTTCATGTGTTACGACCGGACTTCCACGAGCCAATGGACAAGTTGAGAGGCTCAACGGCATAATTATATCAGTATTATCAATGCTGTCAATCGAGGATCCTAGTAAATGGTTCAAATTTGCTGGAAAAGTGCAACAAACTATTAATTCCACTCATTGTAGAAGTACTCATACGACATGGTTTGAATTACTATTTGGTACAAAAATGCGCGTTAAATCTGATATCAAATTTAAAGAGATGATAGAAGCTGAAGTAATCTAAATGTTCAACGATAACTGAAATGAACTTCATAAATTAGCCAAACAGCAGATACTGCAAATGCAACAAAAAAACGAAAAGACGTTGAACCTAATATTGTTGACGTAGTAGCCATCAAACTTACGCAAACTAGAAGTGGGATGAAGTTGAAGCTAACATATCTTGGCCCATACCGAGTCATCAGAATGAAGCTTAACGATACCTACGATGTTATCAAAGATGCGATATTTGACGATGGTCCCAGACAGACGTCTACCTGTGCCAAATACATGAAGCCTTGTATGTCTCCCAACTACGATGAAGCACTCGAGTCGAATGCATAACAGGATGGCTGAGTTGCGGGAATCGATCTGGAAACACTATTTCATGACACTGCAAGTACAATGTAAAGACGCCAACGACGACAACGACGTTGAGATCAGTAAAACAACGGTGAGACGAAAGTTGAATGGAAGACGTGAACGTGTGATCATCGATACGACGAATCGAGTATCGACGTGTGTGGAAGACGGCTAAGCACGGTCAAAAAAGGCGTTCAATTCAATTCTCAATTTAATCATTTTTGTATTTAACCATTTTATATTAAATCGTAACATATTTTCAATAAAGTGAATTGTGTAAATAATAAAGTTCTACACTATTGTTCACTAAAATCCTACATATATGTCATACAGCAGCATTTTCTAGCCTCCCAAAATCAAAGCCAATTTGCTTACTTTGCGAAACAGCATTTTCTAGCCTCCCAAAATCAAAGCCAATTTGCTTACTTTGCGAAACAGCTATTACCGTTTTGACAAGGGATGCTCCAGTCAGGCTCTTTTCGGCCTCGGATAGCTCCGTTGGAGACGGTACAGGCACCACTCGTCCGCCCTTGGAGCCCGATTGGAGCCTCTGAACGAGGTTACGGCTCCCCGGAGAACAAAGAGTAGAGTCCCAACTACCTCAGATCCGATCCTACCAAATCGTAATCACATACAACACCTGAATAAAACGTTGGAAAATCTAGGAAGAAACTTTAAGCGCGACCTGACCACGACGTGTACTTGGTAATCCCGCGACTTTAAAACGACGCCAGTAAATTCCCTCCTTAGGAAAAAAATATACCTTGCCGCTCACGAGTAGAAAGTTCACGATACGAGTAGCTAAAACAGAAATAAAAATAGTAAAAGAAACAACCGAAAAAAATCACTTCAGTTAATCTTTAACTTGAAATTTTAAAATTTCATAAGAAAATATACAATAGAATTGAGGAAAAAGAAAAACGGTTGACCAACACTAACAACGGTGATTCCGCTGCCGCTGATGTGGGGATGCCCAAATAATTGGTTTTTGCTTTCTTCACTGATTGTTTTATTTCCAGATCTCCACTGCATATTTTCTCGATCGCGTTTCTCCGGTAGATTGCTGTCTACACTCACACTCTTCACCAGATGATTTTTTCTGCTAAAACGAAGAGCGGGACATCCTTCCGTCCCCATTTTACTGGATTCTCGGCCAACGGCTCATTCGGGTAGGTCGAGGACCTTAAAAATCCCACTACGTGTGGTGGGTTATGCAGTTTACCACCACGAGAATCGGTGCTTTTGGGTGTTCATGGAATCTTACTCCTTGTTTGGAGAAATGTCAGTAAGATAATTTACGGGTTTGTTGCTCTTGTCGCTGAAGTTTGTTTAATGATGGGTTTTTGGATAGCTTTCTATACTGTGATGGATTTGTGGATAATTTCAAACCACGTATCGTTGAATCCTTTTCCACAAAATGTACACAGATACCGTTTGATATCTGAATGGCATTTCATAGATTCAGATTCAGGAGTCGTTGCAGTGTAAATGTTTTTGGAACCTACGTAACATATGACTTTGTCAGGATCATCTTCGGAAATGACAATATTTTTTTCTCATCCTCGCGAAGTCGTTGCCTATGAGTATTTTCAATTGCCAATGGATTCTTAATACCATGTCCCCCATTGACAAATTCTAATTGCTCTTTTAGAGGTAGTTCCAGCCGTTGTTGCAATATATGCAGTTCTTGCCGTCGCAGAACTTACACTTCGGATCAGCAGTTTCGTATCTACAGGTAAAATATCAAGACCCGATGATCCAGTCGACATATTTCCAGCACTTCCTGCTCCATTGTGGGATGAGCTGTTCAGCGACGGAAGCAACAGGTTGCTGCTGTATGAATCAACATCACCATGGAAGCAGCCCATGCCGTGTCCTCCCACCGCAGGATGATCATGATGCAGATGATGATGGTGATGATGAAGGTTGTGATAACGATGATTGGGATTGTGATGGTGTTGCTGTTGCTGTTGTTGCGTCATATGCATTTCGTGGGATTGTTCTCATCGAGATCGCACTTTTAGCTGCTAATATTGCACTTCGTCTACGAGCTTCACGGAGTTTCTTGTCCTTTTCTGCAATTTCTTCAGGATTAAGTTCACTATCCGGTTTGCGTGAAATGTGATAATCAATCGGTTGCTCTTGCTCAGGACCAAGCTGAGCGGTAGAACCTCCAAGAAGTCCATTTATAGGTAATAATATCTGTTATATCTTTATCCTTTTGTCCAGGACTTGGCTTTTTGGGATCTGTTGACTCTGGTTTTGGTGGACGTTGTATCACAGAACAACGTACAGCTGGCTCTGGTTGTGGTAGTGTTGCAGTCTTCGTTAAACTGAGTGGCTCCACTTCTGGAACAACTGGCTTTTCCTCAATGATTAATTTATTGGGTTGATCCTTATCCTTGTCGTTTGTATCTTTTTCTTCACACGGTGTAGCTCGATCGATAGATGGTGGTTTTCTAATTAATGGTGGTGGATATTCTTTACGTTTAGCTGGTGTTAGAACGTGACTTCGACTGCCGTACGGTATATTACCACCTAAGGTGGATCAAATGGAACGTCGTGGATGATAGGCACGTTCCAATCAATCCCTTTCGATTTGTTGTAGATATCTATTGCAATTATTTGTTGTTGGCTTTTGAGGTTCGTCGGTTGTTGTTGATGTTGCTTCTTTTATTATTATTATGATGATATTGTGGGCTTAGTCTATCGCGGTTCGGGTTTGATGTGCGTTTTGCATTTCTGGGTAAGGGTTCATCACAATGTAGCAAATGTCTCTCCATTCAACTTGTACTTGGTGTGTGGGTCCGAACTCCGCCAACACGACGATCCGTATGGCCATGGCTCGGGCCAGCCACTCTAAAAATTTGTTGAGTTCACCTAGTACAAATTCATAGTACCTAATACATTTTCGTGTACGTTACTTTACGCTTTCCTTTGAGTATGTTGACTTTACAAGAAACAAATTCATAATATCTAAGACATTTTTGTGTACGTTACTTTACGCTTTCTGTTCGTGGAGTTTGCGTTTATTCGTGGCTGATTGCGTAAAGTCGTGTCAAGATCCCTTCGTGGTCGTCGCGAATTTAACCTACATGGCGTTACCCCGTAACACCGCCACTGAAAAAAAGTAGCCTTATATTTATTAATCATATGCTGCCATTTCCCTTAACTTGATTCTTCGTTCGGGCACTTCCCGCCACGCGCCCATTCTGTATCTATAATTTATCATCCACATTATGCATTTAAATTCTTACATACTTATTAACTCGGCCTGAATTCAAACTCACATAGTCAAAAGCGCTTTATTTAATACCAATCGTTATAAATTTTTAAAAGAACATAAAGCAAATTCTAAACAATAAAACTATGAAAAACTTAATGGCCCAAATGGCTCTCTAAATTTATACGTTATCAGTTAAACACATTTAATGAAAAAAATACACTAGCAAATTTAAATTAATTAAGATTAGTACATATTTTTTGATTCAATTGGAAAAAGGAGAAAAAACCAATCAGCATCATTCAAAAATTACTTATATTACTAACACAACAGTGATTTATATCCTATACCTAATATGTTACACCCTAATTCTAGATAAGTTCAATCAAAAATAAAATAAAAAAAACTTACATTATATTGAAACCTATACCAAATTTATAATACAGATAAACAACAACACTAGATGTAGCAATAATGAGATGAATCTAAAAAACTAAGTAACGAGAAAAAACACAAAAACAGAAAATAGACACGAATAGTTTAGACATTGTCATTCAGCCACCAATACCTAGATTGCTCCATCTCAGCTCGACCAGCCTCAATGAATCTAGCAAATGAGTATCTCCATTGGAATTGTTGGTCTCGTGAACTCAGATTCGGAGGATATTTTATCTTCTTATCGGTGGCCCGTCTATATATGTGATATATGATTGGGACGCCGTCAGAATCAAAAACATATCGATTCATGTCCAAATATACGAATGTTTCTGGCGAAACGAAGCCAGTAGTGAGGCAAGTCACAATATACTCGTCTGCAGGGTGGAACGGCTGTGAAATCCAAGGGTTTTCACTCACAATTACAGATCTTGCAATATGATTTCGAAGAAGTTTCAATATGAAGATATCGACTCTTGTTACTTGAGCGGTTTGATAAATTTTTCTATTTGATATATAGTGCTTCCAATCCATCTCAGGCTTTCTGTACAAACCAGTACATGCACGAAGACGTTTTCTTTTGAAAACTCTTAATCTTTCCATTGTACTAGCACTCTGGTTGTACCAGATCTGGCATCCGTATGTCAAAACTGGTCTAACCAGGGTCTTGTAACAAATAACTTTGACTTTTTGATCAATGTATCTGGAATGAAAGAGTCGCCGAAGAGCCATGACTACTTTTAGTGCTTTACTGAGCATGATTTTGACATGTTCAGTATAGCCATGATGTATGCTTGGCATTCAGGTCACCGGCAAAAATATAATAACTATGAAGCCTGTTCAATTCGAGTATTTCAAACAAGGAATTGAGTTCCTCCTTGAACTTGAGAACATTTTGACCAGTTGCATAGGCAGAGATAACGATTGCCTGGTAGTGAATTTTGATGCCGGACACTTCAAGAAATTCAAAGTTTTTGAATTCAACTTTTCCAATATTTTGGAAACAATAGTGTCTTCTAACCAATATCTCGGTGCCACCTCCCCCATCACCTATTACCCTATCGTTTCTTACGAATGCAAAATCTTTGAATTCCATGGAATGCCATGAATTGAGGTGGGTTTCAGTGAGAAGTATGATGTCAGGCTTTTGCTTAACAATAAATTCAAGGAGATAATCACGTTGATGTATAGCAACGATAGAGTTGACGTTGATCGATATGAGGCGAAGCCTATCCATGGACTGACTGGATGACAAGTTATTATTGGGCATTTGAAAGACCTAAACGCTGAAAAGCAAAGTTAATTTTTGAATCTTGTTTGTCGATTCTCTCCGATAAAGAATTTAGTTGCTGGTAAATTTTGAGAAGCAGCTCATTATTGCCACTTACATTATTTATATTATTTCCAGTATTTTCTGCTGGTCCTCTAGCGGCGAGTGCAAATGATACTCCGGGCTTGACCAAGTTGGAAGGTATGATATTACGGTGTACTTGTGTTTGCTTTGGAGCAAATTTAACTTTTGCATCTTGATATCGGGAGCATCCTCGATATGATGCTGGGTGACCAAAACACAGTATAATTTTTCTTTAGGCTCCGTCTGAGCTAATTTGCACTCACCGGGAGCATGAACGTCTTTGCATTTAACGCAACGATAGTGCATGGCACAATTGGCAGCCGAATGTCCAAATCTTTGACACCGGTAACACTGGTTGACTTCTCTTTTCTGGAGGCGTTTCCACCTCACCACTCTGAAATTCAAGTACCTTATTTGTTGAAGGGCACTTGGACTGCTCTTATTTGCAATTTGTACCAGGTAAAGTGGTAAATTCTTCCTTTCTATGGTCGACCTTCTTGTCGCAAAGGCTTTGACTGAAACGAAATCAATAGCTGGTGCAGCTTCCTTGAGCACCTGAAGAAGATCGACCGTATCCTCTCCGTTGTCCAAACCCTTCAACAAGAAGGTCTGATTCTTTTCACTTTTTGGGGTATAGGTGAAGTGTGGAGCCTCCCCAGAAATCAGCGCATCTTTGACTGACTTGAAATCAACCAGTGATTTCGTCCTTATAGTTAATTTTTCGGCATTAACTCTTTTGATTTCGAAATTGGCCAGTTTATTTTCGGCTGCCAATAGCCGAACCATATCTTTCCCGGTTTGTCCAAACACGTTGATTGGCGGAACTTTTTCTATCTTGTTGCAAGCTTTTTCAGAGGAACCAGCAGAACTGCGGGCTTGTTTGTTCTCCTTAATTTTGTTCTTAAATATTGAATGAAATTTAAGTCATTATCTTGATTAAAATTACCTCCGATGTTTTCTTCGATTTCCATATCTTCGATTAATCCCTCCGGCGCTGCAAAATAGTTTTGGCTCTCGTTGGTGCCACCAGCATTTAGAACTTCTTCTGAAATTGCTTGCTTTGTACTTTTCTTGAGCTTTGTTACCTGTTGCCATTGATTTTGCGGCTGCGTCTTTTGAGGCTCCATCCCTTTCTTGAAGAGATCCTTGAGGGACTGTATCTCTTGCCTTAGTTCATCATTTTCTTTTTGCAATTTTGCCATTTGTTGATTGTCCGCTATTATTTGCAGCTTGCACCCTCCATCTGCGGAGTTTTCTTCGTTATGTTTTCTTTTGGTGATTATCGCCAGTTTCTTATTCGTCGTTTCTCAAGGTTGCCCCAACGGTGGGAAGCCGTCGGGCTCCTCCATACCAGCGGCGAAGTTTTCTTTGGTAATTTGTTTTTCGTTACCAATCGAAGTAAAAATATTCGATAGAAATTTCCTGAGTCGATTACTTCGACAATATAAGATTTTTTCCGATATAAATTAACTTCGGACTAACGTTTTTAAAAAATTAATGTAATTTTTGAAAACTTTTGACAGGAGCGATTTAAAAGACGTCTAAACGCAAAGACTACTATGATCCATCTTCACTGGAACTCGCATCTCACGACCATAAAGCGAAGGCATTGAACCGTACCGATATTTTTTCAGATGATATGATAGTGCCATTCATTCTTACCGACGATAAAGGCTCTGGAAGAAGCTCGTGTTTCAAAGTAGAGGGCAAATAAATTTGCCTGCCTGCTTTTTAAATAACAATCAGACATTATTATCATAGATAACACCCGATTGGTAAATGAAAAAATATATATAAAAATTAAAAGTACTGTATTTTTTCATTGAAAATGCTTTTTAAATCCTATTGAAATGCCTGCATTCATATTCGCATCTTTTTTCGTTTGAAAAGTACAATTCATTTCGTTTCGTTTCACCATTCTTTCGATAAAACCGAAAAAAAATTACAGCTGGAACATTCCCACCTTTGTCTCTATAGATTCATAAATTAAAATGGGATTAATATGAAATTATCCATTTATTCAAATTACGTCATATATCTCCGACTTTATGTTAATATTATAAAAATGCATAATTCATGTTAAAATCCTTCGGGTGATCTGTGCCCACATCCATCGAGTGCATTTCAAAAAATCATGCCATATGAAATAATTTTCATTTGAGGGCGTTTTTAATACGAGTATATCATCTGCCCATGCTCATGTGTGCCCGCGTTAATATTATCTTTAATTATTTACATTTCATAACGTAATTTTCATATGAAAATCAGCATCAGGGTTTGTAGCCTATAAGCCGTGCGATGCAATTCACTCCCATGCAACTGATATGCATGCATGAATATGTAAAAGTGTAACAATGCCAAACAAATGAAATGACCAAAAAGCAGTTCGGACAGGTTCCATTCGAATTCATCAGTATTAAAGAAAATAACCAACCACGCAAAATAATTTCAGAATATTTTGTAATTAATTAATTCATAAATAATTGCGTTGGCGATGCGCGATCCAATCGAGTGATGCCAAGTAATGATAATTATGTGTAATTGATGGCTTGGTTAGTTCTTTATAAATAGAACTTCCACTATATTTGAGAGCTTTTCACGAAAATTTGGGGCCCAAGTACCCACCAAACTAATATTATAAATATGAATATTAACAAATAATTTACTTTACTCTTGATAGCGAAATCGATTGAAATTAATTAATGATGAGCAACTTGTTGGTTTCAATTAGTTTTATAATGAACAAATATTGAAGCTGTGTTAATGGCTATTGTTCAACGGATGTCCTAGAAAAGGTTAAATATATGCAGTCCAGAATTCGGGCGCTATACAAAACCGCTAAATATATTTTGCACATACTCGTAGATGTATTTAATAAACAGAAATTTTCCGATTGAATCATAATCAAAATATTCACACACGCATTCCAAGCTTTTTGCAAACTCTGCTCCTGGCGCTATTAATTAAAATCGTGTTTGGAGCTTTGAACATTTCGCGTGAAATAAATAATTAAAATTACATGATCATTGTTCGATGAACAGCATTTGAAATTCAATTATTTATACATGTATGCACCTTTTCCAATGGAAATATATATACTCATACTTGTACAAATTGGATGAGTTTCGTTGAAATTTTATTTTCCTTTTTCATTCTGCGGCGCTTTTAATTTAGATTCGACTTGCTCTGCACAAACACGGAGGCGATGATAAATTAATTGATGCGGGCTAACAAGTATGATGGATGTAATTTAATTGAGGTTTTAGATGAGGATGATTTTTAAGCTTCAATATTTGATTGAAATTATGAAGTGGATGTAATTCTTCTATCAATCATTCAATGACTGTAAATTTTGTTGGGTGGTATGAGCGTTGTTGTAATTTAGTTAATTAAGAGATCAAGTCGAATTGCCTTTCATATCTGATTTGTATAGGAGATTTGTTGGAATTTGAATTTCATTTAATTATATCATGGATTTCTATTCATCGAATATTCACAAAAATTCTGCATTTATCTTTTTAACATTATTTCAACAACATTGCATCAAACAAGTTTTCAATGAAAAATACTAATGCCATTTGAAAATACCATCAAAAAGATCTTATAAAGTCGCCGCTACATGAGTTCTTAATATTAATTTTGAGCTGGTTAATATGTTAGCTGAAGCGGCAGATTGAAGAAATCGAATAACCTGGTCTGGCAAATATGAAAATCCTCCTTTTTAGGATATTTCGAAATAGATTCTTTATGATTTCTAAAGCGTGGAAATTATTTCTAGAGTTTTATTAACTGTTATCTCAAGCATATAGTCTTGATTCATGCTGAACAAGTTGAGCAAGCAGGAGAGTACTTCTACCAGAAGGTCTTTGCAACCATCCGAGGGTTCGAAACGGCTTTTCTAATAGCATGGGTCGAATTTTGGTACATTTTACCTCTCCCTGGAACCCCTGTTGCATAAAATGAATTGTTTTTTCAGATTCTAAAACTTCTAATCAAGACTTTTCCTTTGAAACACAACATGACTACCATTGATTAAAAAACATTTTAAGGACTACTTCATTATTAGGGTTTAAATTTTGGGCAAACCCTAAAGTTTTGAAAGACTATCACTCCTGGCCTTTGCACAAAGTTTGAGCATTCTAGCTTCGATAGTTTCTGAGGAAACTTGCTGTGCGGCACCAACAGACAGACAGGCCGCGAAATTAGAATGTCTTTCTGAGAAAATTTTTTTACAAAGACCTAAAAATTACTGTTTCTTGAAAGTTAGAAACATGCTTAAACTGATTTTCAGCACATTGCAAAGCTTCATAGTGATCACCATGTATATAACATCAATTAATTAAACAAAAATATAATCAATGTCCTTAAATTATTTGAATTCTCGGTGTTTTTGCACTTGTTGTATTTCAAAGAAACAAGTTTTCCTTAAAATACAAATAAAAAAGTTCCAATTTTTTGACAAACAAAAATATATTTCGAGGTTAAGTATTCCCTCTTCTTCAGTGTTTGTGCCTGGCCTAGTAATAATTTTTCCTTTTCTTAAATACCTAGAACGTTATTACCTGCTGTCAGTTACCTAATCAACTTAACCTATCTCCTGTCTTTATTTATTGCCGTTGTTTTCATATCTTGAGCTAAATTACCCTACTTAGCCTGGGTATATACTTAAATTTTATTATTTTCTAACATTGCGCAATTTACTATGATGGTCCCAAATAGCACGATTTACTATAAATGCCCCAAAAGCTACTTCCACCGAATTAACTCTAATATCTTTGAAAATCCGTTACAATATATTCATTCAGCTGTAAATCTTCCAGTTGTCTTAGCATCCACAAACTTTCATACGCATGAAGCTTTCGAGCTTCATTTACCTCCTATACGACTTCCAGGTCATCCCACTTTATCTCGTGGTTATTTGCTACCATATGCTTTGCTACCGATGATTTGATCGCTTCAACTGGTCTGGCTCCGCATCTTTGATATGTTCGATGAACCTTGTTCTCTCTGACCACCTCGTTTGCCCTGAGGAAATCACATAGTCTTTTCTAAAAATGTCACTCACAATTTCCACAAAATTAAAACAATTTATTAACCGAAGCGTCTTCAACGGCGGTTGAAAATACACAAGAAAATTTGACAGAGTTTCGAATTTATTCATTGTTCCGCTCTGCCGCTCCTCGTAATTTTTGATTCACTGATTGCTTCAACCGTGCCAATCCTTACAGCGTTCATGTCGATTCTCGATATGTCGCCACAGTGCTCCCTTCCAAGCAATTTAGTCAGCTGAAGATGACAAGATTGTCAAAACGCACATTACATCTTGAATGTAACATTTTTCGTCTGCATCGCTTTAGCCTTAGGACCCTGGTATGTCCTTAAAGTTGTAGGTCGTGGTATTGTTTGTGGCGTCATTGTTTGTGAATCGGAAATGCATGGTGAAGTTTCTGCCGTGGCCTAATAGTATGCTGGCTTGAGTCGCTCGATGTTGACATTGATGAGTTTTCTTCTCACATCAAGAGTGAAAACATTATTTGTCTGTCGTTTCAGCACTTTGTAAGGACCTTCAAAGTCAAAGTCAAAAGCGCTTTATTTTATACCAATCGTTATAAATTTTTAAAAGAACATAAAACAAATTCCAAACAATAAAACTATAAAAAACTTAATGGCCCGAATGGCTCTCTAAATTTATACGTTAACAGTTAAACACATTTAATGAAAAAAATACACTTGCAAATTTAAATTAATTAATATTATTAGATATTTTTTGATTCAATTGGAAAAAGGAGAAAAAACCAATCAGCATTATTCAAAAATTACTTATACTACTAACACAACAATGAACTTATATCCTATACCTAATATGTTACACCCTAATTCTAAATAAGTTCAATCAAAAAAAAAACATTACCTTATATTGAAACCTATACCTAATTTATAATACAAATCAACAACAATACTAGATGTAGCAATAATGAGATGAATCTGAAAAACTAAGTAACGAGAAAAAGCACAAAAACAGAAAATAAACACGAATAATTTAGACATTGTCATTCAGCCACCAATACCTAGATTGCTCCATCTCAGCTCGACCAGCCTCAACGAATCTAGCAAATGAGTATCTCCATTGGAATTGTTGGTCTCGTGAACTCAGATTCGGAGGATATTTTATCTTCTTATCGGTGGCCCGTCGGTATATGTGACATATGATTGGGACGCCGTCAGAATCAAAAACATATCGATTCATGTCCAAATAAACGAATGCTTCTGGAGGAACGAAGCCAGTAGTGAGGCAAGTCACAATATACCCGTCTGTAGGGTGGAACGGCTGTGAAATCCAAGGGTTTTCACTCACAGTTACAGATCTTGCGATATGATTCCGAAGAAGTTTCAATATGAAGATATCGACTCTTGTCACTTGAGCGGTTTGATGAATTTTTCTATTCGATATATAGTGCTTCCAATCCATCTCAGGCTTTCTGTACAAACCAGTACATGCACGAAGACATTTCCCTTCGAAAACTCTTAATCTTTCTATTGTACTAGCACTCTGGTTGTACCAGATCTGGCATCCGTATGTCAAAACTGGCCTAACCAGGGTCTTGTAACAAATAACTTTGACTTTTTGATCAATGTATCTGGAATGAAAGAGTCGCCGAAGAGCCATGACTACTTTTAGTGCTTTACTGAGCATGATTTTGACATGTTCAGTATAGTACAGATACTGATCGAGATGAACACCGAGGTATCGAACACAGAATTTATGTGGAACCCGTTCTGAACTACCCTCACCAGCCATAATTTGGAAATCCTTCCAATTACGTTTCAGGTCTTGACTGGCACCCTGCAGCGTTGTCCGAAACAAAATTGTTTCGCACTTCTGCGCATTGATTTTCATTCGCCAATTGTCGATGTAAAGCTGCACATCATTATCAGATCATCAGCAAACGCTACCAATGATCGCGTTGGCGAGACATTAAAATCAAAGCTGTTCAATAGCTTGCGAATGAATATTGAGAAAAGCAGGGGCGCAGTAACTGTTCCCTGCTGTAGACCATTCAAGACCTTGAATTCGCGCATTGTTGTCAGATTTCCATCAGTTACAACAAATGATTTCCCGTATAACATATTACACATCATGGCGACAAGGTGTCTGGGGAACCTGTCCTGAAGAAGTTTGAAAACTAGTCCATCTAACCACACCGTATCGAAGACTTTCTCCATATAAATGAGACATGCTCCAACACATTCTTTGTTGTTTAGTTTCCAACAGATGTCTGAGGTTACTTTCGTTATTGCATGTATGGTCGAATGCCTGGCACGAAAACTAAATTGGCAATTCGGCATCAACTCATATTTCTCAATGTGGGCGTTTAATGCTCTGTTGAGTATCACTTCAAACACCTTGCTGATGTTAGGCAGCAAGCTGATTGGGCGATAGCTTTTGGGGCATGAAGATTCTTTTCCTTTCTTCAGGATCGGAAATACCTTAGCCTTTTTCCACTCATTTGGGAAATATGAATTGTTCAACATGTTGTTGAACAATATGCAATAATTCCTAATAGCAACCTCAGGCAAATGTCGGAGAACTATATTTGGAATACCGTCAGTACCACATGATTTTTTGTTGTTTATTCTGCGAAATATGAAACATAGTCTTCATAGCTGACAAAATAATCAATAAGATTCAAGCTCGGTATGAGGTCAGATGTTAATGTTTCATCGAAATGAAGAATTGATTGGCCGTTCAGGCTTGATTTGAAGTCGGAAACTTTGGCTTCAACGACCTCCGAAAATATTTCATTCCTTCTCTCTGGGTTTGGCAGATGGACCAATTCAAAATGTGTTCTAATCAGGGCAAGTTTCTGCAATCCATCACATATAATCCTGTTTCCATTTCTATCCGGAGTCGTACTATCAATGTCGATACCAGCTCTATCGAGAAGATTTATCTCATCACTAGCGACTTCAAGATTCGATACCTTCACTCGAGACTTCCTGCGGAATACGCTATTCACTTTCACGAAAACGCCATCTGGGTCCTGTGGGCTAATACCCCTCAGTTTTTCCGCCCATTGATTGCTGACCTCACTCCTGAAGTATGAACGGATTAAGTTCCGGACATTCTTCAGGTGTAATTTCAACAAAGCCAACGAGGGATGGTTGTAGTCCAAAAATCGTCGATAAATATTGTTGACGCGGGTGAGAAGAAGGCTTTTCAATCTTTTCAACCTTGCGATGGTTGGTGTTTCATGTTCTTCCATATTGTTTCGATGTTTAATCTTGGGAACAACTTTCTCAATCGTTTCCAACGTCAGCTTCTCTAACTTCGACAAATAGAGATCTATTTCATCGTCAGTTAGATTTCTGTTATTAGGAACCATTGAGCAAGCGTTGCCATCATCAGAAGAGGGACATTGCTTCTGGTACTCCCGACTAAACTTCTTTTGAAACTTTCCCCAGTCTGTTTTTTTGAAATTCAACCGATGGTTTTCATGTTGAACTGGAATGAGGAAGAAATCATCCCTTTGATGATTGATTTCCATTACGATTGCGTTATGGTCGCTATCGTAAGGAAGCACCTGCAGTTTCCGTTGAGGACTATTAAAGCTGAATTCAAGTCTTGCGTCAGCAATGCATAGGTCCAAATATGAATTTGTCCTAGGGTTTGTTGGGAACTCCGACCCATATAGGTTGCACCTGTATTCAATTTGGTTCTCTGTTATCCATGACTTCAGGAATACACCTCTTGGATTATTGGTGGCGTTTAGCCATGGTGTATGCTTGGCATTCAGGTCACCGGCAAAAATATAATAATTATGCAGCCTGTTCAATTCGAGTATTTCAAACAAGGAATTGAGTTCCTCCTTGAACTTGAAAACATTTTGACCAGTTGCATAGGCAGAGATAACGAAGAGGTTATCCCCACCTGGCAGTGAAATTTTGATGACGGACACTTCAAGAAATTCAAAGTTTTTGAATTCGACTTTTTCAATATTTTGGAAACAATAGGGTCTTCTAACCAATATCCCGGTGCCACCTCCCACATCACCTATTACCCTATCGTTTCTTACGAATGCAAAATCTTTGAATTCCATGGAATGCCATGAATTGAGGTGGGTTTCAGTGAGAAGTATGATGTCAGGCTTTTGCTTAACAACAAATTCAAGGAGATAATCACGTCGATGTATAGCATCGATAGAGTTGACGTTGATCGAGATGAGGCGAAGCCTATCCATGGGAATATGACTGGATGACAAGTTATTATTTGGCATTTGAAAGACCTAAACGCTGAAAAGCAAAGTTAATTTTTGAATCTTGTTTGTCGATTCTCTCCGATAAAGAATTAAGTTGCTGGTAAATTTTGAGAAGCAGCTCATTATTGCCACTTACATTATTTACATTATTTCCAGCATTTTCTGCTGGTCCTCTAGCGGCGAGTGCAAATGATACTCCGGGCTTGATGAAGTTGGAAGGTATGATATTACGGTGTACTTGTGTTTGCTTTGGAGCAAATTTAACTTTTGCATCTTGATATCGGGAGCATCCTCGATATGATGCTGGGTGACCAAAAACACCGCAGTTAACGCAGTATAATTTTTCTTTAGGCTCCGTCTGAGCCAATTTGCACTCACCGGGAGCATGAACGTCTTTGCATTTAACGCAACGATAGTGCATGGCACAATTGGCAGCCGAATGTCCAAATCTTTGACACCGGTAACACTGGTTGACCTCTCTTTTCTGGAGGCGTTCCCACCTCACCACTCTGAAATTCAAGTACCTTATTTGTTGAAGGGCACTTGGACTGCTCTTATTTGCAATTTGTACCAGGTAAAGTGGTAAATTCTTCCTTTCTACGGTCGACCTTCTTGTCGCAAAGGCTTTGACTGAAACAAAATCAATATCTGGTGCAGCGTCCTTAAGCACCTGTAGAAGATCGACCGTATCCTCTCCGCTGTCCAAACCCTTCAACAAGAAGGTCTGATTTTTTTCACTTTTTGGGGTATAGGTGAAGTGTGGAACCTCCCCAGAAATCAGCGCATCTTTGGCTGACTTGAAATCAACCAGTGATTTCGTCCTTATAGTTAATTTTTCGGCATTAACTCTTTTTATTTCGAAATTGGCCAGTTTATTTTCGGCTGCCAATAGCCGAACCATATCTTTCCCGGTTTGTCCGAACACGTTGATTGGCGGAACTTTTTCTGTCTTGTTGGAAGCTTTTTCAGAGAAACCAGCAGAACTGCGGGCTGGTTTTTTCTCCTTATTTTTGTTCTTTAAATATTGAATAAAATTAACATCATTATCTTTATTAAAATTACCTCCGATGTTTTCTTCGATTTCCATATCTTCGGTTAATCCCTCCAGCGCTGCAAAATAATTTTGGCTCTCGTTGGTGCCACCAGCACTTAGAACTTCCTCTGGATTTACTTGCTTTGCACTTTTCTTTGGCTTTGTTACCTGTTGCCATTGATTTTGCGGCTGCGTTTTTTGAGGCTTCATCCCTTTCTTGAAAAGATCCTTGAGAGACTGTATCTCTTGCCTTAGTTCATCGTTTTCTTTCTGCAATTTGGCCATTTGTTGATTGTCCGCTATTATTTGCAGCTTGCACCCTCCATCTACGGAGTTTTCTTCGTTATGTTTTCTTTTGGTGATTGTCGCCAGTTTTGTATTCGTCGTTTCCCCAGGTTGCCCCAACGGTGGGAAGCCGTCGGGCTCCTCCATACCAGCGACGAAATTTTCTTTGTGAATTTGTTTTTCGTTATCAATCGAAGTAAAAATATTCGATAGAAATTTCCTGAGTCGATTACTTCGACAATATAAGATTTTTTCCGATAAAAATTAACTTCGGACTAACGTTTTTAAAAAATTAATTTAATTTTTGAAAACTTTTGACAGGAGCGATTTGTGTAAGGACCTTCATACGGATGTTCGAGTGGCTTTTTAGCACGACCCACTCGAATAAATGCATGCGTGCACGTGAAAAAATCTTTATGCACAGATATTTTCCTTTTATAGTGTTGGGCCGCTGGAGTGGCGCGAATCTCCTTCATTCGTTCGGAAAATTTTTGAACGAAGAATTTAGGATCGGGAGGCGTATCCTCATCAAAGAAAAATTATCCTGGGATCCGTAACGTAGCACCATACAACAATTCAGCTGCAGTGGCATCGATGTCATCCTTTACGCTAGTTCGCAGCCCAAGTAGAACAGTTGATAAAATGTCCACCCAATTGGGATTGTCATGGCACATTATTGCCGCCTTTAATGATCTGTGTCAACGCTCAATCATTCTACACTACGCTGTAGTACGATTTCTTTTACAGCCAACGAGGTGCGTCAACGCCTGGAACAGCAAAGATTCGAACTGTGTGCCTTGTTCCGATGTTAACATAGCAGGTGCACCAAATCGACATATCCAAGTTGTGTAGAATGCATCTGCAACGACATTAGCTGTTATCGATGGGATCGGAACCACTTCTGGCCATCTCGTAAACCGGTCAATCATCGTCAGCACATAGGAGTATCCTCGAGGACAAATGGTCCAACAATATCAATATGTACATAGGCAAATCTTGCATCTGGCATGCTGAATTGCTCATGTGGTGGTTTGGCGTGCCTGCTTACTTTACTGCGCTGGCATTTGAGGCATGGCCGAGCCCATTCCAAGATATCTTTGGACATGTTTGGCCATACATACTTCCTTGAAACCATCTTTTTTGTTGAGCGCCCGCTGGGATGTGATAGGCCATGGTTTTTTTCGGCATGTACGGACGAATTTTGGAAGTAGAAGTATCCTAAAATATAGTGTTATCCGAGTTATCGATGCAAAGTTTACGCAATTTTAACGCTGTCTCCGAACGAAGTAACTGTTTCAGCTTGTCATCCTGGTTTTGAGCTTCCACCAAATTCTGGCTGGTGATTGCAATGGGGACTGTGATCGCGCTAACTCGTGACAAAGCATCTGCTGTGGCATTCTCGCTTCCTGGAATGTGGATCAACGTCGTTGAAAACTGCCCAATAAAATCTAATTGGCGCAATTGTCGTGGCAAAGCTTTCTCTGCTTTCTGGTTAAACGCGAACGAAAGTGGTTTGTGGCCCGTTTTGATTATTAGTGGCCGTCCCTCTATCATATTTCGGAAGTATTTTACAGCACTGTAAATCGCTTGTAATTCACGATCATAAGTGCTGTATTTGCACTGTGCAGCTGTAAATTTCTTTGAAAGCGCTTCCCAGGTCTTGCCATTTAGCTGCTCTAACACCGCTCCCATGGCAGTATTGGATGCGTCGCATTTAAGTGCCAGTTGGGTATTTTCAATTGGATGCCGCAATAGTGTTGTATTTGCCATCTGCTCTTTGCATCGTTGAAATGCCGCTTCTGCTTCAGGATTCCAGGCTATTTTTGATTTGTCCTTTTTCTTAGCGCCAAGTAGAAATCTATGTAGTGGCGCCTGAATTTCAGCTGCACTTTGCAATGATTTGCGATAAAAGTTTATGGCTCCTAGGAATCTTTTTAGTTCGGCAATCGTTGCTGGTTTCGGGAATTCCAAAATAGTTTTAACTCGTGCAGGAAGAGGACTGATACCGTTTTCGTCGATAAGGTATCCCAGATATTCCACTGATGGTGCGCCGAAAGCACATTTCGAGACATTGACTGATAAACCATATTCTCTTAGCCGTTCGAATACAATTTGAAGATGCTTTTGATGTTCTTCCTTTGATTTCGATGCATCAATGTATGCGTAGCAAAATCGCAATCCACGTAGCACAGAATCAATGTATCGCTGGAAAGTCTGCGCCGCATTGCATAACCCGAATGTCTTCACTTTAAATTCGAAGAGTCCAAATGGAGCCACAGGAATTTGGTTATACGCACGTGTCAAATCTAATGTTGTGAAAACTTTGCATCCACTAAAATTTTGCGTGAAATAAATGGGCGATCGGGTACTTATCCGGAATGGTAATGGCATTTAGACGCCGGTAATCGCCGCATGGTCTCCATTGACCCGTGTTCTTAGCCACGGGGTGTAGTGGGCTTGCCCATGGGCTGCTAGACGGTTGGCAGATACCAAGTTCGAGCATAAATTCAAACTCTGTTTTTGCTTCACGCAATTTCTCTGGGGGCAACCTTCTGGCTCGCTCGGCAACTGATGGTCCTTGGGTCAGAATGTGGTGGTAGACACCGTGGTTCCTAACGTTTTTAATATTACCAGGAATGGTAACGTCGTGGTATGCCAGGTCGTGATAAGGCGTATTGAATGAAACAGACAGCACGGTAGAGCTAACATTAAGCGAAACGTCGGCGATGGATTTCCGATTAGTTTTACCGTCTACTAATAATTTTCTTCGCAGGTCAACCAGAAGTCCAAAATGTCGTAATAAATCCGCTCCAATGATGGGCTGCCGGACATCTGCGATGGTGAAACTCCAAGGAAAATGTCGCCGAAGGCCGAGATCAAGTATCATCGATTTTTCACCAAACGTATTTATGGATGTGTTGTTGGCAGCATATAGTTTTAACTTTACAAGCGTTTTATGCTGCTTTGTTTTGGGAAGGACGGAGACGTCAGCACCAGTGTCTACCAAAAATCGCAATCCGCTTTTCTTATCCATGATTATAAGTCGGCGTTGGCGCGGTTGGTCGTCCTCGACCGCCGTGACTCAGGACGACGAATTCAGTTTCCCGAGTTGCTTTTTTCTTCAGAAGTCCATTGACATGGTTGACGGCGATTCCGGGCTCGCTGACCAAAACGCTTATGAAAAAAACAAAATGGGCTCCTTGGTCTTGACTTTGACCGCTTTCTTCTCCCTTGAGACGTTGAGCGTGATCGATCTCGCATTCGTAGCTCCAAACGATCAATGCGGTTCATTATTTGCTCCAAAACGTTACTGCTAGCCTCCTTTGTCTGCACGGTTGCAATGAAGCTTTGAAGCTCCATCATCAAGTCCGCCTTTTTTGCCAGTTTGTCAATATCAAGCTCGGTGGAAATCGCTAAAACTACCCGGATGTTTTCTGGTAGTTGCTCCAAAAGGAGTGAGCGCAACATAGCATTAGTGACTTGTTCTCCAGTATTCCGCAAATGCCGAAGGTAATGCGATGGCTTCCTTCCGTCGAGGTTCTGGCCTTGAAATAGGCGCCTCAGCTTCGATTCGCTGGATTCGCAAAAGCTGTCAATATTCGCTGTTTGACGGCATCGTATTTGTTTTCGGATGGTGGATTCCTCGCAATCGAGATGACGTGCGCCAATATTTCTGGCTCGGCGTACTGTATGACATATTTAAATTTGGTCTCATCATGCGTAATGCTATGTGTATGAAAAGTGGCTTCCACCTGTTCAAACCAGAATTCCGGGTCTAGCTTGTAGAACGCGGGGAATTTGGTGATGCGCGACGCTTCCACATAAAAGTTTGCAGATCCCGATGGCCTCGGCGCGATCGGCGGCGCACCGCTTGGATTCTTCGACGTCTTCGGAGTATCCGGTAATTCATCCCTCCCGGTAGCCATTTTGAAAATGTTGCTGGCGTCACTCACCGAATTTTATATTTTACACTAATTAATGGTCTGTTTGTTGATTCACAAAGAGAATCACGTCGGGGTTATCACTGAGGAGGTCACATAGTCTTTTCTAAAAATGTCACACACAATTTCAACAAAATTAAAACAATTTATTAACCGAAGCGTCATTAACGGCGGTTGAAAATACACAAGAAAATTTGACAGAATTTCGAATGTTTTTATTGTTCCGCTCTGCCGCTCCTCGTAACTTATGATTCGCTGATTGCTTCAACCGATGCCAATCCTTACGGCGTTCATGTCGATTCTCGATATGTCGCCACAGCGCTACATAGTTTTTTTTATATACCTGGCACGTGATTTTGTAAATCCCACATTTGTCTTCCTTCTGTTTTGCATCCTTCGTTTACCTAACCTCGTCCCCAGTTTTAATTTTCGGCTGCTGGGTATCGCAGTGATGTTTACCGCGTTCAAACTTTTTTCTTCATTTTTCTGGGTTTTCTGTAGGTTTTTGTTCTGCGAGTACAGTGAAGTGAATTTTTCTGCATTTAAGTTTCTCTCCATTCTACCGATGATCGATGCATCTGTTCTTACGTTGTATCCATTGATTTTTGCTGTATCAAGAATAAACTTCAGTTCTTCCTCAAAACGTTCTTTGCTAAGCGGTGTAGTCAACATCCGGTATATCCAGCTGTTGTAGGTTGCCATCTTTGCCACATGGGCGTGGTATGATGTCACTGGTATTGTCCTCTTCGTGTTTATAAGGTTTTCCAAATATGACGAATTCAATTTCGTTACTCCCCTTGATGATTTTCAAGTCTAGAAAGGCAAGTTCTTTGTTCTTTTCCACTTCACTCGTGAATGATATGTTTTTGTTGATTCCATTGATCTTTTTCAGCGTAATTTCTAGATCGGTCTTCTTGACGATCGCGAATATATCATTTACATAACGAGTCCACACTCTCGGCAGCACGTCCTCCTCCGCAATACGTTGTTTTATACATGTTATAAAGATTTCACTGATTGAGGGGGATAGTGGATTCCCCATTGCTACACCCGATTTTTGTTTATAAAAACGTCCTCTAAAGGTGAATTATGTTTCAGACATGCAAAGAGCGGCGAGTTTATATAAGAGTCTTGCTTGTTTTTCCTGTGCCTAGTTCGTACTGTGAGTTATCAGCCAGTCTTTAAATAACGCTAACGCTGGTTCAAAAGGTATACTAGGGAACAGTGCTTTCACGTCGAAAGACACTAATATTTTGTCATGCTCAATTTCGACCGACTCTTTTTAGTTTCTCTATTAATTCCGCTCTGTTCGTCACTAGATAATTGCTTCCTTTGTAGAAGCTCCTCAACCCAGCATCCTTCAAACATTAGATTGCATTCAAAATGTTTTAGGATCTCAGGGATTTGAGTGTTTCTTGCAGTTTTCTTTAGGAAAAAAATGTTGTATCCTTCAGTACTGGACGATCCGTAGGAACGTCTATTTATAGCGTTTGCCGTGTCCAATTTCTTGAGTCTTCCATTCCATTCGTCCTCAGACCAATACGTGCCTAATTTATAAACGCGTTTAACGGTTTTTGAGGTCTGATTTGGAGTTCTTTCCGATATTTGAATTGCGATATTTGAAATCCCAAGTTTTTCTGCTTCGTTTTGATTTGGAGCGCGTTGCATATAGTGCTACTGTTCTACTTTCGCTTCTAATGAAGCAAACTTCGCATCACTATTTTTCAATTTTTGCAATTATAGCTGATTGATGCAGCCTGTGATTTTGCTCGACAAATTTTTTTTGGCGTTTTTGAGCATGTCGCATATCACCTCCTTATTTTAAACTTCCATAGTATTCGATGGCTGGATATTTGAAACTAGCTTTTTAATTGATATAGTTCGTTTATTAATTATCTCTAGGGCTTTGAATATTTTACTATCGCTCCTTGAAAGATTTGTAGCTAGCTCGTCCAAACTGCTAGCCATTTCAGCAAAGCTCTCACCATTTACGTTGTTCAGTGATTATTTGATCTTTATCTTCCACTAGATCATCAATGAGAGCAATAATTCGCTCAAACGTGCATTTAATTTTTTGCTCAAAATTTTGACAATCTGAGCAAATGAAATGCTCCTCGAGATAAGGATGGAAAAAATCTCTTGATGTATCCATACAGGCCCCGTGAAGTTTTCGATTTGAAAATTCTTTGCAGGTTACATATTTGAACGTGTTGTCAAAAGCTATACAATTTGTCAAGCTGCACTTTACACTCATAGTATTTGTTTTGGTTACTAAATGAGGAAGATAAGTAACAAGCGCATACCTGTATATCAGCAAGGTCGGAACAGCAAAGGTAGTTAGAGCTGCTGAATTTGCAATTTAGTTGTTATCAAAAAAATTCACTTTGACAAAATTCAATCAATAATTAATAACTAGGTCACTGATGGTGGCCAGACACAGTGTTTCCAATAATGGAAGCGAAAATTGATGATAAGTTGTTTAACACGTAGGTAACAGTAGCAATGGAAATAATCAGAAATGAAAATAAAAAGTTGAAAAAGGCTAGGACACAATGGGGATACTAGGTAAATCCAGTTTAGCACTTTAAACTCACACAACAATACATTAAACTTAAAATTATCGAAGGAACAGCAAATTCGTTACGTTATTTAACTAACGTCACAATAAATAAAATATTTTTTATAATAAAATTTCTTTGTTAGAATTTAAATTTACACTTGGTCTGATTAAAACTAGACTCTTATCCAGACTAAACTTATCCTATGGAGAACTGAATCTTTTATATTGTAAAAAGTGCAAGGTTGCACATTTGGATGCATACAAAGAACAGAAGATGTTTATGTTATGGCTATCGCAATATTGATAAGATTTTAGTTAAATCAGAGGATCGAATGATCGGATGTTTATGGAGAATGGAATTTAATGAAGGGATTGCAGAATTGCAGAGTCGGCATTACTTGAGTGTGGGAAAGGATTTTAATGATAGGCATGCAGAGTCAGCATCAAATGAATTGGGAATAATTATGCAACAGACTTAGTTGTTATTGTTGAGGCTTTGTGAGGTTTTGGGGATCCAGCAATTATAACTCGCACGAACGATCGTCTATACTGAAAAATATTTTTACTTATGAAATTAATTACATAAAATGTTTACGCCTAGATACACAAGGATCCTATGTCATATCGCGATAGGTGATATTCCGCATGAAATATGTACTTTACATGTTTACACTATACTGTCCCTATACGATCGGTTCAAAAATATTTAGTGAAGTTTACATTAATTTCTCATACAAAAATTATGAATTTGATTACATGAACTAACTCACTAATCTTCTAGTGAAAAGATGTTATACTAAAAAACTAGAATTCACGAATCTATTTTATAGAGAGTAAGCCAATTATATCAGAAATACATAGCAAAATACCTAATTTACGGCTGGTCAAAGAAGAGTAGATTAAGAATATTCAATTTACATGTCCTGAAAGAGTTTCTTGAGTTTATTCGTTAATATCTTAAATTGTCTTTATTTTATAAGTTGAGTATTAAAGCCTTCTGGTAGGGGTATTTTCCTGCCAGCGTGCCTTTTTAAGAACTAAGTTATATGAGTATGCGTAAGCATCATCGATTTTCACGCTCAATTTTAGTCGTCTCAGCTATATTTCGTGTAAAAAATTTCAATTTGCCTGTATATAAATCTATACCATGCATGATGCTCCATCAATTCTCAAATATACCTAGATTCACCAAATTGATCTTAGCAATTTTCCTCCAATTTTCTTAGCTTCAATCAAACATGTGAATCAATGATAGAATTCAAGCCAAGCGTATAATCGAATTAAATTAGACCATGGAAGATTCTTCGAATATTTGCGTTCAGGTAAAAATTCGTTTGTTCGCTTTGCATGTTCTTCATGTATGGTGAATTTTTTTGAGCTGTAAATTAAAGATTATTCCATTTTAAATAAGATTGCGTACACGCCTA